>CM055819.1:18463129-18753666 GCA_029582265.1 Zoroaster sp. YZ-2022
GATTTGTTGGGAGGCTGTGAAATTTCATGATCGTTTTTAACTCCCAAAAATTTTTTTTGTCTTTTCCCAAAAAAAAAATTTTTAAAAAAGTCCTTTTAAAAACCCCATTTTGGGAAAATCCAACCCCCCCCCCGGCCCCCCCCCCCCCCCCCCCCCCCCCCCCCCCCCCCCCCCCCCCCCCCCCCCCCCCCCCCCCCCCCCCCCCCCCCCCGAGACCCGCTCCTAAACCAATTTTGACCGTGGAGACCCCATTCCATTTACACATATCGAATTTGAGGCGGATTCTAGACGAAAAACAAACCTATTTTGTGCCCAAAATCAGAATTTTGACCATACCGGGTTTGGGCAAATTTTCCAAAATTGGTGTCTGAAATCTGAATCTTTTTTTTCTCCCCAAAATCAAAAAATATTGTCCCCCCTACACCCATATGCATGATTTTTCTTTGGTGGAACCCACCGTTTCAGCCTGATGGACTGCGCCAAGAGGGGGTCCTGAAACGTTGTCATTTTGATCGGTCGTGATTCGGGCGGAAGTGTCGCTAAATAGTTATTTGCGATTATCAAGATACTAGTAGTATGGACCTTTAACTAGGAAATGTGATACGTCTGGGAGAGGGGGTGGTCCTGAACTGTCATTTTGATCGGTCGTGATTCAAGGAGTGTCGCAAATAGTTATTTTCTTATGACACCCTAAGATACTAGAATGTCGTAGGGACCTGTAACCGGCAATGTGATCCGTCTGCGGGGGGTAGTCCGTCTGTGTGTGAAGTTTCAGTGATTTCTGTTTTTGCCATTCTCCCATAAAAGCTACTTTTGTAAACTTTAAAGTTGCCAAATGTGTAAAAAAATCCAAAATTACTGAGCAGAAAAGTCCTTTCGTAAAAATTTTGCCCTCAGTTCCTCCTGAGAATAGTGGCCGCCGAAACCTGCTCCCAAACCAATTTTGGACTCGTGAGACCTCATTCCATTTACATACATCAATTTGAGGCGATTCTTAAGACGAAAAACAAACCTATAAATGGTTTCTTGCGCCCAAAATCAGAATTTTTGACCTATACCGGGTATAGGGCAAATTTTTCCAAAAATTGGGTCTGAACTCTGGAATTTTTTTTCTCCCCAAAATCAAAAATATTGTCCCCACACCCATTATGTACATGATTTTTCTTGGTGGAAACCAACGCTTTCAGCCCGGATGGACCTCGCTTGGGAGAGGGGGGGTCCCCTGGAAAATCCGTCATTTTGATCAGGTCGTGATTCAAGGGCGAAAAGTGCTAATAGTTATTTGCGCATTACTTCCTAAGATACTAGTCGTAGGGACCTGTAACTCTGCAATGTGATCCGTCTGCGGGGGTAGCCTGTGCCCGTCCAGTGAAGTTTCCAGCATCTGTTTTTACATTCTCCCATAAAGTGCTACTTTTGTAACCGAACTTTGTGCCAAATGTGTAAAAATCCAAATTGATTTTGAGCAGAAAAGTCCTTTTCAAAAATTTGCCCTCAGTTCTCAGATAGTGGCCACGAGACCTGCTCCCTTTAAACCAATTTTGTGGACCGTGAGACCCCATTCCATTTACATCGAATCGAGGCGATTTGAGACGAAAAAACAAACCTATTTGTGCCCCAAAATCAGAATTTTTGACCATACTGGCTAGGGCAAAATTTTTCCAAAATTGGCCTAAATCTGGAATTGAATTTTTTTGTCCCCAAATCAAAAAATATTGTCCCCTACACCCATTATGTATGATTTTTTCGGTGGAAACTCACCGTTCAGCGTCCGATGGACTCTCGCTGGGAGAGGGGGGCAGGTCCCTGAAATCTGTCATTTTGATCGGTCACGATTCGGAAGTAAAGTCGCTAAATAGTTATTTGCGCATTACTCCTAAGATATTTGGCCAGTCGTGAAATTCCTGTGTAACTTCGGCATCATGTAATCCAATTGGTCTGCGGGGTAGCCTGTCTGTGTGAAGTTTCAGTGACTTTCTGTTTTTGCCATTCTCCTGTACAAAGCTACTTTTGTAAACTTTAAAGCAAATGTGTAAAAATCCAAATTACTTGAGCAGAAAAGTCCTTTCAAAAATTTGTCTCTCAGTTCCTCAGATAGTGGCCGCCGAGCCAACCTGCTCCTGGGAACCAAATTTTGGACCGCGAGACCTCATTCCATTGCCTACATATCGAATTTGAGGCTTATTCCCAGACGAAAAAACAAAACCTATTTTTGGTGCCCAAAATCAGAATTTTGACTATGGTCAGTTAGGGCCAATTTTTCCAAAATTAAAGTCTGAATTCAAATTTTGTTCTCTCCCTCAATCTCAAAAATATTGTCCCCACACCCATTATGCATGATTTTTCTTGGTGGAAACTCACCGTTTGAGCCCGATGGACTCTGCTGGGAGAGGGGGGGTCCCTGAAATCTGTCATTTTGATCGGTCATGATTCTCGGAAGCGAGTGTCGCTAAATAGTTATTTGCACGGCATGACACTTACCCCAAGATACTATTAGCTCGGAGGACCTGTAACTCGGCAACAGATCCGCTCATGGGGGTAGCCTCATCTGCATGTGAAGTTTTCCAGTGATTTCTGTTTTTGCACATTCTCCATAAAAGCTACTTTTTGTAACCGAGCCAAATGTAAAAAAATCCAAAATTACTTGAGCAGAAAGTCCTTCAAAATTTGCCCTCAGTCTCTCAGATAGTGGTGGGTCACGAGATCCGCTCTCAAACCATAATTTTGTGACCGTGAGACCCCTATTCCATTTACATATCGAATTTGGAGGCGGCCATTCCCAGATCGAAAAAACAAAACCTATATTTTGTGCCCAAAACCAGAATTTTGACCATACTGGCTAGGGGCAAATTTTTCCCAAAATTGGGTCTGAAATCTGGAATTTTTTTCTCCCCAAAATCAATCAAAATATTGTCCCCACACCCATCTATGGTATGATTTTCTTTGGTGGGAAACCCCACTGCTCTCTGGTGCCCCTGATGGACTCTCTCGCTGGGAGAGGGTGGGGGTCCCTGGATCTGTCATTTTGATTGGTCGTGATTCGGGCGAAAGTGTACGCTAAATAGTTATTCTGGTGCATTACCCAAAGATACTAGGCCGGTAGGACCTGTAACCCTCGGCAATAACTATTGATCCTGCCTGCGGGGTAGCCTGTCTGTGAAGCTTTCAGTGATTTTGCTGTTTTTGCCATTCTCCCATAAAAGTTACTTTTGTAAATCTTTTGTGCCAAATGCCAAAAATCCAAATTACTTGAGCAGAAAAGTGTCCTTTCAAAATTTGCCCTCAGTTCCTCAGAGATATAGTGGGCTGCCGCTGAACCAGACTGCTCCCCTAAAACCACCCCATTTGGAGAGACCCTATCTCTATTTACATATCGAATTTGAGGCGGCCCCAGACGAAAACAAACCTATTTTTGTGCCCAAAATCAGAATTTTGACCATACCGTTAGGGCAAATTTTTTCCAAAATTGGGTCTGAAATCTGGAATTTTTTTTTCTCTCCTGTCAAAATCAAAAATATTGTCCCCACACCCATTATGTATGATTTCTTCTTTGGTGGAAACTCACCTGCTTCAGCCCTCCGGCGACCTCCTGTGAGAGGGGGTCCCTGAAATCTGTCATTTTGATCGGCTCGTGATTCATGTGTCGCTAAATAGTTATTTAAGCGTATTATCCTAAGATACACAGTCGTAGGACCTGTAAACTCGGCAGCGTGATCCGTCTGCATGGGCTAGCCCGCCTGGGGTGTGAAGTTTCCAGTGATCTTCGTTTTTGCCATTCTCCCATAAAAGCTTACTTTTTGTAAACTTTGTGCCAATGTAAACAAACCAAATTACTTGAGCAGAAAGTCCTTCTGCAAAATGCATTTGCTGCACCCTGCCTCAGATAGTGGCCGCCGAGACTCCGCTCCTAAACCAATTGACTTGACCAGTGAGACCCCATTCCATTATCATATCGAATTTGAGGATGAAAAAAAGAACCTATTTTTGTGCCCAAAATCAGAATTTTTGACCATACCGCCAGGGCCAATTTTTCCAAAATTAGTCTGAAATTCGAATTTTTTTTATCCCCAAAATCAAAAAAATATTGTCCCCACACACCCATTATGCATGATTTTCTCTTGGTGGAAACCCACTCGCTCATGCCTGAATGATCCTCATGG
The DNA here is from genome assembly GCA_029582265.1 of Zoroaster sp. YZ-2022. Lineage (NCBI taxonomy): Eukaryota > Metazoa > Echinodermata > Asteroidea > Forcipulatida > Zoroasteridae > Zoroaster > Zoroaster sp. YZ-2022. The sequence goes on from CM055819.1 coordinate 18,467,290, forward strand.
GAGAGGGGGGGTCCCTTGAATCCGCAATTTTGACCACGGTCGTGGCATTCGGGCTAGTGTCGCCTAAACAGTTATTTATGACATCTAAGATACTAGTCGTAGGGACCTGTAACTGTGCAATGTGATCCGGTCTATGGGTAGCCTGTCTGTGAAGTTTCAGTGATTTCTGTTTTTGCCACATTCTCCCATAAAAGCTACTTTTGTAAACTTTAGCCAAATGTGTGCAAAAATCCAAATTATTTGAGCAGAAAAGTCCTTTCAAAATTTGCCTCAGTTCCCTGAGAGATAGTGGCCGCCGAAAGAACCCGCTCCTAAAGTCCAATTTTGGACCGTGAGACCCCATTCCATTTACATATACTGAATTTGAGGCGGACTCAGACGAAAAAACAAACCTATTTTGTGCCCGTAAAATCAGAATTTTGACTATACCGTTAGGGCAAATTTTTCCAAAATTAACGGGTCTGAAATCTGGAATTTTTTCTCTCCTCAAAATCAAAAAATATTGTCCCCACAACCATTATGCGCACGATTTTTCTTTTGGTGGAAACTCAACCGTTTCATCCTGATGGACTCTTCGCTGGGAGAGGGGTCCCTCGAAATCAGTCTGTCATTTTGATCGGTCGTGGATTCAAGCGAAATATGCTTAAATAGTTATTATGCGACATTACCTCCTAAGATACCAGTCGTAGGGACCTGTAACTCGGCAATGTGATCCGTCATGGTGTAGCCTGTCTGTGTGAAGCTTCAGTGATTTCCTGTTTTATGCCATTCTTCCATAAAAGCTACTTTGTAAACTTTTGTGCCAAAATGTAAAAAATCCAACCATTACTTGAGCAGAAAAGTCCTTCAAAAATTTGCCCCTCAGTTCATCAGATATAATGCCAGACCGGCATCTGCTCCCTAAACCAATTTTTGACCGTGGAGACCCCATATTCATCCATTTACATATCGAATCCCCAACTAGATGAAAAAATAAACTATTTTTGTGCCCAAAATCAGAATTTTTTGACCGCCAAGGGCTATAATTTTCTTCCAAAATTGGGTCTGGAACTTGAATTTTTTTCTCTCCCCTGAAAATCAAAAAAAAATATTGTCCCCACACCCATTATGCATGATTTTTTCAGCGGTGGAAACCCAATTGTTTCAAGTCTCCGATGGACTCTCGGCTGGGAGAGGTGGGGGGTCCTCAAACTCATTGTCATTTTGATCGGCTGCATGATTCAAGCGCAGTGTCGCTAACATAGTTATTTGCAGCATTACCCTAAGATGGGCCAGTCGTAGGGACCTTCCAACTCTGGCAATGGTGATCCGTCTGCGGTAGCCTGTCTGTGTGAAGTTTCAGTGATTTCTGTTTACATTCTTCCATAAAAGCTACTTTGAGAAACTTTTAGCCAAATGTAAAAACTCAAACTACTTGAGCAGGAAAAGTCCTTTTCAAAATGGTTGCCCTCAGTTCCTGATAGTGGCCGAGACCTGCTTCCTAAACCACTTTGGACCTGCAGACCGAATTCCATTTACATATCGAATTTGATAGCACCAGACGAAAAACAAACCTATTTTGTGCCCACAAATCAGAATTTTGACTCATACCGGGTATAAAAATGCCCAATTATCTGAAATCTCAATTTTTTCTCCCAAATCAAAAATATTGTCCCCACACCCATTATGCATGATTTTTCAGGAACTCACCGTTTCAGCCCGGCGGACTCGCTCGCTAAGAGGGGGTCCCTGAAATCTGTCATTTTGATCGGTCGTGATTCGCGAGTGTCGCTAAATAGTTATTTGCTGCAAATTACTCCTAAGATACTAGTCGTAGGACCTGTAACCGGCAATGTGATCCGTCTGCGGGGTAGCCTGTCTGTGTGAAGTTTCAGTGATTTCGTTTTTGCCATTCTCCCATAAAAGCTACATTTTGTAAACTTTGTGCCAAATGTAAAAAATCCAAATTACTTGAGCAGAAAAGTCCTTAAAAAATTTGCCTCAGTTCCTCAGATAGTGGCCGCCGGACCCGTTCCTCTTTAAACCAATTTTGACCGTGAGACCCCATTCCATTTACATATCGAATTTGAGATGAAAAAAAATAAACCTATTTTGTGCCTTAAAATCAGAATTTTGACCATACTGTTAGGTCAAATTTTTCCAATATTGGGTCGGAAATCCCCAATTTTTTTTTCTCCCCAATATACAAAATATTGTCCCCACCCCCATTATGCATGATTTTTCTTTGGTGGAAACCCACCGTTTCAGCCCGATGGACTCGCTGGAGAGGGGGGGTCCCTGAAATCTGTCATTTTGATCGGTCGTGATTCGGGCGAGTGTCGCTAACAGTTATTTCATGCGCACATCTCCTAAGATACTAGTCGTAGGGACCTGTAACTCGGCATGATCCGTCTGCAGGGGTATCCCTGAAATCTGTGTCCAGAAGTTTCAGTGATTTGTTTTTGCCATTCTCCCATAAAAGCTACTTTTGTAAACTTTGTGCCAATGTAAAAAACTAATTACTTGAGCAGAAAAGTCCTTTCAAAAATTTGCCCTCAGTTCCTCAGATAGTGGCCGCCGAGACCCGTTTCCTAAACCACTTGACCGTGAGACCATTCCATTTACATATCGAATTTGGAGGCGATTCCCAGACGAAAACAAACCTATTTTGTGCCCAAAATCAGAATTTTTGACTATACCCTAGGAAATTTTTCCAAAATTGGGTCTGAAATCTGAATTTTTTTTTCTCCTCAAAATCAAAAATATTGTCCCACACCCATTATGTACGAGATTTTTCTTGTGGAACCCACCGCTTCAGCCCGGATGGACTCTCGCTGGGAGAGGGGGGTCCCTGAAATCTGTCATTTGATCGGTCGTGATTCGGGCGAGTCGTCGCAATAGGTTATTTGCGCATTACTCCTAAGATACTAGTCGTAGGGACCTGTAACTCGGCACTGTGATCCGTCTGCGGGGTAGCCTGTCTGTGTGAAGTTTCAGTGATTTCGCTTTTATTCTCCCATAAAAGCTACTTTTGTAAACTTTGTGCCAAATGTAAAAAAACCAAATTACTTGAGCAGAAAAGTCCTTTCAAAATTTGCCCTCAGTTCCTCAGATAGTGGCCGAGACCTCGCTCTCCCTAAACCAATTTTGACCGAGACCCCATTCCATTTACATGTCGAATTTGAGGCGATTCCAGACGAAAAAAATAAACCTATTTTGTGCCCAAATCAGAATTTTGACCATACTGCTAGGGGCAAATTTTTCCAAAATTGGGTCTGAAATTTAAAAATTTTTTCTCCCAAAATCAAAAATATTGTCCCCACACCCATTATGCATGATTTTTCTTGCGGAACCCAACGCTTTCTTAGCCCGATGGACTCTCGCTGGAGAGGGTGGGGGTCCCTCGAAATCTGTCATTTTGATCGGTCGATTCCGCGAGTGTCGCTAATAGTTATTTGCATTACTCCTAAGATACTAGTCGAGGGACCTGTAACTCGGCAATGTGATCCGTCTGCGGGGTAGCCTGTCTGTGAAGTTTCAGTGATTTCGTTTTTGCCATTCTCCCAAAAGCTACTTTTTGTAAACTTTGTGCCAAATGTGTAAAAAATCCAAATTACTTGAGCAGAAAAGTCCTTTCAAAAATTTGCCCTCAGTTCCTCAGATAGTGGCCGCCGAGACCCGCTCCTCAAACCAATTTTGACCGTGAGACCCCATTCCATTTACATGTAATTTGAGGCGATCTTTAGACTGCAAAAAACAAACCTATTTTGTGCCCAAAATCAGAATTTTTGACCATACGGTTAGGGCAAATTTTTTCCAAAATTGGGTCTGAAATCTCAATTTTTTCTCCCAAAATCAAAAATATTGTCCCCACACCCATTATGCATGATTTTTTCTTTGTGAAACCCACCGTTTCAGCCCGATGGACTCGCTGGGAGAGGGGGGTCCCCCGAAATCTGTCATTTTGATCGGTCGTGGATTCGGGCGAGTGTCGCTAACAGTTATTTGGCGACATTACCCTAAGATACTAGTCGTAGGGACCTGTAACTCGGCAATGTGATCCGTCTGCGGGTAGCCTGTCTGTGTGAAGTTTCAGTGATTTCGTTTTTGCCATTCTCCATAAAAGCTACTTTTTGTAAACTTTGTGCCAAATGTGTAAAAAATCCAAATTACTTGAGCAGAAAAGTCCTTTCAAAATTTGCCTCAGTTCCTCAGATAGTGGCTGCCGAGACCTGCTCCTCAAACCAATTTTGACCGTGAGACCCCATTCCATTTACATATCGAATTTGGAGGCGATTCCCAGACGAAAAACAAACCTATTTTGTGCCCAAAATCAGAATTTTTGACCATACCAAGCTAGGGCAAATTTTTCCAAAATTGGGTCTGAAATTGAATTTTTTTTCTCCCCAAAATCAAAAATATTGTCCCCACACCCATTATGCATGATTTTTCTTGGTGGAAACTCACCGCTTCAGCCCGATGGACTCGCTGGGAGAGGGTAAATCTTGAAATCTGTCATTTTGATCGGTCGATGCTTGGGCGAGTGTCGCTAAATAGTTATTTGCGTATTACTCCTAAGATACTAGTCGTAGGGACCTGTAATCGGTAGTGGTGATCCGTCTCATGGGTTGTTCTATTCAGGAAGTTTCAGTGATTTCGTCTTTTGCCATTCTCCCATAAAAGTTACTTTGTAAACTTTGTGCCAAATGTGTAAAAAATCCAAATTACTTGAGCAGAAAAGTTCTTTTCAAAATTTGCCTCAGTTCCTCAGATAGTGGCCACGAGACCCGCTCCCTAAACCAATTGACCGTGAGACCCTATCCATTTACATATCGAATTTGGAGGCGATTCCCCAGACGAAAAACAAACCTATTTTGTGCCCAAAATCAGAATTTTGACCATACCAAGGGCAAATTTTTCCAAAATTGGGTCTTCACCAATTTTTCTCTCCCAAAATCAAAAAATATTGTCCCCACAATCTATTGGTGTATGATTTTTCTTGGTGGAAACTCACCGCTTCAGCCCGATGGACTCTCGCCAAGAGGGGGTGGTCCTGAAATCTGTCATTTTGATCGGTCGTACTGGGCGTAGTGTCGCTAACAGTTATTTGCGCATTACTCCTAAGATACTAGTCGTAGGGACCTGTAACTCGGCAATGTGATCCGTCTGCAGGGTAGCCTGTCTGTGTGAAGTTTCAGTGATTTCGTTTTTGCCATTCTCCCATAAAAGCTACTTTTTGTAAACTTTGTGCCAAATGTGTAAAAATCCAAATTACTTGAGCAGAAAAGTCCTTGTAAATTTGCCCTCAGTTCCTCAGATAGTGGCCATGAGACCCGCTCTCAAACCAATTTTGACCGTGAGACCCCATTTACTTACATATCGAATTTGAGGCGTATTCCAGACGAAAAACAAACCTATTTTGTGCCCAAAATCAGAATTTTGACCATACCGCTAGGCAAATTTTTTCCAAAATTGGGTCTGAAATCTGGAATTTTTTCTCTCCCCAAAATCATCAAAAATATTGTCCCCACACCCATTATGCATGATTTTTCTTGGTGGAAACTCACCGTTTTAGCCCGGCGGACTGCTGGAGAGGGGGTGGTCCTTGAAATCTGTCATTTTGATCGGTCGTGATTCGGGCGAGTGTCGCTAAATAGTTATTTGCGCATTACTCCTAAGATACTAGTCGAGGGACCTGTAACTCGGCACTGTGATCCGTCGGCGGGGTAGCCTGTTTGTGTGAAGTTTCAGTGATTTCTGTTTTTGCCATTCTCCCATAAAAGCTACTTTTGTAAACTTTGTGCTAAATGTAAAAAATCCAAATTACTTGAGCAGAAAAGTCCTTTCAAAAATTTGGCCCTCAGTTCCTCAGATAATGCCGAGACCCGTTTCTCAAACCAATTTTGACCAGAGACCCCATTCCATTTACATATCGAATTTGGAGGCGATTCCCAGACGAAAAACAAACCTATTTTGTAGCCCAAAATCAGAACTTTTTGATCTATACCAAGTAGGGGCAAATTTTTCCAAAATTGGGTCTGAAATTGAATTTTTTTCCTCCCAAAATCAAAAATATTGTCCCCACACCCATTATGTATGATTTTCTTTTGTGGAAACTCACCGTTTCAGCCCGATGACCTCGCTGGGAGAGGGGTCCCTGAAATCTGTCATATTTTGATCGGTCGGATTCGGCGAGGTCGCTTAATAGTTATTTGCGCATCTAAGATACTAGTCGTAGGGACCTGTAACTCGGCAATGTGATCCGTCTGCGGGGGTAGCCCGTCTGGTGTGAAGTTTCAGTGATTTTGCTGGCTTATTCTCCCATAAAAGCTTACTTTGTAAACTTTTGTGCCAAATGTGTAAAAATCCAAAATTACTTGAGCAGAAAAGTCCTTTCAAAAATTTGCCCTCAGTTCCTCAGATAGTGGGCTGCTGAGACCCGTTCCCTAAACCAATTTTGACCGTGAGACCCCATTCCATTTATATGTCGAATTTGAGGCGATTCCAGACGAAAACAAACCTATTTTGTGCCCAAAATCAGAATTTTTGACCATACTGCTAGGGCCAATTTTTTCCAAAATTGGGTCTGAAATCTCGGAAAATTTTTTTCCCCAAAATCAAAAAAATATCGCCCCACACCCATTATGCATGATTTTTCTTGGTGGAAACTCCACCGTTTCAGCCCGATGGACTCGCTGGGAGAGGGGGGGTCCCCGGAAATTCGTCATTTTGATCGGTCATGATTGGGCGAGTGTCGCTAAATAGTTATTTATGACACTCCTGAAGATACTAGTCGTAGGACCTGTAACTCTGCAATGTGATCCGTCTGGGAGAGGGGGTGGTCCCTGAAATTCAATATTTGATCGGTCGTGATTCGGGCGGTAGTGTCATAAACAGTTATTTGGCGACATTCTAAGATACTAGTCGTAGGGACCTGTAACTCGGCAATGTGATCCGTCTGCGGGGGTAGCCTGTCTGTGTGAAGTTTCAGTGATTGTTTTTGCCATTCTCCCATAAAAGCTACTTTTGTAAACTTTGTGCCAAAATGTGTAAAAATCCAAATTACTTGAGCAGAAAAGTCCTTTCAAAATTTGCCCTCAAGTTCCTGTAGATAGTGAAATACGAGATCCGTTCTCAAACCAATTTTGACCGTGAGACCCCATTCCATTTACATGTCGAATTTGAGGCGATTCCCAGACGAAAAAATAAACCTATTTTGTGCCCAAAATCAGAATTTTTGACCATACCGGGTTAGGGTACCTTCCAAATTGGGTCTGAAATTGGAATTTTTTCTCCCAAAATCAAAAAATATTGTCCCCACAATCTACGCGCATGATTTTTCTTTTGGTGGAACTCACCGTTTCAGCCCGATGGACTCGCTGGGAGAGGGGTCCTGAAATCTGTCATTTTGATCGGTCGTGATTCGGGCGTAGTGTCGCTAAATAGTTATTTGGCGCATTACTCCTAAGATACTAGTCGACCTGTAACTCGGCAACGTGATCCGTCTGCGGGGGTAGCCCGTCTGTGTGAAGTTTCAGTGATTTCGTTTTTTGCCATTCTCCCATAAAAGCTACTTTTGTAAACTTTGTGCCAAATGTAAAAATTCCAAATTACTTGAGCAGAAAAGTCCTTTCAAAAATTTTGCCCTCAGTTCCTCAGATAGTGGTCACGAGACCCGCTCCCTAAACCAATTTTGGACCGTGAGACCCCATTCCATTTACATATCGAATTTGAGTGCGATTCCCAGACGAAAAACAACGTATTTTAGCTCATAAAATCAGAATTTTTTGACTCATACCGGCTAGGGCAATATTTCCAAAATTGGGTCTGAAATCTCGATTTTTTTTCTCTCCCTAAAATCAAAAAATATTGTCCCACAACTCATTATGCATGATTTTTCTTTGCGGAAACTCACCGTTTCAGCCCGATGGACTCTCGCTGGAGAGGGGGGGTCCCTGAAATCTGTCATTTTGATCGGTCGTGACCGGGCGTAGTGTCGCTAACAGTTATTTGCGCATTACTCCTAAGATACTAGTCGTAGGGACCTGTAACTCGGCAATGTGATCTCGTCTGCGGGGTAGCCTGTCTGTGTGAAGTTTCAGTGATTTCGCTTTTCGCCATTCTCCCATAAAGCTACTTTTGTAAACTTTGTGCTAAATGTGTAAAAAATCCAAATTACTGAGCAGAAAAGTTCTTCAAAAATTTGCCTCAGTTCCTCAGATAGTGGCCGGCCGAGACCTGCTCCTCAAACCAATTTTTACCGTGATACCCCATTCCATTTACATATCGAATTTGAGGCGATTCCCAGACGAAAAACAACCCATTTTGTGCCCAAATCAGAATTTTTGACCATACCGGCTAGCAAATTTTTCCAAAATTGGGTCTGAAATTGGAATTTTTTCTCTCCCAAATCAAAATACCCATGGATCCCTACACCCATTATGCGATTTTTCTTTGTGAGAAACTCAACTGCTTCAGCCCGGGCGGACCTCGCCGGGAGAGGGGTGGTCCCTGAAATCCGTCATTTTGATCGGTCGTGATCACGAGCGTCAGTTATTTGGTGCATTATCTATGATACCTACCGTTCGTCGTAGGCATCCTGTACCTGAAATCTGATCAATGTGACTGCTCGTCTGTAGGCAGCCTGCTGTCTGTGGAAGTTTCACAGTTATGATTTTGCTTTATAGTCTCCCCATAAAAGCTACTGTTAATGAGACCTTCGTAACTCGCAATGGATGCTCATGGGGCCTGCTTCATGATTCGTTTTTATTATTCCATAAAAGTTACTTTGTAAACTTGTGTTAAATGTGTAAAAATCCAACGATTATCTGAGCAGAAAAGTCCTTTTCAAAAATTTGCCCTCAGTTCCTCAGATAGTGGTCCGCCGAGACCCGTTTCCTAAAACCAATTTGGACCGTGAGACCCCATTCCATTTACATATCGAATTTGAGGCGATTCTCAGACCTAAAAAACAAACCTATTTTGTGCCCAAAATCAGAATTTTGACCATACTGCTAGGGCAAATTTTTTCCAAAATTGGGTTCATGAAATCTGATTTTTTCTCTCCCAAAATCAAAATATTGTCCCCACATCTATTATGCATGATTTTTTTCTTGGTGGAAACCATCACTGTTTCAGCCCGATGGACTTCGCTGGGAGAGGGGGGGTCCCTCGAAATCTGTCATTTTGATCGGTCGTGGATTTCGGGCGTAGAAGGTCATGCTAATAGTTATTTGCGCAGACATCTTGTTACTAGATGTCAGTCGAGGACCTGTAACACCGCAATGTGATCCGCTCATGGGGTAGCCCGTCTGTGTGAAGTTTCAGCATTTCGTTTTTGCCATCTCCTCCCATAAAAGCTACTTTGTAAACTTTGTGCCAAATGTGTAAAAAAATCCAAATTACTTGAGCAGAAAAGTCTCAAAAAATTTGCCCTCAGTTCCTCAGATAGTACCGAGACCGCTCCTAAACCAATTTTGACCGTGAGACCCCATTCCATTTACATATCGAATTTGAGGCTATTCCCAGACGAAAAAAACAAACCACATGTATTTTGTAGCCCAAAATCAGAATTTTGACCATACCGGCTAGGGCAAATTTTTCCAAAATTGGGTCTGAAATCTGGACTTTTTTCCTTCCCCAAAATCAAAAATATTGTCCCCACAACCCATTATGCATGATTTTTCTTTTGGCGGAAACTCTCACCATTTCAGCTCCCGATGGACTCTTCCCGGGAGAGGGGGGTAAACCCCTGAAATTCGTCATTTTGATCGGTCGTGATCTGGGTAAGCGGCGTCGCTAAATAAGTTATTTGCCATGACACTCCCAAGATACTAGTCGGTAGGACCTGTAACCCGGGCAATGTGATCCGCTGGCCTGGGAGAGGGGGTGGTCCCTGAAATCTGTCATTTTGATCGGTCGTGATTCGGGCGTAGTGTCGCGTAACAGTTATTTGCGCACATTACTCCCTAAGATATCTAGTCGTAGGGACCTGTAACTCGGCAATGTGGATCCGTCTGCAGGTAGGTAGCCCGTCTGTGTGGCGTTTCAGTGATTTTCTGTTTTTGCCATATTCTCCCATAAAAGCTACTTTTTGTAAACTTTGTGCCAGCCGTGTAAAAAATCCAAAATTACTTGAGCAGAAAAGTCCTTAAAAAATTTGCCCTCAGTTCCTCAGATAGTGGCCGCCGAGACCCGCTCCTCCCTAAACCACTTTGACCGTGAGACCCCATTCCATTTACATATTCGAATTTTGAGGCCATTCCCAGACTAAAAAAATTAAACCTATTTTGTGCCCAAAATCAGAATTTTGGACCATACCGGTTAGGCAAATTTTTCCAAAATTGGGTCATCCGAAATCTCGAATTTTTTTCTCTCCCAAAATCAAAAAATATTGTCCCCACACCCATTATGCATGATTTTTCTTGGTGGAAAACCCGTGCTCAAGACCCCGCAATGTGACTCGTCTGGGAGAGGGGTGGTCCCTGAAATTCGTCATTTTGATCGGTCGTGATTCGGGCGAGTGTCGCTACACATGCTGAGCCATGATTACTCCTAAGATACTAGTCGGTGGACCTGTAATCCTGGCAATGTGATCCGTCTGCGGGGGTAGCCCGTCTGTGTGTGAAGTTTCAGTGATTTTCATTTTTGCCATTCTCCATAAAAGCTACTTTTTGTAAACTTTGTGCCAAATGTGTGCAAAAATCCAAATTACTTGAGCAGAAAAGTCCTTTTCAAAAATTTGGCCTTCAGTTCCTCAGATAGTGGCCACTGAGACCCGCTCCCTAAACCAATTTTGACCTCGTGAGACCCCATTCCATTTACATATCAGAATTTGGAGGCGATTCTGTGACGAAAACAAACCTATTTTTGTGCCCAGCAAATCAGAATTTTTTGACCATACCTCAATAGGGGGCAAAATTTTCCAAAATTGGGTCTTGAAATCTCGAATTTTTTTTCTCCCCAAAACCGTCAAAAATATTGTCCCACAACCCATTATGCATGATTTTTCTTCTTTGGCGGAAACTCAACCGTTTCAGCCCCGATGCGATTCTCGCTGAGAGGGGGGTCCCTGAAATCTGGTCATTTTGATCGGTCGTGATTTGGGCGTAGTGTCGCCAATAGTTATTTTACATTTCTCCTAAGATACCAGTCGAGGTAGGGACTTGTAACTCGGCAATGTGATCCGGCTGCATGGGGTAGCCGTCTGCCTGCGTGGAAGTTTCCCTGTGATTTCGCTTTTGCCATTCTCCCATAAAAGCTACTTTGTAAACTTTGTGCCAAATGTAAAAAAAATCCAAATTACTTGAGCAGAAAAGTCCTTTCAAAAAATTTGCCCTCAGTTCCTCAGATAGCGGCCGCCGAGACCCGCTCCCTAAACCAATTTTGGACCGTGAGACCCCATTCCATTTACATATATCGAATTTGAGGCGATTCCCAGACGAAAAAAACAAACCTATTTTGTGCCCAAAATCAGAATTTTTGACCATACCGGTTAGGGCAAATTTTTTCCAAAATTGGGTCTGAAATCTGGAATTGTTTTTCTCCCTCCAAAATCAAAAAATATTGTCCCCACACCCATTATGCATGATTTTTGGTGGAAACTCACCGCCCAGCCCGATGGATCTCCTCGCTGGGAGAGGGGGTCCCTGAAATTCGTCATTGCTTGATCGGTCGTGATTCGGGCGTAGTGTCAAAGTCGCCAAATAGCGGTTATTTTACAAGACACTCCTAAGATACTAGTCAGGGACCTGTAACTCGGCAATGTGATCCGTCTGCGGGGGTAGCCCGTCTGTGTGTAAAGTTTCAGTGATTTTCGTTTCTTTTGCCATTCTCCCATAAGCTAAGCTACTTTTGTAAACTTTGTGCCAAATGTGTAAAAAATCCAAATTACTTGAGCAGAAATGTCCTTTAAAAAATTTGCCCTCAGTTCCTCAGATAGTGGCTGCTGAGACCCGCTCCCTAAACCAACCTTGACCGTGAGACCCTCATTCCATTTACATGCTCGAATTTGGAGGCTATCTCAGATCGTAAAAAAAATGAAACCTATTTTTGTAGCCCAAAAATCAGAATAAATTTTTTGACCATAGTCAAGTTAGGCCAATTTTTTCCAAAATTGGGTCTGAAATCCTGAAAAATTTTTCCCAACCAAAATCAAAAATATTGTAAACACAGCCAGTATGAATGATTTTTCTTTTTGGTGGAAACCCAACGTGTTCAGCCCGATGGACCTCGCTGGGAGAGGGGGGTCCTTGAAATCATGTCATTTTGATCGTGGTCATGATTCGGGCGAAAGTGTCGCTAAATAGTTACGGCGATTACTCCCTAAGATACCAGTCGAGGGACCTGTAACCTCGGCAATGAATCAGTCTGGGAGAGGGGTGGTCCCTGAAATCCACATTATTTTGATCGGTCGTGATTCATGAGGTCGCTAAACAGTTATTTGTCGCATTACTTCCTAAGATACTAGTCGTAGGGACCTGTAACTCGGCACAAAATCCGTCTGCTCATGGGGTAATGCCTGGTCTGCGTGAAGTTTCAGTGATTTCGCTTGCCATTCTCCCATAAAAGCTACTTTTTGTAAACTTTTAGTGCCAAATGTGTAAAAAAATCCAAATTACTTGAGCAGAAAAAGTCCTTCTCAAAAAAATTCTATTGCCCCAGTTCCTCAGATAGTGGGTCACCTGAGACCCCGGCTCCCCTAAACCAATTTTTTGACCGTGGAGACCCCATTCCATTTTACATATCGAATTTGAGGCGATTCCGAGACCTAAAAACAACAAACCTATTTTGTGCCCAAAATCAGAATTTTTGACCATATTCTACGGCTAGGCAAATTTTTCCAAAATTGGGTCTCTGAAATCTGGAATTTTTTTTCTCCCCAAAATCAAAAATATGTTGTCCCCACAATTCCATTATGCATGATTTTTTCTTGGTGGAATCCTCACCGTTTCAGCCCCGATGGAGTCTTCGCCAGAGGGGGTGGTCCTCCTGAAATCTGTGTCATTTTGATCGGTCGCGGATTCGATGAAGTGTCGCTCAGCAACAGTTATTTGCGCACACTCCTAAGATACCAGTCGTAGGGACCTGTAACTCGGCAATGTGATCTCGTCTCATGCGGGTAGCCTGTCTGTGTGAAGTTTCAGCGATTTCGTGTTTTGCCATTTCTCCATAAAAGCTACTTTTGTAAACTTTGTGCCAAATGTAAAAAAAATCCAAATTACTTGAGCAGAAAAGTCCTTTCAAAAATTTGCCCCTCAGTTCCTGCCAGATAGTGGTCAGCCGAGACCCGCTCCCTAAATGCGCATGCTTCACACAGTGCCGATTATGGCTCCCCGCTTGAGATCAGACACGCTACTAATACCTAAAAGTGAAAAAGTCGGATTACTGTCCTCAATGATCTGGAATGTCCTATCATTGTCTGAACGCAGTCGAGACACGTCATTGTGAATAGAGTCTCACGGATCGAAAGGTCTGAGAGGTCGCCAAGCATTCCAGACAGTAGGTGCGCCCTAGTATTCGGAAACTCAGCCGATTTTGTCTAGTCGGATTACCAATTTTGACCATATGTCGCTAGACAGATTCTGCTGCCAAATTGGATCAAAATCGTGAATAACATGTCCTGTGCTGTTTCGTCTGATTTGTGTCTGGACGGTGTCCTACGGATCGGGACGCCGTCGTGATGAGCGGCATGCAGTTTCTTGGTGAGAAACTCGCCGCTTCAAGACGCATTCTTTTAGGACCGGACCATCGCGCGATTCAACGGTTTGCTTAACGGATATCTTCTCCGCCAGCGCCGGTTCACTGAAATCCGTCACCGTCTGATCTCGTCGGATCGCATTCGGGAGAATCGGGACGCTAAATCGACAGATTTCGTCGCTTTACCTCAAGCTGATCAGATGACAAACGGTAATCAGATTCCGGATTGAGAACGGGAGAATCGACCGGACCGCAGTCTGCCAAAACGGTTGAATCGGGATCGCCTCTGAACAATATCTGATTGTTAGTCGTCCCATTAAAGCTAAATGTTGTTGACAAATTTGTAGCCAAATTTCCGGCCATTTAATCACAGGATCTTGATCAGGAAAAGTCCTTTCGACTAAATTTTTAATCGGAATCGGTCCTCAGATCAAGTGACGGCAGTAAAAACTTGAATGTGTGACTGAGGCTTAAACCACCTTGACCCGGTGTGAGACCCCATTCCATTTGAGACATATCGAATTTGAGTCGATTCTCAGAATGAAAACAATGAACCTTATTTTGTGCCCAAAATCAGAATTCTTGGACCATACTGCTAGGGGCAAATTTTTCCAAAATTGGCTCTTGATAATTGAATTTTTTTTTTCTCTCCCAAAAATGCAAAAAATATTGTCCCCTACACCCATTATGCATGATTTTTCTTTGGTGGAAACCCACCCGTTTTCAGCCCGATGGACTGCTCGCTGGAGAGGGGGGTCCCTGGAAATCTGTCATTTGATCGGTCGTGATTCGGGCGAGTGTCGCAAAATAGTTATTTGCGTACATTACATTCTAAGATACTAGTCGTAGGACCTGTAACTCGGCAATGTGTTCCGTCTGCGGGGGTAGCCTGTCTGTGTGAAGTTTCAGTGATTTCGTTTTTGCCATTCTCCATATAAAGCTACTTTTGTAAACTTTGTGCCAACAAAAAAATCCAAATTACTTTGAGCAGAAAAGTCCTTCAAAAATTTGCCCTCAGTTCCTCAGATAGTACGCCGCCGAGATCTGCTCTCAAACCAATTTTTGGACCGTGAGACCCCATCTCCATTTACATATCGAATTTGAGTCGATTCCCGAGACTTAAAAAACAAACCTATTTTGTGCTCAAAATCAGAATTTTCTTGACCATATCAAGCTAAGGCAAATTTTTCCCAAAATTGGGCTCTGAAATCTCGAATTTTTTTTTCTCCCCAAAATCAAAAATATTGTCCCCACACCCATTATGCATGATTTTTTCTTGTGAAAACCCACCGTTTCAGCCCCGATGGACCTCTCGCTGGGAGAGGGGGTCCCTGAAATCTGTCATTTGATCGGTCGTGATTCGGGCGAGTGTCACTAACAGTTATTTTATGACATTACTCCCAAGATACCAGTCGTAGGGAACTGTAACTCTGGCAATGTGTTCCGTCATGCGTGGGTAGCCTGTCTGTGTGACGTTTCCAGTGATTTCGTTTTGCCATTCTCTCCATACAAAGCTACTTTGTAAACTTTGTGCCAAATGTGTGTAAAAAAATCCAAATTACTTGAGCAGAAAAAGTCCTTTCAAAAATTTGCCTCAGTTCCTCAGATATGTGGGTCTGCCTGACCCGATCCCTAAAACCAATTTTGACCGTGAGACCCCATTCCATTTACATATCGAATTTGAGTTTCATTCCGAGACGAAAACAAACCTATTTTGTGCCCAAAATCAGAATTTCTAGTGACCATAACTGCTAGGGCAAAATTTTTCCAAAATTTGCTCTGAAATTCTCGAATTTTTTTTCCCCAAAATCAAAAATATTGTCCCCACACCCATTATGTATGATTTTTCTTGGTGGAACCCACCGTTTTCAGCCCGATGGACCTCGCTGGGAGAGTGTGGGGGTAACCTCTTAGAAATCTGTCATTTTGACGTCGGATCGCTGATTCGGCGAAAGTGTCGCTAAATAGTTATTTTCATGCGCATTACTCCTGCAAGATACTAGTTGTAGGACCTGTAACTCGGCAATGTGTTCCGGCTCCGTCTGCCGTAAGGCCCTGTCTGTGAAGTTTCAGTGATTTCGTTTTATGCCATTCTCCCATAAACGCTACTTGTAAACTTTGTGCCAAATCCCAGCTAAATGTAAAATCTAAATTACTTGAGCAGAAAAGTCCTTTCAAAAATTTGCCCTCAAGTTCCTCAGATAGTGGCCGCCGAGACCCGCTCCCTAAACCAACTTTTGGACCGTGGAGACCCCATTTCCATTTATTATTATATCGAATTTGAGGCCCATTCCAGACGACTAAAATGAAACCTATTTTGTGCTCAAAATCAGAATTTCTTGACCATATACCAAGGGCAAATTTTTTCCAAAATTGGCTCTGAAATTGGAATTTTTTCTCTCCCCAAAATCAAAAATATTGTCCCCAAACCCATAATGCATGATTTTTGATCGGTCGTGATTCGGGCTAGTGTCGCTTAAATAGTTATTTGCACATTACCTCCTAAGATACTAGTCGTAGGGACCTGTAACTCGGGCAATGTGTTCCGTCTGCGTGGGGTAGCCCGTCTGTGTGAAGTTTCAGTGATTTCGTTTTTGCCATTCTCCCATAAAAGCTACTTTTGTAAACTTTGTGCCAGTAAATGTGTAAAAACCAAATTACTTGAGCAGAAAAGTCCTTTTCACTTCCCTCAGTTCCTCAGATAGTGGCCGCCAAGACCCGCTCCTCAAAACCATTTTGACCAGTGAGACCCCATTCCATTTACATATCGAATTTGAGTCGATTCCCGAGACGAAAAAAAACAAACCTATTTTGTGCCCAAAATCAGAATTTTGACCATACCGGCTAGGGCAATTTTTCAAAATTGGCTCTGAAATTTCGAATTTTTTTCTCCCCAAAATCAAAAAATATTGTCCCCACACCCATTATGTATGATTTTCTTGGTGGAAACCCACCTGCTTAGCCAGCCCGATGGACTCTCGCTGGAGAGGGGTCCCTGAAATCTGTCATTTGATCGGTCGTGATTCAATGAGTGTCGCTAACAAGTTATTTGCGTGACTCCTAAGATACTCAGTAAGTAATGACCTGTAACTCGGCAATGTGTTCCGTTTGCGGGGTAGCCCGTCTGTGTGAAGATTCAGTGATTTCGTTTTGCCATTCTCCCATAAAAGCTACTTTTGTAAACTTTGTGCCAATGTAAAAATCCAAATTACTTGAGCAGAAAAGTCCTTTCCAAAATTTGCCCTCAGTTCCTCAGATAGTGGCCGAGACCCGCTCCTAAACCAATTTTGACCGTGAGACCCCATTCCATTTAAGATCGAATTTGAGTCGATTCCGAGACGAAAAAACAAACCTATTTTGTGCCCAAATCAGAATTTTTGACCATACCGCTAGGGCAATTTTTTCCAAAATTGGCCTGAAATCTCGAATTTTTTTTCTCCCAAAATCAAAAATAATGTCCCCAAACCCCTTATGCATGATTTTTCTTGGTGGAAACCCACCGTTTCAGCCCGATGGACTCGCTGAGAGGGGGGGTCCCGGAAATCTGTACTTTTGAGCGGTCTTGTTTCGGGCGAGTGTCGCTATATAGTTATTTGCACATTACTCCTAAGATACTAGTCAGGGACCTGTAACTCGGCAATGTGTTCCGTCTGCGTGTAGCCTGTCAATTGTGTGAAGTTTCAGTGATTTCGTTTTTGCCATTCTCCCATAAAAGCTACTTTTGTAAACTTTGTGCCAAATGTGTGAAAAAAATCCAAATTACTTGAGCAGAAAAGTCCTTTCAAAAATTTGCCCTCAGTTCCTCAGATAGTGGCCGCCAAGACCCGTTCCCAAAACCAATTTTGACCATGAGACCCCATTCCATTTATATATCGAATTTGATACGAAAAAAAAAACAGCTATTTTGTGCCCAAAATCAGAATTTTTGACCATACCGGCTAGGGCAAATTTTTCCAAAATTGGGTCTGAAATCTCGAATTTTTTTTTCTCCCCAAAATCAAAAATATTGTCCCCACACCCATTATGTATGATTTTTCTTTGGTGGAAACCACCGTTTTCAGCCCGATGGACTCTCGCTGGGAGAGGGGGGTCCCTGAAATTCTGTCATTTGATCGGTCGTGATTCGCGAGTGTCGCTAAATAGTTACATTTGACACTCCTAAGATACTAGTCGTAATGACCTGTAACTCGGCAATGTGTTCCGTTTATGGGTGTCTGCCTGTGTGAAGATTCAGTGATTTCGTTTTTGCCATTCTCCCATAAAAGCTACTTTTGTAAACTTTGTGCCAAAATGTAAAAATCCAAATTACTTGAGCAGAAAAGTCCTTCAAAAATTTGCCCTCAGTTCCTCAGATAGTGACCACGAGAGACCGTTCCCTAAACCAATTTTGACCGTGAGACCCCATTCCATTTACATATCAATTTGAGTCGATTCCGAGACGAAAAACAAACCTATTTTGTGCCCAAAATCAGAATTTTTGACCATACCGGTTAGGGCAAATTTTTCCAAAATTGGCTCTGAAATCTCAATTTTTTTTTTCCCCAAAATCAAAATATTGTCCCCACACCATAATGCATGATTTTTCTTTGGTGTAAACCCACCGTCAGCCCGATGGACTCTCGCTGGAGAGGGGGGGTCCCTGAAATCGTCATTTTGATCGGTTAGGTGATTCAAGCGTAGTGTCGCTAAATAGTTATTTGCGCATTACTCCTAAGATACTAGTCGTAGGGACCTGTAACTCGGCAATGTGTTCCGTTTGCAGGGGTAGCCGTCTGTGTGAAGATTCAGTGATTTTCGTTTTTGCCATTCTCCCATAAAAGCTACTTTTGTAAACTTTGTGCCAAATGTAAAAAAATCCAAATTACTTGAGCAGAAAAGTCCTTTCAAAAATTTGCCCTTCAGTTCCTCAGATAGTGGCCGCCGAGACCCGTTCCCTAAACCAATTTTGACCGTGAGACCCCATTCCATTTACATATCGAATTTGAGTCGATTCCGAGACGAAAAAAAACAAACCTATTTTGTGCCCAAAATCAGAATTTTTGACCATACCGGCTAGGGCAAATTTTTCCGAAATTGGCTCTGAAATCTCGAATTTTTTTTTCTCCCCAAAATCAAAAATATTGTCCCCACACCCATAATGCATGATTTTTCTTTGGTGTAAACCCACCGTTTCAGCCCGATGGACTCTCGCTGGGAGAGGGGGGGGGGTCCCTGAAATCTGTCATTTTGATCGGTCGTGATTCGGGCGAGTGTCGCTAAATAGTTATTTTAACATTACTCTAAGATACTAGTCGTAGGGACCTGTAACTCGGCAATGTGTTCCGTCTGGGGTAGCCGTCTGTGTGAAGTTTCAGTGATTTCGTTTTTGCCATTCTCCATAAAAGCTACTTTTGTAAACTTTGTGCAAATGTAAAAAATCCAAATTACTTGAGCAGAAAAGTCCTCCTTTCAAAATTTGCCTCAGTTCCTCAGATAGTGGCCACCGAGACCCTGTTCTCAAACCAATTTTGGACCGTGAGACCCATTCCATTTACATATCGAATTTGAGTCGATTCCCAGACGAAAACAAACCTATTTTGTGCCCAAAATCAGAATTTTTGACCATACAGGTTAGGGCAAATTTTTCCGAAATTGGCTCTGAAATCTCAAATTTTTTTCTCCCCAAAATCAAAAATATTGTCCCCACACCCATAATGCATGATTTTTCTTGGTGGAAACCACCGTTTCAGCCCGATGGACTCTCGCTTGGAGAGGGGGTCCCCGAAATCTGTCATTTGATCGGTCGTGATTCGGCGAGTGTCGCTAAATAGTTATTTGCGCATTACTCTAAGATACTAGTCGTAGGGAACTGTAACTCGGCAATTTTTTCCGTCTGCGGGGGTAGCCTGTCTGTGTGAAGTTTCAGTGATTTCGTTTTGCCATTCTCCCATAAAAGCTACTTTTGTAAACTTTGTGCCAAATGTAAAAAAAATCCAAATTACTTGAGCAGAAAAGTCCTTTCAAAAATTTGCCCTCAGTTCCTCAGATAGTGGCCGCCGAGACCCGTTCCCTCAAACCAATTTTGACCGTGAGACCCTATCCATTTACATATCGAATTTGAGTCGTATTCCGAGACGAAAAAAAACAAACCTATTTTGTTCCCAAAATCAGAATTTTTGTCCAGACCTGGTAGGGCAAATTTTTCCAAAATTGGCTCTGATATCTCTAATTTTTTTTCTCCCAAAATCAAAATATTGTCCCCACACCCATTATGCATGATTTTTCTTGGTGGAAACCCAACCACCGTTTCAGCCCGATGGACTCTCGCTTGAGAGGGGGGTCCCTGAAATCTGTCATTTTGATCGGACGCGACGCCATTCGGGCGAGTGTCGCTAAATAGTTATTTGCGCATTACCCTAAGATACTAGTTAGTAGGGACTTGTAACTCGGCAATGTGTTCCATCTGGTGGGGTAGCCTGTCTGTGTGATGGTTCAGTGATTTCGTTTTTGCCATTCTCCCATAAATGCTACTTTTGTAAACTTTGTGCCAAATGTGTAAAAAATCCAAATTACTTGAGCAGAAAAGTCCTTCAAAAATTTGCCCTCAGTTCCTCAGATAGTGGCCATGAGACCCGCTCCCTAAACCAATTTTGACCGTGAGACCCCATTCCATTTACATATCGAATTTGAGTCGATTCCGAGACGAAAAAAAACAAACCTATTTTGTGCCCAAAATCAGAATTTTTGACCATACCGGCTAGGGCAAATTTTTCCAAAATTGGCTCTGAAATCTCGAATTTTTTTTTCTCCCCAAAATCAAAAATATTGTCCCCACACCCATAATGCATGATTTTTCTTTGGTGTAAACCCACCGTTTCAGCCCGATGGACTCTCGCTGGGAGAGGGGGGGGGGTCCCTGAAATCTGTCATTTTGATCGGTCGTGATTCGGGCGAGTGTCGCTAAATAGTTATTTGCGCATTACTCCTAAGATACTAGTCGTAGGGACCTGTAACTCGGCAATGTGTTCCGTTTGCGGGGGTAGCCCGTCTGTGTGAAGATTCAGTGATTTCGTTTTTGCCATTCTCCCATAAAAGCTACTTTTGTAAACTTTGTGCCAAATGTGTAAAAAAAATCCAAATTACTTGAGCAGAAAAGTCCTTTCAAAAATTTGCCCTCAGTTCCTCAGATAGTGGCCGCCGAGACCCGTTCCCTAAACCAATTTTGACCGTGAGACCCCATTCCATTTATATATCGAATTTGAGTCGATTCCGAGACGAAAAAAAACAAACCTATTTTGTGCCCAAAATCAGAATTTTTGACCATATCGGCTAGGGCAAATTTTTCCAAAATTGGCTCTGAAATCTCGAATTTTTTTTTCTCCCCAAAATCAAAAATATTGTCCCCACACCCATTATGCATGATTTTTCTTTGGTGGAAACCCACCGTTTCAGCCCGATGGACTCTCGCTTGGAGAGGGGGGGGTCCCTGAAATCTGTCATTTTGATCGGTCGTGATTCGGGCGAGTGTCGCTAAATAGTTATTTGCGCATTACTCCTAAGATACTAGTCGTAGGGACCTGTAACTCGGCAATGTGTTCCGTCTGCGGGGGTAGCCCGTCTGTGTGAAGTTTCAGTGATTTCGTTTTTGCCATTCTCCCATAAAAGCTACTTTTGTAAACTTTGTGCCAAATGTAAAAACCAAATTACTTGAGCAGAAAAGTCCTTTCAAAAATTTTGCCCTCAGTTCCTCAGATAGTGGCCGCCGAGACCGCTCCCCATGCGGCGCTCACACAGTGCCGATTATGGCTCCCGCTTGAGATCAGACAGCGCTATTTACTAACGGTGTGCGAAAAGTCGGATTACTATCCTCAATGATCTGGAATGTCCTATCATTGTCTGAACGCATGATCAGACACGTTCAGAACAGAGTCCTACGGATCGAAAAGGTCCAGAGAGGTCGGCCAAGCACTCCCGACAGTAGGTGCGTCCCGTAGCATTCGGAAACTCAGCCGATTTTGTCTAGTCGGATTACAATCGTGACTATGTCGTGACAGATTCTGCTGTATCGGATCAAAATCGTAACAATGTCCTGTGTTGTTCTGACGGTGTCTGGACGGTGTCCTGTGGATCGACGCTGTCGCGTGATGAGCGGGCATGGTTTGGAGTGAGAATTCGCCGTTTCGCGCGATTCTTTTTAGGACCGGACTATCACGTGACTAACGGTTTTCTAACGATATCTTCCGCCAGCCGCCGGTTCACTGTCCGGTCACTGTCTGATCTCTGTCGGATCGCATTCGGGAGAATCGGGACGCTGTCGGGACAGATTCGGTCGTTTTTTACCATGCTGAAGATACAAATCGGATCAGATTCGGATTGAGAACGGGAGAATCGGGACGAATTCGGCTGGAAACGGCTGAATCCTGAACAATATCTGATTGTTGTCGTGATTAAATAAATGTTTTTACAAATTTGTGAATTTCCCGCCACGAATCACAGGATCTTGATCAGACTTTTGACAAATTTTAATCGGGAATGGTCCTATCAAGGACGGCAGTAAAAATCCTGAATGTGTGACTGAGGCTTAAACCAATTTTGACCGTGAGACCCCATTCCATTTACATATCGAATTTGAGGCGATTCCGAGACGAAAAAAAACAAACCTATTTTGTGCCCAAAATCAGAATTTTTGACCATACCGGCTAGGGCAAATTTTTCCAAAATTGGCTCTGAAATCTCGAATTTTTTTTTCTCCCCAAAATCAAAAATATTGTCCCCACACCCATTATGCATGATTTTTCTTTGGTGGAAACCCACCGTTTCAGCCCGATGGACTCTCGCTTGGAGAGGGGGGGGTCCCTGAAATCTGTCATTTTGATCGGTCGTGATTCGGGCGAGTGTCGCTAAATAGTTATTTGCGCATTACTCCTAAGATACTAGTCGTAGGGACCTGTAACTCGGCAATGTGTTCCGTCTGCGGGGGTAGCCCGTCTGTGAAGTTTCAGTGATTTCGTTTTTGCCATTCTCCCATAAAAGCTACTTTTGTAAACTTTGTGCCAAATGTGTAAAAAAAATCCAAATTACTTGAGCAGAAAAGTCCTTTCAAAAATTTGCCCTCAGTTCCTCAGATAGTGGCTGCCGAGACCCGTTCCCTAAACCAATTTTGACCGTGAGACCCCATTCCATTTACATATCGAATTTGAGTCGATTCCGAGACGAAAAAAAAAAAAACCTATTTTGTGCCCAAAATCAGAATTTTTGACCATACCGGCTAGGGCAAATTTTTCCAAAATTGGCTCTGAAATCTCGAATTTTTTTTTTCTCCCCAAAATCAAAAATATTGTCCCCACACCCATTATGCATGATTTTTCTTTGGTGGGAAACCCACCGTTTCAGCCCGATGGACTCTCGCTTGGAGAGGGGGGACCCTGAAATCTGTCATTTTGATCGGTCGTGATTCGGGCGAGTGTCGCTAAATAGTTATTTTATGCGATTACTCCTAAGATACTAGTCGTAGGGAACTGTAACTCGGCAATGTGTTCCGTCTGCGTGGGTAGCCCGTCTGTGTGACGTTTCAGTGATTTCGTTTTTGCCATTCTCCCATAAAAGCTACTTTTGTAAACTTTGTGCCAAATGTGTAAAAAAAATCCAAATTACTTGAGCAGAAAAAGTCCTTTCAAAAATTTGCCCCTCAGGTCCTCAGATAGTGGCCGCCCTGACCCGATCCCTAAACCAATTTTGACCGTGAGACCCCATTCCATTTACATATCGAATTTGAGTCGATTCCGAGACGAAAAAAAACAAACCTATTTTGTGCCCAAAATCAGAATTTGTGACCATACCGGCTAGGCAAATTTTTTCCAAAATTGGCTCTGAAATCTCGGAAATTTTTTTCTCCCAAAATCAAAAATATTGTCCCCACACCCATTATGCATGATTTTTTCTTGGTGGAAACCCACCGTTTCAGCCCGATGGACTCTCGCTTGGAGAGGGGGTCCCTGAAATCTGTCATTTTGATCGGTCGTGATTCGGCGAGTGTCGCTAAATAGTTATTTACACATTACTCCTAAGATACTAGTCGTAGGGACCTGTAACTCGGCAATGTGTTCCGTCTCATGGGGGTAGCCCGTCTGTGTGAAGTTTCAGTGATTTCGTTTTTGCCATTCTCCCATAAAAGCTACTTTTGTAAACTTTGTGCCAAATGTGTAAAAAAAAATCCAAATTACTTGAGCAGAAAAGTCCTTTCAAAAATTTGCCCTCAGTTCCTCAGATAGTGGCCGCCGAGACCCGTTCCCTAATGCGGCGTTCACACAGTGCCGATTATGGCTCCCGTTTGAGATCAGACAGCGCTACGACACGAAAAGTGAAAAAGTCGGATTACTATCCTCAATGATCTGAATGTCCTATCATTGTCTGAACGCAGTCGATACGTTCAGAACAGAGTCCTACGGATCGAAAGGTCCAGAGAGGTCGGCCAAGCACTCCCGACAGTAGGTGCGTCCCCGTAGCATTCGGGAAACTCAGCCGATTTTGTTCAGTCGGATTACAAATCGCGTGACTATGTCGCGACAGATTCTGCTGTATCGGATCAAAATCGTAACAATGTCCTGTGTTGTCTGGACGGTGTCTGGACGGTGTCCTGTGGATCGGGACGCTGTCGTGATGAGCGGCATGGTTTGAGTGAGAATTCGCCGTTCGCACGATTCTTTTAGGACCGGACTATCACGTGACTAACGGTTTTCAACGGATATCTTCCGTCAGCGCCGGTTCACTGTCCGGTCACCTGTCTGATCTCTGTCGATCGCATTCGGGAGAATCGGACGCTGTCGGGACAGATTCGGGTCGTTTTACCATGCTGAAGATACAAATCGGATCAGATTCGATTGAGAACGGGAGAATCGACCTAATTCGGCTGGAAACGGCTGAATCGACGCCCCTGAACAATATCTGATTGTTGCTCGTGATTAAATAAATGTTTTTACAAATTTGTGAATTTCCCGCCCACGAATCACAGGATCTTGATCAGACTTTTGACAAATTTTAATCGGAATGGTCCTATCAAGACCTGCAGTAAAAATCCTGAATGTGTGACTGAGGCTTAAACCAATTTTGGACCGTGAGACCCCATTCCATTTACATATCGAATTTGAGTCGATTCGAGACTTAAAACAAACCTATTTTGTGCCCAAAATCAGAATTTTTGACCATACCGGCTAGGGCAAATTTTTCCAAAATTGGCTCTGAAATCTCGAATTTTTTTTTTCCCCAAAATCAAAAATATTGTCCCCACACCCATAATGCATGATTTTTCTTTGGTGGAAACCCACCGTTTCAGCCCGATGGACTCGCTTGGAGAGGGGGTCCCTTGAAATCTGTCATTTGATCGGTCGTGATTCGGGCGAGTGTCGCTAAATAGTTATTTGCGCATTACTCCTCAGATACGAGTCGTAGGGACATGTAACTCGGCACTGTGTTCCGTCTGCGGGGGGAGCCCGTCTGTGTGAAGTTTCAGTGATTTCGTTTTGCCATTCTCCATAAAAGCTACTTTTGTAAACTTTGTGCCAAATGTGTAAAAAAAATCCAAATTACTTGAGCAGAAAAGTCCTTTCAAAATTTGCCCTCAGTTCCTCAGATAGTGGCCCGAGACCCGCTCCTAAACCAATTTTGACCGTGGAGACCCCATTCCATTTACATATCGAATTTGAGTCGATTCCGAGACGAAAAACAAACCTATTTTGTGCCCAAAATCAGAATTTTGACCATACCGGTTAGGGCAAATTTTTCCAAAATTGGCTCTGAAATCTCGAATTTTTTTTCTCCCAAAATCAAAAATATTGTCCCCACACCCATTATGCATGATTTTTCTTTGGTGGAAACCCACCGTTTCAGCCCGATGGACTCTCGCTTGGAGAGGGGGGGGTCCCTGAAATCTGTCATTTTGATCGGTCGTGATTCGGGCGAGTGTCGCTAAATAGTTATTTGCGCATTACTCCTAAGATACTAGTCGTAGGGAACTGTAACTCGGCAATGTGTTCCGTCTGCGTGGGTAGCCCGTCTGTGTGACGTTTCAGTGATTTCGTTTTTGCCATTCTCCCATAAAAGCTACTTTTGTAAACTTTGTGCCAAATGTGTAAAAAAAATCCAAATTACTTGAGCAGAAAAGTCCTTTCAAAAATTTGCCCTCAGTTCCTCAGATAGTGGCCGCCCTGACCCGATCCCTAAACCAATTTTGACCGTGAGACCCCATTCCATTTACATATCGAATTTGAGTCGATTCCGAGACGAAAAAAAACAAACCTATTTTGTGCCCAAAATCAGAATTTGTGACCATACCGGCTAGGGCAAATTTTTCCAAAATTGGCTCTGAAATCTCGAATTTTTTTTTCTCCCCAAAATCAAAAATATTGTCCCCACACCCATTATGTATGATTTTTCTTTGGTGGAAACCCACCGTTTCAGCCCGATGGACTCTCGCTGGGAGAGGGGGGGGTCCCTGAAATCTGTCATTTTGATCGGACGCGATTCGGGCGAGTGTCGCTAAATAGTTATTTGCGCATTACTCCTAAGATACTAGTTGTAGGGACTTGTAACTCGGCAATGTGTTCCGTCTGCGGGGGTAGCCCGTCTGTGTGAAGTTTCAGTGATTTCGTTTTTGCCATTCTCCCATAAACGCTACTTTTGTAAACTTTGTGCCAAATGTGTAAAAAAAATCCAAATTACTTGAGCAGAAAAGTCCTTTCAAAAATTTGCCCTCAGTTCCTCAGATAGTGGCCGCCGAGACCCGTTCCCTAAACCAATTTTGACCGTGAGACCCCATTCCATTTACATATCGAATTTGAGTCGATTCCGAGACGAAAAAAAACAAACCTATTTTGTGCCCAAAATCAGAATTTTTGACCATACCGGCTAGGGCAAATTTTTCCAAAATTGGCTCTGAAATCTCGAATTTTTTTTTCTCCCCAAAATCAAAAATATTGTCCCCACACCCATAATGCATGATTTTGATCGGTCGTGATTCGGGCGAGTGTCGCTAAATAGTTATTTGCGCATTACTCCTAAGATACTAGTCGTAGGGAACTGTAACTCGGCAATGTGTTCCGTCTGCGTGGGTAGCCCGTCTGTGTGAAGTTTCAGTGATTTCGTTTTTGCCATTCTCCCATAAAAGCTACTTTTGTAAACTTTGTGCCAAATGTGTAAAAAAAATCCAAATTACTTGAGCAGAAAAGTCCTTTCAAAAATTTGCCCTCAGTTCCTCAGATAGTGGCCGCCGAGACCCGTTCCCTAAACCAATTTTGACCGTGAGACCCCATTCCATTTACATATCGAATTTGAGTCGATTCCGAGATGAAAAAAAACAAACCTATTTTGTGCCCAAAATCAGAATTTTTGACCATACCGGCTAGGGCAAATTTTTCCAAAATTGGCTCTGAAATCTCGAATTTTTTTTTCTCCCCAAAATCAAAAATATTGTCCCCACACCCATTATGCATGATTTTTCTTTGGTGGAAACCCACCGTTTCAGCCCGATGGACTCTCTCTTGGAGAGGGGGGGGTCCCTGAAATCTGTCATTTTGATCGGTCGTGATTCGGGCGAGTGTCGCTAAATAGTTATTTGCACATTACTCCTAAGATACTAGTCGTAGGGACATGTAACTCGGCAATGTGTTCCGTCTGCGGGGGTAGCCCGTCTGTGTGAAGTTTCAGTGATTTCGTTTTTGCCATTCTCCCATAAAAGCTACTTTTGTAAACTTTGTGCCAAATGTGTAAAAAAAATCCAAATTACTTGAGCAGAAAAGTCCTTTCAAAAATTTGCCCTCAGTTCCTCAGATAGTGGCACGAGACCCGCTCCCTAAACCAATTTTGACCGTGAGACCCCATTCCATTTACATATCGAATTTGAGACGGAAAAAAACAAACCTATTTTGTGCCCAAAATCAGAATTTTTGACCATACCGGCTAGGGCAAATTTTTCAAAATTGGCTCTGAAATCTCGAATTTTTTTTCTCCCCAAAATCAAAAATATTGTCCCACACCCATTATGCATGATTTTTCTTTGGTGGAAACCCACCGTTTGAGCCCGATGGACTCTCCCTGAAATCTGTCATTTTGATCGGTCGTGATTCGGGCGAGTGTCGCTAAATAGTTATTTTGCGCATTACTCCTAAGATACTAGTCGTAGGGACCTGTAACTCGGCAATGTGTTCCGTTTGCGGGGTAGCCGTCTGTGTGAAGATTCAGTGATTTCGTTTTGCCATTCTCCCATAAAAGCTACTTTTGTAAACTTTGTGCCAAATGTAAAAATCCAAATTACTTGAGCAGAAAAGTCCTTTCAAAAATTTGCCCTCAGTTCCTCAGATAGTGACCGCACGAGACCCGCTCCTAAACCAATTTTGACCGTGAGACCCCATTCCATTTACATATCGAATTTGAGTCGATTCCGAGGACGAAAAAACAAACCTATTTTGTGCCCAAAATCAGATTTTTGACCATACCGGCTAGGGCAAATTTTTCCAAAATTGGCTCTGAAATCTCAATTTTTTTTCTCCCAAAATCAAAATATTGTCCCCACACCCATTATGCATGATTTTTCTTTGGTGGAAACCCACCGTTTCAGCCCGATGGACTCTCGCTTGGAGAGGGGGTCCCTGAAATCTGTCATTTGATCGGTCGTGATTCGGGCGAGTGTCGCTAAATAGTTATTTGCGCATTACTCCTAAGATACTAGTCGTAGGGACCTGTAACTCGGCAGTGTGTTCCGTCTGGGGTAGCCTGTCTGTGTGAAGTTTCAGTGATTTCGTTTTTGCCATTCTCCCATAAAAGCTACTTTTGTAAACTTTGTGCCAAATGTGTAAAAAATCCAAATTACTTGAGCAGAAAAGTCCTTTCAAAATTTGCCCTCAGTTCCTCAGATAGTGGCCGCCGAGACCCGTTCCCTAAACCAATTTTGACCGTGAGACCCCATTCCATTTATATATCGAATTTGAGTCGATTCCGAGACGAAAAAAAAAAAAACCTATTTTGTGCCCAAAATCAGAATTTTTTACCATACCGGCAAGGGCAAATTTTTCCAAAATTGGCTCTGAAATCTCAATTTTTTTCTCCCAAAATCAAAAATATTGTCCCCACACCCATTATGCATGATTTTTCTTTTGGTGGAAACCCACCGTTTCAGCCCGATGGACTCTCGTCCCTGAAATCTGTCATTTTGATCGGTCGTGATTCGGGCGAGTGTCGCTAAATAGTTATTTGCGCATTACTCCTAAGATACTAGTCGTAGGGACCTGTAACTCGGCAATGTGTTCCGTTTGCGGGGGTAGCCCGTCTGTGTGAAGATTCAGTGATTTCGTTTTTGCCATTCTCCCATAAAAGCTACTTTTGTAAACTTTGTGCCAAATGTGTAAAAAAAATCCAAATTACTTGAGCAGAAAAGTCCTTTCAAAAATTTGCCCTCAGTTCCTCAGATAGTGACCGCCGAGACCCGTTCCCTAAACCAATTTTGACCGTGAGACCCCATTCCATTTACATATCGAATTTGAGTCGATTCCGAGACGAAAAAAAACAAACCTATTTTGTGCCCAAAATCAGAATTTTTGACCATACCGGCTAGGGCAAATTTTTCCAAAATTGGCTCTGAAATCTCGAAATTTTTTTTCTCCCCAAAATCAAAAATATTGTCCCCACACCCATTATGCATGATTTTTCTTTGGTGGAAACCCACCGTTTCAGCCCGATGGACTCTCGCTTGGAGAGGGGGGGGTCCCTGAAATCTGTCATTTTGATCGGTCGTGATTCGGGCGAGTGTCGCTAAATAGTTATTTGCGCATTACTCCTAAGATACTAGTCGTAGGGACCTGTAACTCGGCAATGTGTTCCGTTTGCGGGGGTAGCCCGTCTGTGTGAAGATTCAGTGATTTCGTTTTTGCCATTCTCCCATAAAAGCTACTTTTGTAAACTTTGTGCCAAATGTGTAAAAAAAATCCAAATTACTTGAGCAGAAAAGTCCTTTCAAAAATTTGCCCTCAGTTCCTCAGATAGTGACCGCCGAGACCCGTTCCCTAAACCAATTTTGACCGTGAGACCCCATTCCATTTACATATCGAATTTGAGTCGATTCCGAGACTTAAAAAACAAACCTATTTTTTGCCAAAATCAGAATTTTTGACCATACCGGCTAGGGCAAATTTTTTCCAAAATTGGCTCTGAAATCTCGAATTTTTTTCTCCCAAAAATCAAAAATATTGTCCCCACACCCATTATGCATGATTTTTCTTTGGTGGAAACCCACCGTTTCAGCCCGATGGACTCTCGCTGGGAGAGGGGGGGGGGTCCCTGAAATCTGTCATTTTGATCGGTCGTGATTCAGGCGAGTGTCGCTAAATAGTTATTTGCGCATTACTCCTAAGATACTAGTCGTAGGGACCTGTAACTCGGCAATGTGTTCCGTTTGCGGGGGTAGCCCCGTCTGTGTGAAGATTCAGTGATTTCGTTTTTGCCATTCTCCCATAAAAGCTACTTTTGTAAACTTTGTGCCAAATGTGTAAAAAAATCCAAATTACTTGAGCAGAAAAGTCCTTTAAAAAATTTGCCCTCAGTTCCTCAGATAGTGACTGCCGAGACCCGTTCCCTAAACCAAATTTTTGACCGTGAGACCCCATTCCATTTACATATCGAATTTGAGTCGATTCGAGACGAAAAACAAACCTATTTTGTGCCCAAAATCAGAATTTTTGACCATACTGCTAGGGCAAATTTTTCCAAAATTGGGTCTGAAATCTCGAATTTTTTTTCTCCCCAAAATCAAAAATATTGTCCCCACACCCATTATGCATGATTTTTCTTTGGTGGAAACCCACCGTTTCAGCCCGATGGACTCTCGCTGGCAGAGGGGGGGGGTCCCTAAAATCTGTCATTTTGATCGGTCGTGATTCGGGCGAGTGTCGCTAAATAGTTATTTGCGCATTACTCCTAAGATACTAGTCGTAGAGAACTGTAACTCGGCAATGTGTTCCGTCTGCGTGGGTAGCCCGTCTGTGTGAAGTTTCAGTGATTTTATTTTTGCCATTCTCCCATAAAAGCTACTTTTGCAAACTTTGTGCCAAATGTGTAAAAAAAATCAAAATTACTTGAGCAGAAAAGTCCTTTCAAAAATTTGCCCACAGTTCCTCAGATAGTGGCCGCCGAGACCCGTTCCCTAAACCAATTTTGACCGTGAGACCCCATTCCATTTACATATCGAATTTGAGTCGATTCCGAGACGAAAAAAAACAAACCTATTTTGTGCCCAAAATCAGAATTTTTGACCATACCGGCTAGGGCAAATTTTTCCAAAATTGGCTCTGAAATCTCGAATTTTTTTTTCTCCCCAAAATCAAAAATATTGTCCCCACACCCATTATGCATGATTTTTCTTTGGTGGAAACCCACCGTTTCAGCCCGATGGACTCTCGCTTGGAGAGGGGGGGGTCCCTGAAATCTGTCATTTTGATCGGTCGTGATTCGGGCGAGTGTCGCTAAATAGTTATTTGCACATTACTCCTAAGATACTAGTCGTAGGGACCTGTAACTCGGCAATGTGTTCCGTCTGCGGGGGTAGCCCGTCTGTGTGAAGTTTCAGTGATTTCGTTTTTGCCATTCTCCCATAAAAGCTACTTTTGTAAACTTTGTGCCAAATGTGTAAAAAAAATCCAAATTACTTGAGCAGAAAAGTCCTTTCAAAAATTTGCCCTCAGTTCCTCAGATAGTGGCCGCCGAGACCCGTTCCCTAAACCAATTTTGACCGTGAGACCCCATTCCATTTACATATCGAATTTGAGTCGATTCCGAGACGAAAAAAAACAAACCTATTTTGTGCCCAAAATCAGAATTTTTGACCATACCGGCTAGGGCAAATTTTTCCAAAATTGGCTCTGAAATCTCGAATTTTTTTTTCTCCCCAAAATCAAAAATATTGTCCCCACACCCATTATGCATGATTTTTCTTTGGTGGAAACCCACCGTTTCAGCCCGATGGACTCTCGCTTGGAGAGGGGGGGGTCCCTGAAATCTGTCATTTTGATCGGTCGCGATTCGGGCGAGTGTCGCTAAATAGTTATTTGCGCATTACTCCTAAGATACTAGTCGTAGGGACTTGTAACTCGGCAATGTGTTCCGTCTGCGGGGGTAGCCCGTCTGTGTGAAGTTTCAGTGATTTCGTTTTTGCCATTCTCCCATAAAAGCTACTTTGTGTAACTTTGTGCCAAATGTGTAAAAAATCAAATTACTTGAGCAGAAAAGTCCTTCAAAATCAAAAATTTGCCTCAGTTCCTCAGATAGTGGCCGCCGAGACCCGTCCTAAACCAATTTTGACCGTGAGACCCCATTCCATTTACATATCGAATTTGAGTCGATTCCGAGACGAAAAAAAACAAACCTATTTTGTGCCCAAAATCAGAATTTTTGACCATACCGGCTAGGGCAAATTTTTCCGAAATTGGCTCTGAAATCTCGAATTTTTTTTTCTCCCCAAAATCAAAAATATTGTCCCCACACCCATAATGCATGATTTTTCTTTGGTGGAAACCCACCGTTTCAGCCCGATGGACTCTCGCTTGGAGAGGGGGGGTCCCTGAAATCTGTCATTTTGATCGGTCGTGATTCGGGCGAGTGTCGCTAAATAGTTATTTGCGCATTACTCCTAAGATACTAGTCGTAGGGAACTTGTAACTCGGCAATGTGTTCCGTCTGCGTGGGTAGCCCGTCTGTGTGAAGTTTCAGTGATTTCGTTTTTTTTTTGCCATTCTCCCATAAAAGCTACTTTTGTAAACTTTGTGCCAAATGTGTAAAAAAAATCCAAATTACTTGAGCAGAAAAGTCCTTTCAAAAATTTGCCCTCAGTTCCTCAGATAGTGGCCGCCGAGACCCGTTCCCTAAACCAATTTTGACCGTGAGACCCCATTCCATTTACATATCGAATTTGAGTCGATTCCGAGACGAAAAAAAACAAACCTATTTTGTGCCCAAAATCAGAATTTTTGACCATACCGGCTAGGGCAAATTTTTCCGAAATTGGCTCTGAAATCTCGAATTTTTTTTTCTCCCCAAAATCAAAAATATTGTCCCCACACCCATAATGCATGATTTTTCTTTGGTGGAAACCCACCGTTTCAGCCCGATGGACTCTCGCTTGGAGAGGGGGGGGTCCCTGAAATCTGTCATTTTGATCGGTCGTGATTCGGGCGAGTGTCGCTAAATAGTTATTTGCGCATTACTCCTAAGATACTAGTCGTAGGGAACTGTAACTCGGCAATGTGTTCCGTCTGCGTGGGTAGCCCGTCTGTGTGAAGTTTCAGTGATTTCGTTTTTGCCATTCTCCCATAAAAGCTACTTTTGTAAACTTTGTGCCAAATGTGTAAAAAAAAATCCAAATTACTTGAGCAGAAAAGTCCTTTCAAAAATTTGCCCTCAGTTCCTCAGATAGTGGCCGCCGAGACCCGTTCCCTAAACCAATTTTGACCGTGAGACCCCATTCCATTTACATATCGAATTTGAGTCGATTCCGAGACGAAAAAAACAACCTATTTTGTGCCCAAAATCAGAATTTTTGACCATACTGCTAGGGCAAATTTTTCCAAAATTGGCTCTGAAATCTCGAATTTTTTTTTCTCCCAAAATCAAAATATTGTCCCCACACCCATAATGCATGATTTTTCTTTGGTGGAAACCCACCGTTTCAGCCCGATGGACTCTCGCTTGGAGAGGGGGGGTCCCTGAAATCTGTCATTTTGATCGGTCGTGATTCGGGCGAGTGTCGCTAAATAGTTATTTGCGCATTACTCCTAAGATACTAGTCGTAGGGACCTGTAACTCGGCAATGTGTTCCGTTTGCGGGGGTAGCCCGTCTGTGTGAAGATTCAGTGATTTCGTTTTTGCCATTCTCCCATAAAAGCTACTTTTGTAAACTTTGTGCCAAATGTGTAAAAAAAATCCAAATTACTTGAGCAGAAAAGTCCTTTCAAAAATTTGCCCTCAGTTCCTCAGATAGTGACCGCCGAGACCCGCTCCTAAACCAATTCTTGACCGTGAGACCCCATTCCATTTACATATCGAATTTGAGTCGATTCTGAGACGAAAAAAAACAAACCTATTTTGTGCCCAAAATCAGAATTTTTGACCATACCGGCTAGGGCAAATTTTCCCAAAATTGGCTCTGAAATCTCGAATTTTGTTTTCTCCCCAAAATCAAAAATATTGTCCCCACACCCATTATGCATGATTTTTCTTTGGTGGAAACCCACCGTTTCAGCCCGATGGACTCTCGCTTGGAGAGGGGGGGTCCCTAAAATCTGTCATTTTGATCGGTCGTGATTCGGGCGAGTGTCGCTAAATAGTTATTTGCGCATTACACCTAAGATACTAGTCGTAGAGAACTGTAACTCGGCAATGTGTTCCGTTCATGGTAGCTTCTGTGTGAAGTTTCCAGTGATTTCGTTTTGCCATTCTCCCATAAAGCTAGCTTTGTAAACTTTGTGCCAAATGTGTAAAAAATCCAAATTACTTGAGCAGAAAAGTCCTTTCAAAATTTGCCCTCAGTTCCTCAGATAGTGGCCACTGAGACCCGTTCCCTAAACCAATTTTGACCGTGAGACCCCATTCCATTTACATATCGAATTTGAGTCGATTCCGAGACGAAAAAAAACAAACCTATTTTGTGCCCAAAATCAGAATTTTTGACCATACCGGCTAGGGCAAATTTTTCCAAAATTGGCTCTGAAATCTCGAATTTTTTTTTCTCCCCAAAATCAAAAATATTGTCCCCACACCCATTATGCATGATTTTTCTTTGGTGGAAACCCACCGTTTCAGCCCGATGGACTCTCGCTTGGAGAGGGGGGGTCCCTGAAATCTGTCATTTTGATCGGTCGTGATTCGGGCGAGTGTCGCTAAATAGTTATTTGCGCATTACTCCTAAGATACTAGTCGTAGGGACCTGTAACTCGGCAATGTGTTCCGTCTGCGGGGGTAGCCCGTCTGTGTGAAGTTTCAGTGATTTCGTTTTTGCCATTCTCCCATAAAAGCTACTTTTGTAAACTTTGTGCCAAATGTGTAAAAAAAAATCCAAATTACTTGAGCAGAAAAGTCCTTTCAAAAATTTGCCCTCAGTTCCTCAGATAGTGGCCGCCGAGACCCGTTCCCTAAACCAATTTTGACCGTGAGACCCCATTCCATTTACATATCGAATTTGAGTCGATTCCGAGACGAAAAAAAACAAACCTATTTTGTGCCCAAAATCAGAATTTTTGACCATACCGGCTAGGGCAAATTTTTCCAAAATTGGCTCTGAAATCTCGAATTTTTTTTTCTCCCCAAAATCAAAAATATTGTCCCCACACCCATTATGCATGATTTTTCTTTGGTGGAAACCCACCGTTTCAGCCCGATGGACTCTCGCTTGGAGAGGGGGGGGTCCCTGAAATCTGTCATTTTGATCGGTCGCGATTCGGGCGAGTGTCGCTAAATAGTTATTTGCGCATTACTCCTAAGATACTAGTCGTAGGGACTTGTAACTCGGCAATGTGTTCCGTCTGCGGGGGTAGCCCGTCTGTGTGAAGTTTCAGTGATTTCGTTTTTGCCATTCTCCCATAAAAGCTACTTTTGTAAACTTTGTGCCAAATGTGTAAAAAAAATCCAAATTACTTGAGCAGAAAAGTCCTTTCAAAATTTGCCCTCAGTTCCTCAGATAGTGGCCGCAGACCCGCTCCTAAACCAATTTTGACCGTGAGACCCCATTCCATTTACATATCGAATTTGAGTCGATTCCGAGACGAAAAAAAACAAACCTATTTTGTGCCCAAAATCAGAATTTTTGACCATACCGGCTAGGGCAAATTTTTCCGAAATTGGCTCTGAAATCTCGAATTTTTTTTTTATCCCCAAAATCAAAAATATTGTCCCCACACCCATAATGCATGATTTTTCTTTGGTGGAAACCCACCGTTTCAGCCCGATGGACTCTCGCTTGGAGAGGGGGGGGTCCCTGAAATCTGTCATTTTGATCGGTCGTGATTCGGGCGAGTGTCGCTAAATAGTTATTTGCGCATTACTCCTAAGATACTAGTCGTAGGGAACTTGTAACTCGGCAATGTGTTCCGTCTGCGTGGGTAGCCCGTCTGTGTGAAGTTTCAGTGATTTCGTTTTTTTTTTGCCATTCTCCCATAAAAGCTACTTTTGTAAACTTTGTGCCAAATGTGTAAAAAAAATCCAAATTACTTGAGCAGAAAAGTCCTTTCAAAAATTTGCCCTCAGTTCCTCAGATAGTGGCCGCCGAGACCCGTTCCCTAAACCAATTTTGACCGTGAGACCCCATTCCATTTACATATCGAATTTGAGTCGATTCCGAGACGAAAAAAAACAAACCTATTTTGTGCCCAAAATCAGAATTTTTGACCATACCGGCTAGGGCAAATTTTTCCGAAATTGGCTCTGAAATCTCGAATTTTTTTTTCTCCCCAAAATCAAAAATATTGTCCCCACACCCATAATGCATGATTTTTCTTTGGTGGAAACCCACCGTTTCAGCCCGATGGACTCTCGCTCTGTCATTTTGATCGGTCGTGATTCGGGCGAGTGTCGCTAAATAGTTATTTGAAAATTACTCCTAAGATACTAGTCGTAGGGAACTGTAACTCGGCAATGTGTTCCGTCTGCGTGGGTAGCCCGTCTGTGTGAAGTTTCAGTGATTTCGTTTTTGCCATTCTCCCATAAAAGCTACTTTTGTAAACTTTGTGCCAAATGTGTAAAAAAAATCCAAATTACTTGAGCAGAAAAGTCCTTTCAAAAATTTGCCCTCAGTTCCTCAGATAGTGGCCGCCGAGACCCGTTCCCTAAACCAATTTTGACCGTGAGACCCCATTCCATTTACATATCGAATTTGAGTCGATTCCGAGACGAAAAAAAACAAACCTATTTTGTGCCCAAAATCAGAATTTTTGACCATACCGGCTAGGGCAAATTTTTCCAAAATTGGCTCTGAAATCTCGAATTTTTTTTTCTCCCCAAAATCAAAAATATTGTCCCCACACCCATAATGCATGATTTTTCTTTGGTGTAAACCCACCGTTTCAGCCCGATGGACTCTCGCTGGGAGAGGGGGGGGGGGTCCCTGAAATCTGTCATTTTGATCGGTCGTGATTCGGGCGAGTGTCGCTAAATAGTTATTTGCGCATTACTCCTAAGATACTAGTCGTAGGGACCTGTAACTCGGCAATGTGTTCCGTTTGCGGGGGTAGCCCGTCTGTGTGAAGATTCAGTGATTTCGTTTTTGCCATTCTCCCATAAAAGCTACTTTTGTAAACTTTGTGCCAAATGTGTAAAAAAAAATCCAAATTACTTGAGCAGAAAAGTCCTTTCAAAAATTTGCCCTCAGTTCCTCAGATAGTGGCCGCCGAGACCCGTTCCCTAAACCAATTTTGACCGTGAGACCCCATTCCATTTACATATCGAATTTGAGTCGATTCCGAGACGAAAAAAAACAAACCTATTTTGTGCCCAAAATCAGAATTTTTGACCATACCGGCTAGGGCAAATTTTTCCAAAATTGGCTCTGAAATCTCGAATTTTTTTTTCTCCCCAAAATCAAAAATATTGTCCCCACACCCATTATGCATGATTTTTCTTTGGTGGAAACCCACCGTTTCAGCCCGATGGACTCTCGCTTGGAGAGGGGGGGGGTCCCTGAAATCTGTCATTTTGATCGGTCGCGATTCGGGCGAGTGTCGCTAAATAGTTATTTGCGCATTACTCCTAAGATACTAGTCGTAGGGACTTGTAACTCGGCAATGTGTTCCGTCTGCGGGGGTAGCCCGTCTGTGTGAAGTTTCAGTGATTTCGTTTTTGCCATTCTCCCATAAACGCTACTTTTGTAAACTTTGTGCCAAATGTGTAAAAAAAATCCAAATTACTTGAGCAGAAAAGTCCTTTCAAAAATTTGCCCTCAGTTCCTCAGATAGTGGCCGCCGAGACCCGTTCCCTAAACCAATTTTGACCGTGAGACCCCATTCATTTAAATATCGAATTTGAGTCGATTCCGAGACGAAAAAAAAACAAACCTATTTTGTGCCCAAAATCAGAATTTTTGACCATACCGGCTAGGGCAAATTTTTCCGAAATTGGCTCTGAAATCTCGAATTTTTTTTTCTCCCCAAAATCAAAAATATTGTCCCCACACCCATAATGCATGATTTTTCTTTGGTGGAAACCCACCGTTTCAGCCCGATGGACTCTCGCTTGGAGAGGGGGGGGTCCCTGAAATCTGTCATTTTGATCGGTCGTGATTCGGGCGAGTGTCGCTAAATAGTTATTTGCGCATTACTCCTAAGATACTAGTCGTAGGGAACTGTAACTCGGCAATGTGTTCCGTCTGCGTGGGTAGCCCGTCTGTGTGAAGTTTCAGTGATTTCGTTTTTGCCATTCTCCCATAAAAGCTACTTTTGTAAACTTTGTGCCAAATGTGTAAAAAAAATCCAAATTACTTGAGCAGAAAAGTCCTTTCAAAAATTTGCCCTCAGTTCCTCAGATAGTGGCCGCCGAGACCCGTTCCCTAAACCAATTTTGACCGTGAGACCCCATTCCATTTACATATCGAATTTGAGTCGATTCCGAGACGAAAAAAAACAAACCTATTTTGTGCCCAAAATCAGAATTTGTGA
The DNA here is from genome assembly GCA_029582265.1 of Zoroaster sp. YZ-2022. Lineage (NCBI taxonomy): Eukaryota > Metazoa > Echinodermata > Asteroidea > Forcipulatida > Zoroasteridae > Zoroaster > Zoroaster sp. YZ-2022. The sequence goes on from CM055819.1 coordinate 18,505,626, forward strand.
CCATACCGGCTAGGGCAAATTTTTCCAAAATTGGCTCTGAAATCTCGAATTTTTTTTTCTCCCCAAAATCAAAAATATTGTCCCCACACCCATAATGCATGATTTTTCTTTGGTGTAAACCCACCGTTTCAGCCCGATGGACTCTCGCTGGGAGAGGGGGGGGTCCCTGAAATCTGTCATTTTGATCGGTCGTGATTCGGGCGAGTGTCGCTAAATAGTTATTTGCGCATTACTCCTAAGATACTAGTCGTAGGGACCTGTAACTCGGCAATGTGTTCCGTTTGCGGGGGTAGCCCGTCTGTGTGAAGATTCAGTGATTTCGTTTTTGCCATTCTCCCATAAAAGCTACTTTTGTAAACTTTGTGCCAAATGTGTAAAAAAAATCCAAATTACTTGAGCAGAAAAGTCCTTTCAAAAATTTGCCCTCAGTTCCTCAGATAGTGGCCGCCGAGACCCGTTCCCTAAACCAATTTTGACCGTGAGACCCCATTCCATTTACATATCGAATTTGAGTCGATTCCGAGACGAAAAAAAACAAACCTATTTTGTGCCCAAAATCAGAATTTTTGACCATACCGGCTAGGGCAAATTTTTCCGAAATTGGCTCTGAAATCTCGAATTTTTTTTTCTCCCCAAAATCAAAAATATTGTCCCCACACCCATTACCGTAATTTCCTGCGTATAAGACGCTCGGTGTATAAGGCGCATTACCCCAGAATCGGGGGAATGTGATTAAAGTGTCAACGTACAAGGCGCACCGCCGTATAAGGCGCACCATGACCGCTCAGTAGTGCAGTGCATGCCAGAAGCGCTATAGCACGACCATGCCGCCACCACCACGCCGCCGTAATAGGAAATTAGTCTGTTTGAGTCCCAAGTGATCCCGCTGTGTTGTGCGTAAAAAACTGTGATTAATAATCGAGGTGAAAAACAGACACGCAAAAGTTGACAACCTTGCACACATCGCATAGAGACTTAGTCATTAGAAAGCTGTTGTAGATAAAAATGCTCGATCGGTACGATGTTGGGCATGCTATTTTTAGAAACAGGGAATTCTGCTTTTGGTACGCCGTCACGAGTGAGGTCTTCGTGAGTATTATTTACGGTGAATGAATGCATGAAAATCTTGCGCTAACGACCTTCATTGGAAAACACGGCCGCTTTGTTAGGTTGAGGTCCACCGAAAGTTACACAAGCGGTAATCATCACTTTGATCTCAAGCGACACCAGATAAGGCGCACCGTTAGATAAGACGCAGTGACGTTTTCGTACCTTTGAAAGTCAGATAAGCCGCGTCTTATACGCAGGAAATTACGGTATGTATGATTTTTCTTTGGTGGAAACCCACCGTTTCAGCCCGATGGACTCTCGCTGGGAGAGGGGGGGGTCCCTGAAATCTGTCATTTTGATCGGTCGCGATTCGGGCGAGTGTCGCTAAATAGTTATTTGCGCATTACTCCTAAGACACTATTCGTAGGGACTTGTAACTCGGCAATGTGTTCCGTCTGCGGGGGTAGCCCGTCTGTGTGAAGTTTCAGTGATTTCGTTTTTGCCATTCTCCCATAAAAGCTACTTTTGTAAACTTTGTGCCAAATGTGTAAAAAAAATCAAAATTACTTGAGCAGAAAAGTCCTTTCAAAAATTTGCCCTCAGTTCCTCAGATAGTGACCGCCGAGACCCGTTCCCTAAACCAATTTTGACCGTGAGACCCCATTCCATTTACATATCGAATTTGAGTCGATTCCGAGACGAAAAAAAACAAACCTATTTTGTGCCCAAAATCAGAATTTTTGACCATACCGGCTAGGGCAAATTTTTCCAAAATTGGCTCTGAAATCTCAATTTTTTTTCTCCCCAAAATCAAAAATATTGTCCCCACACCCATTATGCATGATTTTTCTTTGGTGGAAACCCACCGTTTCAGCCCGATGGACTCTCGCTTGGAGAGGGGGGGTCCCTGAAATCTGTCATTTTGATCGGTTGAGTAGTATAGAAAGTTGAGGCATTTGGGCCACCCGCTAAAAAAGATATTTTTGAGTCAAATTCTCTCAGGGATAGGGGATATTTTAAGAATTAAAAAGAGATGTCGTCATCGTCGTCATCGTCGTCATCGTCGTCATCGTCATCGTGATTTTAAAAAATTTTTAACGACGTAATGATGAGATAAAAAAAAAATCATTTTCAAAAATGGGTTCTGACGTCATTAATACTTTCGTCACGCGGATAGCCGCTGGTTTTACGATGAGACCAAAAACCCATCACCAAAACCCATCACCAAAACCCATCACCAAAACCATCACCAAAACCATCACCAAAAACCATCACCAAAACCCATCACCAAAACCATCACCAAAACCCATCACCAAAACCATCACCAAAACCATCACCAAAACCATCACCAAAACCATCACCAAAACCATCACCAAAACCATCACCAAAAACCCATCACCAAAACCATCACCAAAACCATCACCAAAACCATCACCAAAACCATCACCAAAACCATCACCAAAACCATCACCAAAACCATCACCAAAACCATCACCAAAACCATCACCAAAACCCATCACCAAAAAATCGATGAGGCTTTTACAAATTTAGTTTTAAAAAAAGAGACTTTAAAAAGTGAGATAATGAATTAATATTATCTAGTTTAATAATAAAGATGCCTACACCTAGATATTTATCGAAATGGACATTGAAACAATTGAAAATATTTTATCAACAACGCATTGGCCGAATAATTCTCGTGCGAAACAACAAAAATAAGGTTGATAAACATTCTTATTATAACGCGGTTAAAAAGTATCTAAATTATCAAAAGAAAAAACCATCGTATGAATTAAATTTATCAGGATTAAATTTAAGGAAATTAAATTTTGAAGAATTACGAGAGCGCGTAATGGTAGAAAATATTGAGTTACCGCTACACGGTTCTGGAAAAAAAGGGAAATTGATTAAAAAAGACTACATTAACGCTGTTTATAGGTTTTTAGGTAGAGAAACCAAGTTGAGATTTAACCCACCGATTAATGGTGGTAGTTATTTACGTCAACATTTAATGATTGTTCCGTTGAATCACAGCAAAGAAAAAGATTTAAATATTTTTTGGAGAGCTGTAACTCCAACCATCATCGCCGAGCTAAAAAAGGACTTGAAGGATTTTAAATCGTTAAAGTTTATTATTTATATACGAATTAAATTACTTAAAGTAAAACCAGACGGCGTGGATGAAGCTGAACCTCAGCTTCATAATAATGGGCAAATTGTTTTATTAAATTTAAACGATATCGATAATATATTAAATACGATACTTTCACAAATTCAAGAGACTTTAGAAAGATATACGCATGAAGGTAGTGGATGGGTAATAGATCGCATCGTTGGAATGAACGTTAGAATTAGCAAGTATCAACCTCTAAGAGGAGGTTCATATATAAATCTATGTGATTATATTAAAAATAAATTAGCATGCATTAACATAAAAAACAAAGACGACGATTGTTTGCGGTGGGCGATTCGTTGTTATAATAAACATAAAGAAAAATCGATAGAATTAAACATTCCAATTGAAAAAGTAATAATAATAAAATCATTTAGAATTTCTAAATATTCGATAGAGGACGGTTTAAATTTTAACAACATCGACGCTCCTACACATCTCAATGACATTAAACGAGTAGAGAAACAAAACAATATAGCTATAAACGTTCTTGGTTGTGAGTTAAACGTGATAATGGTTTATAGAGTTAGCGATCAACCGGCAGAGATGGATCGTATAAATTTACTATTGATTCATAAAGAAGAAGAAGAAGGAACTAGATCTCACTACGTTTGGATTAAAGACGTGAATAAATTACTTTTTGACCAAACTAAACACAAAAATCGTAAGCATTTTTGTTTGAGATGTTTACAGGGTTTCTCAACAGAAGCGCGTCTCGAAAACCACGTAAAAATGTGTAAGGGAATAAACAGCAGACCGATGACTATCGAAATGCCCAAAAAGGGTATAAACGATAAAATGAAGTTTAAAAACGATAAAAAAAAGATGAAAGTTCCATTCGTAATATACGCCGACTTTGAAAGTATTATTAAAAAGATCGATGACGTAAATGATACCAATACTACGAAACTACAAGAACACGTCGTTTGCGGTTATTCGTACGTCGTTGTTTGTTGCGATGGTACAAGTAACTCTCCCGTTACGTACAGGGGAGAAGACGCATCTAAACATTTTTTATATGAGTTACAAAAAGAAGAAGAAAAGATTAACGAGATATTTAAAAATCCTAAAAAATTAAACATGACTAAAGAAGACTGGCGAGATTACGACTCTGCTAGCGAGTGTTGGGTATGCGAAAAGAAGTTTGTTGAAGACCTCTTGACAGAGTTCAAGTGGGAAAAGGTTAAAGATCATTGTCACATTACCGGAAAGTATAGAGGCGCTGCGCATAATTGTTGTAATTTTAAACTCAGTTTAAAGCCAAAGACAACTAAAATTCCAGTCGTATTTCATAATTTGCGAGGTTACGACTCTCATCTCATTATGCAGTACGCCGGTCTCATCGAGGGAAAAATAAAGTGTATTCCAAACAATATTGAATCGTATATTTCTTTCGAGATTAATCAACTACGATTTATAGATAGCGCTCAATTTTTACTAGCTTCGTTGGACAAACTCGTACAATCAAACGATTCTTTCAACATTACTCGTAAACTAGAACCCGACTCTGAAAAATTCAATCTTTTAAAAAGCAAGGGTATTTATCCTTACGAGTACATGGACTCTTTCGAGCGTTTCAATGAAACGCAACTTCCGTCGATAGAATCGTTTTACAGCAGTTTAAACGATAGTAACATTACCGTCACTCAATACGAGCACGCTAAAAACGTTTACAACAAGTTTGGTTGTGAAAACTTGGGTGATTATCACGATTTGTACGTGCGTACCGATACTTGCTTGTTGGCGGACGTATTTGAAAACTTTAGAAATGTTTGTATGAAAATTTATGGATTAGATCCGGCTCATTATTATACTAGTCCTGGGCTAAGTTGGGACGCTTTATTAAAACATTCAAAACAAACTTTAGATTTGTTTACAGATGTCAATATGCATTTGTTTATAGAAAAAGGCACGCGCGGAGGAACGTGCATGGTGAGTAAACGATACGTGAAAGCAAATAATGAATTTTTAGACGACTACGATAAAACGAAACCAACGAGCTATATTATGGACTTTGACGCTAATAATTTATACGGTGGCGCCATGAGTCAACCTTTACCGACTGGTGGTTTCAAATGGTTATCGCAAAAACAAATTAATAAACTCGAGAGAGATGGATTTAAAAACAATAAAGGATACATTTTAGAGGTTGATTTAGAATATCCCAAAGAATTACACGATTCTCACAATGCGTTTCCACTCGCGCCAGAGTCGTTGATAGTACCGAAAGAATGGATGAGCGACTATCAAAAGAATTTACTAAAAGATAAACCCGCTCCAAACGTTGCTAAATTAGTACCAAATTTAGGTAACAAGAAAAACTACGTGCTTCATTATCGTAATTTGCTATTGTATTTACAACTCGGGATGAAACTAACTAAAATTCATAAAGTTTTACAGTTTGATGAATCATGTTGGATGAAATCGTACATTGATTTAAATACACAATTAAGAAAAGATGCAACGAGTGAATTTGAAAAAGATTTGTACAAACTCATGAACAATTCGGTTTTTGGAAAAACGATGGAAAATGTACGAAAGCGCGTCAACGTACATTTGAAGCATTCAAACGATTCAAAATCAGAAAATGAAATTCGCAGGTTTATCGCGAAACCATATTTTGCAGAGGCTAGGATTTTTGATAATGATTTGGTTGCGATCCACATGCACAAAACAAAAGTCAAACTCGACCGCCCGATCATTATTGGAATGAGTATACTGGATTTATCTAAGGTTCATATGTACGATTTTTATTACAATCATTTTAAGCAAAAATACGGTAACAATTGCGAGTTGATTTACACGGATACGGATAGCTTATTGTTGGAAATTAAAACGAAAAATGTTTACAAAGATATGAAAAAAGACAAAAGATTGTACGATTTTAGTAATTACGACAAGAGTCATTTTCTGTTTTCTGAAGAAAACAAAAAAGTGATCGGTAAATTTAAAGACGAGTGTTCAAAAACTGTAATTTCTGAAGTTGTTTGTTTAAGACCCAAAATGTATTCTATACTTACTTCGGATAAAGCTGAAATAAGAAAAGCTAAAGGAGTTAAAAGACAAGTTTTACAACAAAATATTAATCACGAGCGATATAAACAAGTTTTATTTCTTGAAGAAACTCTTCGTCACCCCATGAATTTTATTAGACACGTAAACCATAGACTATATACAACTCGAATAAATAAAATATCACTATCTCCTCTAGATACAAAGAGATACATTTTAGAAAACGGAATAGACACTCTTGCTTACTATCATTACTCTCTGATTAACGACGAATGATTGTTGGATTCATCGTATCTCTAGGAATAATTTGTATTTCTTCTCTTACAAAACTACGTGCGGGGCCTCCTTCTACATAATACAATATGGGTTGATTCGCAGCCTTCATCGTTTTAGATATTCTATAAATTTTTAAACTCCATATAGGATCGGTCGCTCTACGTCTCGTATCTTTTTCAGCTTCACCGGGCGCGTATAAATAACGAACTAGCGAGTTTAATGGAATTCTTTTTTCATTCTTTTTACCCGGTGATGCTGGATTTTGCTCAACGTTATCTAATTTAATAGCGTCTTTTGGTTTCGAGTTAATCAGTCGCGTCGTCTCGTTGTTTAACGCTTTTACGACCGCCGGTAATCTTTTAACCCATTCTCTATTTCTCGCTTCAACAACATTTTGTGCAATTTCTTGACCGTATTGATGCGAAAATAATCTTTCGCTCAAAGTTCTATTAAATCTCTCAACGATACCCTGAGCTCTGTGATTACCAGCTTCTCCTCGCTGAATTTCAACTCGATGCTCACTCATCAAAGCATTAACGCTGCTCATAAATTCTTTTCCGGGGTCGACTTTTATAATTTTAGGCCAAACCAACGGTGATCGTTTGTAAATTTTTTCAAAAGCATCGCTGACTCGCGCGGCTGTTTTATCGATTAAAGGTACTGCAGCTTTATATCTGCTGGCTTCATCCACGACGGTTAACGCGTACTTGTACGTAATTCTACCGACTTTGTCGTGTGGAAGAAACAACAAGTCTGCTTGATGAACCTCGTTTGGTTTTTCGAGCGAGCTATTTGATGAAGTTGGTCTCGGAATATATTTAGGATAGGGTAAATAAATTTGCCACAGCGCTTGCTTTTTTATCCATCGTCGAACGAATTTTACATTTACTTTCGTTTCTTTAGCCAGCTTGCTGATTGCTGATTGACCTTTGTAGTATCCTCTCGGACTATAATAAGCGTTGGATAGTTTTCGTTCATCCATTTAATATTTATAAATATTATTCTTAACATTCTATTCGGCGGGCATGAGTGAATTTGGTAAAATTCCTTGTGTTACTAACCACATTTGCGTCGCACCGCTTAATGTAATCGTCGCGGTTAGTTTTAACCCGTCTTTTATATCCAATTTTCCTAAATCGGCTGGTTTCATTTTAAATATTTTTTCACCTAGCATGCTGTATAAAATTACTAAAAGAGTCATAACTGAGCTGTGATAAATTGTATCGGCGATCGTTTTCGTATTTATAGGCATTGAAGACATGTTTATAATCGTTAAACATAATAAAAACTTTTTATTCCATTTCAAGTTCTCTAAGGGTGGTGAGTTTAACGCTAGCGAGTTTAACGGGTTCGTTTTTAACGGGTTCGTTTTTAAATGTTGGTTCTGAGCTAAACAAGAAATAAGCTCCAATAACACCAACTCCAATAGCAATATAAAAATAATTGTAACTCGTTTCATCGCTTATAGTTTCTTTATAACCTTCGCTATGATGGTTAACGCTTTTCGCGGGTTTAGCGAGTTGTAGTTTTTTCTGTCTATTAAGTTCGGCGAGTTTTTTACCGGCAGCGACTCTGTTTGGGTTTTTTTGTTTAGTCGCTGGTTTCGTCACTGTCTTTGGTGTTGGTTCTGGAATCTCCTTCGGTACAGTCGTTTGCTCGTTGGTTTCCATCGCTTTTATTAGGTATTGAAGATAATGTTTCTTCTTCTTTTCTTTTTAAATGTTTTGCCGTAATCAGCGAAACGCTGATCGGAGCGAGAAACATACCGTACTTGTAGTATATTTCACACAACGTTGTATTAAGCATGCTATTAATGAACGGATCTTTTTCTAAATCTGAAATTAATTTACCTTCATCATCAATTTGAAATTTATGGCCGTACAAATCAATACGATTTAAACTAAGCTCCAATAGTTTAGCGTATAACGTTATAATGGCGCTACCTAAAGACTGAGTAATATCGCGACCTAATTTAGTTTCGTATTGCGCGTGTAATACTTTTCGATCTTGCTCGCTCAAAGCTTCAATATCACCAACGCTTAGTTCTTTACCGAAAAACTTTTTAGAGTCTCCTCCTATTACGACCGATAAAAGACGTTGTTTTAGCAATAAGCTATCATCGTTGATATTTTCGTTAATAAGTGGCGTCTGTATATTTTCGTTTAATACCTTATGTACTTCTTCCATTTATTATACGTACTAGAAGAATAATCGATTAAATTTATTAAAAAATATAAGAACCAATAATTAGTTTTAGATAACCCATCGACGTTTAAAAGCTCGTTAAGATTTAACATTAGATCTTTTACTCGTTCAGCATCTATACTATGACATATACCTTTTACTTTTTCAGTATTATCGTTTAATACTTGTACCAATTCTTGTCTTTCTTTCGCGGTATTTACGAGTTGGTTAAGATTATATATAAAATCATTTACTCGTTCAACAGATATATTCGTAAATACTCGTTCAGCATTCATATTTATAAATATGCTTTATAATATTTATTAAATTACCCTTAACCTATGGGTAACCTATGAGTAACCTATGAGTAATTACCCTTGACCTAAGAGTGACCTATGAGTAATCTAAGAGTAACCTATGAGTAACCTATGAGTAATTACCCTTGACCTAAGAGTGACCTATGAGTAATCTAAGAGTAACCTATGAGTAACCTATGAGTAATTACCCTTGACCTAAGAGTAAATCGCTAAATGACTTGACGGTAATCACTCAGTCACGTATTTCATAACCGGTAGGCTGATCCGTTTTTAAAATTAATTTACGATGTTTAACTCTTTTTAATTTTTCATGAATTTCTATTCTCAACTCGCGAGTTGGTATAACATCATTTTCTCTAAGACAATTCTCGTACGAGTCTCTATCTTTACAATAAAATAAACATATCCATTTGAGTTGTTCTCTAAAATCTTTCAATACGCTATTATATTTTTGAGTAAGTATCCAACAACTATGTTTAATATGTCTACCGCTAAAAGCCAATTGAGTAATCATACATTTATTATTCTCGTCGTATTTTTTATAATGCAACTGTTTATTCGCGCTGCAATCGTCTATAATAAACAACGTTTCTTTATTTTTGAAAGCGTCGCTATAAATTTGTATAGCCCTATTCAGCGATATGTCGTTTAAATCATTAACGTGTACGTTATCATCGTTTAGAACCCATTTTCTATTTTTGTACGCATCATTGTTGAAAATGGTAGGGCATAATATAACGATATTTTCAAAATATTTAAAATATTCATTTTGTAATAAATTTAAAATAAATTCAGTTTTACCGCATCCCGTTTGTCCGCAAATTAACGCAGCGTGTGGATATTTAAGTAACATTTTCTTTTTAATATTAAACGTTTTTTAATAATCGACCGATTCGAAACGCGAGTTTCTAATATTTAGTTGCGCGTCCATGATAATAAAAGTATACATGTTTAGTTCACCCGCACTCTCGGCTTCTTTTTCAATTTGAATGGTAATTCCTTCGGACAAGTTTTGCACTCGTCTTCCGCTTCCGTGTAATACATTATCGGTACTCGTTCTTAAATCTAAAAATAAACCGTATCGATTAAGTAAATAATTCGATAGTTTAACGTTTGATAAATCTAGAGCTTGTACAACTCGTATAGCGTGTTGTTTTCTCGAATCACCGAAATATTTTGAAATCTCTTCCCATTGTTGATATCTTTTCATTCCATGCGCGTAGAGTTGATTGGGAACGCCTTCGATAGTAATACTAACTTTTGTTATTTTCGGATTATAAAACTTGTTGCTTTCTTTCACGTCGGGTTCTTTGAATAGAAACAATATTCCTTTCATACTTTTTGCTGGGGTATTTAAATTTATATTCCACATTGTATCTTTTTTGTTGTACGTAGTTACGCTCTGTCTCAGTACGCGATCAAACAATATACTCGTTCTATCGCTGTATTGATTTCTAATTGTTCTAGCGAGTTCTGGCATATGAACAACCTCAAATTCTAAAGAAATTCCACTTATGACATATTTTGCATTGTCGTCGGTGCTTTTGATCACATTTTCAAATTTATTAAACACGAGTTCGTAAGTCAATCGATCTCCTATACCCGACTGATAGTAAGGTTGATGATCGGTTAACAATTCAAAATCCAGCGGAATGTAATACCTATTTTTATACGCGTCTGCGATAGCTTTATCCGCTCCACCGTTGCCCGCGGGAACTTTATCGCTAGCGTCTATTCTCATTTTAGTTACGTTTTCAGTTTCGATTCCTTGATACACTAAATTTTCGCGCTGATCTTTGGTCAACCATTCGTCTTTGTAACAATTGAATACATCCGCATCGTCTAAACTAAATATTTCATTTCCTTCCATTTTAATGATTATGTGTTTTACGATAGCTCTACCGATGTTTTGTACCAACGTTCTATTTTCATCGTTGACGCTAACGAGTTCAATGTTGAAAGCTAATCGCGTTGTATTTGGAACGATGACGTCGTTCATTCCTAAATTTGGAAAACGAACCGTCAACAATTGATTTTCGTTTATGGTACTCGGATTGTTTGTAATGACGACTTTTTGGCGCATTCCTTTTACGCCTCGAGGTTCTCTTATTCTTCTGTTTGGATCTAGCGTATCTCCGTACGTATTACTCGTCATATTTAACGTTGTTAAATATAATAATTTTTATATATAATCTACGTAAAACTATATTTAACAATTATGTTTATCGATTATAAATGGTGTCTGTAGCGATGATGGTTGGAGGTGCTGTCATTAATGCGTTAGCGTTTACTGGATCGAATTTTTTATTTAGTAATTTACGTGGTAATGACGCGGAACAAGAACGTAAACGACACGATTTAGCGTTGGAACATCTTTCGAAAGCTAGAGACGAATTTAGTAAAAAGCGTTTAAAATATATAGATTATTTAAATGAGAAAATACAAAAAGAATCGGGCGCGATAAGAACTTTTAATAACATTAACGAAGCGATGCAAGAATATTCGCGAGTTACCAATACACGAGTAAATTTACCTCTCGATTTACGACAAGAACCGCGATTAGAAGATTTTTACGTTCCTAGCGAAGATCAAAAAACTGGAGAGATTGTATTTATCATTATTGGTATGAGTGTAGTTGGTTACGCGAGTTATAGATTGTTAAAATAAAAGATATTATAAAATGGAAGAAGGAGGAAACCCATATATAGAATTAGACCCAATGTTTAATCAACCCGAAGATGAATATTTGGATGATGAAATGCGTGTCAACAACTTGGGTGATATTCCGATGGAACAAGAAACTTCTTTTAGTACGCCGATTTTATCTATAAAAGATCGTTCACTTCGGTTAGCAGTTAATGATTTTTATAATAGTATAGGTATAAAAACAGATATAAAAGATTATAATGATTTTGAAGAAAGATTAGAAAACCAAAAAAGTGTGCTCTATTTTCGTAAAGGTGAAAAAGAAATACGTTTAACTAAATTAAAAGGAGCTGAACCATTTTTATCATTAAGTACTCTCAAGACCAAAGGCTTAACTGTGGACTATCTTTTACCATACTCTGAAATTGAACAAGGTTTTCAAAATGTTGTAAAAGAAACGGAAAAACCGATACAAGAGAAAATTGGTAGAAGATTACCCGCTCTACCGCTTGTAGAAAAATCTAAAAAAGTAGAAGAAGCTATAATAATGGCGGATGAAACTCTTTCGAGAGATCAAGACGCGCAAACAGAATTAAATATAGAATGGAGAGAAGTGTTGGCGCTCAAAGACGTTATGACTACGAATCGGGGTGAACAATTAAATCTTTTAACTAAATTAAAAATAGTCAACCAAAACATCTCTGATGCGAAAGAATTAATTGTTGATGCAGAAGAAAGAGGATATAATGTTGATGAAAAATATAAACAAAACTTGCGAAAACTAAACGATGAAAAACAAGTTTTAATAGAGCAAATTGATGCGCAAGATTACGTTCTCCGTAGTCAAATTAATAGAATTAAAGAAACTGTTGTTAAAATGTTGGAAAGAGACGTTACGTTGGGTGAAAGAATTAAAACTTTATTTAGAGAACAAGGTGTAACGATTATCAGCATATTAACGGCTTTTAGTATGACCATTGCTTTTATCGTCAAATCGATCGGTATAGTTCCAAAACCCATACCAACACCCATACCAAAACCCATTCCACCAACACCCCCGAGCGGCGGTATAAAAGAGTGGATACAAAAAACATTAAAAAATCTAGCGAATGTATTATCTAAACTGGGGGCGAAAGCTTTAGCCGCTTTGCCAGCTATTATCGGTAGTATAGTAAGTTGGTTATTAAAAACGGCTTCCAACATTGTCGCGTGGACCGCGGAACATTTATTAATAACGCTAAGTGGAGTTGGAGTATTAATTTTAGCTGTCACTCAGAAAACGCTGACGCGTTAAAACAATTCATAAATCATAACGCCTACACCAGCTAAAATCGCAAAACCAAGTATTAAAGAATTTTTTTCTTCTTGATGACTAGCATCGCTTATCGCATCTTCTAAATTGATTGCGTCTTCTTTTTTAATTGAATCATCTTCTACATGTTTTGTAATTGATTCGCTGTCGTTAAGCAAAGGTAAAATAGGAAAAACAACGGGCGTTGAATTTGTATCTAAATTTGAACCTAAAGATAAACCGCTCGTCGCGATTAATAGATTATTGTTGTATCCCGCATAATTACCTATTCGTAAATTCATATCGCTAGGCATCATGTATAAATTTTCTCCTAGACAAAAGTTTAAACTACTGCGAGCGTATTGTAAAACATCTTGATATCGTTGAATAGAAGATTGTAAATCGACCGGAGAGTCAATCTCTGCTTCTACTATATTTATAAATTCGCGTTGAGCGTCTAAACCCGTACCACCCGCTAAAAATGAGCTTTTTGCTTGCGCTTGAGCTCCTAAAATCGCGTAAACGTACGTTCTTAACGAGTCGTTTATTCGTTGCGTACCAACATCCGTAAAACCTCTAGACTCGCCGATTATAAATTTTGACCAAGCGAGCTCCGTTGAAGATTGTGTAATGAATGCGATCGTATAGGTCGAAGGATGGTCTCCAAAACTCATCTTAGTCGCGGTTTTGTAATAATCGTAATCGGTCACCTCGGTAGAAATAACGTTCAAACTACTGTTGTTATAGTTGTTATTGGGTACCGCTTTGATACCATTATCGTAATAATAAGCAGTTCCTAATCCGTTTGAATTTAAATCGACTCGTTGTTTCCAATTGTTGTTTTGAGAAAGGTGAAATTCTTTACATATTTTTTTGTACGCGCTCACGTCTATATTATTGGCAAACGCATTATAGAAATTTTGGAAAGATGCGGGGCAGCTCATTTCTTTGAGCAATCGTCTAATTTGATAATAGACGTGAAATCTAAAAAAACTACGAATCATTGGGTTTAAATGGTTTAAATGTTGATAACTCACGCCGCATCTCGTCGTGGCGCAGTACGTCACAAAATTTATTTGATTTTGATAAAATTTGAGCGGGTTGGAATACCAATCGTCGACAACCTCATCGCTTTTAACGCGAGGCAGCTTGTAGTCGTTGAAAACATTATTAAAACGAACGTTAAAAAACTCGTTCTTGTTTACGTAAATGTTTATACTCGTTAAATCATAAATCGTTAAAATCGAGAGGCGCTTTAAAATTTCCAGATTTTGGATATGAATACGTAAAATTACTCTCGAATGCTAATGGAAACGTGCTTTGCGGTAACGTCATTTATTATATAATGTTTAATAATAAAATGTATCATACGTTTGAAATCGAAATTGGTAAAGAAGGTGGATCGATTTCTTTAGAAAACGTTATCGATAATCGGCAAGGCAATCTCTCGATTATATTACACAGCGTAAACATTTGGGTGGGATATTACAACATACGTAAAAAAGAAAGAATACTAGTTCGTACGGTTGGTGAATCGGAAGGTGAAGTAAAATTTATCGAAGCGGCCTTTACAACATTATCGAAATTATCGAGATTATAGCAAAAAATGAGCCTTGGATAACGTATAGAATCGATAAATCCAATGGTGAATACACGTTAATATTAGCTCAAGCGAACAAGAGCGTTAAATTTACATCTGGGTTAGCTAATTTATTGGGGTTGCATAGCGAATCTCTAACCGCGGGAGAATATACCAACAAAATTGACGTACAACTTTTTTACATTCATTGCGATCAAATTTCTACGACCGATAATTATTTCAACGGAAAAGCCTGCACAATTTTAAACTCGCTGCCTTTGCGAGACGCGTCGTTTGGTGAAAGCATGTTCATGCAATATACAAATCCATTAGCAAAAAAATTACAACTCGGAACTTTTAACGAGTTGAGTTTTCGAGTTAGAGATAGCAAAAGTAGAGATATACATAATCACGGTTTCCCCATTATTTTAAATGTTAGAAATTATATAAATGGCGAGTATTTACGGACCGAGTCGCGCTTACGTGAAGCGTACAACGAATATTAGAACGATCGCTAGCGATGAAGCGAAAGGTGAAATTTACGAACATCACGGATATCTAAACAGAGATGAAATTTTACAGCGATTAGTTTTAATCGAAAAAGTCGACGTTATACTCGGATGGCACGATACGTTTAAACAACCCTTTTTCTTGTTTACGACCGCGCCCACGTACTGTAGTATTTTCACGCAGTTTATTAAAACCGATAGTTTCGTCACGCATTCAACGACGCGCGATTATGCTCCCAACATTTATTATATTCCTTCTCCGCAACGAGATGAAAAGTTTCATTTTCTCGATGATGAAATTCAACATTTAAAATACGAAATGTGTTTTAAAATACGAAACGTTAGAAAAGTTTTTGTTGAAGCGAGTTTCTTCGGTTCGCTAAATTCAAAAATCTGTTTCAATATAAAAATTGCAAGTTTACCGTCTAATTAAATAATTTATAATATAAATATGGCTAGCATTTATGGACCTAGTCGCTAAAGTCAACAACAATAATCAAAAACAGTAAAAACATTGACTTTGAAAAAACTGGTTATATAGACGTTGATGAAGTTCAACAAACTATAACGTTATATAAATTAGGTGATATATTTCTCATCAATGGACTAACGAAAACGATATCTGTTATCAAAGTTTGTCATCTTTGAAGACACAACGAATCTTGCAGCAATTTCTTATAAAATTACATATGGTGAAATAATTCTTTTAAAACAATTAAACGAACAATACACCCAGTTTACGATATTGATTTTTGTGATTGAGGAAAACGTGTTCTTTATTTCGCGGATGGTGAAGATTCAGCTTTTGAAGGTAAAATTTGTTTCAAAGTGCAAAAGTAAAAAATTTTTGTACAGTCGACCTTTTTGGGCTGTTTGAATACTGGAATCTGTTACGATATGAAATAAAAATTAAAAAATTAATTAATACTTTTTAATTAAAATCTTTGGTATTAATAAAAACAAATGAGCATGCCTATAGAATCAACGAACGTACTTTATCCAAATTTACCACCTTTGACGAATGACGCTAAAACATTTCGATTGCAAACAATTTACGATATTCAAAAAGAACTCCAAAAAGAAATAAACGAACGTGAGGGTGTATATAAAAAATATAATAAAATCATAAACGCTTGTAACAACGCAGAAACTCTCGCAGAATTGGGCTGTATTGGAGCGGGATCCATCGGAATAGCTAGTATCGCCACGGTTGTATCATCACCCGTTGGATTAGCTTTAGAAGGTTTAGCTTTGGGGTTGGGCGTCACAGCTTTAGCTCTTATTTACGCTAAAAATAAATTGTATAAAAAAGCTAAAAAACACGATGAAATACGAATTTTAGCGTTGAGTAAACTCAACACGATCGAAAACCACGTTAGTAAAGCTTTAGAAGACGGTTACATCAGTCAAGAAGAATTTGTGCTCGTGACTGAAGAGCGAGAAAAATATTATAAAATGAAAGAAAAAATCCGAGTCGCAAAGTGAATCAGAGGTTAAAACGCAAGTAAACTCTGATGTCGCTTCGCACGTAAATACAGAAAAAAAAATTCTTATAGAAAAACTTTTGAGTTTAAAGTAGCTTTAACGATAAATAAAAACTATTACGCTTCGTGTCAGCAAAAACACGCTTCGCGAGTAGCGGAGCGTGTAAAAACGTTCGATAGACCTCCTCCGTACGCCCCAGCGACGCATAATTATAATTTATAATCCATAAAGAAATTTCTTTCTAACAATTCTTTCATCACTCTATTGTAACAACGTTTAGATTTTACTCTCACTACATTTAATATCCTCGTGCATTTCGTACACGAGCCCGCCTTTGCTTTTGTGCCATTTTTACATCTATAACATGCAAGTGGAATACTTTTTCCTAGCCGAATACGCCATCGATGCATCGGGCAATAGACATCATCGCGAATACTCATTCTACAACACTTGCAGTTTTTACCAACTAAAAGCCATTCACACAAAATCATCGTTCTCTCCATCTTTATTATTAAACAATATAATATTAATTCATTATGTCACTTTTAAAACAACGTTAAAGCCTCACCAAATCTCTGTAATAACCGTGTGAATACGAGTTACGTCTCCGTTTGCTAAAATGTGTCTGTATGGTAATAATATTTTTTCAACTATTCTACAAACGTAGTGATATTTATCGTCTTTTTTAATCAATAGTAATTTTACGTTACTATTACAGAATAATCGATTAAATATTTTCAATTGTTTCAATTCGTAATTGAGTTGTTTCTTTGTAGGCATCTTTATTATACAACTAGATAATATTAATTCATTATCTCACTTTTTAAAGTCTCTTTTTTTAAAACTAAATTTGTAAAAGCCTCATCGATTTTTTGGTGATGGTTTTGGTGATGGTTTTGGTGATGGTTTTGGTCTCATCGATTTTTTATCATCGTAAAACCAGCGGCTATCCGCGTGATGTCATGAAAGTATTGACGTCAGAACCCATTTTTGAAAATGATTTTTTTGACCTCATCGTCGTTAAAAAATTTTATGATGACGATGATGATGATGACGATGACGATGACGATGACGATGACGATGACGATGACGATGACGATGACGATGACGTCATCTCTTTTTAATTCTTAAAATATCCCCTATCCCTGAGAGAATTTGACTCAGGGATATCTTTTTTAGTAGTGTGTTAGCTGCCTCAACAATCTATACTACTACCCACCTGACAGTATGATTTCTTGATGACAGTTATATTCTAATTTGCAACGGTACTTTTTAGGCAAACTCGATCACTACTAACAGTCAAGAAGCTTTTCACTTCGTTTTCGGAACATAAGTTCTTTTAGAAATATCATCCCCATCGACAACAAATACATATTGCATATAAATTAAAGAATGGTAACAAAGGAGAAAACAGTGCCTTGTGCCACTTGCTTTTTTTTTTATATGTTCCTGATATTCAACTGATATTATTTTGTATACAATCTGATGAGCGTTAGCGTTTGTCAATTGCTATAATTAATGTACAATATATCATCCGAGGGGATTAAAACAGGCAAGTCTCATTTCAGATTTTAGATTTTAGATTGATTGATTGATTAATTTTTAAAGTTATTTATTCTTTTTATTTAGTTATTTTTTGTAAATTTTTTTAATTTTACGCTCGACTGACACCCCAAATTTATAATCATCATTATTTTTAATCTGTTGTGGGTTTAACTATAATGCTTAATTGGTTTTTTATTGATGAAATTATCTGCAATTTACCCCTTTTTTAGAAGAAAAAATGCATAAGAGACTATGGTCGTCGCACCCAGGGATCAGAAATTAGCTGAGAATTCTCCATTTGCGTAGTATTCGGGAGAAAATCAATTATTTTCTTACAAAAATGTTCTGTTTATAATTTAACTGATTTCTTAAAGATTTTCTCCATAATTTTGCTATAAAACATAAAAACTTCCATTTTCTGGCCGACCACCTTTCTTCTCCATTGACTTGGTGCACAGACATAGAGCGTTTGTTGACGTTTTTCCAAAATCCAACTCCAATAATTCATTGCGCGCTCTAAATAGAGATCAGCTGAGTCACAATGCAACACATTGTACTCAAGACTTAAGTAGGGGCCTACATTCCACGTGCACAAAGGTTTGTTTTCGTAAACTCGTTAGTTGGCGCGCCAAAACACCTGAGCTGTGACACAAAAGAGAGGCGTTTTGTTCCACTGTCATCTTGCATTGCAGATGTTTACGTGCAGCATGCACTTTCTGAGTTCGCAAGTGTCTATTTCAATGCACGCCAGTCAACATAGTCGAAAGTGTCATTATGATCATGGTGGAAGGAAAAGTATGATCATGGCCGCTGAATCAGCTATAAGCCTTATCGGTAATAGCACTGAAGCAACTGCCGCAAAGCATACAGGGATACAAAAAGGGGCATCTGTTTGGCGCAGCTTTTGTGACGTCAATAATATTTTGTTTGTCCGCGCGGCACGCAGTGGCGCTGTTGCGCCCACAGACATCCCACAATTCCTTGCAGCTGCTATTAGCGATAAGGCTATAGCTGCATGAGGTGACACAACTTCTAAATCCAACGACTTTGCTTCACTTGATGGTATGCCGTTTTGATTCAGAACGGTTCAAGCCACACTATAATACTTTATAGCGGCCGATCACTGGATATCCATGATATGGATGTACGTCCATCCTTGCCAGCAAAAATAGGTAAGAATGTAGAATACAATTGCCACATTTTCTATCCAAAAAAT
This sequence comes from Zoroaster sp. YZ-2022, assembly GCA_029582265.1. Taxonomy (NCBI): domain Eukaryota; kingdom Metazoa; phylum Echinodermata; class Asteroidea; order Forcipulatida; family Zoroasteridae; genus Zoroaster; species Zoroaster sp. YZ-2022. The sequence continues at coordinate 18,524,909 of CM055819.1, forward strand.
GACAAATATCACAGATGTTCCTTTAAAAGATGACAATGGACATACCTAGGCAACGGAAAATGTAGTGAAGTCAAAAACCACAAATGATTACAGTAGGGTTTTCAGGTGAAAAATTATTCCTAAATCAATATGCTCAATATTTATATCAAATTAAAGGTCTTGAAAGAAATACAATGGTTTTTAAATCAAGAAAATCGGACGAGTGGTTTTTGAGGAATCTTGTTTTATTTAATCAAATATACAGCATTCGATGAAGCGCGACTGTCCATACACTGTGCACATCCCTAATGACACCAAAACCGTTGAATCAGCCTACACACACCGTGATGCACACGCACAGCGTTCGTGCTCGTTTCCCTCATAAGAGCTTTTGAAAGGGTGTAAAAAATACACTCTCCGCTCAAAACTAAACAAAATTACGGCTCAAAACTTTCACATATGATAGAAAAGAGGTGTAAAATTCATTCAGACACCGCTCTTACCTTTCAACTTGAAGATTTCACCTCGAAAAAACGGTGTTTACTTTTTATCTCTTCGTAACTTCGGTTGTAGAGTAGTTATGGAGATCGAGCAAGCATGGGTATGTAAAGGAGCCCTTTGACTCAATAGGGAAACCCGTTTTCATGTCAATCACAATGTACTCGGGCGCGGAGACAGCTCCGAAGTGGATGCCCTCAGCAGAGCGCGGCAAATTTTACGCGCCGAATGCGCCCGATCTCGGAACACTTCGCGAAAGGCTGGGCGGGACGAGAGTGGTTCATTCATAAAAACCTAGGCTTTCGCACGTACTTCCGATTGCTATTTTATGTACATTGTTGGATAGCTGAAACTATAAGCTTTCCAATGAGCTATTACATGTAAGATTTTGACAGGTAAAAGTAGTAAAAAAAATTGATTTAAAATTTTGATGTTTTTTGTTGCGGGCGATGCGCTGTACGTGTGGCGGGCTTCGGTCAAGCATGTACAAACTGAAAACCCTAATTACAGATTTAAAATGACAAATAGTTGGTGCATAATAGTTGATGATCAAAAAATGTTTCTATCGAAGTTGCTATAAAATTAGTACAAAACATTTCAAGAATGCTCAAAAACTAAATTTTTCATGAATTTCAGATATTAAGAAGGTATTTACTGATTCATTTCTTTCTGCCAAGTATAGTCTTGAAATGTCATGGGTTCCTAATTATAGTAACTTAAGTTTTTCGTTTTCACGAAGTGACAGATTGCAGCCATGTGCATGTATTACTGCATGTATTTTAAGCGACACGAACAGTGTTCAAGTTTTCATGAAGTGATGTGAATGGCCACGCCACACAAAATACACAGGAAACTTTGAAACCTGATAACAGCGTGTACTGATTTTTTTTGTCTTCACAAAGTGACAGTTTAGTCTACAAGTTTTCCTCGACAAAAAGCGTACAATAACATGTCATTTGAGATTTCAGCTTTCTATCAAAGGAAAAAGTAATGATCTTCTAGATTAAAATGACATCGAAACTGCAATTTTAAAACTTACCAACTATATCTCGCAATGCGATTGTACCACTAAAAACTTAACAAAATGATCAAATTACAATCAAATGAATTTTTTTAAATAAAATAAACTTAAATATTCACAGGTTAGTTTTTATACATAGTCCTATCTCTTGATTCTTATAAAATATGGATGCATTAAACAGATATAGGGCCTAATGTATTTACAAATTGAGCCATTTTTGCATGGAGAGTTTTAACAAAAAGACAAGACTTTTTGTTTGACAAACAGTTAAGATTTAGTCAGTATAGGCTAAAAAAAATCAGTGTCACAGCAGTGAAAGTGTACAAAAAATAAATAACCAAATCATTGCTAGCCTGTATAAGTTGACTAATTGCAAACTTGTGAAATAAAATTTAGACAAGGAACTTGTTCAATTCATTGTTATGCAAAAACGAACATGATGTTGCATCGTTTCCTGCTATATCATAATAGCTGCTAACAATATCCAAAAAGAGTGTTGAAAAAGAAACACCCCTGCTTCATCAATATCAAGGAGCAAAGAGAACTTGCAGTAAATACAACGGAACAAATATCACAGAGTGATTTGTCCATCTTAGTCAAGACATACAATGGTTTTGGTGGCAAGAAAATTTAACAGTTTTCTGATTAATCTGAGCAATCATTGAACTACAACTTTTAAAGGTGCAATACATACAGGGTGTCACCCCCCCCCCCAAAAAAAAAAAAAAAAAAAAAACTAGAGCGCAAGTGGTTGTTGGAACAAAAAAAAGAAAGAAATTTAGAGGTTTCACAGTTCAAATTAATTTTTAATGTCATGTCAAGTTTTATGCGTTGTGCATTGCTATGTACAAATCTTCTCTAAAAACAGGGATTTAGGTAGATGTTTTAATCATAACTCCCAACCCTTTAGCTTACAAACTAGTTCCAAATGGAACACACATTACTTAATGTATGACTTTTCAAATGGTATAAATTTAAACATTTTGTGCAACTTAACCCATTTTCGTTATAATAATAACACTTTGTTTTTCTACCCACAGTCTAATGATCTATACAGTGTGAGCCAGAGACCCAATGTAATCACTGAACTACATCAAGCAGAGAGAATAATCTAGACAGTGTCGGCCAGAAAACCAAGGTAATCACTGAACTACATCAAGCAGAGACAGAGAATGGTCTATACAGTACGTGTCAGCCAGGGAGCTATTACATTTAGTGACATCATCAGTTCTGATGGTGCCCTCTATCTCAGTATAAAACCTGAGATGAAATTTTAAAAAATTGGCACATACACAGTAAAGACTATAAATAAGCTGTCATAAGATTGAACCGTAAGTTGCGGTTGGGAGAATGCATAAAGTACCAATTTCAAGTCTTCATAACCCTGTTATTCGCACCATTGATTCACGTTGAGTTTTTCCAATTTGTATGATATTGAAATGATGAATAAACATGAGAAGTTCATTGCACATTCATGTCATTATCTTATCAGAAGTCATGCTCACTTGTACACCATCACACGGGATGGTATGGTTGGGAGAATTGTAATTAAGTAGCCTTTAAAGCTGTGTTTTTCAGTGTTGTAGGTCTCAAGACCATTCTTGAGACCACTTTTTCTTGGTCTTGGTCTTGGTCTCATCTCAGTCTTGGACCATAGGGTCTTGAAATTTATAGGTATTTGAAAAAAATCGAGAACTATACAGTAAAATTAGTTCATTTGTCAATTAATTAAAGTTAGTTTATATTTCATTTAAGCTTGTTCGACGTGTAACTTTGATTCAGAAAAATTACTTGTGCCGATTTCCAGTTGTCATTACAAATTCTGCATTTTAACAGTGACATCACTGCGTATTATACGACTCCCAAAAAAATCTGAGCTATGTTCTGTTATGTCATAAGTACATGCAGTGAGTACAATTCAAAGAGACATGGTCAAGTTTAATAATGTTACATCATATTCAAGCAGCTAGAAATGATACTCGTTGTACACAAATTGTTAGTGTTGGTCTCAGACTATAGCCCTTTTCACACTAGTCAAATCCCCGGGGGGTGTCCCTGGGGAATTACGGTCGGTGTTTTCACACACTTGGAGAGCTTTACCCCTGGTCTGCCCCAGTAAATGGGCTTCCCTGGGGAATAGCCCCCCCCCCCTCCCCCCGCTCTGGATTAGGGGTAAACAGTAAAACCCTGGGGGTTTAAGAATTCCCCAGGAAGTCACAGCTAGTGGGAAACGAGTTGCGAGTTGTGCTTACCCTAGACTTGATTTCAAGTCTGAGATCGCGGTTATTTTGTCTGCATCAGCCACGCAAATGCCGTTTACCCCTACTGGCTATCACAGCCCAAACTAATGTCGGCGGTTAATACACAAGAGGGCGCTATTTAATGCGATACTGCAGAGAGCCGTATTGGCTTCAGGCAGACAAAAAACCACGATCACAGACTTGGAACCAAGTCTATGCTTACCCCAGTTTATGTGGCAGATCGTCAGATCACGTAAACAAACTGTGAAAGGTCAACAAGATAAACAGTAGAGGTCAGGAAATGCATGCTAAGTAAATTGTGCAGTCTAAGTTAAAGGTGTTTGTTTTTACAGATTTGTATTCAAGTATTTATAAAGTTTATAGAAACCAAATATCAAAAGAAACATATTTCACTTCATAATTTTGAGAGAATTGATCAGGTTCCAAAACTACTGATTTTGAAGTAGATTTAATCTTTTGTGGTTCACGAGATATGATTTTTTTTAAACTCAATACACGTGTACACGTACCGGTACATGTATGGAACACATGAATAACGTCCGTTCAGTCTGAGGCAGTGATGGCACAATGCATTTAATTACTAATAATTAAATAGAAAATGAATGAGTTATTCTTGCATCATCATTATTAATTAGAGCAATCTAGGAAATTGTAAGTGCAAAATATGAAGTCATTCTGAGCTTGGCAACTATGTTTTTGTCAATATTAAGAAGGTATTTACTGATTCCTTTCTTTCTGCCAAGTATAGTCTTGAAACGTCATGGGTTCCTAATTATAGGAACTTAATTTATTTAAAATGTGTTGTAAACTGGAGTTTTTCATTTTCACAAAGTGACAAATTGCAGATTACATGCACATGTATTACTGCATGTGTTTTAAGCGACACAAACAGTTTCAAGTTTTCATGAAGTGACGTGAATGGCCACGCCATACAAAATACACAGGAAACGTCACTTTGTGAAAACTTGATTTTTTTTAAGTTTTCACAAAGTGACAGTTTAGTCAACAAGTATGTTACTCTTTTATAGTTTTTTCTATACAAAAAGCATACAATAACATGTCATTTGAGATTTCAGCTTTTTATCCAAGCTGAGCCTGTATAAGTTGACTGATTGTAAACTTGTGAAATAAAATTTAGACAAGGAACTTGTTCAAGTGTTATGCAAAAACGAACATGATGTTGCATCGTTTCCTGCTATGTCATAATAGCTGCCCGAAAGAAACACTCCGCATCAGTCAATATCAAGGTAGTGTTACGAATCTTACCCTTTGATTTTTGACAAATATTAGCACCCTCTATTTCACTTCTTCCACTTCCAATATTTTGCTTACAATGCAATTTCAAGCAGTCTAAGTCCCAGGGTTGTTTCCCCGGACCCTCGATTGTCCGCTATGAATATGCAATCCATACAAGGACGCTACTTTTGCTCATGCATATCCAGCGCCAACGCAATGCATAATGCAACACCAGCGAGAGCCTTGCGTGCGTGCCACACACCCTCCCGCCACGTGGCTTGGAGCCGTCCTTGGACTTAGTCTATTTTCCGAATACTTTCCTCGGAGTCCACCCTTCACACCGAACACGGTTCGTGGGTGAACCACGGCCAAACAGTCACCGTGACTGACCCGCTCAGTCATTAGCCGTGGCCTGCATGTATAGTGCTCCCTACCCAAGCACAGTCGCTGTTCCCTCATGCAGTAATAGCTAGCATCCAAGCAAATAGCTTAGCACCCCAGTAAGCATCGTCCCTTGAACACGCCCTCCTTTCTAAGTTGTCGATCACTTCACTTTCGTCAAATACCTTTCCTTATATGGAACAAGGACCTGTTGTATGTCATGATTTTGCACACGTTTCTACCCTTAGATGCGGAAGGCAAGCTTCTCATTGGCTAAGACGCTAAACTAGGCTAATGTTTTATTTATTCCTAGGCCCCAGATTTCTATATAAACCCGAGATTTCCTGATCTCAGCGGAAGTGCGATTCCGAATGAAATCTATGCGACTCGATCCGATCCATGACAGTGCGATATACCGAACTATTACGGTCCAGATCCTCGTTCGTTGAACCAATGGTGCCGTGTGTCGATATGGCCATTGGTTCGCCTACATGTAGCTAATGCGGTCTGATATACACCCTGGCCCCGTCCAGACACCCTGTGGAGTCAAGCCCCGGTGGTCCCTGTCGTAGAGACCGACCAGCCGCCCGTCTCTCGGAGTGCCCGTACCGTATACCGAGTGACAAGCCGCATGAATGAACGATGGTCCCCACTGACTGTACCCAATAGTTGGTATTCGTACACCCTATTCGGAACTTAGCACAAGTATATAAGTTTAACTATTGACATGTACATATACGCTACCACTCCTGTCATACATGTTACTAGTGCCATTGTTAAATAGTGATGTTAATAATAAACCAACCCCATTGATTGAGATTGTCACAACAAAGTTTGTGTCCGACTATTATTTTGTTGACCCACAAAAGTGGGGAATGCAACAGTAGCAAAGAGAACTTGCAGTAAAAACAACAGAACAAATATCACAGTGATTTGTCCATCTTAGTCAAGACATACAGAGGTTTTGGTGGTAAGAAATTGTAGTAAACTTCACAATTTTCTGATTAATCTGATAAGCAGTCGTTGAACTATAACTTTTAACCCTCCTACTATAGCTGCACTTTAGTGGGAAGTTGCTATATAGAGGTCAAAACCAGTCAACTGCCTGTTTTGACTGTTGACCCAAATGTGCACACAGGGGCATTTTTGACTGGTTTTTACTGTTATTTTGACCACCCTGAACAATACCAGACAATGCTTTTACCAGTCAAAAACAGTTGACTCATTTTGACCTGTAAATGTACTTACTACACGTAAGGTTTGACACTAGATATACCTTGGCAAGTATATCAACATTTTGACTGATTTTGACCCTTGTAGTAGTAGGAGGGTTAAAGGTGCAATACATACAGGGTGTCACCCCCACCCCCCGAACACTTATTTTTTTGTTGCATAATAAAAAAAAATTTCATTATTTAACAAAAATGATTAAATCATGACACATAGATGCCAAGTAGGGCTGTGCATTTTTGAAACCGGATACCTGAAATCAGGAAACTTCGGATACCCGGATACCCATTTTCATTTATGTTGAAAACATGCCTCCGGTAGTGTACAAATACATGTACTGTAAATGGTAATAAATTGACTTTTATAATACAGAGGATACCATACTATCGATCTTTTCTTTATTGGAGTGTAATCTCTTGAATTTAAAGATAATTGTCTGTAAAAGTGTAAACATTACATTGTTCAAGAGTCACAGATTTCTGTTCGCACCGCTCAGATGTTAAGTCCGAATTTTAAAAAGTCGTTTACGGGTAATTCAAACTGCAAAATGGAACCAGGTAATGACCGTTTCGGTCAGGTACTCGGATACCTGGATACCCGGCAGAGCCCTAATGCCAAGTGTTACGCATAACACTTTTATTGGATCAAATTTTTGTTTACTCCTTCACACATTGAACCCCAAATCTTATGCATTAGAGCAATATATATCTTGTGCTAAAACATAAAACGTCATGCTTTAGACCAAACTTAACTTGTTATGCTAAACTCACAGCTATATTGAACTTCAGTGACAAAAAATAATACCTTACCACCGGTATATCTCTGGGGATATGATGCCTGATTGTTTGTCTAGGTTCTTTGAAATATATGTCAGATTTGGTTGTTAAAAAGAAAAATTGTAAATGTTGTAATATTAGTGTTATTTGCGCCAATCCAAATGCTGTTTAGCTGATGAGAAAATTGATGAAAAATGGACATGAGGAAAACATTAAACACAAAAAAAGATTTTCTTTGACTAATATATTTTCAACTCATTATTCAACTCATGATTATGTTATGACACTTAACTTCTGAAAATGTTGTCTTTGATTTTGCTTGAAAAAGTAATGTACAATATTTTGTCCATGGTATGTTTATGGCTAAAATAAGTGACTCTGTATCTCCGTAACAAAATCCTTGTCACTCTGTATACGCTGCTAATTAACAAGCTAACTCCTTAATGCAACATTGTAATTATAATGACACTGTAGTAAGCACATCCTGATATATCTGATATAAATATCAACATTGATTTATAACCTTTAAGAAAGAAGCAACAGAGTTTCCATTTAATCTCCTTTTCTGAAAAAGGGGAAATTTGGCATCACTCCTTAACAGAAAATGTGTCAGTTAATTTTGGGAAATTTTTTAATCACTTAATTTGACTTTAATAGCCAATGGCACTACATGGCATTGTACTATATTAATAACAATATTTAAACATATCTGGAAGTTATTGCTTGCTATCCTTCAGTTGTTCAAGTGTGAAGCCTTTTGAGTGCAACAAGTTAAGATCCATCAGCAAGAACAAAAGATCTTTTGTTCTCAGCTCACTTCAACAAGATTCAACGGAATCATAATATTAGTCAGAGGGGTGTCTGGGTGTCTTTTGGACACCCTGTTTCAATTTTGACACTTATTCTATCTGTCATTTAGAAATGACAGATAGAAATTGTAAAAGTATTGTAAGTGAACAATTTGGACACCCTGTTTTGAAATTTCCAGCAAATTAGGATGTCCCCTATTTCTAAATCCTGGCTAACACCTTGAACAGAATTGTTATATTTGTTGCATCATGTTGTGTTGAGCATGGTTAGGATTTGAAGATCAAGTAATATGGTTGAGGGTGGTAGGTGATTCCCCTTCTCCTATATGTCTTATACTTTGACCCTAGCAGAGTATTTCTTAAAGTCAAATGCACAATAATAAACATATGGTATCCCAATATTTGACATGTGAATACTTGTGGGCCTTGATTTGCATGATATGGGATGCAGTGTATGAGGACCATTTTAAAACCCCAGATATGGTTATTGGTTAGAAACTAAATCTAATAGTGATCATTTCAATTGGCACGTCAGACAGAGAAAAAAAAATTAACAATACCAATAGCATTTTATAGAGGTTTTCACTGTTAATATTAATTTGTCATGTCAAGTTTATGCGCTCTGCAATGCCGTGTTCAAATTTCCTTAAAAACAGGGATTTAGGTACATGTTTTTATAAACTCTCAACCCTTTATCTTACAAACTAGTTCCAAATGGAAAAACATTACTTAATATCCCTTTTCAAATGGTATAAATTTAAAAATTTTGGGGGTTTATTTGTGCAACTTAACCCATCTTCGTTATAATAATAAACTTTGTTTTTCTACCCCCAGTCTAATGATCTATACAGTGTTAGCCAGAGACCCAAGGTAATCACTGAACTACATTAAGCAGAGAGAGAGAGAAGATCTAGACAGTGTCAGCCAGAGACCCAACTTCATCAAGCAGAGAGAGGGAGAATGATCTAGACAGTGAGCCAAAGACCCAAGGTATTCACAGAACTTCATCAAGCAGAGAGAGGGAGAGAAGATCAAGACAGTGTGAGCCAAATTAAAGACCCAGGTAATCACTGAACTACATCAAGCAGAGAGAGGGAGAATTATAATGGTCTATGTGTCAAACAGAGAACTATGACATTTAGTTTGCCCTCTATCTCAGTATTCGCCTCGTGCATATTGTAGCCCTCTAGCGGTAAAATGTACTTCAGGTGCGAAACTCCGGGGGCTTTACGGAATACGCGGTTCCATTTACAGTGTCATTACTGTACAAACATATCACAACAGTATGGTCACAGCGGCGTCACTTGAATGATTAAATAAAGTCATTTATGCAAACCGGAAATTATCACTGATGAATTTCACCCTCTCAACCATTACTTATAAAAATCTCACACCTTTTCCTATGTTTTTAACCTCTGGCTGCACTTATCATTATAAGTATGAAGAGTTTTTCTACCTGAAAAATATGAGATCTCAGCGGCCATTTTGTTAGAAGTGAAAACTTTTCCCTGGTAACCGTTAATACTAGAATGGAGCCAGTAGCGCATGCGAACCAGTGATATATGCTAACATTCCACGTCACAACCATAGTTATCGTTGCCAAACTATGAGTAAGTTATGGTGAAGATTGGCTATGCATGTAGCAACTGTGCCATTTAATTGTAACCACATGTGTATCGGTGCTGTAGGTCCCGAGACCAGTCTTGGCTAGCTCAGTCTCAGACGAACGGTCAAACATATGCTGGTGTAAAAAATCAAGGGAAAGCCTTGTATTAAACATACGTTTTTGCACATGATTTTTTGTTTATAATAAATTATTCTTGATCATGTTATCGTTATACAGTACCGTACAGCTCATAACTAAAACCTTTATGAACTCTCATTTATATCACTCCACTAGGCACAATGTATAAATGAACTTAAAGGGTAGATAACATATTTTATATTATATTTTAAACATACAAGGAAGTTTATTTTTGACGTAAAGTAAGGATTGATTGTTAAGTGTTCGTGCAAACAGCTCCTTGAAACTGTTCATTTTGTTTTCTTTTCTTCTCCTTCTCGGTGAACCTTTTCCTGAAAAATGCTCATTCTTGTCAAGTTCAGAATAACATCACATTTTGCACTACACTCCTAGATAACTCTAATAATGATGACGTAAGAATTTCAACACTACTTGATTTTTTATTTAATTATTAGTAATTAATATGCATTGCGCCCTCAATGCCTCAGACACAACGGTCATATGCATGCGTGCCACAATTAAGTGTACTATTTATGTGTATTGTATGCACACATCACATTCACTGTACTGTTCATGTACATAATACAGTGTACATGTCCGGTACATTGTCTACAAAGTACAAAGCTGAATACACATTCTGTTAATTATCGTCTAAAGGTTTTTTTTTTAAACAAACAAGCTTGCATAATTCCTACATTTGCAAAATACCTTAAAAATACCTAGTAAACTTAAGATATTTCATTGGCAATTTTTCAGGTTTTTTCAGAGGCAAATCTTAAAAACAAATTGTAACCATGATGAAGCACATAGAGAAGTTTATGAGCAAAGTATACAAACCTCCCAAAACTATCCTCATTCCCAGGGCTTATGACCATCAGCATCGTACCCACTTCTAATGAATGCTTACAAATAACACACAGATAACATGATTTAATTTAAGGATTAGAGATTTAACCGGCCTATACAAGTGAACCTCAAATGAGACTGGATACTTTACAGCATCAATGACCTTACCATGTAGATGATGTTTTTAAATAATTGCATCACCAGGTTTCAAATAACATGAAAAAAATCATATCTCTTGAAACCAAAAGAAATAAATCCTTTCTTTTTTATTAATGATCGTAAATAACGTGAACTGTGTGTTTCTTCACGTAGATGTATTTGTGTATGTACCTTGACATCTACCCCAAATGGGAAGTTCAAATTTGTTTAAGACAAAATCAGAAAATTGTTTAAAATAATTGCATGAGTTCTACTAGTAGTTCTATCATCAGACCAATTATATGATAATTTGATATTGTTGGCATCAAATAGAGGTATCAAAAATCATATCTTATTAACCACAAAGATATTCACAATCTTTGCATCATCTTACAGACCTCGAATTATGTGAAATTATCTTACCATGGCAAGTCACCAGCCTTCATGGTCGTGTTTTTCCCAATGTTGGGGCAAGATTTTTGCCAGTGGCCTTGACCTACACAGGCGTAGCAAGTGTCTTGACCAGTGTCTTGATACCGTTTGCCCAAAATAAACTGGTGCTGACACGCAGAAGCAATAGTAGGAGGAGTGAGTAGTTACCATGGCCTGGTTGTACACTATGAAGAACCTTTACCCTGAAAATGCCCTGAAAATCTGTTTTACCGTAAAATAAATAGTTCACGGCAACTTCACGGTGACACAACACCATGAAAATGCCATGAAATACTCTTGGAATTCCTTCGCCGTGAAAATGCCATGAACTTCTTGTGGCAGTTTTGGGGCAGCTCATTAATTCTCGAGAGCACCATGAATTTGCTGTGAAATCACCGTGGACATTATTGCCAATATCTGAGAGGAAGAGACACTGTGAAATTGCTGTGAACTTGCTGTGAAATTACAGTGAACTGTTATTTCATGGCAAATGGATTTTTAGGGCATTTTCAGGGTGAAGTTGTTCATAGTGGTAGCTTCTCTTGAACCTCTTGTTTGTGCTCGTCATAGTCTTGGTCTTGTTTTGGGCTTTCTCGCTGCTCTCTCTTCTGCACGTGTGATTAATCATCGCAGTCGTTCGCAAGCTCATTAATTTCACATTTCTGTTGCCCAGTCCAAAGGACTGGTATCGACTAGCCACAAGCTTGTTAGCCTTATATATTTCGGCATGAATGACTTCTTTCATGTTTTACAGGGGTGAAACTTGTTCGGTGAAATGTTTGCTTTTTTAAAACCCAGAAGGATTTTATGACCTCAGTGGAAGGGCATCTAACATGGCGTATTGAAATTGTACCATAAAAATTTAAGTTTACAAAAAATATTTACTTTTTTACTTTTGTACACATTTTAACAACAGTTTATTTCTGGGTTAGCCCAAATCCCTTGCCAAGCCAAATCTCTTGCCAGTTCACAAGTCTTTCTGAGCCGAATATCTTGCCAAACCCTCTTCCCAAATCTCTTGCCAGTCCAAGTGTCTTGCCACCCAAGCCTTGCCAGACCAAGTGTCTTGGAAGTCAAATTTTCTTGCCAAACAATTTGAGATCCTTTATACATTTTAACAACAATTTATTTCTGTGTTGAACCAAATCTCTTACCAAGCCAAATCTCTTGCCAGTTCATAAGTCTTTCTGAGCCAAATATCTTGCCAAACCCTCTTGCCAAATCTCTTGCCAGTCCAAGTGTCTTGCCACCCAAATGTCTTTCAAGCCAAATTTTCTTGCCAAACAAATCCTTGCCAACAATATGAGATCCTGGGGTGGGTGGTTAGTGACTGGGTACTTTATACTAACATTGGCTGCTCTTGATTGTCATTTGAGCAGGTAGGGAAGAGAGGGATGATGGCAGAGGCTCGACCTAATTGTTGGCTAGTAAACGACTTGCAAGTTTGTGCCTCTGGACACAAGTTCCTGTGGATGGTGGTTAGAATCATTGGAACATATCCGGTAAAAATCTGATGGCCTGGCTGTATGCTATGCTGGTTGTGAGGTGTTGGAGATGACAACTGCTGGAATGAGGCATTTGATGTTTTGCTATGGGTTTAACATTAGAGATCTTTGGTGATCTGTTGTCTTACGAACAGCAACATCCAGAGAACTGGTCTCTCTGGATGAGTACTCTGAGGTGACTTGGTTGGTTCTGTGAAAGGAATTCATGGGAAGGGAGGTACTAAAGCTCTCTTCATTACTGGTCCAAATGGAGAAGACATCATCGATGTATCAAACCACCAGACCCTTGGCGGACATGGAGCTAGAGGCAACATGCACCACTAGTTGCTCTAAAGAGACGAGCAATCGATGCTGCCCTGCACTGACCCATTATGACCGGATGTTCAGACCATGGGTTGAATGGAGCGAGGCCATTTGATCAATACATCTTCTTTCTACTGAGATGGACAGGTCTCTTTGGTGTGTCCTGGTGGCTCAATACCCTGTAGAATCACGTCAGGAATCGAGTGGTTAGGCAGACCGAAGTGATGGCCTACAGGCATGTCTGATTTACGGACGTTGACCATGGACCTTTGGTCATGAAACTGTCTTTTGAGGGTGGTCTTTGTCTCACCAATGCACGGTACACCACAGACCTTGCAAGACATGAGACAGATGAGATTGGTGGTGGTACAGGTGATATGACCTTTGGTCATGTATACGGCTCTGATGATGACATAGCTTTTGAAAGAATCCCACTCCTGGACATGTTCTCAACAAGCAGTGCACCAGGAAATATACCTAAAAGTACTCTGTTGGATGTGAGGACTAACAGTGTCAGGAATAGGGGAACCTCAGCTTGAATGATGAGATCCCTTCACTGGATGGATGTCTAAATGTCAACACTGGCTCTTCTGGAATAGCATGTTAAAGGCGATCTTTAGTGAGCAGAATATGGTGGTAAGTACTTGTTATTTTATGTATAGGACAGAGAAAGAGGGGTAATAAATGAAAATGAGGGGTTCTTTCTTTTTGGCACTGTCTTGATGTTTGGACTTCTCAGCAAAAACTGAGACCTTGGACAGACACTTGACCTTCTTGATAGCCAGACAAACTACTTGCGAGTTGTGACCTCTGGACGTAAGGTATTTCTTTAATTCCTGTGAATGGTGTTCAAAGTCGGAGTCATTGGAAGATATCTGGTGAAATCTGGGGGCCTGACTGTATGTTATGCTGGTTTTGCGGTGTCGGGGATGACAACTGGAGGAGGGAAGCTATTGGAGTTTGACTGTGAGTTTAACATAGAGATCAGTGGTTCAGCCGTTGTCTTCCTTATGCGCAGTAACATTCGAAAAATGGGTCTTTGATGGGTACTCAGTTGATGATTATGTGGAAGGAATTTAATGTGGTCTTTGTAGGCAATGAAGCTCTTTTCATCATTGGTACAGATGAAGGAGACATCATCAATATAGCCCTGCTAGACCCAAGGCTCCATAGAACTGAGGCATATGGCATCAACATGTGTTCGTTTAGTGCATAACCTCTAGCGAAAACCCATTGAAGATGCCATCAATGGTGTTTTCTCTTGGAGTTAGCTAGAAGAATGCATGTTTGCCTTAGTTCCATGTCGAACCTCGAGTCTAGTGGTGCTATATCGTTGATGCCTTCCTCATCTAAATCAGTGATGAAAAGAGGCTCGATTGCCTTCATTGTAAATCCACATGAATTCCTTCCACAGAATTGTCAATCGAGCACCCATTCACAGAGACCTGTTTTATGGATGTTACTGTGTGAAAGGAATACAATGGCTTAACCACTGGTAGCTATGTTGAACCCACAGACAAACACCAATAGTTTCACTCAACAGTTGCCTACCCGGCATTGCAAAATTAGTATAATGCACAGCCAGTCCTCAGATTTCACTGGGTATGTTCTATTGACCCCCCTCTGTTCATCATTCACAGGAACTAAAGAAACACCTTATGTCCAGAGGGCAGAGCTCGTAAGCTGTTCGTCTCGTCATCAAGAAGGTCAAGTCTCTGCCCAGGGCATTGGTTTTTGCTGAGAAGCCCAGACGTCAAGATTGTACCAATTGGAAAGTTCCCCTTATTGTCACTTATCCACCCCTCTCTCTCCTTCCCATACATGAAATAACTAGTACTGTAAAACCATCATATCCTGCTTACTTTAGATTGCCTTCATCATTGTCATTTCAGGGGAGCCTATATGTTGGCATTTAGACTTTCACCCAGCGTAAGGGAATTCATTGTTTGGGCTGAGGTCCCTCTATTCATGATACTGTTTGTCCTTGTATTCAATGGTGTACTTTCAGGTGTACTTCCTGTTGCATCGCTTGTTGAGGACATGTCACGGAGTCAGATTCCTTCAAAAGTTATGTCACCATAGCTATATATAAGACCAAAGGCC
The DNA here is from genome assembly GCA_029582265.1 of Zoroaster sp. YZ-2022. Taxonomy (NCBI): domain Eukaryota; kingdom Metazoa; phylum Echinodermata; class Asteroidea; order Forcipulatida; family Zoroasteridae; genus Zoroaster; species Zoroaster sp. YZ-2022. Next base: position 18,540,171 of record CM055819.1, read on the forward strand.
ACATTATCTGTATCATCACCAATTCCATCTATCTCATATCCTGCAGGGTCTGTGTGGTACTGAATATTGGTGAGACAAAACCCTCTCAAAGAGGGTTTTGTACAGATCCACAGTCAGTACCCGTAAGCTAGACACACCTGTTGACCACCACTTCTGTGTGTCCATTCTACTCTATTTCTGGCATGATTATGCAGGGCTATGGGTCACCAGAGAACTGTAGAGAGCTAGCACCACCTCAGCAGAGAGAAGATGCATCAAGTGTCTTCACTTCACTCAATCTACGGTCTTAACATCCAGGTCAGTTGGGCAGTGGGACACCATCTTTGCCGTTCTCTTTAGGAGTAAACTAGTAGGATGCATGTTGACCTCCGCTCCATGGGCCTTGGGGTGGTGGTATATCGATGATATCTTCTATCTGGACTGGTGATGAAGACAGCCTCAGTGCTGCCTTTCCCCATGAATTCCTTCTACAGAATCATCCGAGTCACCTCCAAAGACTCATTTAGAGAGACCCATCTCTGGATGTTGATAGTAAGACAACGGTTGAACCACTGATCCCTGTGTTGAAGCTGCAGACAAACACCAAGAGCTTCACTCTATCAGTTGCCTTCCCCGGCACTGAAAATCTGGCATTACATGCAGACAGACTTTCAGACTTTGCCTGATGTGTGATAATGACTCCTACTTACCATTTACAGGAACTACAGAAACACCACGTGTCCACAGGTCACAGCTTGTAAGTTGTTCTTCTAGCTATCAAGAAGGTCAAGTCTCTGCCCAGGGCCTATCACCCCTCTCTCTCCTGTACATACAAGATCTTGTACATGTCCTGCTAGTGTCATTCAAGAGGAGCCTATATGTTGGCATTTAGTACACCCAGTCATAGGGATCTCGCCAAATCTCCATTGCCGCCACAAATCTCTCTTGCCACCATAAATCTTTCCAATAAATAGTTATCTGTACTGGATCTAAGTGAAATAAGTAATATTTGTTATATTCAAAGGGAATTGGCATACCAGTTATAGATGATGTTTAAATACGATTCCAATTCAAATCCTCTAGAAACTATGTTGCGTTTATACCAAAATATATGTGTATGTTTAATAACCTTTATCCTTTGCACAAATTGTTGTGTCATTGCACAAAGGAACAAACCAAACAAATTGTTTAACTCTAAATAGTTCTTTCTTGAGTAATTTCTTGATAGTGGTGGCGTCTGGGATTGACAGTTTTCCCAGATGGAGCTTTTCTACAGATGAGGGGTACCACCCCCGTTGACCAACTGATTTGATGTGATGACTGTCTCGAGTGTCATGAAATGTTAAAAGACTCTGAGGAGTGTTGAAGTGTCTTGGAGCGTGCTGTCATGTCAATTGGGGCGTGATGTCATGATGCTAGATGGTAAGAAGATGCCAAGTGTTTCTAGTTCTTTCTATTTACAAACGATATATATATATAATAATGTTATCATCTATGGATTTGTACCATCTTCTTTGTTATTCATCCAGTTATTATAAAGTGCGCATATCCTAAAGTCAAGATCAAGGAAGTCAACATAAGAAACAAGCAATACAAATGAATATAAGCACATAATAGTTCTGTCTTAGCAGTTTCTTGAAAGTGTTTCGCAACTTTGGCAAGCTAGTATGGTATTTTTTCCCTTAGTTTAAGATTGGATTGACATTTCATGTACTTATTTTATTTTAAATGTTCTCTGATAATATAAGTTAAAAAGATATGATTGTGCCTTCACTGATGTTACTCAGCACTGTATAGTCTGTATGCTTTCGAGTGTCCACTGGTAAACTCTGTGGTCTAGTGGTAAGACATCTGCACTACTATGCAGAAGGTTGTGGGTTCGAGTCCCACCTGAGTCGCCTGTAGACACTGGGAAGCACTAAGTATGTAGTGCTGAACTATGTTAGTGAAGGGCACAATTATATCAATTGAAATTCTATTAGCTAGAGAACAATTATAATGATAGAATTCTCCATTCAGTTTAAAGGGTGATTTCTAATTTAACAAATTGTTCACTTGTCCACTTGTTAATATGTGTGAATCGGTGTCTTGATTAGTATAGGTGATAAAACAGTGGTCAGCAGTATCAAACTCACAATAACAGTTAATTTCTGTTTATAAGTGTTATGTTGATGAGAAACTGAAATTCATCTTAAATTATGCATAGAAACAAAATGTACACATCTTTGGATTTGGCCCAAGTCTCAGACTAACTACATCACACTGAAAATAGAATTTATCATAGAAACATACATGCGCTGCAAATCATTTAGCTGTATGTTAAAGATGCATGTGGTAGACAATGCATCAGATTGCAGGCTACATGCAAACGTTCTGTTATTAGCTGCTTATGTTTTTGCACTTTGCAAATTTATCTCAACTTGATGTGGGTATCGCGTGTCAGACCAACGGGTCTGACAAACATCTACAGCATGCATTTAACCATAGAGCAATTTTTTTTCCCCCATAACTTGGTATCCATTAAATATTTTACCTATAAAAATGTTATGTAGACCTTGATAGATCTACATACATATCCCTTGCAATGCATGACAATGTTAGTGGGACATAGCAACAGATGTAGGATAACAATCTAATCAATTGAGTTAAACTTACTGAAATTAGATCATTATACTGCTTGAATTAAAATCGCATGTACACACACATTGTACTATTTAGCTGACATGGCAGACTGTACATCCAATTTTCATACTTATCCAAATGTTCTATTTTGTCATCTTGTAGGTGCAATAGGTATTACTGTATTGATTGACAGGCAGCAGGGGTATATTTATCGACCGAATACATTTTATTTGGTTTCAGAACCACTACTATTTACAACTCGAATTAGAGAAGTTAGATGGTGCTACCACAAATTTTCCTTAGGTTATATTATGTACATGTATGATCAGTTTTCAGTTAATTTCTTTTTAAAGTACTGTATTTTATACTCGGTATAAAATTAACTGTGTTGGCTGTTAAAGACCTAACAGAAATTATAACAGACATTTATCACGCATGCAGTGGCCATCTTGGTTTTCTGACACATCAAATAAACTGGTAATGCTGTAGAGGGACAGTGTACACTACAGAAAAAATGTTGAGAATTATCCCCACTACCGGTTCTTTTTCACATTGATGTGTCAGAGAACCAGATTTCTTAAACATGCCTTTAAAGTCAGGATTCAAACTGCCTACTGTAGGTTGGGGGACAAAATCAAAAATGTTAATTTTAAGCAACAGTTGAAGATCACAATAAAATGAATGAAAATCTCAATGTTATGCATGTTACTCCACATATTCCACTCATTTTGCATTGGGTTACAATTGCCTTTCTAGTTTCATCTCTAGTTACTATAGGAAATGGGCATTACTCTATGTTGTTATAAATTGTATTTATAAATAATATTTGTGACATGCCATCTGAAAATGAGTGGAAATTTTTACAAATGTTTACAGTTGCCATTTCATTTTTAGCCACTAGAGGCAGGATGTTCTGCATGTAATGTTGAAATTTGCCGTGTCTCAGGTTTCTTATACCTAGGCCGGGAACATGGCAGACTTAAAACATTTATCAACAGTAAGATATTTTCTGCTATATAAAATGAATGAAAAGTTCAATGTTGGACATGCACAGCTAAATTCCACTCATTTTGCATTGGGTCACATTAAATTTATCAGATGTGCCATCCTTTGACACAATAAGTTACTATTGAAGTGCTCAAAAAATTTATCATGTGCAAATTTTGTTTATGCTAAGCAATTCTACTAAAGGCATGAATTAATAGGCCTCCATTATTATTGTCAATTGATGTGTCAACTATTGCCAAAGAAACCTCCTCAGAGAATCAGAGCAGATTCTGAGTGAACATCTTCATTGCACGATGGAACTTAGCATATTCTTCAGTATAACACTTCAGGATGCTCAGTTATCTTCATCCTGATCCAGACTGATTGACCTCCAAGCCAAAGTCAAAGATACAAGTAAAGGTGTCAAACAAGGCTGTGTACTAGTGCTCACACGCATCTTCTCTATCTTCTTCAGTATAGCGCTTCAGGATGCTCTGTAATATTATAATAATTCAGTGGAGTGTCGTGGCCGAGCGGTCTAGCTTATCGGACTCAAGTTCTGGTGTTAGCAGCAGAATGTGGGTTCGAATCCCGGCTGTGACACTTGTGTCCTTGAGCAAGACACTTAACCATAATTGCTTATAGGGGCAGAGGCAGTTTAACAACTGCCTTGTTCTGGACTAGTTACCCCTCCCAGTCCTATTCGCACCGTGAAGAGGCTGGTTATTAACTTGTCTTGTTTCGGTGTGAGGGGCTGGTTTCTTCAGTGTGGAGTTGTTGTAACAACTCAATGACTTAGTAGCCCCCACTTGGATTGGCCATTGGCCTTGTGTGGGGCGATTTGCTTAAAAAAATCAAAACAAAGGCATCTGCATCCTGTTCCAGACTGATGGAAGTCTGTTTGACCTTCTCCAAACCTCTATCAAAGATACAAGTAAAGGTGTCAAACAAGGTACTCATCCTCTTCAGTATAGCGCTTCATGATGCGCATCAGTAAGTAAACAAAGGCATCTTCATCCTGTTCCAGACTGAGGGAAGTCTGTTTGACCTTCTCCAAGTTATATCAAAGAAATAATGAAATGTGTCAGACGAGGCTGTGTACTAGCGCTCACCCTCATCTTCTCCATGATGATTCTTCAGGATGATTCTTCAGGATGCTCAGTAATAAGCAAAGTCATCTCCATCTGGTTCACTCTCTTCTCCATCTGCTTCAGGATGCTCAGTTAAACAAAGGCATCAGCTTGTTTTGTTCTTTCAGAATCTGAAAGAATCCAGGGAAATTTTGGCACCGAGAATAAACCATATTGTGTGTCCTGAAGAAGCTGTTCCATTGCTGTGTTTCATAGGACACTAATAGTAGAATTGCTTAGAATCAACAATAATTAGAAAAAGAGCACTATTTTGTAAATTTAATAGTTTTATTATATAATTTTAGGCAATTATGAAAATTATACTAATTTCCCAAGAAGGGTCATCAAGAAGGTTGGAGTGACACTGGCTTACAATTTTTAACACAGATGCACTTACATGTATTATACGACTGTAAAATATGCAGGACTACTGTCTATAGTGTACCAGCAAATTTACAAGCCAGAGACAAACATTTGCATTCCTGTAAATAACTTCTGCATGCTGTGAACAACTTCAGAGATGCTAGTTTCTGGTCATGATGCAGAAAGAGACTTGAATGAGGCAATGGTGCTTGTGAATCAAATACCTACTCTGTGGGGAAACAGCACGGTCTCTGCTAAGCCTCTATTTCACTGCTCATTGGCTGTTACGTCATTTGTCTCTTAAGCATCTTAAGCATGGCATTATCATTCTGCTCTGGTGATGAGATGTTGTCTCAAGTTTGTCTACCCTCATTCTGCATCAAGAATGTGATTAGTTGATGGCTATGTGATTGCGTATCAGCAGGATATCTTCACAGATTGAAAAAGGTTGCACATATTGGGCTGTATACTCCCCAGAGAGCTGAGAAAGATTATATGAATGATGTAAATACATATATATTTATATATATATATATATATATATTTATATGTATATGTATATATATATATATATATATATATATATATATATATATATATATGTATATGTATATGTATATGTATATGTATATGTATATGTGTATGTATATGTATATGTATATATGCACTATATAGTAATGATTTATTATTATTACCTTCCTCTATATACCCACGATGTGTGTAATTGAATGGCATGTCGTATGTTTTGTGACATGCACTGTACTGAATTGAACTGAAAGAGTTCACTGATTAACAAGTCATCTATCTTGGCTTAAATTATAAACCCCCCTTAAAAAAAAAAAAAAAAAAAAAAATGAAAAAGGATGAAAACAAAATATATAATGAAAAAAAGAAAATTAATATAAAAAAGAAAAAAGAGAGAACTCGAAATAAAAAACAAAAGAAAGAAAAAATTATATAGAAACAAAATTAATAGAAATAATTATATGCTATGCATGATCATGATATTTCATATTTAGGTCAAGAGGTTATCTGACTAGAATGTTTTATTTAAAGGGACAGTATCATCACGATCAGAACAGACTTGGAACAGTCCTAATTTAAGATGAACAGAGTGACTGAAAATTTATGATATTGTCCCTTTTAAGTATACCCAAATGACCAATTGTTTTAAGTGTACAAACATAGTTATGTATAGTCATTATATATTAGGGGTTATCAATCCAGCCTGTCAATCAAACAGCACAAATTCACCAGTAGCTACAACTAATAGACTACAACTGTTGCTATATACTATTATCTCTGTCAAGCTTTCCAGGGGGTCTTTTTTATCCACATTTCATGAACAACATCCAACATGACCAGTTTATGATGAATCCTTACTCCATGGTTAAATGCTGCTGTCAGTACTTGTTTGTTGGATACTTCAAGTACATGTGCCTGCATCCACATTGAGTGTGTAAAGTTATGTTTTCTCCACTTGTTGCCTGCTCGGAATTATGTAATGTGGCCTCAAGCCAAGCCGGTTATTTAAGTGCTTTTGCGCTGTGCTATTTTTTGTCTCATAACTAGCTTTACATTTTCAAAGAACCATCCATACCAAGACCACTTTCACAGCACTGCATTAAGTTTATTAGAGAATGGATTGGAACAAGGGCCAAATCTAGGGGTATGCTTTTGTCACACGATGGGTTTGTTTTTCCCATGGCAGACATCACAGATAAAACAGATTAGACAAAGAAAGACCTTACAGAAGGAGCAGAACAGTACGAACTATACCACCATTTGCTAAACAAAAGTCAATTAATTTAATAATTAGCAAAAATACACAAATTATAATGCTAAAATGATTATGTGCCTTATAAATAAGTTAAGTCCATTCCCCACATCATGATGCCGGTTCACCACATAATAATGTCAGCACAAAATCCATCAGTTCTAGGGAGTACTTATAGTTTACACAACGTCTTGTTGGTGACAACACCTACTACCTGTTTATCAGTGTTTCTTGTGGTTGAACACTCTTATTTGTTTCCCAAGTCAATGGTTGTTACCTTATTAAAGGTTCTGGTACAGCCTAGAACTGCTGCACGGTTGCAAATTCAGTGTCAGTAACATGCAACCAAATCTGAGTATCTGCTCGCATGTCTAGATACAATTGTCTTACACCATACGTTGTTTTTTGCCAAATATTTACAAACATTTAGTCTATTGACTGGAGCAAAGACATTTATGAAATTAACCAGATAAATAGTAACACGACATCCTGTTGTTCTTTGCCAACCACTTTCAAGAAACTGCTAAAGACAGTAATTAGAGTTTATATATTTGTATTGTTTTGTTTAACACTTACACTATTTAAGAGATTCAGGTCCATATTTCAAACTAATCATAATTTACAAAACATTTAGTCTGTTGACTGGAGAAAAGATGCAACATATCTAGGCCAGATAAATATTTGATGATTTGTATGAAATAATTTTATGATTAATTTTTTCAATGGCATTGAGTCTGTCAGTAAAGACAGTTCAGATGATTGGCCTGATCACCCAGTCATATAGGCATCCTGCATGACTTCATAGTGACTTCATCAAAAGTTACAGCTGAGTAACTATTGTGTGGTAAATATTATTGTTGACATCTTGCTCATATTCATTGCTTTGTACCAATTTCGAAAATTAAACTTAGATTTTCTATGTCTTTTGAATGTTAATAATAAATTTATAGAAATATTTGGTTAACTTAGCAATCAGCTTTTTGCTGAATGAAGTGTTTTGCTTCGTTTTGCTGTGTTAAGGTAAACATTAATTAGATATGATGGCTGATGACAATAAAGCTGTTGTATGAATCTGCCTAGGCAGTGTGAACCGACATTGTTGTGGAAAGCATTAGAAAGTCTGATTCAGTGACGAAAGAAAATTTCAATCCTATGAAAAATTCGCGCTTAAATCCTACAGAAAAAAATCCTAAAGAAAAATTTGCGCTTCAATCTTACGAATTTTATTTTAGCAGGAAAAACAGAAAAATTCGCCTTAATTACATACATTTTTTCTAGGATGAAAAACAGAAAAAAATCGCACTTAAATCCTTTTAAAAAAATCTGTGATTTGCATACAAATGAAAAACAAAATAAATTTGCATACATTATTTTAGCAAGAAAACCCCCCAAAAATTGCACTTAAATCTAACAGAAAAAATGTGATTTGCATTCAAATGAAAAACAAGAAATTTGCATAATTTATTTTAGCAGGAAAAACAAGACTTCAATCCTACGAAAAAAAAAGGTGATTTGCATACATTTTTTCTAGGATGAAAAACAAAAAGAAATTTGCATACATTATTTTAGCAGGAGAAAACCCCCAAAATGTGATTTGCATGCAAATGAAAACAAAAGAAATTTGCATACATTATTTTAGCAGGAAAAACAAAGAAAAATTTACGCTTCAATCCTACGAAAAAAAACGTGATTTGTATACATTTTTTTCTAGAATGAAAAACAAAAGAAATTTGCAGACATTATTTTAGCAGGGAAAAAAAACACCAAAATTGCGATTAAATATAACAAAAAAATGTGATTTGCATGCAAATGAAAAACAAAAGAAATTTGCATAAATTATTTTAGCAGGAATAAATTGCGGTTTAATCCTCTGAAAAAAGTAATTTGCATACATTTTCTCAATAATTATTAAATTAAACTGCGGTAATTCCGCAATAAATTGAACGAGTCTGGATTTTGGTGGTTCGGTCGGAAATTTATTATTTTGATACGCTTGGAAGCATCGTTGAGAAAAAAAAATCGTTTTGTTTTTATACCAGGGACCTGAACCAACGATTATGTTTCTTCATAATTATGAAAACCAGGATCCCAAATCTCTCCACCCTGTATATACCCACCTTTAATAGAACAACAAAGTCTCAAAATAACACGTACATTCCTAAACAAAATTGTTTCACGACCAGATCTTATACCTCGTAACATCATCATTGGGGTTTATGTCATCGCGTGTCTGTCTTTCATATAAATGTATGTTTTTTTGCAGGCAATAATACTGATTTACTGACCAAATTAAGTAGGTTTTATGGCCTTAAATGTATATGTATGGGAAAACATTGATCTATGCTTTACAGCAATTATAATTATATAATGTTTATAATTTTTTGGAAATGATTTACGAAATGAAATTAGTTAATTAATCTCTTTAATAAAAGAAGTGTAAAGCCCAAATAGATTTAGTTCATCATAACCAGTTTAATTTGAATAAATAGTCCAACTAAGATAGAAGATGAATATCATTCGAACATTATCTCATCAGGGTCCTAGGATAACAACATTCATTTCCAACTGATGATATGAGCTTATTATAAACAATCACGAAGTTTTGTTTTGCATAAAGCAATTAATGGTTTCATGTGAAAGAGTGACTGCACACAATCAAAATATTTAATTGTATGATTAGAAGGGTAATTGGAAATTATTTGCTCGTATATAGATTTTTAGTTTTCAAAAACAATTATCATAATTTAACCTATGAAACTTTTTCTTTTTTGACAAAAACGACAGATACTATATTTTTATTTTGATAATTTTGTAATTACACATTGTTGTACCTTCTCTCGAAACATCCAAACAAATAAACGGTAATGTTATTATTTGTCTAAAAAATATGCTCGAAAAATGTTTCTCAAATCTGATTTAAACAGTTTTAATTTGTATCCAATGTGTATCAAATTTGTGGTAAATGTTTATTTAAATATGAATTCTTTTTTGCAGTAATATATTGCATCACTTAGATTGAGTGTAATTGGCCCCGTCCACGGGCTGTATGAAAATGACTTCAGCGAGTTGTTAATATAGGATTATATTCATTTTGTTTAATGAACAGACCTAAGGGATGATATAATATCATTTATAATGCCTAAAGGTATATGCTAGGGGATGTTTTAGCATAACAATATTTTTTATTTATTATATTTTATTGGTATTCAAAGACACAATGACCAACAGCTGTAGCTGAAAGGGTCACTTTACAATGATAAAAATATTATTAAAAAAACTTCAGCAAGTTATGTTAATATAGTTTGTTAATTAAGTCTGCCTAAAGGTATACGCTAGGGGATGTTTTAGCATAATAATATTTGTTATTTATTTTATTTTATTGGTATTCAAAGACAAAATGACCAACAGCTGTAGCTGAAAGGGTCACTTTACAATTATAAAAATATTATTACATATAAAAATACAATCACCCAAACATTAAGGGACCAAAGAGTTAAAAGTTAATAGTAAAAAATTTAAAAGGCTTGGATAATAACTAATGAGCAAAACATGCTGGATTAAAAAAATAATTGAGACAATTACATTACCATTAAAACAAAATTATTACAGGATTTTGACGAGTTGTGGAATGGTTGATTTCCTGTATCTCTCTGTGTTGCATTTAATTAAGTTTAAACCAGACATGTTACGTAAGACCCTAGAATTAGTTTCAGATTTAGAAGGTGGAAGCAACTGTCTGTGACGGTTTGATTTCAAAAGTTTAGTTCTCAAATTATACTTGGAAAGAAATACAATTACAATGAAGCTCTTGATTTGATCAAACTACCATCTTTGGCTGAACGAAGAAATCATTTACTTCACAATTTTAACAGCTCTTTTTTGGACAAATTATATTTTCTTCGACTGGGATTGAGTAATGGCTGTATGCCAAACTGGAGAGGCATATTCTAATATGGGCCTTATGTAGGATTTGTAAACAGTAACCTTGGATGGGAACACCTGATTTTCTCAAAATGCATAGAGTATACAAACGACGAGAAGCTTTGGAAACAATTTCAGAGATTATGCAAATTCCATTTAAGATCACTTTGAATAATAATGCCTAGAAGTCTAAAATTCAAAACTACATTTAATTGAACACCATTGAGAATAAAATCGGTTTTGTGTGTTATCCGTCTCAAAAAGGAAATAGTCATTACATTGCACTTGACAGGTTTCGGAAGAACATCATTTTAGTCTACACCAATCTGAAATATTGTTAAGGTAATTTTGAAGAAAAGGTTGATGATTTTAATTTTTGCTCACGACTTCACCCAGAGTTAAATCATCGACATATTTCCATTTGTGAGGACAATCATTGGCCACATCATTGACTAGGATTAAAAACAAAATTGGCCCAAGTTTAGTGCCCTGTGGTACTCCGCACGATACAGTAAAAAGTGGTGAAGTATAGCAGCCAAGTTTAGTACACCGAGTTCGTTGAGTGAGAAACAACAAATGATAGGAATAACTGATATTTCAACTCCTAATTGAATTAGTTTGGAAATAACAATGGAATGATTAACTCGATCAAATGCTTTGGTGAAATCAATTGTGGCAAGATAGGCATAGTGTCCTGGTTTATCGAGTCCCTCCAGAACAAATTTTAGCATATCTACAACTAGATAATGTACAGTAGAGCATCCATTAAGATTGCCAAACTGTTTAATGTCAATGTGAACAGAAATATCACGAACAATCCATTCAGCTAAAAAAGATTCAAAAACTCTGGCAAATAATGGCGTTAATGAAATAGGATGTAATTGGTCATAAGATGTAATATTAGTTTCTTTAGGTACAGGAGTAATGACTGCAGTTTTCCACTTGGTAGGAAACACTCCCTCTTGCAAACATGTATTAAATATGACAGCGGTTCGGCCAGTTCAGTAGAAAATTCCTTAATTAATTTAACAGGTAAATCATTTGAATGACCTGCTTTGGAAGTTTTTAAGTTCATGTGAGCCTTAAACCCGACCACGATATATTGTAGGAGGTGGAGAGTTAGCAGGTAGGTACGTAAGCTGGGAGTAATGTTAACCCTTTCGATCCCACGGGCTCTAAAAAGAGCCTTTGTTGTGATACGCTTCCTTCCCGTGGGCTCTAAAAGGTGCCGGGAATCGGTATGCCCTTGACGACCACGGCTACTTAATTCACCACCTGAAAATGCTTGAGTGGTTTTTGGGGTTGGCGCCCTCTAACAGGAATGAAGTGTATAAAAGTTTATGAAAAGAAAAGTGCGTCACTTTGCGGTTCCCGGTGCTAGCGTCCACTCGCTTCCACAACGGTCAGTTTTTAGTTGCAATCATGATGGAAACGGACATAAATGATGGCATTTTGGCTAAGATTTTGGCAGACAGTGGCTCAGAATCAGATGACGAAGTAACGGATGACGACAGCACATTAGAAGTAAAAATTCCAGCGGAATTCGTTGAAGAGGTAGGCCAAAATCACAGTAAAAATTAATAACTAACACTAGTAACACTAACAGTTAACGTTACTCTTCCTGGCCCAATGCAAATTAATGTAATTCACTTATTTTCCTAGGCTATAGCGTAAATAGCGTTACAACTGTTGGAGTTGAGTAATGTAAATTTAGAAAATGGATCCCTTTAATAGGATTGACCAAATCCCCACCCCCTGGACTGGGTCAAAAAAGTCAAGTGAAAATGTACAATTATTAGTAGTTTGTTGGGGTAGGCCTAATATTTGTATTTATTGAAACAGCAAGTTGATGTATAGATATAGCATAGAAATTTTAACATTCACCCATAGCCGGTCGTGCTGTTTAGCGTTAACAGGCTGAAAATGCACTCTTAGTCTCAAGTTTCCAAAAGAATAGCCTTGTATTCGAAAGGCCCTTATAAGTCGTATTATTGTAACGGACCAAGTGGTCAAAGCGTGGGGCTGCCCGGAAGGGCAGCGACTACGCACATTCTAAAAAAACAAGAATTACTAAAATAAGCCACAAAGCAACAAAAACGACCCACACATGGCAAACAGGAAATCCGGAGGGCCCTCCAGTCACTTGTAAAGATTTAATTAAATAATGAAATAATGAAATCATGTACATACAGTAATAATTAAAGTGCTTATGAACTAATGTTGGATAAATTAATGGGGGCAGAGAACAAGTAAGCGAGTGGTGCTAGGGGGCTGGTGTACCTTGCACTAAACGTGCCTAATAAAAAAATGATAACACGCCAAAAATAACTATGAGGGAACTTATAAAAATAATTTAGAAACCATACCTGAAACCATAAATGAAACTCAACAGAACCCTCAAAAAAGAATGGTTGCCTCCAACCCTCACATGTCGATGTCTAAAATACACTGGCCAACTCCCCACCAGCACCACTATTAGCTTTTTATACCCAGCCTCTGCCCGCCAGACTAACCCCCCCAGACTAACCCCCCCCAGACTAACCCCCACAAAGAAACTCTATGCAAATAAATGGCTGGTAAGAAAAGGAACTGGCTGGTAGAAGAAACACAATAAAACCTAATCCCAAGTAATCCCCTTTAACTAACTCAATTCTAAAGAAACAAAACTAAAGCTCTCCGCCCCAGCCAGTTTAAAAAGATTGAATGTGCTCATACCTGGATTCTTGTGGAGACCCAAGACAATAGGGACAAAAGGTCTCCACAAGAGATTTCTAAAGAGGGTGCTCCACAAGTATGCGTTTTTAAGAATGTGTCCACCATTGAATGCACATCTGTTACATTATGCAAGAAGTTGGGGGAATTCACATTCACAATCCCACATTAAAACGAAAATTTATCGACAACGAGTTTTGGAGAGTGGATGGATGGAATCTGCCATATTTCTTTTCTCAGCACAATATTCATTTTGCGCATGACCCCTGTGGCCTGTGCACATGCAGCAAAGTAGCATTGAGATATTGTATTTACAAAGGACCGAGATTAATCCTCCTTTGCCTTGTTTTTCTGTTGCAGTCTACCAAGGTGACAGCCGACCGAGATCAAGGAGGACGACAGGAAAGTTAGATTTCCGATCCGGTTGGGAACGACGAGACCATTACGAGTGTGGGACTGTGCAGTTCACTGGAAATTCTGGCCCCACCGGCGACAGTGGAGATCTTCAAGCTGTATTTTTGTCAACTCATGTGGGATATGCTCATCGATGAGACTAATCGCTATGCGCAGCAAACAATAGACTCGAATCCTGATCAACAATTCTCCTGGCACCCAACCAACATTCCAGAAATGATGGCATTTGTGGCACTTCTCATTGCTATGGGCATAAACAAATCCTCTCAATACAAGATGTACTGGTCAACATCTGAAGTGATCACATCCCATTCTACCCGTCGATCATGTCCCGAAATCGGTTCAGTTCAATTCTTCGGTTTCTCCACATCTCAAATAACCAAATTCCTCGTAGAGCCTTGGCTAAACGGGACAAACTTTCCAAAGTTCGGCCCTTGATAGAAGTCCTCGTCCCGAAGTTTCTCAACCTGTATAACCCTGCACAGAATCTGTCTCCAGACGAGAGTATGTTGAAATTCAAGGGACGCTTAGGTTTTGTTCAGTACATGCCCTAAAACCTATCAAACGGGGTATTAAAGCATTCTCCCTGAACGAGTCCAAAACAGGATACACGTGTGCTTGGAAACTGTACACAGGAGCCGACGACACCCAAACTGTTTATGATGTAGACGTACATGTAGATACCAAGTCAGACTGCCATCCACCAAACCTAACAGTTCCAGGAAAAGTCGTCATTGATCTGGTCCATGGACTTGAGAATAAGGGACATGTAATATATTGTGATAATTACTATACTAGCCCAGCTCTTTTAGCTAAACTTGCTAAACTAGGATTCAGATGTTGTGGAACTGTTCGTTACACTACACAGGGAATACCCCAGGCCGCAAACCCAACAAACCATAAAATGAAGAAAGGAGATGACCCATTTTTTTGGGTGAAAGGTGGGCAATTGTGTATCGTTTGGCAAGACAAAAAATCTGTAACACTTTTAACTAATTTTAACTGATTTGTCCAAAAAGCAAATTCGGTGTAACGGAGCACAAGTGGATTTTGTGATGTTATGAAGCCCAATTGTATTGAAGATTACAACAAAAACATGGGTGGAACTGATCTTGCCGACCAATGTTTTCAGTACTACAATCATACACACATAAGAAGCTTGAAATGGTGGAAAAGAGTTTTTTCCATATGCTGAATATCTGTATTGTCAATAGCAGAGTAATAGTCACCAGCATAGCAGGGAACAAAGATGTCAGTAACCTTGATTTTCGTATAGGGATTGTACAGGGCTTGCTGTTGGGTTGGGAACGTAACGCAACAAGTCAGTTGAGATACCATATTCCTATCGAGTTGACAGGGCAACAGCACTATCCTGGCAAAAACCCCAATGGAAAGAAACGCGACTGCATTGTTTGCAGTAACCGCAAATTAGGCAGGCGAAAACAAACAAAGATGATCTGTAAACAATGTACACAACCTATGTGCATAGTTCCTTGCTTTGAGAAATACCACATCAATTGATTGTAAATCTGTACTATTTGCTGTCCCAGTCATGACTCGTGATCCATTGACCAAATGAGCGAACTGAAGAGTCTCAGTAATAAGGACGAGCAAGAGTGACCTTTCTCTTGAACAGGATTCAAAAGGATGGAACAATGGTCGCAAGAACCAAGTGGAGCTTGACGCAAAGGCTTGTTGAAATATTCTGGACAATTAGTGAAGATCTTATCTAATGATGAATTTCCACGCGTTGGGAAGTCAACAATTTGAAGTAAATCCAGATCTGATGTGAGAGAAGCAGTTGGCAACTCGTTGAAGTCCCGCAAATGGAAATAATGACCGAGATGTCATGTGCCCTTATCTCATCAATAGTCTGCTGAATATGTTCAAGAAGCTCATTGCCGTAAGGAGCACTAGGTGGGAAGTAGATAACACCAATGTAGGCCTACATTTTGGACGAGAAAAAAGGCTTTCGTGCATTATTTATAAAATGACAGATATTACTGTAGTGGAAGTCTACCTAAAGGTACACAGTAAGGGATGTTATTTTGGAAAAGAAAGAAATTGGAATTTGTTAAAAGGTTTATTGGGCTCACTATAACTATGTCAGAAATTGTTGTCGCAGAAATTAAGTCTGCATATTAAAAGGTGATGTGTACAATAGGCTATGTATATAGAATTCCAAGCATTTTTTTTTCCAAATAAGGGGAATTTATTTATATTTATTTATTTATTATTTATACCAAATAAGGGGAAAATCAATTTAAAAAATACAACAAAAGAAAACATTGAAAGTATCCTTTTGTGCACTACTTATAATATACCAAGAAACTGTTGCCATTAATTAATGGGACAGTCTTTACAACGGAACACTTTCGGTTAAAGATACATTGTACATATAGATATGCAATTTTAATTCGTAAGGCTGGGCTCATTAGTGGATCGAACACATATCTATGAAGAAAAAAATTACAATTTTGCTATTTTACGATGGACCACTTCTCGTCAAAGTTATGCATCCCGTCGTACATTGTACTTATAGATATCCCGTTCGGATAATTGTATGCATTTTTAATTAGTTGGGGTGGGCTAATTAGTGAATCCATTAATTGGGGGTGCTATTATATTATAGCTAGAGATGTGCATCTATGAAGAAAAAAAATACAATTTTGCCATTTTACGATGGAACACTTCTCGTCAAAGATAGGCATAGGCGTTCGTACATTGTACATAATGGAGATCCCGATCGGATAATTGTATGCATTTTAATTCGTTGTGCTGAACTCATTAGTGGATCGATTAATTGGGGGCGCTAATAGATTATAGGTAGAGATGTGATGAACACTTCTATGAAGAAAAAAAATTACAATTTTGCCATTTTACGATGGAACATTTCTCGTTCAAAGTTGTGCGAATCGTCATTGTGCATTTTACTATGGTACTGTACGTTTACACTCAATGACGTATATTGACGGTCTTTTGCGGTATTTGAAATTCGGTGTCGGCACCAAATTTCGTGCTAGCACCAAAAATTCGGTGCTGACTTAAGCCTGTACGCCTACTACTAGTACTAGTACTGGACATAAATGTCATGTTTTAATAGGTTTACAATTCTTTTATTTTGCAATGCTGACACCGTTAGTTTTCCGCGGCACATTGGTGCATGCCACGTCTGCAAGCCAGCCTTTTCAAATTCTAGAAAATCACGTCATCGGTGTCGACAAAAACAAGGTAAATTTAATTATAACATTTTCACAGTTTGAGAGTTGGAATTTGCCCCACCAGTGTGGCACGGACCTGTATCCTTAGCCACACGTTGCCCCACCAGTGTGGCACGGCATATGAATTTGTTACCCCCTGTTTTGTTCACTCAAATTCAGTTTAATTCATGGGCATACTGTCTAGCTATGTGACAAAAATTTTCAAAATCAACAGATTCCAATACAACTGGTATCATTGTCAAGGTCTTGAATAGACGATTACAATGATAAGGATCATCTTCCTGTGACCAAAAATAAGGAAGTTATGACATGTTGAATCCGGCAATTTTAGGCCCGTAAATGGCAATTATTTTATAAGGAAAAACAAAAGAAATGTAAATTTGACTTGTGACCCGTTTCAAAGATTTTCTCGGATTCCATATCATAACTTTCTTAATTCTTGTCCGATTTTCAAAAGGTTGGTATCACTGGAATGCTTGGGAAAAGAGGAAGAATAATAACCTATTTCCAGGCTAATTCAATGATTAGTTTGTTTTGTAGTGCTGATTTACAAATAAGAAATACAAAAAAAATGTGTTAAAAAAAAAATAATAATAATAATAATGAAAACAAAAAATACTCAAATCTGAGGATTATTTTCCTATTTTTACACTGAAATCTTCGAAAGATTCTCATCCCTGATTTAATTAAATATTAGAACAGTTTATAAATTATATTGGACTGGAAAGATAAAACAAAATAATGAAAATAAATTTTAAAAAATAGAAAAGAAATTACTCAAATCTGAGAATTTTTAATATTTATAGTATAAATTATACTGAAATCCGCGAGAAATTCTTATCCCTGATTTAATTAAACATTATAAAAAACAATAAATGATATTGGACTGGAAATATGAAGAAAAAAAATGAAATAAGTTCATGAGAACTAATATTTATTGTGTTACGCCGATGTACTGTATATTAGGTTTAAACGGACGATTTATCGGACTGAAAATTGGTAGGTAACGTGCGCTGAACGTGGCGCAATACAATCTTTGGTTGACATCGATTTCTGTGAATCAAAAAAACGTAACTGCTAATAGTCCAATCGCCGTCAAAATTGGCCAAGAGGTAGAAAACAAGTATAGAAAAATTAATATTGTGGTTTGATAAGGTGTTTTACTAACCTTTGAGTAAATCGTCGATGGTTTTGATGAGCAAGAACAAACCCAAATTTCGAGATTTTTTTTTGGAAACTTCTAGATGCCGCATTCAGAAAATTTGAGAACGAGGTTGAAATAGAATATGTGATCTACGTCTTCGAAAAAAAATCTACTGGGTACGTCAAAAAGAACAGCCTCAGCGAAACGTTACAAAGCGCTATCTCCACGGTGTCTTCGCCACGGCGATTCAACCCGAGATTGAGGCCGCGGCCGAAAAGATTTGCGACAATGCGTGGGATATATATATACACACATACCTATACTGTCTTGAACAGTGCGGCAGGGCAATTAAACAGGATTATATTAACGTTATAACACGAAGTCAGTGTGGTTGTGCGTTCGGCCGTGAAATCAGTATGTGGAATGTTCCACTCACAAAAGAGGTTGCACAAAACATGTTTATGTACGATGGGCATTGTTCTATTACTAGCTACATGTACGTGTATATGGGTAAATGTGGGAGACCTGAAACAATAAAACAAAGAGAATGTGTGTTTCTTAATGAAGTTAAATCTTTTATTTTTCTCAAGAACACATACTTCACATTTTTCTCTACAAAATGAAAACCGTTTTTTTCTCAAGTTGTTAATAAATAGTATAAAATTGGAAGGAAAAAACCTACGTAAATGGAAGTAGCAGCTCTTAAAGTCCAATACATGATATTATGTACTTGACTTGCAATTTCAATTACATCTATTACATGTACTGAATAATAACTACTTTCGATATTGATTTCGGTAATGTATTTTGAATTTGAATAAAAAAGAGGTCTTGGATACCGCAAGAATCTATAAAAGTTTGACACTCAATGTGTGCTTCACAAAAATATAACATTTACAAAAGTCTTTAGTTATGGAAATTTAAACCACAGTCAAAGGATAATATTTGACCCCATAATGATTTACCGTGTAAAGAACAAAATCAAAATCAAAACAATCTATTTCTTACAATCTTTTTCACATTTGTTTACCAACTGTTTTTTGTAAGTAGGTTTACACTTTGATAAGTTGTTTTTGGTTTTCTAGCACAAGACATACAAACAAATACATTTCACTTACTGTTTATTTATGACCTTTTATTATGACCTTCTTTGCCACAGATACTGCATATTATACTGAATTTTGGTTCTCTCTGGCAGCAAGGGGCAAGATATTCAATTCTATTTTGTTTGTTCATTAGTTGGGTTAAGGCATCAAGATTGCGATGGTTTGTAGCCTGAAAATACCATCTTGTTATTCTGGCATTCATTTTTTCAAATGTTTGCTGCGAAAATTTGCTAAGATTACCATGAAGCTTACCTTGAGTGTGCAACATGTTTTGCAAAAACATGCATGTAGGCCTACAGTGTCACATCATGTGAGGTATGAACTCTGTAGTAGTCATCCACCCAGGATTCTGTTTTGGATCCAAATTGTTCAAGCTGCTCTTGGTTCATGTCCATTTTCATATCATTCGTCAACAAGACAAATCGTCTCCATAAACTTTTGATCTTGTCAAGTTTTGGATAATCTCTTCCATAAAATTGTTCTAGTTGGATAGTTTTCTGAATCCGTTCATGTTGTGGACCAATAAAATCTGAATAAGTCAACATGCCATCTTTATCTGTATAAAACAACCAGTCAAAACCAAGACCCTGGACAAAGTCTTCAAATTTCTTAATATTTGTACATACTGATTTATCCACATTTTTCTTATTTTTTCCTATGTTGTCAGCTGTACGAAGAAATATAATTAATTGACGGATGAGTTGGTCAGATATGCGCAAGTATAAGTGAAGGGGGTCTGGAATTAAACATGAAATTTGGATATGAGGGAAAACAGGTGGGTTGCGACAAGCATAGTTTTCATATGTCTTTGATTTCTTTCTTTTACAGAGCAGTTGGATTTCCGAAACAGTTCGTGCACATGATGCAATCTCTTCTTCTGAATATTTCTTCAACACATCATAGAAATGTGACTTTTTTGTCTTGCACCAAGGACAACTGTAATCAGAAGAGCATGCACCTAAACCCATAATTATATTTATGAATTTTAAATCTGCACAAATGACATACTTGAGTCTGAAGGTTTTACCATTTACAGTTATAGATTGCAAAACAAGATCTTTAAGTGCTTCCAATATTGTTCATACTTCTCTGGAATCTTAACAATTGCTAGAATAAGATCATCTGACCTCCATGTTTCTGTTATGACCACAAAGCCAAAGTTTGTGACATGTAAACGTGAACCCACAGTTGTACCATCACCGGTAATCTTAATCGTAAGTTCTTCTACTTCCATAGGGGGCATATTGTGAATGACACATCTTAATTTTCCTTCTAATCTTTCATGAACACCCTTGCCATTTGGTAATTGCTCAACAGCAAATAGACTATTGAGCTCCCGCATACGTGTTTGAAGTGCATATAATGATGGAAAAGAACCCCCCTCAATCCTCCAAAATCCTCCAAAATTTTGCACTATGTCCAAAATGAGTTGTACTCACCACCTCAATCCTCCAAAATCCTGCAACCATAAAAACAGTGCTGGGAAGGGGAGGGGGAAGGAATGGCTCATACATGTACATTGAATTGACTATACGTTATTGCAGTCGTATTCAAGCAATCATAATCATTGCCTTGAGGAAATGTAATACTTACCTGACAATAAATGGAACTGTCCACAAGCTTTACAACTACCCAATGTGAAATATGAGCTTAGGACAGGACACAGTGCAGTAAGGGGAGTACCTTGTTTATGACCAGTAATAACTATAAACAATAGGAGACTTGTCCTTGAAACAATGGTACACAGTGTAATGTCTGTCTGTGTATTGGTACACACATGTGTGACCTAGTGTACCAGTACATAGACTACCACTGTGCATTAGCACTACTGGCTGAATGTACATGTACAGCACTGTGAAACAGATGGAGTACCAGTACTTAGCTTGCCGAGTGAGAAAAATGAAAATTAAATAGTACCACATTCCAGCAACTCCTACCACACCAGTCCTCCAAAATCCTCATGTTTTTCAAACGCCATTCATCCTCAATCCTCCAAAATCCTCCAAAACTGCAAGGAGGATTTTGGAGGATTGAGGATGGTTAGGGTTAATAATTTTAAAAATTCAAATTCTTGGGTCAACAATGACTTTCAACCGATTGATTTACAGGAAAAAGTATGATAACAGATTAATAACACAACAATTGTTTACAGATTTAATCCTAATTTGTACAACTCGTGGCGATTGCCTGTCAGCTTGACAAAACGAAAAGCTAAAAGATACCCTCTGTGAAGGAGCTGTTTCTCAAAGGTCTTCTGTTCAGTCAGGACAAACTCCTCTAAACACCTACGCTCATGCAGCCAAATTTGTAAAGTATCTTCTTCTAGATAGGCAAAGTCACCGGCAGCATTGACAAGACGGTACCACCAGTCAGGTCCCAAAAATTCAGCAGCAGATGTATGTGTAGCTCTGAAGAGTACTCTCCCTGCCTTTGAATTGTCCTCAATGGCTCCAATAGCATCTATAAATGTCTGAAATGTTTCTCTCTGAATGGGAAAATGAAGAGTTATTTCCGAGTCTCTGACTCGAGAAAGGTGGAGGTTTTCCTTGACCTTTACCTTTAAGTCAATCTTCAACAAGGGCATTTGTCTGTTCACTCTCTGATGGTGTATCAAATATCTCTGACTTGGGTCGCCATTCATCATATCGGTCATCCCAGCCGATGTAATGTACCTTCACCTCCTCTGATCCCAATGAAGTACTTCTTGTATCAACAACTTCTAATCGAAATAGTTCAGAGGTTGACCACTTTATTTTAGTTGATTTGGTTGATTGAGTTTTGAGCTCTGGCCCGTTGTGGATGGCAAAGTAGTCCAGATTTTTTGTTTCTCTCAAATTCATTACCTGAAAAATAAGAAAATAAAACTTTACTTTTCAATACAAGTACTAGGCCTACTGAAACTAAAACAATAGGCTGATGATGAAAACATGTTATGCAAAACATGAATTTTGCCAGCCAAAGTCAAGTAGCCTATTTGACTTTTTTTGCCCTCATCAATTCAGTTTTCAGGCTAGCATCCACCTTTGTAACTGTTAATACAAAAGTGTTATGTGTATGTTCCCTTCTCTTCAGTTTAAACTAAAACATTTTGAAAAGTAGTATTCTCTGTATTTTTTAATAAAATAAGCCTAAGATCTCTCATTACCAATAGCAAACCTAAACGATATCCTAGCTAGCTAATCCCTCCATTATATTGAACACGCGTACTGTTCCCTTGTTAAAAATGGCATCTCCCAATGGCCACGTAGCGTCCCCTCGGCATCATGGATGTGACAAATTGCTCTAGCCTGCTAAACGAGAAGTGCTTAATTATTTAGGATCCAATTTTACGTTATTTTAAGATAGAGTTACCCCATAAAAAGTTCACAATTTGTTTCTTGAATATTAAATAACACATGTAGTGTTTTGTAAAGGCTTACCTACGATATAAACGCAGAAAATCAGTCCTGGAACACAGATGATGAGAAACAGTCAACGATCAAGAAACGTGTGCAAAGCAATGGTGCATGCCCCAAACAATGCAATATCGATCGATTGTTGTCATTGGTCCTTTATTCTTTCTGAAATATACGGTGGCATTTGTTGACCAATCAAATCATTTCTTATATCACAGTAAAGAGAATGATCTCAGCTATTCAATTGTTTTCACCCCGGTTGATTTCGGTACTCCAGTTAGGATCTACGCTTAAAAGAACGATGTCCGGCGGTCCAAAACTGCGCGCTTCCACAGGAAAATAAGGGGAAGTTAACATTTTCAAAGCCAATTTTATGGTGGATTTTTCAAAAATTTAAAACAAATGATTACTATTATTTTCTTGGCAATGAAGTAAACTTTACAGAACTGTTCGCCCCCGTTTAATAGCTTTTACGGTTTTCAAGATACAAACGAAAAAGTACGAAATATTAACATTTTTAAGCAGTTTTTCGTACAGGAAATGGGGGTTCACAGAGGAACAAGCTTAAGTGAACACAACAAATTCATATGACCTGTATCCATATCCTAAGGATACAGGTCCGTGCCACACTGGTGGGGTAAAGTTGGAATTGGATGTTGGACTTAGACAGTTTAATTGTAATTAAATTTGTTAAAGGTGGCTATTCTATTTAAAGACTAAGTATAAAGCATTAAAGGGCCATGCCCAATACACTTTTTTTTATCTTCAAATTACTAAAACAGTAACTAAAAGGCCTAACTTACGTAAAATTTTGTGATTAGGTAAGCTTGCCCAAGCAGACACTTTTGGCATGAACTTCATTATTGTGAGATCAATAATTGTGCTGAAATTTTAATGTTAATTTTTATTATGATTTTTTTTTTTTAATTTAAAAAATGTTTACGCTCAAATTGACAATATTTGCAACTGTTTTGACACACTAGATATATGTTCCTTACATGTTGAACTATCAAAAAAGCGGCCCCAAAAAATGGTGATATATGTACATTTAAATTTCTTGACCTATGGGGCCGAAAAGTTGGCAGTTAATTTTCAAAGAATGTGGCAATTTGATTTAATTCAGCTTGCATGCACAACAATTTTATATGGCGTTTGATGTGTGCACAAACTTGTTTTATTTTTTGTGTGGTGACTACATCCATGTATGTAGCCTACACTGGTTTCTACATATTAATACCCTTGAATATCAGCTATAGGCCTACCTGTACAGTTTGGCAAAAAAAAAGTCTCTGATTTGTGGTCATCAGTCGACTTCAAAATCAGTGCGGCGACAATTTTATTTTTTCGGCCATCTTTTTTTTTTTTTGCCAACAGGGAAATATGTGAGCAAATTTCCCATATACAAAGTATGGTGGCTAAGACTAAGAGAGGCCTCACAAGTCAGGCAAACATTCATACCCCTGGGTGAAAAAGTCGTTTAAAGCAAACATGACAAAATTCCAGTCGATCCAGCAATTTTGGCTGCAATTGGACATTGTTTCATAGCACACAAAAAAAGAAAATTAAAAATGCGGATGCGCGGGTCTGAGGCGACGTGCGCGGAGATCAGAAACTGGACCCTTCTTTTAGTTTTACTTTTAGCAATCTCTCTTTATTTATGCATACTTCTAGTTCGAATGCATCATTGTAAACATACTGCAAGTACTTCTATTGGGTAGAATGTCATATCCGACCTAAGCTTGGGCGATAAGGGGCCGTCCATAAAGTACGTACGCACGAAATGCCGACTTTTTTTACCCCCCTCCCCCTGTACGCATGGCATACGCAGTGGCTCCAACCCCCCCTCCCCCCCTGTACGCATACATACGCATTCCATATCTCTTTTGACTTCTCAGACTACCTTATTCTAGCATCATTAAACGTCACAGTACACCTGCTGTTGTAGTATGATTCGCATGTCGCATCCAAAGACTGAAATAAATCACAAAATGTTGAGTGAAAAAAATTTGCAAACATTTTTATTAACGGACCTGGAAATGATTGAACAGTGATATATTTTAAACCAAAACAGCAGTCAGTGATGACATATTTGAACCAAAAAAGGAAGAAAAAAAATCCTGATACACTTTTTTGCACAGTTTGCCCTTGACTTTTCATGAGTGGTTTGAGAGTGGTTTCATGAGTGGTTTATTGAGTGAATAACGCTTTTCACGAAAATGTGTTTGAACAAGAGGCAGTTGATATACAAGACGTAGATCTTTTTTTGTTTTTGTTTACCTGCAGTACATGTAATTGTGCCTATACAGGCCGTTGGAAAATTAAAAAAAACTAGGTAGCAACAAGGATGATAACTTGAATTCCCTAATACGTTGGGGTTACTCTTGCTGCCATGGGGATTGTAGAGCCTCAGACACGTCGCGATAGACGTGAATCGGTTCGATGGGTGGTTTGGGATGAGCAGAAGTCAAGTCTTCCTCATTGTCCACAGGATGCTCAGCAACGAGCCCTCGATGGATTACAGCATGTCGTTTCACACCAACCTTCGATGGAAAGTAGATGCCGCATTTCTTGCACACGCGGACGACAATGTCTGCAGCAGCCAGGGTGGGGCAGAATAAGTCATACGGGACTTCCTTTCCACTGTACTTCTCTGCTGCCTTCGATTCAATACAGCGGAATGCAAGACGTTGATTGAGAGAGGCGAACTGTGTGTTTTTTCCGTCGGCCACATCATCAGGTTCTGGGCAAACAAGCCCCACTCTTGACTGTTTCATTGGGTATGGGGGAGGGAAATATTTCTCAGGTAGGAGGACCTTCCAGTTACTTCGCCACTGCCACAGCAATCTTCATCATTACATCTCACGACCTGAAGCTTATACTGAGACTGCCGAACGTGTCCTGCAATCCATTCCGGTGACGGTGGTGCTGGTTCGTGACTTCCGGTTGCTGGGGGAATGTATGCCGCTGTTACTGGATGTCCGTCAATTACCAGGGATGACCAGACTTGAGCAAGGGTTTCACCTGCTTTCTCAAAGTTCTCTTTTTCCTGTTCGATGTTGATAGTGTTTCCTGATTTATCAAGATGAGATCCATGTGCATCATGCGGTAGAACCAAACCAGAGAGGTCTTTGCTCAGGGGAGCCATGCGGCGCTCCACATGGTTGTAGGCAGACATACCAGGTGCATGTGTTACTGCGATGAGGACGTCTAGGTTGTTTTTCTTGAAGCGATCTGCGGCAACAATCAAAGGCTTAGGAAATCGGGGGTTTTCATCAGGACCACCATCAACACTTGTGATGACAACGGGCTTCATGCTACCGCCGGGCGTTAACAACACATCTTAGAAACTATCCAGACTTTGTAAAGTTTTAACGTCGAATCCGTGAGTGAATGCGGTGCTGGATGCATGCTTTCCACTACGAATGGCAATGTAAGTGGGCCCAGAGTAGGTGACAGCATTGCCATGGAGTTGCTCTTCCTTTATAGTGCACCCTACGTACACTGAAGGTATCAACTTATGGCCAGGGGCAACAACAAAGTCGTGGTCTGGAAGTCGTACCTTGTACTCCATGCATAAGGAGCGGCGACCGTTTGTTTGCGGCAGTTACTCCGATTGGCACCCTGGCCTTGTCGTCAATGCTGATGAAGGCGCAGCATGATGGGCCTAGTAGAGAACACATGTCCTTTATGTAACCCAATGTTGGAAACGTGAAGTTTGCATCAGTGTGATGCTTTCGTACATCATTCTCTGCTCTTTTCAACTTAACTGGCACAGTCTGAATGTGTCGTTTGCCCTCTATCGTATTCACTCTACTTGGTTGTAATCTGAGGTAGGTTGCCGAACATGATAAGGCGAATCCACACTTTGTCAACTCCTCCTTCAAGTCATCCATGGTTTTGCATGACCTTAGTATCTCGGACCAGCGTCTCTCATCTGCTGCAGCACCCCGACTGGTGATGTCAGCTATTACCAGTAGCAGATCAGGATGATCTACTTCCAACCTCGGCCGACCTGCAACCTTTCTGTTGAAATTCTTGAGTTTGTTTTGGACAGCAGGGTTTTCTTTACCGGCTTCATCTATCACTTCTTTTAGCTCTCTTCTTCACTGTTTCTGCCTTTCCATCTCACTGACCAACCGTTTAAGCTTCGTTCTGGCATTTGCGAGCTCGACTGATGTTTGCTTTATCTTCTTCTTTCCATCTTGGGGTAGAAATCTGGCATCCCTCAGTGTGTACAGCTTATTCAACTCATGTTCTAGTCTGTTTATTTGTTCCTTCACCTTTTCTTGGGCTAGTCTCACCGTTGGATCTTTTACTTCTGTCTCTTCTTTCACTGTGGTTTCGGAGTTGCTGGTCCCCGGGGCTTTATCATTTTCTGCAGCCTGAGTCGTCATTGGCACCGACTCAACTGAAATGAATTGAATTAAAACATGTGATTTTCTCAAAACATTAACTAAAGAAGTACATGTGCCACGTGCAAGTGTTTCAATGTGAAAGTATAATACCTGGTTTAATGTCTGTATGTTACTTTGTTAGCGATCCATCAAAATTTAAATATCTATAAAACTTGATGTCATTCTCGTCTCGTTTATGTTTCTGTCTATTCAGAAAGCAAAAGCTGAAATTGTGGTGTAATTCCTCCATGAATTTCAGAAATGGGATGAGCTCATAAAAGTTTACCTTTGATACCGGTCAGATTTTCTCTGAGCTCGGGTGGGGCTTTCTTTTTCGGCACTTGATTCCAAAAACTCATTTGCTGAGCCTCACGCTTAAGACATTTGGTGCGGAGATCGCCTAAAGCATGTTCATAGGCCTCACTGTCGACTTTCACCCGCTTCCAAAGATCTTGTGCTGTTTCTTCTTCGTTGGATTTACTTTTTTGTACATCTCCACAAGTTTAGCGTAGCGCCCTGAGTTGGAATTTCCCCCGGTACTAGCCATTCTGACCGTGTTTTTATACGACAAAATAAATGCAGGCTTCAAGCCACTATTTTTTTCAGTGTTTAATAAAACAACTCATGCAGCCGTCGATTACATCACCATGGGAATATTTACAGGTACATCGTATACAGCTGTACTACATTACATTGTGAGCAACAGCACGCGGGTGAAATTGATACACTGCTGGTTTCATAGCAGTCTTTTTATTTTAGTAATGCTGTGGTCTATAGGCCGAAGTTGGCTGGCGGTAGCACTGGGAAGATAAATTTACTTTTGGTTGGGGTGAAGGGTACTGTGTTATAACTGTTTTTCGATGCACAAAAGCTGGTCCTGGTAGTTATTTATATGAGATAGTACATTGATTTCATGGGGTTTTAAAGATAGTTTTTGCTTTCAGTAACCCCAAAATTTTTTTAACTGGTAGTGGTTGCAAACAAATTTCCAAAAAACCTTTAAAAGTGCCGGTCGAATACGACATTCTTTCCCTTTTATTACAATAATATTTATTGTATTAATCTTTATAAAATGGATATTTTTCAAAATTTAAGCATTTAAGCCATCTGTCAGTGATTTCCCATGTTATCCTGTATAATACAGGCATGCAACTCTGGATCTGCAAAATTAAAGGGTCAGTATCATGATCAGAGCAGACTTTCAATAGGGCATGGAATCGGTGTCGTAGTTTAAGATGAACGTACAGTGACTGAAAATTACTGGCTCATTTATGCAGTAGCAATGGTAATAACTATCATGTGGGATATTATTTTCAGTCACTGAATTAATCTAAAACTAGCACTCCGATTCCATGCCCTGTTGATCATGACAATATTCTCCCTTTATAAAAATAAAAAAATTAAAAAAATTAAAAACATGAAATAATAAAAATATTAATTTCTCCAAATGTTCATTATAGCATCTTTACTAGGGCTGTGCCGGGTATCTAGATACCCGACCGAAACAGTCATTACCCGGTTCCATTTTTCAGTTCCAATTACCCGTAAACAACTTTTTAAAATTCGGACTTAACATTCATTAAGAACACACTTTCGTACAGATTTTCAAAAACAGTAAAAATGCAAGAAAGGACCTGCACTTTTTTCTTTCACGCATACATGACTGTGTTGCATTTCCAAAATATGCGTCTATAGTATACCCCATTAACATGAGTGTTCATAGCCAAGTAAGAGCCAGCGCTTTAATAGATGGGTTCTAAAGCAACTGTAACTTTCTTTAAAATATAAATAATAAAAAAGGAAAAGGAAATCAGGAAACAAATTAACTGAAATCGCTTTTAGTCTTTAAACTTTAGGGAAATCTTTCTTTTTCTCTGAACCCCCTTTCCTCAAATTCACCGTTTCCTTTGAATATGCGGCCACAACAAATCTGTGCAGCTTACACCGCTACAACACTACATGTACTTATCTGGAACAATACACACTATGTAAAATCACCGAGGAAGAGAACATTCCTCCATGATAAAATGAATGTTATTATGTTAGTTTTCTTTTCAAGGATTGATTTATTATTATTTAGGAGGATTAGATTATATTAACAGTATAACAGGATCCGGGATGGATTCACTGTTCTTTCTTTCCTATAGGATTTACATCTGAGCATGCACATGACTCTATACCTATCCCCTTACATATATACACTGCATACACAAAACCAACTCACACACACATGTATTGCATTGGATTACAGGCAGTGACCTCACGTTGTGTTGGCTACCGAGCGAGATTCAAACTAATTCGCCTTCAAACAAACCTTGGGTGAAGGTGCGAATTGAAGGATGATTAACTTGCTTAACTTTTTCTTTACAAACCCCACTCCTATGGGGTTGTCACATACACTGTAATAGAGGATAATCTGTACAAAAGTGTGTTCTTAATGTTTGAGCGGTGCGAACAGAAATCTGTGACTCTTGAACAATGTAATGTTTACACTTTTACAGACAATTATCTTTAAATTCAAGAGATTGCACTCCAATAAAGAAAAGATCGATTTAAGTATGGTATCCTCTGTATTATAAATGTCAATTTATTACCATTTGCAGTACATATATTTGTACACCACCGGAAGCATGTTTTCAATAAAAATGAAAATGGGTATCCGGGTATCCGAAGTTTCCTGATTTCGGGTATCCGGTTCCAAAAATATCCGAAAATGCACAGCCCTAATCTTTACAACTTTGTCTTTCTGATATTTTGTATTTTCTAGATAATTTTTGTAGAACCGGCGAAATGCCTACCTGAGCTCTCCACACAGCATGCCTTCCAACTCGAGGATGTACGGAACATGGAAGGGTAATGATGCACCTACATGTATCAATTACATGTCCCCTGCTTTGCCCAGTGACATGGTCAAATGTGTGGAATCTCAAGTGATGACAATCAACCAAGTTTTTACTATTTTGACTGTTTCTCCTTGAGGGATGTGCATACATGTATAAGCCAACAGTATGTCTAAGGGCATCTTTTGGTCAACGGACACCTTGTAATTTAAACATTTGGACACCATGTTTTTCAAAGAATACCAAATTTGGACGTCCTATTTCCAAATCTTATCTGGTACTTGTATTGTGCTGGTAGATCGACCATGAGTTGTCATCATTCAGAACAAATCCCTGAATTTTAACAACATTTTTGTGCCCTTATATCTGCAGGCAGTTTCTCCTACCTGGTTTTGTGGATACCCACATCCACGCCCCTCAGTATGTCTACACTGGCACGAAGATTGATCTGCCATTACTAGAGTGGCTTCAAAAGTACACTTTCCCTACAGAGGCCAAGTTTTCTGACCTTGAATTTGCTAGAGAAGCTTATCGGAAAGTTGTGGTGGGTATTCCTTTAAAAATGTGTTCCCCAGTGCGTCATAAACCTCTACTTGGTGTTAAGTTGATGTTGGTATCATACATCCCTTGAAATATTTTCTAGCTCGGGTTTTAGTAAAAATAGTGAAATAATTTCCAAAATAGGTTTCTGTCATCTAAAGGCAGAAATTCTACATTGGAATGAAGAACAATAAAAATACATTATCAAACCTCTAGTCCAAGTCCCCAAGTGTCGAGTCCGAGTCCCGAGTCATATGGGTCGAGTCACGATTCACTTTAAAAAATCAAAAGAAAAAACAAAACCTTATACATATGTCAACAGATGTTTGTGGACCCATATCCTTTTAAAATATGTTCATCTGTGTTGAGCAGCAGTTTTTTGTTTTGTGGCTTTCAACTCGAGCGTTGTCGTCTCGGGAAACTGCCAAACACAATGCATCACAAAACTAGACCAGCTGGAGAATTCACAAAAACTTAAATGCTATACTGAAAGCTAGTTCTTTTTACTTTTTATCAGACTTGTATTCGAGTCCTCGGACCTCGAGTCCGAGTCCAAGTCCCCAGTGTCGAGTCCGAGTCTGAGTCATGTGGGTCGAGTCTGAGTCATGAGTCATGAGTCACAAAGGTCGAGTCCATGTCCGAGTCACGAGTCACTTCCAAAATTCAAACAAAAAAAGAAAACCTTATAAAATACACATGTCAAGGTTCAAAGTTAAGTGAAAAAATACTCAAGATAATGGGTTAGTATCTAATGTTCCAAAAATTTCTCAACATTATACGAAAATGGTTTGAAATTTCTCGTAATAATAATGTTTTCGTTTTTTATAGAAATTAATGTTTCAAACCCAAATGATATATTTATATTTTGTTCCTGGGTAGATGTTGGGTGGCCTGGGGAGAGTTAGGACAATTAAAATTGAAATTTACATATTATTTTGCATACATTATTTTTCAATTGTGCATAATAATAAAGAAAAACCCCTGACCATGTTAAGAACACATTATAATTCTCATGACCCCACACCGTTGTACATTGTACATTGCTCTCGCCTGATTCCATTTCCCAATAATCATTTAGCAAAATGTTTTTCCCACATTTCAGCCTGCAGGCAATATAATATATTGCTAGAATAACATTTAAATAATAAAACAATAATGTGTTGCTGTATAATGTCCCCAAACCAATTCATCATAACCAAATACAATAAACACAGATGTAATTAAAATCTTGAAAAAGCCATACAAAAAATAAATATTTACAACATGTGTTAGTCTGACAGCTATGGTGATATACATGTATTAACAAAAATAAAAATGGGTAGCATTTTAACAAAAGATAACTTAGACCTAATTTTGAATTTGGAGGGAATTTGCACAATCATCTCCCATCCTCA
The DNA here is from genome assembly GCA_029582265.1 of Zoroaster sp. YZ-2022. Taxonomy (NCBI): domain Eukaryota; kingdom Metazoa; phylum Echinodermata; class Asteroidea; order Forcipulatida; family Zoroasteridae; genus Zoroaster; species Zoroaster sp. YZ-2022. The sequence continues at coordinate 18,572,110 of CM055819.1, forward strand.
CCCCCAAAGAAAGTCGTCATAGTTTATTAGGTTTTGTTGTTGAAAATACAGTCTAGCCTAAATATTGATTTGGCTTCGTCTACAGGAACATGTGGGAAAGATATTATCACATCTGCACTAAGAAATTGGTTCCAAAATGAATTCCATAAAATCACATTTTATACGCTGAAATAGCTCACAAATACCCACACAGAGCCTCCTGAATGCAACATTTTCAAAATGTCCATTCCATTTCTCTAGAAATGACACCAAATACCATGAAAATTGAGAGACAAGTGTTTGGGACAGTGTATCTCTATCGTGCTTTTATTCCCACGATGTTGTACGCTGAAGCTTGGGGTACATAATTCATTGTAATCAAAGACGCACTTTGTTTTCATGAGGCCACTGTGCCTGTTAGCGATTCAGATCGCATTACTACTGAGAAAGGAGGATGCACAGTATCAATTTTATGAAACTGTTCACATTGTTTAAATTAAGTAACAAGACTTAAACACTATGTTGCAAGAACATTCTTTATTTTGTTAATGTTTTAAAATAGTGAATTTTGGGCATTTTGCCGTCGAGTCCGAAGGGTCGAGTCCGAAGGGTCGAGTCCGAGTCATTATACATGGTGGCTCGATCGAGTCCGAGTCACCAAAAAAGTGACTCGAGTCGGACTCGAGTCTGAGTCACAAGTCTGCTTTTTATCAACAAATTTTATTCCACTGGCCCATAATTTCATCATTTTAAAATACACTTACATCATGAAATTCATAGAAAATAATACCCACATGATAAGGTCATATTACCGTTACTGCTGCACAAATGAGCCAGTAATTTTCAGTCACTGTGTTCATCTTAAACTACGACACCGATTCCATGCCCTGTTGAAAGTCTGCTCTGATCGTGACGATATTGTCCCTTTAACCCTCCTACTCTAGGTGCACTTTAGTGGGCAGTTACTATAGTGGTCAAAACCAGTCAATTGACCGTTTTTGACTGTTGAATCAACTGTGCACACATGGGCACTGGTGACTTGTTTTGACCATTTAGGTAACTGCCACACACTGTGCTATGACTGCTGGTGACTGATAAGATCATTATCAGCTTCTGGGGATCACTGACTTGTTTTGACTGAACAAACAATGATAGGGTGCTGGAGGCTGACAGTTGTTGACTGATAAATCAATGCAGGGACACTTAGGCTAGGAGTCAATGACTTGTTTTGACTGATAAATTAATTTCTTTTGACCAAAGTGCTTATATCAGTCCAAAACGTTGACTCATTTTGACGACCATCCACATTACATGTACCAATTAAAAACAGTCACCTCATTTTGTCCAAAGTGCCTTTACCAGTCGAAAATGGTCGACTCATATTGACCACCTTCAACATTGCATGATAATGCTTTTACCACTACCAGTCAAAAACAGTCGACTGTTTTTGACTGATTGATGTACTTGCTACACATTAGGTTTGACAGTGTTTGACCAGTAAATGCTGTAGATATACACTGGCATGAACTTTGAAATTTTGACTGATTTTGACCCTTGTAGTAGTAGGAGGGTTAATAGATAAATATTTGTAACATTACTTTCTAGCACCGAACCCTGAAGAATGGCACAACAACAGCTTCGTACTTTGCCACCATCCACAAAGATGCCTCACTCAAACTAGCAGAGATTGCTGGTGAGTCAGCTTTATAAATTTATTTATTTGGTTAGTTTTGATCTGTTTTTATCCATTTGTACTCCCCGGATTTGTTGTCTCTTCATATTTAAATGGGTTTTAATTTTATGTGATTTTTTTTACATCCGTCCTGTCACTGGCGCTGTTAGATGTTGTATGAAATAAAATGCAAAAATAATGAAAATCTACAAGCCCTGTGATTTCTCAGGATTTTTCCTGATTTCAGGATTTTTTAAAAATCTCCTTTTGCCTCAAGCTTTTCTTGAAAGAAGAGAAGTAGCCACCAAGGAAAAAAAAGAAGTAGCCAAACCTCTAGTGTCTTGTTTCTTTTTATGTGGACAGTCTGTAAATCCTCAAATTAAACATCCAGGAGGTTCAGGGGGCTTTGTCCTCTAGACCAAAGGGAGACCCAGGCCCTCTACCCATTTTTCAGGTTTTTTTTTACTTTTGTCAAATCACACCCCTGACCCTACACTTCAAGTTGGTTTATATACTCACAAGCATACACAGGGTGGACCTTAAAGCTGGCGCTTTCTTGCGCCTGCAACAGCAGCATCAAATATCATTACAAATATACATGTAGGCCTATATTATAAGCTCACAATAAAACAGTGCATCTTTGCGTGGTGCTATTTGTGAGCTAATAATGGCAAGAAATCTCTATTTAACAGGAAGATGCAGCAAAGATATATGTTCATCATTAGAGACACACTCTCTTAAATATTGTCCCATATTACAGTGTCCCTGTGAGGGTAGAGATGGTTATTGTGTTTGATTAGCCCTGTAGCGCCAAAAGGTTGCACATAATTGGCTGTATACTCCCCAGGGAGCTGAGAAAGATTATAGGAATGATATTGGCCCAGTGACCAGGGGTAATAATGTAATGCGCCTTGAGCACCACTCAGTTGGTGGATACGTGCGCTATATAAGACCACATATTATTATTATTATTATTATTATTATTATATGTGAAAACCCCCAGATTTTCAAAAGTTAATCACCCTTCAATTTGTACCTTTTACAGTATGCCACGGTTGGTTGGGCCATAGGGTAAAGCGGATTTAACTTTTTTAATAATCTGACGCGGTCTGCCAACACAGCGTGAGGTCACTTCCTATAATCCAATTTCTAAAAGGAATTTATCAATGTTCCAATCAAAACAAAATTTCTGGTAATTTCCGGTAATTGCCAAGCAATACATCTTTATTTATTTAATCCTAGGTTTATAGGCAATCATATCTATGCAGAACATCAATAATCATGAACAAGTGTGATTATTGGCGAAATGAGTTTAAAGGCACAATATCGTCTCGATCAGAGCAGACTTTCGATAGGGCATGGAATTGGTGACCTAGTTTTAAATGACATAACAAGACCGAGCCCAGTCTAATGTACACTTCCGGGTCATATAGCAAAACTGCTGATATCAGTAACCCACTAGGAGCTTCGGGTTGACCGCAGAGAGACCCGGTATGCTCTAGAGAGGTACAATAAAACTGTCGCATAATCTTCTGATAAGGATTTAACATACTCGCTGTTGGGCTGACCGCATAATATATTGTCGTCACTCGTCAGATTTTTTTAGTCACAGGTTTTGTCCTCGGAGAAGCAAAAAACATTTTTATTATTATTATTATTATTATTTCAGGTTTATTAAAACATTGCACTTGTAGCCAAAGGCTAAATTGAGGCAAAGTATACAATTAACCACACTCAACAAATACTAAATACATAATAAAACATTAAAAATACATGCACAAAATAGGACACAAAACTAATTACCATTCAAAATATTGACAAAATAAGGGATAGGACTATTTTTAAACCGATTAGTCTTACACTTAAATTGAGTTAATTTGTTAGCATGTCTAAGCTGATATTGCACAGTAGTATGTCTTTGTTGTGGCAACCAATCTCCAAATAAATCAGAGTTTTGCAATGAAGTAGCAAACTTCAGGCATAAATCCTTTCTCCGATTTTGCAAGGATACAATATTACATTTAGAAAGAGACGAATGATAATCACCATAATCTTTACCCAATATAATTTTAAGGGTTCGTTTCTGAATGGATTCTAATTTATCATTCTGAGCTTTAGTTAAACCTGCATTCCATGCTTGAGTTGCATATTCAGTTAAAGGACGGATGTAACCTTTGTATACAGTTAACAAATCTGGTAGAGATAAGTTAAATTTTTTCAACAGTTTCAGCATGTATATCTTACTATTGGCCTTACGATAAATATGATCTATGTGTTTATCCCATTTAAGGTTAGAACTAATCCAGATTCCAAGAATTTTTACATAATCCACCACCTCAAGAGCAGAACCCATGATAAAAAGGGGCTCATACTGGGGAACATTTTTCATAAAGCACACATTCATATTGGAACATTTAGATGAGTTAATGTTCATGTTATTTTGTTGTGCCCAGTCACCAAATACATCCAAAGAATCCTGAATGATTGTTCGTTCATTGTTAAAATGGTTCTGTACAATAGTCATATCATCTACATATTTCAGACAAAGAACTTTACCATTATTGACCATATCATTACACGGACTTAATGCATCATTAAACTTTGCAAGGAAACCCAATGGACCAAATTTCGTTCCTGTGGTACACCACCGTTAAGAATTTTAAATTGGACAACAAATTTTTGTACCTGACACATTGAGATCTTTCGGACAAAAAACTACATATCCAAGGAATTATAGAAGGACGCGTTCCTAGACGAATCAAGTCCTTTACAAGAATGTTATGGTCAATATGATCAAAAGCCTTACTAAAATCTGTAACCACTAGACTACTATGACTCTTAGATAACTCAGCATGGGAACATAAATTATCAATTAATTTGACAAGATAATGAGCTGTTGAAACCCCTTCCTACTACCAAACTGGTTTGGATCCAAATTAATGTGTATATCTGAGGTAATCCATTGAACAATAAAATGTTCTGAAATTTTTGCAAAATGGTCAGTTAAGGACACAGGTCGAAGATTATTCCAAGAAGGGGGAAAACTTTTTGGCAAGGGAATAACAATAGCCTTTTTCCACTGATTTGGAACCAAACCTTCCTGATACGATGAATTCAAAATGTTAGTCAGAGGTTTACACAGTTCGTAAGCAAATTCATGAATAAGAGAAACTGGGATACCATCGGGACCCCCAGCCTTCGAGACTTAATCTTCCTAAGTTGTTTGTAAACCTCCCAAACATGAACCGAAGAACAAGGTTCAGGAGATGGTAAATAAGCAGGAAGGCTTGTCAAATCAAGAGGACCCAAATCATCAGCAACTGAAGTAAAAATATCATTAATACTATTAGCAATGGCCAAATTATCATTAATGTCAACACCAGGCGGAGGAACAATTGAAAGTTCAGATGTAACACCGGATGTCATTAGTTTAATTGTACGATACCATGCGGTTGGATTTTTAGTCTTTAACCTCTGTATACGGCCATGGTAATAATCTTTCTTTGCCAAAGCTATGAGTCTGATAATTTTGTTTCTTACAGTTTTCCATCTCAAATTACCATGTGCAAATAAAGCTTGTCTACGTACAATCAAACTCTTTATTTCCGAAGTCATCCATGGCATATCATTTACATGTAACTTAATGGTTTTTATAGGAAAATACTCCTTAATCGCTTTATTCAAAATACTGTAAAATACATCACATTTCTGCTGAGTGCCCCCAGAAGAATAAACATCTAGCCATTCAAAACGAGTTATCCACTGACCAAATTCCGAACCGCAGACTGCTTCAGCGGTCTAACTGTCCTCGAATGAGTGGTATTTAAAAACTTCTGAAAACTCTGCACGGGATTCCAATAAATGATATTGTGATCACTACGTCCCAATGGAGCCCTACTGACTGGAGGTTCATAATAACAAGTTCCGTTTGTAATGATTTTATCCAAAATCGCTAACTCTCGTGAGGGGCAATCAACCACTTGACAAAAATCACCCGTTATTAGTTGACCAACATCAAGTTGGTTCATGTCACCAGCAATTACAATACCCGCATTTGGCCAGTCTAAAGTAATCTTATCTATTGTTTCCTGTAAGTGGCTAATCAAGAGTTCAGCATTAGGATCATTGGGTGGCGAGTAAATTGCACAATAAAACAAATTAGAAATAGACCTTGGTAATACCGGAGGTCTCATCTTAACCCAAACCACTTCAAGTTGCTCTGGAATTGGTACATCATAGCTAACTGTATGGAGTGACTCATGTGTATACAAAGCCACCCCACCACCACGGCGATTGGTTCTGGATTTAGCAAAAAGACAAAAATTCTCAACAGAGATTTGATTAATTAAGGTATCATTCCTAAACCAAGTTTCAGAAATACATGCAATATTGATATGATTATCATGCACAAATGATCAAAATTCATCCATCTTATTAATCAATGAACGTGAATTAAACACCATTACAGAAGGCAAACAGAATGTTCGGGTAGTACAAATTCTGGGAATCTTAGTTAAATTCCCAAAATTAACTGTCCGATTGTTCTTGGCGCTAATCCTGTTGACATCAGACTCGCGAACTGTTATATGACGGTATGTTCGTTTTCCAGCCCTACGACCTCGACAATGTTTAAACTTCTTCAGCCATGCAATTTCTGAGATAGTTGATTCCGGAAGGGAGTAATTACCCCGTAAGTCCAGTAGCTCATTGCGGGAATACCAACAATGTATATTTTGCGAAAAAACACACTGTTGTAAGCCCAAAGATTGTTGATGAAAAATTGTTGAAGTGCGATCCGCATAATAGCTGTCACCCGAATTTGCTGTAACATTGTGATAGCCATCAATTCCATTGGGTCCCGGATTCAAAGAAATATCCATCCATATAGTCAAGTCTAAAGGCGGATCGTGACCATTGATCTGAAGACAGATATATCCATGCTTGCTCCATTTACAAAGTGGAAGACTAGAAAAATGAAATCCTCGAGGGGTCCGCATACCTGATGTATATCTGCCTAATCGTGTATAGAACCATGGTGGAGGTGATGGTGATATTTGTAGATGCCACTTTGCAGGATCCAAACATTGTATCCAAATTTGGGTAGTCACACACAGGAACAGGAGTAATCCCGATTTGATTGTTGACATACCGCATTCAACTATACGATACGATGCAAGTGCGATTAAAGATTGTAGGCTCGTACAGTCGTAGGCCTACTTAACTTGTCAACAAACAATGTTCAATGACGACACGGTTGCGTTAGCTCACAAAACACAAGTCAAGACGAGTCCAACGGTAAAAACTTGTTTACTCACAAAAAGCAAGAAGACAAATTCAGACTCACAAACTGAAGTAATGTACTTGACGACAATATACCGAAGAAAACAATCCACACTTGGAAGTTGGACTAAATGTTTAAAAATGGCGGCGCAGTTACGTTACAACATACAAGTGTAACGATAAAAACTGTTTTTCTCCCAAGAAACACGAAGACAAATTTAAACTCACAATTAAAGTACTGTACTTGACGACAATATATTGATGAAAAACAATCCACACAAATAAAAACTGGATGTTTAAAAATACCGAAGATTTAAACAGATTTTAAAAAGTATACTTGAAGAACAAAATCTAAAACATGGCAGCTACAACGAACAGCGCCCTCAGGAAAAACTAACAAATCATGGCAGGAAAAACTAACAAATCAAATATTTATTACGAACAATAAAACAATGCTATTGGTGTTTCTGAAAGTATATTCACAGAAAAATTATTCTGCCATGCAATGTTTTCGTTCTGTGTCACAGCAAAAACCAGTGTCTCAGTTTAAAAGTGAATAACAATCTAGACTTACACTAAAAATAAAATAAACCCCCAAAAATATACAAATGAGTGATTGACTGCAGTTCAAACAAAAGGGTTATTCTAGACAGTGCACGAAACATTTATGACTCAAGGCTGAATGAAAGGTCAAGCGATACCAGTGTGCATTAACCCTCCTACTATACATGTATATAGCTGAACCTTAGTGGCAAGTAGCTACAGTGGTCAAAACCAGTCAACTGCCTCTTTTGACTGTTGACCCATATGTGCACACGGGCATTTTTGACTGGTTTTTACTGTCATTTTGACCACCCTGAACAATACCAGATAATGCTTTTACCAGTCAAAAATGGTCGACTCATTTTGACCTGTAAATGTACTTACTACACGTAAGGTTTGACAGTGTTTGACTTTTAAGTGCACCAGATATACCTTGGCAAGTATATCAACATTTTGACTGATTTTGACCCTTGTAGTAGTAGGAGGAGGATTAATTATTATTAAGGTGTACAGGAGTTATCTTATGAACACAGGATCCAGGATGGCTGCATCGGTACTTGTTTTCCTTCAGGATTTTCATCTGAGTATGCACATGAATCTACACCCACTACACACTGACCCACACACACACACACACACACACACAAGTGTGTTTTTGCCTGCAATCGGGGACTTCCTTTGTCCAATTTCTTTGTCCTGGAAAACAGGGACATATTGTTCTCCATTGTGATAGCAACCGGGGCCGTATTGTCCCTTTTGTTATAGGTCCCCGGTTTGAATGCCCAAACAAACTCGCACACATACACACACACACACACACAATGTACACCCACTGGATTATATAGGAAGGGACCTCACGCTGTGCTGGCAGACCGTACGAGATTCAAATCCACTTATTACCGTATTGCCCAACAAAACGTGGTGTAATTTTGCAAATTGAAGGGTGATTAACTTTATATAAAACCCAAAAGCTCTGGGGTTTTCTCATACACTGTAACATGGGACAACATGTATGAGAGTGTGTCGCTAATGTTTCAACGCTCAAGTTTTCAGGAAATATATCTTAAAATGAAGTATAAAGTGTTACAGAAGTGTTTGTTCAAATGTTTGTTTATATTGTATCCCCACCCACCATTTGAAAAAAGTGCGGGTGTACATTGTATATATCCAAACCCTCCTTCCCCCCCCCCCCCCTCCGCCCTCTGCCCTGCCTTCCCGTAGGATTTTCACCCCTGCCTTGTATTCTTCCCACAGCAAGATTTGGCCAGCGGGCCTTTGTAGGCAAGGTCAACATGGATACCAACTCTCCTGAGTACTATGTGGAGACTACACAGCAATCATTCAAAGACACTGAATGGTAAGAAGGGGTTAAAAGGCAAGTTAAAATAGCCACAGCCGTCCGTGGGGTAATTGAAATAGCTGCAGCCACACCAGCTAGAGCTAGTTAAAATAGCCACAGCCGTCCGTGGGATAATTGAAATAGCTGCAGCCACACCAGCTAGAGCTAGTTAAAATAGCCACAGCCGTCCGTGGGGTAATTGAAATAGCTGCAGCCACACGAGCTAGAGCGAGTTAAAATAGCCACAGCCGTCCGTGGGGTAATTAAAATAGCTGCAGCCACACAAGCTACAGCTAGTTAAAATAGCCACAGCCGTCCGTGGGGTAATTGAAATAGCTGCAGCCACACCAGCTAGAGCTAGTTAAAATAGCCACAGCCGTCAGTGGGTTAATTGAAATAGCTGCAGCCACACGAGCTAGAGCAAATTAAAATAGCTGCAGCCACACGAGCTACAGCTAGTTAAAATAGCCACAGCTGTCCATGGGGTAATTGAAATAGCTGCAGCCGCACCAGCTAGAGCTATAGTTAAAATAGCAACAGCTGGCACAGGATAGTTGAAATAGACACATAGCCACAGCTAGCCACAGCTGGGTGCAGGATAGTTGAAATAGACACATATCCACATCTAGCCACAGCTGGGTGCAGGATAGTTGAAATAGACACATAGCCACAGCTAGCCACAGCTGGGTGCAGGATAGTTGAAATAGACACATAGCCACAGCTAGCCACAGCTAGCCACAGCTGGGTGCAGGATAGTTGAAATAGACGCAGCCGTCTGCAGCTAGTTAAAATAGCCGTAGCCACACGGCAGGCTTGTTAAAAACAGCTGCAGTGTACACCTAGTTATGAGCCGTCATGCGCAGGATAGTTAAAGTTGCTTTGGCCATGTGCAGGCTAGTTGAAATAGCTGGCTGGTTAAAGTAGTCACAACCATATGTGGGCTGGTTGAAATAGACGCAGCAGTATGCAGGCTAGTTTTTGTAACTATTCTAAAATGTGACGCCGTATGTCAAAACCAGGCACAATTGGGTAAGAGGTCAATTTTGAGTTATTGAAATATTAGTAAAATATAGACATTGCACTTTACAATGCCGCTTTCTTTTTTCAAATCGGATATTCCATAGCGAAGTTATTAAGATTTGAAATCAGACTGTCCGAAACATTGAAACTGAGATAATAGCCCGAACAAGGCATCATTTTGTGAAATTACATGCATAATGCCTCTCTAAAACTAATAGTAACTTTTACAGAACATTTTAAACATTTGTAGCATCATAAATTTCCAAAAATCTCAAAATCGCAAAAAATCACCCCAAGGCATTTTGCAGCTGTTCCTCCGTTCGTAGCTCTGGCCAGTTCCGCCTGGTTTTGACATACCGCGTCACAAATAATATATACATTACAGTACAAATAACCCTGCTCATATAAACAGGCACATTGTTACCTACCATGAAACACAAGAGTCTGACACAGGAAGCATCAACAATGAACAAATGTGACATGGGAAAGTACGACGTGAGCAAGAGTTGTCATACTCGTATTCTTGGAGTACTTATGTTTGTACTCGAACTCAAATACACAAGCCTGTGATTGCTCAGCAGTTTTTTTTTCTGATTTCAGGATTTTTAACAAACCTCCCTTTGCCTCAAAATTTTCTTGAAAGAAGAGAAGTACAAAGGAAAGAAAAATACCCTGTATTTTGTCCAAAACTCGAGTTTCTTGTTTGTGGGGATGTGAAGAGTCTGTAAATCCTCCAAAATTAGACATCCAGTACGTTCAGGTGACTTTGTCCTCTAGACCAAAGAGAGACCTGGGGCCCACTACCCATTTTTTAAGGATTTTGTTTTACTTAAATTGTCAAATCACACCCCTGAGTACATTTTTCATGGAAAAAGTACTCAACAACAACCTGGGGCCAATTTCATAGAACTACTAAGCAGGGAATTTTGCTAAGCAATATAAAACAGGTTACCAGCCAAAATGCATACATTTGGAATGAAAGTTTGGCAGGTAACCAAAGAAATACGCTAAACAATTTTTTTCTGGTAAGCAATTTTATCTGCTAAGTAGCCCTATGGATCATGGTCAAGTGCGACTTGGCTAATAAGTTAAGGTTTTCCTCTGTTCATCATGCATACAGGTTTATCAAAGAAGTCCAATCTATGAACAACCCACTGATTACTCCAATCATCACACCACGTTTTGCTATAACCTGTTCTGTAACCCTCATGAAAAAGCTAGGTCAGTTAGCCGAGAAGTATGATATTCCAATACAGGTAATCAATGCCCTGGCACACTTCTGGTATTAACCTTAACCCCCCTTCAACAACTGGCTTGACACCCTGCTCAGTGGTGGGGAGTGGGGGGAAAAAGGGGGAAAAAGGACGAAAAAGGACAATATGGAAAATGGTACATAAAGTGTTTGTTTTAAGCGATGTTGGGGGATTACCCCCACCTAGGTATGCATACAAGAATTGAGCTCACAAATATAATATGCATATCTAACCCCCCTCCCACCATGAAAATTCTCTGGTTACGTGCCTGACCCTTTGTTGCATTCAGCATGGTAGGGGTTAGGCCGAACAAAAAAATAGTTGTGACAACTTCACACCAACTATGTTTTTAGAAAATATTTTGTTAATTTGGTAATCTAGTAATTACCAACGTTGAGCCTTCCTTTAAAAAAAGAAAGTAAAATAGTAATTTGTTGTGATCTTGTCATTGCCAAACAAATTGAAGTACTATTCCTCATGGCTGTCATTCATGATTGTTTTTTTTTTATTTACATGTACTAGACACACCTGTCGGAAACTAAGAATGAAATTGCCTATTTTCAAGAACTCTTCCCAGATTACAAGAATTACACCGACATCTACAGGGCTTGTGGTTTGCTGACCAAAAGGGTAAATTAAAAACAAAGTCTGCCGGAGGGGTTTATCAGAAGATAAATCTATAACAAAAATTCATGCAGGACATGTATATAGACATACTGTATGTACCACAATGCTGGACACGTTGTCTGCTCATGTACAACTTGAAGAACACCCTACTTCACTTTGCCATCGCAAACGTAAACAGTGACAGCTCATATGACATTGTTATATACTACTCAAAACAATTTAGGGAACACCGGATTTTTAACATCAAATAGGTTTGAAATGATCCATGAACCGGGATTTTCATTTGCAACCCCCTCTCTCTTTCAGTAGTCATGTCATGAAATGTGTAATCACTACATGCATCCTTTGTCATCTGTTTCATTGTGCAGTTGTTTCTCATCAATTCTGTGAAACATTGTGTTTATCTGAAATAAATGATCTTGCTTTAACTGAGATTATTCCGGTGTTCCCTAAATAGTTTTGAGTAGTATAGTATGTGTCATTGAACCATGCATGGGCCAATGACAGGATGGATATAAATGCACCGACATTTTATTAAAATGGGCTTATGGGCTTCAAGGGACAATATCGTCACAATCAGAGTATACTTTTGACAGGGCATGGAATCAGTGTCCTAGTTATAGATGAATTCAGTGACTGCAAATAATACCCCACGAGCACACGCTGGCCTACATTACAGGGCACGATAAGATCATATTACCATGGCTACTGCATTAATAATGAGCCAGTGACTGCACAATAATGATATTTATACAGTAATGTGATCTTGTCGCTCCTTATCTAAGCCAGCGCACGCTCGTTGGGTAATATATTTTCAGTCATTGAGTTCATCTGAACGTTTATCTAAAAGTCACTGAGTTTATCTTTTGTTTAGTATTATATTTCATTTGCTATTGTATTGTTATGCTATTGTATGATTATCCTGTTTACTGTAAAGTGCCTTGAGCACTTCTTGGTGGATATGCGCGCGTTATAAATCTAATGTATTATTATTATTATTATTATTATTATTATTATTAATATTAAAATTAGGACAGCGATTCCAGCGCCGTGTCAAAAGTGTCCTCGGACCGTGACGATATTGTCCCTTTTAGCATAAGACTTTGTTTCACCTATACACACAATATTCAAATAGTGCACTAATCCAGAATTTTATATTAGTGCCGGTTGGGTGTTCCAGCTTGCGTGGGAAGATCTAGTTTTGTTCCATTTCAAGTGGAAGAAATAGGATTGAAGATTTAATGGAGTGATGTAGTAAACCACCCTCGCTTTCTTTTCATTTAACAGTGTCATTCAGATCAGTTTTTGAAGCACTGGTATGGGCAATTGTGAGATGACAGCTTCAGGTAGAGCTCATGTACGGGTCATTGGAGAATGGTTGGGGAGAAGGGGGGGGAGGGGCATGTAAATTTACCATACGTTTTTTGTGTGTCCCCCTTTTTTGACAGTGTGTATTGTACCAGGCCTGGAATTTAAATTTTTAAGGGGCAAGGCCACTTTTCCTAAGTAAAGGACACTTCCATCAGAATATCGGAATGTCTATGGGAACATTTTAATAGGGCACCAAGGCCAAGACTAGTGCAACGGTGACCGTGGCCTCCCTGAAAGTCCAGTCTTGGTGCACCCCCCTTTTTTTTTTTGAGACCCTGGATGTGCCCCTGGTAAGGTCTTTAATCCGGAAGTCATAGATTCAAATCCCTTCATCGGTAATTTTGTGATTTGTTCACTCAAAAATTTGTTTATTATGGGTGTGATTTGTCTGGATTTTCAGATTTTTACAAATTGCAATGTTGTGATCCTCCGGATTTCAAAGATTTAAGCAATAAAGGAAAGCAAATCAAACGCTCAGAACTATAGATTTCACCCCAGCAGTGTTCACAACAGCGGCCCCAATACCCCTAGCAAAATTTACGTGGATTTTTCAAAACTGCCCAATCACACCCCTGGTTTATGTAGCTGGTTATCGCTTGTTGGATTATTTGATCATGTATTCACCAATGGTTAACAAAATATTGTGATGTGTGTATAACAGAGTGTGCTTGCCCACAGTATCTACTTGGATGACTCAGAGATTGAAATGATCAAATGTCACGGGTCAGGTGTCTCCCACTGTCCCTGCTCAAACTTCTCGTAAGTTGCTCCTTTTTATATCTTTTTAGGTGTTCGTTTTTTTTTTTTTTTTTTTCTTCTCCTTCCGCCGCCCGATTGTCTACAAAAAAAACACATACTTGCGAACTTCACATGAACTTGGAAATTGGCATATACTTAGACCCTAATGTGTAGATGAAACAGAAGTTGTGATGTCATGATGACATCATCAGATATTGAATTACTTTTAATATTTAAAAAAATCATAAATCCTTAACTGCACAATGGATTTTTATAATCTATACATCATCGGAAAGGTCTTGAATTATAAAACAACATTTGCACAGACATGACCCCATTTTGACCTTGTCTTCCGGTCCAAACCGGAAGTTGAAAAGAAGAAAAATTCTAGAGCCAATATGTTAGGCAATTTCAACATGGTTTCTGTGAATGAAATCTTTATTGACATGTGACCTTTTCAAAAATAGTATTGATGACGTAATCACTACGTCACAGAAAAATTTTACAACAGAGTGAAATAATATTATTTTGTCATCTCAAAAATCATTCTTCCTAAATAGCCCAAATACTTTTTTTATGGATAGAAAATAAAGAAAACAATCTAATTCTGAAGTTTCAACGCAATCGTGTATCCAAAACGGAAGATACTGTCAAATGAAGGACAGCAAAAACGGGGATATACCCCCGACCCCTGCGCCTTTCGACGAGTTCCGCGCATATGGTCGGTTGCTGCACTCCAACGCACGTGGCTCTAAGACAGCACTGACTGCGGGCGAACCAATCAACGAACAAGGTTCGTCTGAGACATGAATTATTCATACCACCATTCATTACGGGGAAACCTAGTCTTGGTGCAAGATCGTTATTATGCAGATCCTAGTTACACGATCCCACGCCAGTCGTAAATCACCCACCATAGCTGGCGCTATACAATTTTGACGATCAGAGCCGCTGAATAACGGTCTTGGGAAGTTTGTAGATTTTACCCGAAACATTCTGAGGACATTCCAAGCGTGCCGCTGTGTGAGCATAATTAGCATAATTAGCATAATTTATTGCTCTGTCTGCAGGCAAGGGCTTGGTGTGGTATCTGTATGTCTTTTGTATGCAACTGGTACGTACATGCAACAGTTAAACGCGAGTCTAGTCGAGTATATAGCTGCATGAAAATCCAACAAAGTGGCTGAAGCTATTGATTTCGGTGAAAGAAAATTATTGAGAAGCTGAAAAGTCAACAAGTTACTGCTCTTTGTCAATTCGCACAGGGTAATGATTTATTTATCAATTAAGTTCGGGAACTTACCTTACTGCAGTTAGTGGAAAGAGATGCTTTGCCTGTGGATTGTTTGTCGACGGAAGTCATTGGGTATCGAAATGGAATTGGTAGGTACCGTTTTTAAAATATTAAATTATATTTTGTGAAAAATGACTGGAGCCTATAGGTCATAGCTAAAAAGACGACAAAGTACCCGGAAAAAATGTCGTATCCGACCGCCACTTTTTAAGGATTTTTGGGAATTTTTTTGCAACCACTAACCAGTTAAAAAAATATTCTATTGATTTTTCGGGGTACAGAAAGCGAAAACTATCTTTAAAAACCACTTTTATGATGATTTTCGAACTGTATTTCCCTTCGAAAAGAATCCTCCCCTTCAGAAAATAGAAAGATCCTATTATAGTTGCCACTACGCATGTACAATGACTGTGTTGGTCACTAATTGTGGAGTTTACAAGATCAGACTGACATGACTGAGGAAGTCATCGTATACCAAAAATGCCTGATTTTTCATGAAATAAATATCCTGGAATAATTTGAAGTATATGTCCATCATCATCCATATGTTCTCCACCTTAGGTAGGTAAGATTACTTTATTGGTTATATTGAATGAGAAAAAGTAGCGGTCGGATACGACATTCTACCCAAGTACCCTCTGCTGACATGTAATATCTACAGGTTCTCATATATTGTTCATTGTCGGCCTATTTTGAAAGAAATATTCTGTGACTGTTTTTATTGCTAAGTTTACTTTGTGAATACCAAATAGGAATGCCTATACTTAATACCAACAATTGGTATTTTATGACACCTGCCAATAGCTTAAATTCAAAAGCTTTGTTCCTATCCTGCCCACTGCTTCTTCCACCCATATTTTATGCCCTACTTACATGGATGAATCCATTGATAATCATATACATGTACTAGCCTCTTGTCAATATCAACTTCTCATCAGCTTCAGTTAATTAATTCCAAGAATGTGCCATTGAACCAGAATTTAACCATTCAGTATAGACACATAGTGTTAATCCTTATGATATAATGTTTTGTTTGTTTTATGTTCGTTTGTTGTTTGTTTGTTATGCAGTCAGAAAAAGTGTTTGAATGGTTCTTCACTTCACTTACAGTACTTCACTTTGATGATTAAAAAAAAATCATGTATTTAGCTGCCTTACCCACAGTTCTTTCTCACCTCGTTTTTGTTGGATATTCTCAGTTAATTTAATTTTATTGTCATAACATTTCATCTTTTGTCAAAATTAACAGGGACTATTCATCAAGTGAGAGCTCCATATTCTGGAGGTGTTATGGATAGCTTGGGGAATTGCATTCCATCTTGAAAGCAAGTACATGTGTTGTTGCGTTAAGTCACTGGAGGACGATTGCTGAAAGCTTGGACCTGAGGAACTATGGGTCGAATGCTCTAACATCAAGTATGTTATCAAGGCGACTATAAAAAAAACCTTTTAAGGCGTCTTTAAATGGATTGCCCAGGAGATTGAGGAGAAGGGGTTATTTTGTACTACGGTCATACATCAAGAATGTCAGTGAACTGCGCTCTTTATTTTGACGTCTTCTTTCAAAGGAGTCACACTCATTCTTTGATATGTATCATACAACACAGAAGTGGATGTACAAAGAAAAGTTTTGCACAAGAAGACGGGGAGGTTTGAGTTTTGTTTGCTACAATTGTGTGGTCTCCATACTGTGATATTGGTAGGTCACCCAACAGAATTTGATGACCTATTGTGGGAGGGCAGGCCGGGATGGCACCCAAAGTGTGACACTCATTATTAACTATCATGGCATGGAGCTGGTTTGAAAACTTGCGATGGAATGAATGGTCATCAACAGTTTTCCATCAAGAAGTGACACTGACACAGTGATAACACAACTGCTGTGACGTTTGTGCCCAAACGTGTGCTTGTGATGGAAACACATGCTCTGTTAAGTCATATGCCAACCAGCAGACACGGGATACATTGCTGCATGGACTGTCTACAGCATCAGCTGAATGTCAAGTTGTGACTGGCTCCCAGAGTAATGTATCCAAACTAAAGGACCATCTACAAGGGTACAAGAAAACATTATTTAGTGACAGTAGTAGCTATCTCTATACAAGTGAAGACTTAGCCTGTGGATTAGCCTATCTGACTTCATAGTAAATGAATGTCACATTGGCATTCCATTCAATTAGTTTTTGAACCGATATGTTTTAGCATGCAAGGAAATCACGTTGGAAGTGTTTGAACATTGTGAAAGACAATATCTACATGTATCTGAATTTGTCAGAGTTGGAGTATGACACCACTTAAGACATTTCTGTACATGTACAATGCCTTGTGAAAACTTACTGGTTTATCAGCACAATTAATTTTTAATTTCCTTTTGTTTTGAAGGCATGAAGTAAAATGTCCAAAGTTGTATAAATGATGAAAGCAACCTTTTTTGTTTTTTGTTTGTTTTTTATTGTTTCTGGAAACTGTGGAATACCCTCTTTGGGGGTTATTCAATAGTGGTAGTGTTCAATAGTAGTAAATTTGTGACAGTTATTCTTGGGGACCGTACTCAAGTTCCCTCAGCCCTAAATAGACCCTATGTTCCCTCAGCCCTATGTTCCCTCATCCAGTCTTAACACTCCATGAGGGCACATAGGGTTGAGGGAACATAGGGCCTAATTTGGATTTTAAAAAAATGTTAGGCATTGAGGGAACATAGGGCTGAGGGAACATAGGCATGACCCCTTATTCTTGTACAATAAAACACCACTGCAACAGTCCTTGGTATGGCAAACATTCAGTTACAACCAGTTAATTTGTTTCCCAATTTTGTTGCATACAATTGTTGACATTATACATGTACATGTAGTTCACAAAAGGCCCAGTACACTGAATTTTGTGGATCCCATGATATTTTTTTTTATAGCTTGAGGGTATGTTACAGTGGTGTCATATACTGTTTGTATCCCTATCAGTATACATGTGTGCTTTTACTAACAAAACACATACATGTAATAATGTACTAGAAATCAATATGTGGACTACATGTAGTTGGTTTAAAATGTAAAAATCATGATTTATTTCATTTAAAGTTGACATAATGACGAAAGCTCTTTTTGTATTTCATGTTTAACATACAAACACCATGCATCGATTAAAAAACAATAATTGGCCCAAAAGTTCAGTGTACATTTACTAAGGATTCTAACACTAAACTATAACACCATTGAGATAATCTCTTATTTTGTTAAATTTTTAGTTTTTTGTTTTTTTGGTAGTGGTTAAGAAGTAAACAAAACCTGTGAAAGTTTCAGCTCCTTTTTATTTAGTATCTAAATATTTTGCCTGGATTTTAAATAAATTAAATTGTATTGTTACCAGAAAATATGTCAGATAGAGTAAATTCTGAGAATGTTTTGTACCATTACCATCTTATAAGTAAGTATGCATTTAGATAATAATTCATTGAGTTCATTTTGTTTTTGTTTATTACCAATCATCCCATTTTTTAATGGGAACGTAAATCATTGGTTTGGGGACAGGTAAATTGTATTCCAATCATGTAGTTTTCAAGGGACAAATTATAAATCTAACCAGTGGAAATTTCATTACAATAGGTGCTCACGTTTTTGAAAAACTAGTGAATAATTGTTTCATGTTTTGTGATAGTTTTGTACATGTTTATGTTACAGTTCAGTCAAATTGCCTGTGCTCAACCAAATTTAATATTTTTTCATGGATTAGTTGGCAACATATTATTTATAACATTTGTTTATATACTGCTCAAAATAAAATAGGACTCAAAAGTAATTTTTGGTCCATTTTGTCCATGTGAGGACACAAAAGCAGTTTTTGGTGGAAGTAAAGTACTAAGGTTTCTCTGCAACATTTTAAACACTGTTCACGGGATGTGCATGTCTAATGACGGTTTAAACTGGCAGATCATGTGATAAGGCATGAAAATGCAGATAACAGGTTGATGGGAGATGTTTTCATTCTAATGGATGACAACGCCCGTCCTCATAGAGCAAGAATCAGCGTTCCTTACAGGTAACCATATTCAGCGTCTGGAATGGCCTGCCATTTCACCAGACCTTAACCCTATTGAGAACATTTGGGCAATTCTCAGTTACAGAGTCAGAAGTCACAACCCTCCTGTAAGGAACGTTGCCAATCTGACAGCAGCTCTACAGGATGAGTGGAACAACCTCGACCAAGCTGTGATCCGGAACACCGTACTGTTAATTCATGAGGCGTTGTGCAGAATGTGTGCGAGTCCGGGGTGCTGCAACATCCTACTGAAGTCAATTGTGGAGTCACCCATGAAGAAATAAAGCTGATTAGCCAAGTTTGATATTGAGTACTGTACATCAACCTGTTATCTGCATTTTCATGCCTTATCACATGATCTGCCAGTTTAAACCGTCATTAGACATGCACAACACGTGAAAAGTGTTTATAATGTTGCAGAGTAACCTTTAGTACTTTACTTCCACCAAAAACTGCTTTTGTGTCCTCACATGGACAAAATGGACCAAGAAATACTTTTGAGTCCTATTTTATTTTGAGCAGTGTAAAATAACATTTGTATCTTGACTACAAAATAAATGTCACAAGTATTTTACATCTTTTAAGCTTTTAATATCATGAACGATGAAAAAACAGAATTTGTTCTATTTGGATCACGTCAGCAATTGTCTAAAGTTTCTCTTCCATTTATTACAATTGGTGACTCGCAGATAACCCCCTCATTACATGCACGTAATTTGGGGGTTATATTTGACTCGACAATGACTTTAAAACCACATATCTCCAACATTGTTCGCATATCATCATTTCATATCAGAAATATAAACCGAATTAGGAAATACTTGAATAAAAGTGCTGCTGAACAAATTATACATGCATTTGTCACATCACGGCTCGATAACGGGAATGCTCTCCTTTACGGTCTTCCGCAGAATCAAATATCTCGTCTTCAGCACATACAAAACACAGCAGCTCGTGTTGTGACTTTGTCCAGAAAGTCATGCCATATCACGCCAATCTTGAAAGAACTGCACTGGCTTCCTGTTTCACAGAGAATTGTTTTTAAACTTATGCTAATTGTTCACATATCTTTTAATAACATTGCTCCAATTTATATTTCTGAACTACTTAAAGTCTACACTCCATCACGCAATTTGCACTCCAGCAACATGTCACTCCTCAAGGAACCAACTTCAAAACGGAACTGGGGTGATAGGTCATTTTCTGTCGCAGCTCCGCGACTCTGGAATCATCTTCCAACTAAACTCAAATCTTGTCATAGTATAACCAGATTCAAGTCGATGCTTAAAACTCATCTTATGTCACAACTCTTCAAAGATGATGTATATTTGTAATTGCATTGTAGGTACATGTATCTCGGTACATAATTTGTTTTCCCTATGCTATCATTGTATATTGTTTGTATTAATGTTTTTTCTTTGTTTCCGCGCCTTGAGCGCCCAGCAGGGTGGATATGTGCGCGCTAAAAATCTTTATTATTATTATTGTCTTATTTTTTGTTTATTATATGTTCTATACACAAACACCATACATAGGTTGCATTGTTTTGCTTTTTGAAACGGTTTACAAAGAATTTTCTTGTAATCAGCTGGAGGTGGAGTAAACAACTTAAGACGGGCAAAGTATGGATCAGAAAAATTAACTGGTTCAGCTCAGTCAAATTTGCCAATCAAAACATGGCACTATGGCAAATTCATTTTGTATTTGCAACTCGAGTACAGAAATTTTATAAATAAATGCCTCAAGTATGTTACATAAATAACTAGTCTATCATTGTGTACCCTCATACTGTAGCTGAACTTTTGTAGCAAGTTACTACAGTGGTCAAAATCAGTCAACTGACTGTTTTTGACTGTTGAACTGTGGGCACTGCAAACGGGAGAATCGTTGACTGGGTTTAAATGTCATTTTCACCACCCTCAACAATACAAGATAACGCTTTTACTAGTCAAAAATGGCCAACTCATTTTGACCTGTACATGTACTGTACATGTACATGTACATGTACATGTACATGTACATGTACATGTACATGTACATGTACATGCATGTACATGCATGTACATGTACATGTACATGTACATGTACATGTACATGTACATGTACATGTACATGTACTATGTGTATACAAACGTAATAAGGTTTGACAGTGTTCACGGCCCAGCAGCAAGCGCAGCACACACACACAGTGTATGTACATGTATGTATTGTATAATGTACAATATACAGTAGTATATAGTACATTACATACAATGTAGCAAGTTACCAGGCTGGCCTGCTGATTATGCGGTGAGCTGTTGCCATTTGTGCGCTTGCGTAGTATTCTCTTAAACCGCAAGTTGAATATGCATGAAAAGGTCACATACCATGCAAACAGCTAGCTATATACTGGCCAAGACGTTACTCTGGAAGGCAAGGTCGCGCGGCCGTGGACGGCGGTTGGTTTATCAAATCACAGCGGATCGGCGCATGTACACATAAAATCACAAGTAACGTCTTGCACCAAGACTAGGGGAAACCGGGAGCGCCCTCTGTTGCCAATGCATTGTGAATAATGTGTGGTCGTGCATCATCCCGTAGCACCTATTGTTTTTGCGCGAATTTTATTTCTTCTCCCCGTCTATTGTCCACACACACACACAAAATACTTGCTAACTTCCCATGAACTTGAAACTTGGCATGCACTAAGACCTTAACAAGTAGATGACACAGAAGTATGAGACGTCATCGGGTGTCAAATAACTGTTGTTTAAACATGAAATATTAATTATTTCAAAAGCACGTTAAAAGACATGCTTTAACCAGTTCGCGTCGGAGGCCGTGTATAAATGCAATTTTTTTTTGTACAGTGGATCGGAGAGCGTCTAAACACGCATTCCGATTTTTGTGTGTGTTACCGGGAGACTTGTCAACACGCCACACGTGGCGTGCCGTCGTGGCGGCTGACTTGTATACACACAATCGTTTCTCGGAGTCCATGGGGTCACGGTTCGGTGGCCCCGGACAAAAGGCACTGCAAACACTGAACGAGTTCACTCTTTTTGTTGATTTTTGCGTAATCCCTTTATCCAAGACCTGTTCCTTTGACGTACCAGCCAAGAATTTGTAAAGACGGATTTATATCCATTGTTTACGAGGCCTTTCCTCTCTCTCCGGGTATGCCGTCTGTTCGACCGGGCGCTGGTCGCTAATAGGCCGTTGCATCGGAGCTTGCCAACGGTCTAATTGTGCTGAACAAACCGTAATTAAAAAACTAGCCATTTAATTCTCGAAATGTCAATGAGTAAAGGTGTTTATTTGGGTGTCCGGACTTAGTTTC
This sequence comes from Zoroaster sp. YZ-2022, assembly GCA_029582265.1. NCBI lineage: Eukaryota > Metazoa > Echinodermata > Asteroidea > Forcipulatida > Zoroasteridae > Zoroaster > Zoroaster sp. YZ-2022. The sequence goes on from CM055819.1 coordinate 18,594,577, forward strand.
ATTGACAATTTTTTTTATTAATGGCTAGAATTTTTTTTTGATTTTTCACTGAAAATAAACCCGCACGGGGGACCGGGAAAAAAAATATATTCCCGACGTGAACTGGTTAAAAAGGTCAATCTAATCAAAATTTGTATATATTATCGCAAAAAAGAAAATCATTCTCTTTTAAGTAAGTCAATTAAATTGTTGGTTTTTTTAAAGTTATCAAATTGGTCTGGTTAATAAGCTTATCAAATGATGGTTATCCATCAAAGTTCATACGCTAACAGCTTGACTCATTTCTCTTTATTTACTTGTTCTTAAAAAAGAAGTAGATATTTTAAAAAGCAATACAGACATGACAAATCAAAGTATTCTATTAATCACATATTATTGATTTATTTTACATAACACATACAACTTTTAACTGATATCAAAACTCTGTCTTAGTAGAGGTACATACATGCGGTGGAGAGATTTATACATAAGGACACAAGATTGTATTGTTGTTTTAACTTGTGTAATATAAAAGTGTAATTATACAAAGTGTAACTTATCATGACCTTTTGTCCCTACAAAGTCCACCCCACAGTATGCGAAGTGTAAGTTGTAACTTATATCTTGTTCCTGCAAACTCCTTTCCATCTTTATAGACTGAAATACAGACAATGAATCTAAATCTTCTAACTCCTGACTGACGGGAATTAAAATAACAATTATTTCTCTTTCAGTTTGGTGCATGCATTCCACTGAGTTGTTCACCTTCATATTCTCTGAAGTTTTATAACGAAATGTCTTTGAATTAACTTTATAAATAGTTTAGAGATAGTGTGTTAGCTTACTCTCTTTGAATTAAGATATACCCATTGAAGGGAAGGTACAACATTGGTAATGTTGGCAAAACTGCTTCTATGAGTATGCTTACTCTCTTTGAATCAAGATATACATTAAAGGGAAGGTACAACATTGGTAATATTGGCAAAACTGCTTCTACGAGTATGCTTACTCTCTTTGAATCAAGATATACATTGAAGGGAAGGTACAACATTGATAATGTTGGCAAAACTGCTTCTGAGTATGCTTACTCTCTTTGAATCAAGATATACATTGAAGGGAAGGTACAGCATTGATAATGTTGGCAAAACTGCTTCTACGAGTATGCTTACTCTCTTTGAATCAAGATATACATGTACGTAAGGGAAGGTACAACATTGATAATGTTGGCAAAACTGCTTCTGAGTGTGCTTATTCTCTTTGAATCAAGATATATATTAAAGGGAAGGTACAACATTGGTAATGTTGGCAAAACTACTTCTATAAGTATGCTTACTCTCTTTGAATCAAGATATACCCATTGAAGGGAAGGTACAACATTGGTAATGTTGGCAAAACTGCTTCTACGAGTATGCTTACTCTCTTTGAATCAAGATATACATTGAAGGGAAGGTACAACATTGGTAATGTTGGCAAAACTGCTTCTACGAGTATGCTTACTCTCTTTGAATCAAGATAGACATTAAACAAACAACCTGTGAAAGTTTCAGCTCAATTTGGACTGTTTGAGCCATTTTTAAACATTTCATCTAGAAACGTTTATTTCATGTCAACATCACAAAGAAATAAATTTACTTCATTTGCATACAATAAGATAGATTCAACAAAACAAGTTAAATAATGTTGACGTGTAGGGAAAATTTAGAAGCATAGCTTTTGTACCCTACCCTTCCCTTTATACCAGGAGTGTCGTGGCCGAGCGGTCTAGCTTACCGGACTCAAGTTCTGGTGTTAGCAGCAGAATGTGGGTTCGAATCCCGGCCGTGACACTTGAGCAAGACACTTAACCATAATTGCTTCTCTCCACCCAGGGGTTAAATGGGTACCTGTGAGGGCAGAGTTGGTTGATGATTAGCCCTATATGCGCTGTAATGGCAGCAATTGAGCTGTATACTCCCCAGGGAGCTGAGATGGTTTCAGTAATGATTTATGAGCCTTATGAGCAGGGGTAATAATATAATGCGCCTTGAGCACCACTCAGTTGGTGGATACGTGCGCTATATACATGTAAGTCCACACATTATTATTATTATTACCATTAATGCCCGTCAGTCATGCCTTTTGCTGCAGCATGATTAATATGACAGCATTGACGGCATCATAGACAGCATTTTTTAATCACTGCTGCTTTTTGTTTGCAGTATATGTAGTGGAGTCCTAGACCTCAGGAAGCTCTTGGACAGAGACATCAACGTTAGTCTTGGCACAGGTAAACTGCCTTTAAGAGTATGCTTACTATCTTTGAATCAAGATATATCATCCAACCGAGGAAAGAAAGAAGTAGCCTGTATTGTGTCCAAACTTCTTGTTTCTTTTTTGTGGGAATGTGGAGAGTTTGTAAATCCTTTTTTGTAATTTTTTTTAATTTTCATATCACACCCCTATATTATGTTTTGCTGTTCACAAGAAAATAGGGAAAATGCAGATTTTGTATAGTCATTCTAATGTGGAATAAATGGAATAGTACTCTTTTCTAAATTCGTAATTGAAATTATTTCACTTTTCATAAGAATGATAGCAACTCAGACAAAGGGAAGTTTAATACCATCATCAGCTTTACACCAACTAAGGGAGGGCATCTTTCCCTGTACTCAAAATATCCCAAGTTTTTGGCTGGTTCCTGCTGGTTTATTATAATGAGCTCATTATCTGCTAGACCCTAGTAGCCAAAGAGACCACATTTAACTCGTGAGTTAATCCCCCAAGAACCAGCATTTGCCTGGTGGATACACAAAGAAACAGGAACCATAACTGACCTAATAATCCTATAATCTAGCAGGACTCTTCTATTGTTAAGAGAGTGTATAAACCCTGCTGAAACCAGCCCAAAACAGGAAATATTAGGAGGTTGGGGAAAGATGTCTACTCTAGTCTTAGGGAGGAGGGGTAAAAGTTGTGGTACAGCCAAGCTTTTGAGAAGCCCAGTTGAGCCCAGGCAACCTGGCCTCCTAATCTGTCTTTTGCGAGTCCTAATCCTGTAACAATACAGTACCTGCCAATCAACATAACCTGGGCTTCTGGAAGGCCTAGCCCAGCCAATTATAAATTGAATCTAAGCAACATGTAGAGGGACCCTCCTTTCAGGAAATTTATACATTCTCAGATGGTACGCAATATCAGCTGCCACGTAGGGCTAAGTTTGTTGTCATGTAATTTGGATGGAGATCACAAAGAACAGGTGGGACATCTCATACAGAAGCATGATGTGTTGTTCTCGTAGTTGTGAAGAAAAGACAGCTGAGGTGTCAATCAAGTCTGTGTTAACAATAAGAGCTACATGTGTATTTGAGATCTACTCATGAGTAAAGCAGTGCCATGGTCGAGCGGTTTAGTGCATCGGATTTGTGTTCTGATGGCTGAGTCGACAGAATGTGGGTTCGAATCCCGACCGCGACCGTGGTGCTTGTGTCCTTGAGCAAGACACTTTACCATAATTGCTTCTCTCCACCCAGGGGTTAATTGGGTACCTGTGAGGGCAGAGTTGGTTGTTGTGTTTGATTAGCCCATATGTGCTGAAATGGCAGCAATTGAGCTGTATACTCCCCAGGGAGCTGAGATAGTTTCAGGAATGATTTATGCGCCTGATGAGCAGGGGTAATAAAGTAATACGCCTTGAGCACCAGTTTGGTGCCATATAGGTCCACATTATTATTATTATTATTTTGTAATCAGCCAGCCAGGGCCTGGCCAGGCTTTTCAAAGGCTTGGCTGTACCCTGACTTTGACCCACCTCCCTGGCATTAATTTTTTATATTTAAATACCAATCCTATATCTGTCATATGATGTTTAATCGGTCTTTATTCTTATCTTCAGATGTGTCTGGTGGCTATTCTCCATCTATGCTCACTAGTATCCGTCAGTCGTTTATTGCAACCAACGTACAAAAGATCCAGCAGGAAGGAGACTACAAGAGTGTGCCCTTCAAGGAAATCTTTTATCTGGCTACTCTCGGTGGAAGTAAAGGTACAATTCCTAATTCAAAAAAAGACAAAATAACGGTGTGAAAAACAGCAACAAGTTTGATAGAGAGCAGGTGTGTAAGTCGGGAGGTTGCATGTTCACATCCCGCTTTTTTCCCCTTGAGTTTGGTTTTATTTTTATTTTTTTTTATTTATTATTTATTTATTTATTTATTTTTTTTAAATTTTTTTTGGGGGGGAGATATCTCAGTTGACTAATGTGGGATTGGAACCATTTTGGATTTGTATTGGGATTTATGGCTCCTGACAAGCGCCCTCCAGAAATAAGATATTGACAATTTGGAAGACAACCAACCATAAGCCTATACTGAGGTACGTCAGACGCCATCCACTCTGTGCTCTTGTGGCAAATATGCTCCCAGTGTCTTGATGATAGGACACTTTCCATCAAGTGAGCATGGCGCGTGCACTTTGTATGCGTATGTACATGTACTACATGGGAAATGTCTTGTGGAGAAATTTATGTATGAATTACACACGTATGCACATCAACTGCAAAATATGCTAAAGGAGTTTGCTCACTGTAAACTTTCACTGGTTGGTTTCTGCCTGCTGTTCATAAATTATTAAGGGAAAGGTACAACATTGGTCATTACCAGATTATCAAATTAACAAATTGTTATCTAGAAACATTATTGGTGTAAAGTTATTTTCAAGTATAAATCATAGAGGAATGATTCCATGTCAAATAATTCCGTTTCAGAAAAAAATCATGAATTGTTTTGTCAAATTTACAAAAAGTTGCTGTCTGGCAATAAAAACATACAAAACATAAAAACATACAAAACAGTAACAGTTTTTCGTCAAAATCTCCAAAACACGAGGACCTTTCACAGGTGAGTTTAATGATTTGAAATCCAGAGAATTTAAATGAACATTTGCTACCAAAAATCAATGTTGTACCTTTTCTTTAACCAGTTCGCGTCGGGAATAAAAAAGTTTTTCTGGGCCCCTGTGGCGGGTTTCTTTTTCCCACGTACACGTTAATGGAAGCTTCCACAGCGGGTGGCTGGCACTTTGAGCATGTCACCGTACACGCGTGGCTGAACCGAGCATGCATACAAATATTCCGGAGTTTCCTATGGCGTGTTTAGACGCTCTCCGATCCGCGGTGCAAAAAAACATTGCGTGTATACACGGCCTCCGACGCGAACTGGTTAATGTATATACATGACCTTTATACCATCCGAAATGTATCTTTCAGTTCTGGGGCTCCAGGATCGAATCGGCAACTTTGAGGTGGGCAAGGAATTTGATGCGATCTTGGTGAACCCCAAGGCACCGGGCAGTCCCTTCGATATCTTCGACTCATGTTACTCGGACTCTATAGAGGTTTGTGAAGTACATAAAACAAAAATCAACGTATTGTACTGTTGTCTAACTTGGCGCACTTCAACTGTTTTTCTGAATTCTGTTCACTTTTCTGTAAAAAAATCACCGGTGGATTCACCTGAATCTTGTTCAGTTAAAGGTTGGCATCAAGTATTAAATATAGTACTTGCATTTTTAATTATCCGTAAAAATTTGAATATCATGAAATTTGGTCCGAAATTCTGAAACACTGATGTTCAGAAAAAAGGACAGAAACACGGCGGGGTTTTGTTAATGTGGTGCACTTTTAAAAGTGTTACTGGGAATTTTTTTAATTTTTTATATTACAAAACATGATTCTTTAGAGTATATTCTTCCATACATTTAATGGATGCATTTAAAGACATTTTACCGAAAGTGTATATTGGCTTGTAAAGGACAATATGGTCACGATCAACAGGGCATGGAATCAGAGTGTTAGTTTTAGATTAACTCGGTGACTGAAAATAATACCCCACATGACAAGGTCATATTACCATTGCTGCTGCATAAATGAGCCAGTAATTTTCAGTCACTGTGTTCATCTTAAACTAGGACACCGATTACATGCCCTGTTGAAAGTCTGCTCTGATTGTGACGAAACTGTCCCTTTAACCCTAACCCTGCTCAACGCAACACGTGCAACAAGTGTACACATCTAGCTGTGGGACCTTGTTGCACTGTGCAGCCAAGGGATGCTATACAATTTGTTGTATACTGTTGAGTCCAGCTGTCACCACACAGTAGTATCACATTGCATACTGTTACACTCAACAGGCTACTTATAACACACACACTGATCTAGCCTGCTAAATTCCCTGATGCATACTGTTGCGCCTAGCAGGGTACTTATAATACCACCCACACACACTACAGGGCTAACCTGCTAGACGTAACAATATGCACTGTTGGATCTTGTTACACTCAGCAGCCTTCTCACTTTGACAAATGTTGTATGTTGTTGAGTTGAGCAGGGTGTCTAGCCAGAATACCAAAGGGGGTTGGTTAAGGGTTACCTGGGAAGAGTTTTCTGGTTGATTGAAGCACAGTTGGGTTTTGTACACACACATCTATTGGACACTGGATAACTTTTCACCGATTGAGGGCTATGATGTTCACAGAGCAGATCATGTCAGTGAGCAATACCATTTACCCTCCTACTACTACAAGGGTCAAAAACAGTCAAAATGTTGATATACGTGCCAAGGTATATCTAGTGCACATAAAAGTCAAACACTGTCAAACCTTACGTGTAGTAAGTACATTTACAGGTCAAAATGAGTTGTCACAATGACAGCAAAACCAGTCAAAAATGCCCCTGTGTGCACATTTGGGTCAACAGTCAAAATAGGCAGTTGACTGATTTTGACCTCTATAGCAACTTCCCACTAAAGTGCAGCTAGATTAGGAGGGTTAACCAAGTTATATTTAGGTGTTCTTATAAAGCATGCATAATTTGTTGTTTAAAGTTACATGATCTTATTCATTTCTTACAGGATATAGTGCAGAAATTCCTCTTTCTTGGTAAGTTTTATATAAATTATCAGATACATATCAGAATATGTTATGTCATTGTTCATTTATATTCCACAATATTTCTAAAGGCATCGCGGCCATTTCTGATTGGCTGGAAGCCGCTCACACGTTGAGAGCTTGCTCACATGTTCGTTCATGTTTAGCCATTCCAGAGCTGCCAACCAGTCCGATTTTTATCGTATTTCATACGATAAAACGATTAAAATACGACACTACGATATACATGTAAAAAAAAACGATTTCTTTAAAAAATACCAGCTAAAAATTTACATTGCCTGCATGGTTACTACTTCTTTCCGTCCGCACGCACATACCTTACGGTATTTTCCTGCAGGAGAAAACAAAGCTCCAAAAGCCGGAGAAAGGGGCGAGTTAAGTTTCTTGTAGTCGTTGCCGATCGCACCCACTATTGATGAAACGAAGTACTGGCTGAATTCCTACTTGGCAGCCTAACGAATTTTCCTATTGGCTGAATTCCGACATTATGTAGGAATTCAGCCAATAAAAAAATTAAATGTAGTACATATGCAGCGTAACAAATTTTCCTATTGGCTGTCTGCCTTCGAACCTAATTACCATGCACGCAAGCGATTTTAATGTGGGTTTCCCAGTACTGCTTGGGTACCAATTGATACACGTGTTTACTACACGTTTTGGTTTTATGGGCACCAGCAGTAAGCCAATTTTGCCGTCTTTTTATGTCAACTGGAATAGCTTTTTAACGTTTGTTTGCATTTATAACAACAGCAAAAAGATAGTTTTTTCTCGTCTAATGTTGGCATTTATTATGCAAGATATAATGAAGGGCATGGCAATTTATTGCCGTGAAATGTCACGGTGATTTTGGGGGCATCGCAGCAATGGCACAGACCGACAGCAATTTCGAGGCCTGCATGTGTACTGAGTGTACGTTATCGCTCGCATGCGTGCACCACGTGTTGTGTAAGTACGTGAGTGTGTACTGTACTGGCTGTGCATGGCGACCTCCGTGAGGTGATTTTCGTCGTGCGAGGTGCAAGTTTTTTTTTTCTTCTTTAATCTATGCTTGTGATTTGTTTGTTTATTAAGAATATGATTTTTGTGTTAAAAATAGTATTTTTGCGATTGTGAATATGATTTTTTGTCTGCTGGGGTTGGCAGCTCTGCCATTCTGATTGGTTGACAGTTGCTCACATGGTCCAATTTGATGATAAAGGCACAAGGGTCAAGGTTTCTTGAAAGCAACAATTAACTGGCCACCTTCACAGAGCATTCCATGTGAAGTGACAATGCACAGGAATCCTGCTCCAAACATTTCCCACCCCTCTCCTGCCCCAAACAATCACTATAAGAAATACCAAACACAACTGAAATTTAACTTGTTGCTGCACTGTGCAAATTCTCATAGCACTATGCCATTCTTTGAAGTGAAGTTTCATTATAACATATTGTTAGCAGCGATACATGCACCTTTGGTTGTCTGTTTGCTAAGGCCAGAAAAAAGTCTCCAGTTTCTGGTCATAGGTCAGCTTCAAAATCGGTGCGGTGACAAGCTTTTTTTTAGGGGGGGTGTAATTTTAATTTTTTTTTTGCCCACCAGCGAAATATGTGATACAAGTACTGTACATTGGAACCAGACCAAATTTCCTATACACAAAGTATGGTGGCTAAGAAAGGCCTCACAAATCGGGCAAATGTTCATACCCCTATGTGAAAAAGTTGTTTAAAACACTGCGTGGCTAAATTCCAATCGATCCAGCAATTTTGGCTGCAATCGGACAAAAAAAGAAAACTAAAAATGCTAACACGCGGGTCTGAGGCGACACGCGCGGAGACCAGAAACCAGACTTTTTTCATTTTGGCCGAAGAAATGGACACCCTGGTTTGGACACCTGGCTTATTATACTCTGTATCACTGTACCACACAATGTAGGATTGGGATCTTTGCATGGTGGAAAACATTAAGAGAAAGGTTTGCGGCAGAACCACGTTATATCTCTAATGTGTTTAAGGCTGTGCGTAAACAATTTAGTAAAAACACCAATATGAATACAAGTTTCTCTTGTTTTATTAGAGTCATAATAAATGTGGACTTACTGTAATAATTTCCCGGCTCGATATTAAAAATGACTCATAATATCCCCATTCCCCACACACATTGTAACCAAAAAATGGAACCAGGTGATGACAGTTTTGGTCGGGTATTCAGATACCTGGTACAGCCTTACAGGTATTGCAGTCATGTTGTGCCTTTCAAATGATATTTATTTCAGCGACATTGTATTATAATCACAATTTTTACTCTTTCCTTGCCAGGCGATGACCGCAACATAGAGGAAGTTTATGTGGCCGGCAGGAAGGTGATCCCATCAGAACATGCCAAAGAATAAACATTATGTTCATCATTAGAAGGTACATGTAGCTTGGTAAAGATTGTCAACCGATGTACCTGGCTTACTCACTGAAGCCCCTGACTTACTCACTGAAGTGAAAATTACTGCGCACTGAAAGGGGGGGGGGGGGGGGCAGGTGCTCGGGGTACGAAATACATGTTGCATACTGGTCAAGTGCATCATTATTTAACTTCCTTGATTAATATTTTGAGGGGGGGTGCAAGAGTTCAGGCTTCACCACCCACAGTGCAAAATTAAGGGTTGCATACTGGTCAAGTGCATCATTACTTTTGATATAAATTTAAAAAAATTATTTATGTTCGAGATATTACTTAGTACTGGTATTTCGTTTGTCTGATGAGGAACTGTCTTTATAAAGTTCACAAGAAGGTTGCATAGCAGAAAATTAGGTTGCATTTGACACCCTGCTATAAAGTTATTAAAAGTTTTTTTTAATTTCCTTCTTTGCAGCCTAAAAGTGTTGCTACTTTTCACCAAAGACTGTCTCTACAATCAGTGCTTGTCTAGTTTAATTTCAAAGTAATTTATAACGGTTTTTTTGGTCTTATTTGAGAATATTCATGTGTGCTCAGGGGTGCATCATCCTTGTTTTTGACTATAGACAAATTTCAAATTAACCCAATCTGCGCACTTCCGCATTGAAACCATGCTTTTTACAAATATTTGATGAGAAATATTTTAACATTTGAAAAACTATTTGAAACAGTAATATTCTAGATAAAAACATTGCCGGAAATTGCTGTTGAAATAGTTTTAAAAAAATATGAGTGATAATGGTTTACTGCTTCTGGTGTACAGAAAGTATTGGACATTTGGTGGTGTAGGAAAAAGACTGTCACTAGCTCAAAAAATAAGTAAAGGTGTGCTCATTTAGGCACCTTCTCAAAACTATTCCGGGATAAGTTGCGGGAAAGTTTTTCTGCAAAGAGTATACTCTTTGCATCATTGTGGAAACGTTGCGGATTCTTTTCCTAGATAGATTTTTCCCCGATACAAAGCACACAGTACATTTACCCGCAATATGTGTATAGACTCCCCACTGAGCAGTCTGCAGTTTGGCCAACTGATAAGATCTCACAACCCTCTGTGGTTTTGAGAAGCCAGGCAATGTTTACGAAATGTGACATGCCTGATTTATTTTGTGAGAGTATTGATCAAGGACAATCTAGTCTTACTTCGTGTCAATGAAATACCCCGATCAAACACATAGGTTTACTTTTAAATAAAAAGTAATACAGATCTGAAATTCTTCAATACCATGAAGATTTTAAGAATGAAATGTTCTTCGGCAATAGTAACAGCACAATCACTTGGCCAGTGACCAAAGCACAAATCCACCAAGCAGGGACCACCCGCTGGCTTCCAGTAGATAACGATCTCAATATCTGCTGTTTAGTCTTTGTGTAAACAACTTCCCTCGTCTAGTTTCAATACTTTCCCTGCAAACTGCTTGGGGATACTTTGCGGGTTGAAAAATCAACTGTGGGGAAATCTCCCCGCAAGTGTAGACAATCTGATTCAACATAATCACACAATCATGGCTTATCAAAATCAGAGCAGCGCGCGTGTGTACCTGCTGTCCGCCAGCTGTTTTTGTGTGACACAAGATGTGGATTTCAACCAATCAGAGTGACAGAGATTGGCATCTCGGAACTGACTCTTGTACATTGAAAGTGTTTTTTGTGTCCCTAAAATGTGGATTTGTTTCTATTTGCCTTTATTCAACAAAAACTACAAATGTTTTATATTTTGAAAACGAAATTGCTACAAGCATTTATGAATGAGAATAAGTTTGACGCTTGGTCTTTACTGCAGGTTCATGACCTGTTTTGTGCGTGGTCATGGGGGATAAGGACCTTGCCTTTGTCCTTACGTGATCACACCCAAAAACTGTCATTAACCTGCGGTAAAGACCAAGCGTCAAACTTTATTCCCTTAAACATCGTACAGTCTGTTCACATTGCTTGTGAGCGAGTTAGGTTTTACGTGCTCATTGAATTGTACTGTTACAAATGGTGCGGTATTGGACTACCAACAAGTTGGATGTTTCCATCGGAAATTGTCACTTTCAGGAAAACAATTTAGTATGAAATGGTCATTTGGTTTTTGGAGCGGTGGGTTGATATTTTTTTCTTCATGGAATGTAAAGAATTTATATTTTTTAAATAGAACAAATATAACATAAAATATGGATTTACTAAACTGAAATTGTATGATTTACGTGTAGTAATGCTCCAATCTGTACTCTGCACATACATGTAGGCAATATGACTAAGAATTTTTTGTTGTTGAAAACTTCTGCATTGCTGCGGGAAAAGAAGAATAATAAAGATTTGTAGTGCACACATGTCCACCCTGCTGGGCGCTCAAGGCGCGGAAAATAATAATATAAATAAAATGTTCTGAAGACCCCATAGACGTCTGGCAACCCTTGAGACAACTTACTTTAAAGAAAACGAACAACATTGTTAGTAAAACTGATTACTTTTCTTTGTTTACACATAACCTGAATCCTCCAAAATACTTCAGTAGTAAAGCAAGCACATGACATATATGCACACATGTGTTTCTAATCTGTGATACATGTACATGGCCAGGGACCCTCCCTGCATGCATGGAGCAATAAACAGTGTCCACTGACCCAAGCACTGACCTTGCAATCACTACAACAAACATGGATGTACATGTACCATGGAAAGGCAAGTATGCCTAATAACCTCAATCCTCAAAAATCCTTCACTTTAACAAAGAGGATTTTGGAGGATTTGGGAAGGTTAGGGTTAACCAGTTCACGTCGGGAACATATATTTTTTTCCGGTCCCCCGTGCGGGTTTATTTTCAGTGAAAAATCAGAAAAAATTTCTAGCCAATGAAACTAAGTCTGGACACCCAGATAAACACCTTTACTCATTGACATTTCGAGAATTAAATGGCTAGTTTTTTAATTACGGTTGTGTTTGTTCAGCACAATTAGACCATTGGCAAGCTCCGATGCAACGGCCTATTAGCGACCAGTCGAACAGACGGCATACCGGGAGAGAGACGGCATACCGGGAGAGAAAAGGCCTCGTAAACAATGGATATAAATCCGTCTTTACAAATTCTTGGCTGGTACGTCAAAGGAACAGGTCTTGGATAAAGGGATTACGCAAAAATCAACAAAAAGAGTGAACTCGTTCATCGTTTGCAGTGCCTTTTGTCCGGGGCCACCGAACCGTGACCCCAAGAAATGATTGCGTGTATACAAGTCAGCCGCCACGACGGCACATATGGCGTGTTGACAAGTCTCCCGGTAACACACAAAAATCGGAATGCGTGTATACACAGCCTCCGACACGAACTGGTTAAAGAAACAAAAATTTTGATCAGAGAGCAATTCATGAATTGTGAAAATTTCAGTTTTGTGGTCATTCCTTATAGTGATTAGTACTAATACAAATCAATGGTTGAGGGTCATACTTGGTATCCCTAAATGTTTATTTATTTTTTATTTTTTATTTTATCAAAGTCAAACACATAAATTCATGATCATAATGTATTTCTGTAACAATGCGAATGTCAAGTACATGATTTTTAAGTTCCACTAAATAGGAAATCTCTAATTTATTCAATAACAAAGAAATTTGTTTTAATTACCTGTAATTGTACTTTAAGTTAGTGCATAAAAATTCATTTGTGGCTGTGGACAGTGTGGCCCCATAAATAGGGTCAATCACTTGGCAATATACCTCCTTATCCTTGGCTCTAGCCAAATAACATTGTACATTCGTCTGTGTATTAAATAAAAAGCAGATTCTCTTAGGGAGGAGGGCCAAAGTCCTGGCTAGGCCCAGGCTACTTGGCTTCCTAATCTGTCTTTTGTGAGTGGGCTAGGCCCTCCAGAAGCCCAGGTTATGTTGATTGGCAGGTACTGTATTGCTACAGGATTAGGACTCACAAAAGAGAGATTAGGAGGCCAGTTAGCTTTGGTCTGCCAGGGCTTCTCAAAGGCTTGGCAATACCAAGAATTTGGCCCTCTTCCCTTAACTGAGCCATCATTCAATAGCTGATCATATGCCTAGTATTACGCTTGGGTGAGTGAATACTTCACCCGACTGTTTGAGTTAAAACATGTGAATTTCAGAAGTTGAACATTTGCGTATGCGAGTCTACTGCAAAGTATAAAGAGGAGTTGTCCAGTGATTGGACAGTCGCATTTTAAAAACAAAGCATCCAGAGGTAGCAGGTGTCATAATAATAAGTTGTCATTTATTAATATATAATATAGAAAAATAAAAGGAATGGTAAAAATATGCATGTCTCTTCCTGTGGCCGTCAACATCAGCAAAATAATGCAATTCACAAATCTGTGAAAACTAAAAGGAACCTTTTTTTTTTTATACAAAAGTTAGAAACATAGACAATAACTACATATATTAATATGAATATGAATATGATGCAGAATTCTATATTTGTCTTTCGATTGTTATATGAATATGATACCTGATACCCCCATAATGTTCAAGTACAATACAATAAATCTATACAAAAAGAAATGGGAACAATATCTTTACAATAATACCAGCAGCATTTTGGTATTTTATATGGAAATATAGAAAATCCCCCAATTCGTTTGGAATCATCTTTTTTACAGATTTATCACCCCTTATTTTCGCTAAATTACCAGCATGTTCCAATTATTTGTTGTTTTTCCAATTTTTTTCGTTGAAGAAATGAAAACTAATAACAGTTTCAAATGAAACTACATGTACTTAATGCATAGTTGTGAGTTCAACTGCAAGTTGTCGTTGCTGTATACTAGCCACTGTTGCATAGTGTGACATGAAGTAAAAACACTGATTTATAACATACTAACTGAGGGCGCATTGCACACAGCTGCTTACCAGAAAAAATTGCTACGCAAATTTCTTTGGTTATCAGTCAAACTTCCCTTTTAAAAAAATGTATGCATTTCGGCTGGTTGTCTGTTTTATATTTGCTTAGCAAACTTCTCTGCTTAGCAGCTCTGAGATTGGGCCCAGGATGGAAGGTGTGATACTGCTTTCAATACATATCTCTACTGGACGGAATACAGTGCATTGAAAAGCATAACCCTCCTTCCCTACCTAAAGTGGTATGGCATTAGGTGTTAAGTATTCAAATATGCTTAATTTCTACTGCAAAAGCTATTTTCATCAATGTTTTCTGTCCTCATTAAGTACTGTATGAGCAAAGGCGTCAGACCCCCGACCCCCCGTCATATTATTGCCTCAATACTAAAATAAATAAGGGCAATTCCATGGTTGAGGTATTGGGTCCACTCTGAACGCCATAATTTCCTTACTTATATATTTCACTCAACAGTAATTTTTTGCAAATAAGTTCCATTATACATATCAGGCCTCCCCCCAGTGCCTAATCTACAAAATACAGGTATTTTAAATAGGATTTTTAAGCAAAATATACGCTTTTATAGGTTATTTCCCGTGATTATGCAGTGTTAAGTAACAAGTTTTTGGTAAATTGCCTACCTATTGAGTACTTTTTGCAGCAAAGTACATTACCCTGTCCGGCAGAAAATCTAAGAGCGGTACACATGTTACAGTTTGGCTACTGTTTTGGCTTCATCTCTTTATATTTAGGAAGTTGAAAATGTGTTGGTTTTTATAGGTTGCACTGGGAGGCCTGACACGTTCAAAAACCTTACTCAGCACAACAAAATAATTTCAGCAATTTGTTATATGTATGTATGGTATATAAGAGAAAAATATGGTTACTCATCACATTAGTTTTCAGACATGAATAAAATGTTGCTTTTTCTCTTATATAGCGTACATATAATTAATATTTTGTGCTGAGTAAAATCTGGGTATAATGCAACTACTGTGAAAAAACTGATGAGTGAAATATATATTATGGCATTAAGAGTGGGCCCAAAACCTCAAAAATGTAACGTGAGTAACCATAGAATTGCCCATAGGGACAATCTATAATTCTTCATGATTTTATGTTAAAAATATGCCCCTAATTGCATGACAGAGAATATAGAACCCGAAAGCTTCCAAGCCCGACCCCATGTTTTGGCTTCAGGCTACGCACTAGCTTGACTTCATCCCTTCTCCCCAATGATTAGATTTGAGCCCTTGGTATGAGTCACTATAGAAATACAAAAACAAAAGTTAAAGGAAGATCATCAGTCGATTGTTGACAAACACAGTTAAGGCACTTTTAGGAATTGGGTTAATCTAACGCCGAGTTGCGAAAACAGTTTACCACAATATAAATCATTCTATTCACAGAAATTGCTCTATACATGTTTAGCAGATACATGAACGTATAATGTTAGTACATCAAATTTATAATTGATAAACCGTCAAATAGTTTAAAAGGATGGTACAACATTAGTATTTATTTTAACCCTCTAGTTTTCTAGAAATATAACATAAAACTAACCTGTGGAAGTTTTTTTTTTAGACAAGAAGAAATACTGGGCATGTTTTTTAAAATGTTAAGTTGACATCCGGCAATTTTTTGTAAAATCAACACGACAATGACTTTTCTCTTAGATGAATCATTTCTTAGGATAATTGATACATGTACCAATGTTACACCATGGGGGGTGACGATTATGATATCAGCGATATACGATATTATTGTCTCAATACGCAGATTTTTTTTAAATACACGATACAAAAATGTATCGTACACCAAAATAACTACTTTTACATGCAAGTTCTACAGGGAATTTGCGTAGGTAATAAACAGTCGCTCCAAAACAAGCCAAGTTCTTAGATTTTTGCCGCTCGGTGCGACTAACATTTCATAGCCCACCTGGAAACCAGTAGCTACATGTAACTCAACGCAAAAAAAACAAAAACACGCACGCAAGTCATGGGAACATGAGCAGCATCGCGTTTGGAGACAATTTTTCACTCTGGTGATACTGAAAAGAGCGATATAAATTTGATATCGGCGATAATTTTGGAATATCGTAAATATTTTTAGAATATCGTCAAAATGGCGATATTTAGATATCTTCAAAATCATAACCAATGCCGATAATTTTTTGAATATTGTATCGTTACGATATTATCATGATATTGTCCACCCCTATTACACCATGTATGTTTTTTTAGATAACAATTTGTAAATCTGTTGATCTGGTAACTACCAATGTTGTACCTTCCTTTTAAAGGAGGTTATATTATAGCTATACATTGTACTGCATATTTACATGGATACCTGAAAACCAAAATGTAAGGTAAGAAATGATCTGCCCGGTGGATAACCATGTATTTTAAGTTTCCATTCAGGCCCACTTGGGGATAGGGGATGGTAGCTTGTTTCTACTCACTTAATACTCCAGAGATCACTGGCTCTTCCCTCTCCTTTCCCCCATTTCTTCCCCCTCCCCTCTCTCCCTACTTGGTAACATTATTCATCCAGAAAATATGTTGTATTGAGACAATCCTTTTTTCCTTGGACAAAAATCAAAGTACTTGATATTTCTTGAAGTACAATAACGTCGGCTTCACACTCACTCACCAGACCTGACACTTGTGATGTGGGTTCATGGGGCTTCCTGTGGGACAGTTGAAGGCCTCACTAAACTCTGGGAAATTCGACAATGATCCTTTTACTCTGAAAACGCAAAACAAACGGAGGCAAACAATTATGGAAACAATGAGCGAGAATACAAACAGTCTATGATCCGTGCTCCAGCTAATAATGAACCTCCTAAAATGTATTCAATCGTTAATAGATGTAAAATTGATTTGGTGTAAAGCTTATGATAGTAACATCTTCCATATAAATAATTTTGTCTGAAGTGCTGCCACTTTTAGGAAATGTGAAATTACGATTTTAGGAAAAAGTACTCTTTCCTCAATTCCATGTTAGAATGAGTAGAAACAAAACTGAATGAATTTTACTTTTTTTCTTGTTAACAAAACAATGTAATAAAAATTAAGCTGGAACTTTCATAAGTTGCTTAATTTACATCTCGATACAAATACAAGGATATGTCAGTTTCTATCTAGCTTTTTTTTAAATTATTTTATATTGAAAATTCGAAAATGTAATTGAGATTTATTAATGGGGTAATGGACACAGGCGATAAATGTCTACTCGTTGACTCGGTCCTTTTTCACCCATGGCCACACCCCCATCAGTCTTTAACCCCTTGTGTACGGTTGACGGCTATAGCCGCAGCCGGTGAATTAATTGATTTTCCAGCTGTATTTGCTGAGAATTTGCCTTGCATAGAAATCTTCAAGAAGGCTGATAGTTTGGTGGACCATATTGTTCTTGAATGGGAGTGTTATACAGTGTGTCTCAACAAAAAATGCAAACAAAATTTAACGGAATGCCAGACCTCTCTTGGAAAAGTACTCATAACTCTGTCAAAAATTATCAGATTTGGACGTTTGATGTCTCATTTTAAAGTGGAAAGGTGTATCTTTCAAACCATACCTATATTATCTATGCTGGTTACTCATTCTACGTCTGGCATTCCGTTAAATTTTGTTTGCATTTTTTTTGAGACACACTGTATAATAGATTGGGCTTTCGAGAGCATTCTGAATACAGCCTTTTAAATACGCTATGTGGGGACTTCATGTACGATGAATAGGGTATGCCCGGTTTAGCTTGCCCGCTTATTGTTCGGTCTATACACTTGGCTGAACAGCGGAGTTGTGCACATGTCCACGGCCAGGTTTGACCCGGCACTCCACGGCCCCACAGACGTTCCGTGGTTGGCCGCAACCACCTTCACTCTCGGTAGAAATAATACCATACGCAAGGGGTTAAAACCACATGATGAAGTCAATACCTTAGTTTATTTTATTTACGTCATCTTTAATGAGGGTAAACTCCGATCAGTGCACAGCATGGCTTTCCATGGAGGCCCTCAGTACAAATACAGTAATAATAAAAACAAAACGTACATTATACAAGCTAAAAACATCAAAAGCACATATACAAAAATTATCAAAAGGTACAAATTACAAATTATTTGAACTTAAAATGTTAGTTATCAACTTACCGGTATTCATCATTAGCATGGGGGTCGGTCAATATCATCAGCTCGGCATATTGTGGTGTTTTGTAGCTACACCACACCTGGGCCATCCCCAGGAAGAACTCTTGACTAGACGTCAGGTTGAGTTGGAGTTTGAGATCGTGGGGGTTGTCCAGATGCCACCTCTGGTAGGCCATGTAGGCAATCTTGACGCCGCCATTGTCTGCGATGTTCTCTCCCAGGGTGAACTGTCCATCTAACTGATGTAACGACATAAGACATTTATAAGGAGGATGTTAAGGGTAGTCAATATCATCAGTTCGGCACATTGTGGTGTTGGGTAGCTACATCACCGACTGTTGTGTATTTTCCATCTAACTGATGATGGAGACATAGACATTTATAAGGAAGATGTTAAGGGGAGTCAATATCATCAGCTCGGCATATTGTGGTGTTTGGTAGCTACACCACCAGCCATTGTGTATTTTCCATCTAACTGATGATGGAGACAGACATTTATAAGGAAGATGTTAAGGGCAGTCAATATCATCAGTTCGGCATATTGTGGTGTTTGGTAGCTACATCACCGACTGTTCGCTATGTTTCTCTCCCAGTGTGTATTTTCCAATCTAACGGATGATGCAGACATAGACATTTATAAGGAAGATGTTAAGGTCAGGAATAGATGAAATGTGTGACAGTCCATCCAGCCTTTGGCAAATAAAGGGAAATTAGCAAAGGATGTATAGATCGAAAGGCCAAACTGCAGACTCATTCACTCCAGGGGGTACGTTCCGCTTGCGCGAACGTTGCAAACATTCGCCAACGTTTGCAAACAATTTCGAGTGGAACCAATTGTGGGCCGCGAACGTTGCGCTCACAATCGGTTCCACTTTGACCCATCCGTCCCCAAACGTTCGCGTGAACGTTTGCGATACATTCACGCAAGCGGAACGTAGCCCAGGTTTTTCTTTTCACTGAGACTGATGTAATGAAGATGTAAAATAACAATTTTTCTTTTTTAAAGCCTATAAAATTTACCACAGTAAACAAAAATCTAGCACCCATCCCAGCAACAGAACCGGAGAACGGGCTTATAAATTAGCCTCTTGCCTTTAATATTCAATATGTCCCCTTTGATCCCTGTTAGAATGAATACCAAAAATCTAAAAGCTTGTTCCTTTTTTTCTCTCATAAGCGCCATGATGTAATTTGGCTAAATAACTTGATTCAAAGAGACAAGAATAAGCATAGATGTAGAAACAGTTACATTAGCAATGATGTACTCTCCCTTTAACAGGGAATATATCTTTAATGTACCCATTCTTACATTCTTTTCACCAATCTGGTACTCGGAGTATTGGTTCACCATGCAGTCTGCTCTCTCTTCGTAAGCCTCGGCCGATCTGTTCTCCCACCAGTCGCGGAGGTTGCCAAATTTATCAAACTTTCTTCCCTGATTGTCGAATCCGTGGGTCAGCTCATGACCCATGATCATCCCGATTGCCCCAAAGTTCATTGACCTGGAACCAAGAGAAAAAGCCGCCGTCAGATAAAAGGTGAAAAGTTTATCCTTTGTTTTATAAAGAATTATTACTAGCAGTCCGATGACTGCTGGTAATATTTTATTCCAGCTCTCACATTACCAAAGGGAAATTTGTTTCTATACTAAAAGGTGCTTTTTATAAATGTGAGCTTTCAGGGCATGTATTCGATCAAGACGTAAGACGACTTCAGTGCAATTCAATCTTACATTTATTTCCATACAAACAAAATCAATATAGGTAAAACTTGTAGCTTTGCATGGTGAAGAGGATAAGTAAGACTAATTGCGGTGACACCATGTGAAATTCTCTATTGAGTAGTAATTAGTTCTGAAAAGAACTGGAGGTTACAACTCGACGTTTCGATCAGTATGCTCTGATCGTCCTCGGGAGAAATCAATATACATGGCACTTCTGTATGGCTCAGAAGAAGACAATCTCATACTATGGGATCATATCTTGAAACTCTTAATTTTTAAACATCTATGTTTTCTGGATTTTCCTGTTTGGGTTGTCAAGGATATTATTCAGGGGGGTGTTGACTCACATTGGAACATTGTTGTCAAAGAACGGTGGCTGTAGTATGCCTGACGGAAACACCATCTGGTTCAAGGAGGAACTATAGTAAGCATTCACATCAGCTGGGGTCATGCTCCATCTAGGGAATATTACATATCAACGTATTAATAAACAATGTCTGGGTATAAGCACCCAAATGAGTTATATTTTACAGCATATTGTAGTCAACTTCTTTTATATGAGGATGAGTAGGAATACAGAAAAATGTACTCGAGTCAGAGTAAGAGTATGAGTACTCCAACTCTATAGTTGTAGTCAAGCACTTCTTCATGAGTACGAGTAACAGAAAAATGTACCCGAGTTATTACAGGGGTCGAAATTAAATGGATTTTCATGGTAGCCAGCAGGGCTAGTAACACAAATATTTTAGTAGCCCTGATTAGATTTCAGTAGCCCAAAAAAAGAGCTTTAAATCTATAATTCTTTATTCTTTGTTTAGGCCTATACATTGATTTAATGTATTGTAGGCCCTATCACCGTGAGAGTATTAAGTATAGATAAATGTACCAAAAACATGAAAAAATATGAAAAACTAAGGAAAAAACACCTGATGAAGTAGCTTTGAGTATGTTTTTGATGTTTTAGAAATCGCCATCACTAATGTCCGATTCATCTTCTGTGACATTCTTATCTGTGTGCTCTTCAGAGTATCTCACCCACTTACGGTCATTCTGCCATGCCCTCTGGAATTTCCGTGTTCTTTTTTGTTGTTCATAGGATCGACTTGTTTCCTTGTCATCCCCGGCCACTTTTTGTTTTTTCGCTGGAGGTTTCACACCTTGCAAAAAGCGCCACATGCTTCTGTACTGTTGATATTAGTTAGCGAGCGAAGCCGGCCGGCCCCAAACTTTCAATCAATCACTAATCAGGTAAACCGATTCAGTACATGTATAGTGCGCAGATAATTATAACGCGGCATGTTCTTCGTCCGCACTGTGCCTAGCCTTTAGTCAAGGCGCGCGTGGCACCCCGGATACTGGCGTAGAGACGACACAAAAGACCACCACAGTGTTGTGGTGGTCTTTCGTGTCGTCTGTACGCCAGTATCCGGGTGCACGCCGCTGACTAAAGGCTACACTGTGCCTAGTTCTTACCACAGCAATCTGATTACCTGCTGAAGCAGTGCGGGGAACCAGTTCGGTATACGAAGCCGGGTGTGTCATTAGATATAGACACCGTGAAATTGTGCACGTGCACAGGACCGAATATTCCGCTGCGCACACTTACAGTAGGGAAGCAAATTTTTAGGTGAGCAGTATTTTATGTGACACCGTCACTGCAGTGCATCCGCGCCGTGTGTGGGACCGCGGACCGCTGTACGATCAAAGGAATCCATGGCCGATATAATGCATGTTTTAATGCAACGGCAAGTTGACAACAAAATTTTCACTACTGAGTACTGATTACAAAGTAAAAAGCGGAACCTTATTGTCAGACAGTTCATTATTATTTGTGATGATGCATTTTTACTTTATTTTTCCACTAGCCCGCCGGGATATCAAACTGGAAAAAATAGTAGCCCGGCTGTAAATCCACTAGTCCCGGGCTAGCGGGCTACCGGCAATTTCGACCCCTGCGAGTATGAGTACGAGTATGAGTACTTCAACTACAATAGTTGTAGTCGAGTATTTTTTCATGAGTATGGCTAGGAACCTTCCTGAATCTTCCAAAATCCATCAGTGCACTTTTGAAAACATGCCCTTATCTTCAAAATGCACCATACATTTTCATTGATCTTTCATATTCAGCACTTATGGCCAGTACTTCTTGCCAGGTAGTAATTTTGTCCCATTTGAAGAGGTGAAAGTACCAGTTTCTATTAAACAGTGCTGAATTTTCCCCAAAAAGTGCCCCTTGGAGGATTTTGCAGTATTTGGGGTGGTTAGGGTTAATACTGTATTATTAGTAGTACATCATTATATCACAGCCTGATGCCCAATTTATTATAGGTTATAATATCATTGAACTTACTTTGTTTTGTCAACAGGAGTCCCAAAATCCTCGAGAGATTTCTGCCTGAAAAATCTCATTATGTTCACTATGCTGTCAAAGTTGTTTTCAGTTGAAATGGTCAACTGTTCAAAATAAAAAAAATAAAAATATTATAATTATTCAACTGTTTTGGGATCAACGCTAGATGGATAGGGCAAATGAGTGTTAAAGAGAATAAGTTGGTGATAATGCCAAACATCCTGAGAAATTATTCAGTCTAACATAGGGCTGTGCGTTTTCAGATATTTTTGGAACCGGATACCTGAAATTAGGAAACTTTGGATACCCGGATACCCGCTTTCATTTTTATTGAAAACATGCCTCCGGTGGTGTACAAGTACATGTACTGTAAATGGTAACAAATTGACTTTTATAATACAGAGGATACCCTACTTAAATCGATCTTTTCTTTGTTTTATTAAAACAATTAGGCAAACATTCCCTCCTGTGTGCTGCTGGTTTGATAAGTTGTTTGAAGCAGCTGCTGCCAGGCCCTTTGCAGTCTTAACGATTCGATACAATGTATCACAAACAGGAAAATGTCCATAAAATACTACAAAGGCTTTATTCCAGTGTAATCTCTTGAATTTAAAGATAATTGTCTGTAAAAGTGTAAACATTACATTGTTCAAGAGTGATAGATTCTGTTCACTCCGCTCAAATGTTAAGTCTGAATTTTAAAAAGTCGTTTACGGGTAATTGGAACCGGGTAATTGGAACCGAAAAATGGAACCGGGTAATGACAGTTTCGGTCGGGTATCCGGATACCCGGATACCTGGCACAGCCCTAGTCTAACATGCTGTCATTTTTTAGAAAATGTGAAATGCAATACAAAGTTGAAATGGATCACGACTGTGATAAATGTTCTATGTAATAATAATAATAATAATGTGTGAACTTATATAGTGCACGTATCCACCAACTGAGTGGTGCTCAAGGCGCATATTATTACCCCTGCTCATAAGGCTCATAAATCATTCCTGAAACCATCTCAGCTCCCTGGGGAGTATACAGCTCAATTGCTGCCATTACAGCGCATATAGGGCTAATCAACCAACTCTGCCCTCACAGGTACCCATTTAACCCCTGGGTGGAGAGAAGCAATTATGGTTTTAAAAGTGTCTTGCTCAAGGACACAAGTGTCACGGCCGGGATTCGAACCCACATTCTGCTGCTAACACCAGAACTTGAGTCCGGTAAGCTAGACCGCTCGGCCACGACAGAAAGAAATGCAAACAAAAATGTGAATACACAATGCTCACTATTGACCCAATAAGGACACAGTGAAATGAGCTCACTATTGACCCAATAAGGACACAGTGAAATGAGCTCACTGTTGACCCAATAAGGACACAGTGAAATGAGCTCACTGTTGACCCCAGTGAAATGAGCTCACTATTGACCCAATAAGGACACAGTGAAATGAGCTCACTGTTGACCCAATAAGGACACAGTGAAATGAGCTCACTGTTGACCCAATAAGGACACAGTGAAATGAGCTCACTGTTGACCCAATAAGGACACAGTGAAATGATCTGAAACTTTCACAGGTTGGTTTCTGCACATCTCTCTTGATTCACATCATTAGTACGGATGAATTTACAGACATTTTACCAATGGTGTAACACTGCCTTAACACTAACCCCCTAGCTATTTTGGTTTGGAACATTCCTCAATCCGCCAAAATCCAACACCATGCACAAACACTACCACAAAAATGTTGGACTTAGCTGGAATTGGGACACCCAGCCCCATGTAAAGTATCCCTGTCAGGGCTATACAGTACCGAGTCCATCAAAATCCAACAAACCCTGCTGTTGGAGTTTGGGGTGGTTAGGGTTAATAACCCTCTCAATACCGAATTGTTTTGACATAAACAACCGCTGGTGACCGCATTGTTTGACCACTCAAGCATGAAGCACACATTCTTACACAACAGAAAGCTTGTGTTCAAAGGCCAATTTTACAAACTCTATTATCACCTTGAAGATATCATTTTACAGCAAAATAAGTAATAATAATTGTCTTACTTATTTAATTCCCTTTCATATAATCCAAAAATCATTAAGATCGGTCAATAAATGTCCAAGTTCTCTCCGTAGGTGTTTGGCATTTCGGATCTTTCAACTTCAATTTGAAGGGATTGCATAATAGCAACCTTATTTTATTTCACCATCAATGGAAAGATCCGATCTTTCTCTTTCCAACCATTGTAAGCTTGGGTATGGAGGGTGAACATGGACAAAACTACAGCTTTATAACAAATGGCCTTTATGCTCAGGCTAGAGTGCTTTTTTTGTGTGGAAGCTTGGTCGACAAAAGTCGCCTATGGTAAAGAAGAGGGGGTATGAGTGCAGTCTACAAAAGTCGCCTATGGTAAGGAAAGGGTTAAAGGGAAAGTTAACATCGATATTTGGTAATGTTCGTTTATTTCTACCCTCTAGTTGTCATGAAAATTATCATAAAACTAACCCAAGACATTTTCATCATCATCATAGGTGCTCACGTTTTTCAGAAAACAATGAAAAACTGTTACATGTTTTTTTCTGTTTTACAAAAACAGGCCTGTGAGTGGGGTTTGATAAAAAACGAGGAAAAAAGAGGAGAACCTAAAAAAGACCCGGTGTCAATGGAGAACATCGTGAGTACTAAGTAGTAATCATGCACGTGTCACGTAGTGCACACATGGACGTAGAATACAAAATGGTGGTGGTTGTTGTGGTGTGTCGCGTGTGTTGTTAGGCCGTATAATTCCTTGGCTACGGCCGGAAATAACACGCAAGTCTATGGGAATTGACCGCAGCCGCTAGCTATTGGCTTCCGTAGGCACACTTTCCAGCCATAGCCAACGAAGTAGGACACAGCCGAAATACGGTGTGACGATCAGTCATACCGCTGGTTCACAAGGCTCTATATCCAACAGGCGGTATCTGGTGTGGGAACCAACGCACGGATCGCCGATCGAGATCGAGATCCGCGTGAAACAATAATTACACGCAATGTGCAATTTACAACAAAATAAAAAACGGAAATTTTTTTTCGGGCGGATTTTTTAAAAAAGCGGAAATTAAAATCGGGAGAGGAAATGAAAAAAGCGGAAATCCGCTAAAACGCGGAGATTTCACAGGCCTGCAAAAAGTTGTCATCTGGGCTACTTTTGGTAAATTTTAAATAACATTTCCTGTTTTCTCTAAGATGAAAGCACTTCAGGATGATTGATATGTGTACCGACTTTATCTTTTTATATAATTATACATTAATTTAATAATAGGTTGGTGTAATATATCTATATCTATCAGAGAACCCGCTGCTATATAGGATTCTAGCCAGCCAATTGCCGTCGGGCACCGAGTATGTAGTGCTATGCACACGTCGGTGTAGGGCAAAATTAAATCAGTTGTTTATCACCCGATGCAAGAATTTCACCAACCTATATATACTCATCAAACAAAGTTAAGGACCACTTTTTATTTTTAACATATTTTCTTTATAGCACATATTAAGGACCAGAAAATGCCTACATATGAATGTCCTGTATGACCTCCAAGACACAGTAATCGATTTCACATGTGGTTTGTTTCAATTGTTGCATAACTTCTTTCTAAACTTGTCACAACCTGAAATTGGGTGTTTTTGGTGTGTCAACTTTTTCACAATTTTCACAATTTTAGCCTGAATGTCTTGTCATCAATGTCAGTAGCGAGTATGGCCTCCCCCAGCTGCAATAACAGCCTGACACCGCTGTCTCATTGAGTTTATCAGACGATTAACATCCCTGACATCAATCGCATCCCATGCAGCCTCCAAGGCCACACCAAGCTGCTGCAACCCATTTGGCTGCACTTCAAGCGCTTCAATACTCCTCCCCATCATGTCCCAGACATGTTCTATCGGATTCAAGTCCGGGATTTCGCTGGCCAGTCCATACGCTCAATTCCATGATCCGCCAGGTACTGTGTCACCACCCTTGCTGTGTGTGGGGGCGGGCGTTATCGTCCATGAAAATGAAATTTTCCCCAGCGTTTTCTGCAAACGGAACCACAAAAGGTTCCACGATTTCATCTCTGTACCTCACACCTGTAATTGCTCCCCTTGGGACCACGTGAGACGAGTGCGGTGACCGTAGCTGATTCCGCCCCACACCATGATGCTGCCTCCACCATAGCGGTCATGTTCAGCGATACAGGCATCTGCAAATCTCTCTCCCTGTTGTCTCCAGACTCTAACACGTCCATCATTGTGGTCCGCGCTGAATCTGCTCTCATCTGAGAACAGAACACGGCGCCATTGCTGTTGGGTCCATCCCACATGGTCACAAGCCCAGTTGAGACGGATTCTTCTGTGAGCAGGGGTTAATGGGATGCATTGCAGTGGCCTCCTGGCATGCATGTCGGCTCTGTGAAGTCGGTTACGGATGGTTTGATTCGAAACAGTCACCCCAGTTGCAGCAGCGTGTTGATTGAGTCTGCGAGCACTACTGAAGCGGTTGCGGCGACAAAGAGTCACTAAGTAGCGGTCATTCCTCGCAGTTGTTGCTGATGGGCGGCCAGTACGGGTCTCTCTGAGTATCGCCCTGTCTCCCGGTGTCGTTGGTTAGCGCGACTGATGACACTGTGAGACACACCCATCATCTCAGCTACTCGTCGCTGGCTGAAGCCAGCGTCCAGCATCCCTATGGCTCGTGCAACCTCTACTTCACTCAAGTGGCGTCGAGGCATCTCTCTTGTCAGAATACTGCCTGAGCTTGGTGGGAAATGCAAGGAAAAGCACTTGCATGGACCTTTGTACCACTTTATGTGGTCAGCTGACACAACAAAAACACCCATTTTCAGGTTGTGACAAGTTTAGAAAGAAGTTATGCAACAATTGAAACAAACCACATGTGAAATCGATTACTGTGTCTTGGAGGTCATACAGGACATTCATATGTAGGCATTTTCTGGTCCTTAATATGTGCTATAAAGAAAATATGTTAAAAATAAAAAGTGGTCCTTAACTTTGTTTGATGAGTATATATATATATATATATATATATATCGCGAAACCCACTGCTATATAGGATTTTAGCTGGCAAATCGTCATCGGGCAAGCTCGGTGGTCGAGAGGTTGGGTTGGGTTGAGAGGTCGAGAGGTCGAGAGAATGCAGTGCTATACACGTCGGTGTAGGGCAAAATTAAATCAATTAATTTAATACTCTTGTAGTAACCAAAAATGTACCATGCTTTTTAAGGGATCTTAATTGACAGCTGCCAACAGACAATAGATGGAATTCTTGCATCAGGGAAATTATGAAAAACTCCATTATCAAGAACTGACCCCCTCGTGGAATTCATCCAGCTTCTGAGGGTCCAGGATCCAATCAGGAAAGCCGATCTTGTTCTTGATTGCTTTGGCTTTGTCCTCTGCTCTGGCTCTGGTCTCATTATCCATCCAATCGACGAGGGGAAGGTTCTCCAAGAAAGAATACCGTATGTCTTCTATCAGCTCCAGGGTCTACCAGACAGGAGAAGAAGAAAGGGTCAATGCAATGCAGTAGTGGTTCGGGGTAAAGTACTGTGAAAAAACAAAATCGGCTTTTTAAGTTTTTTTTTCATGAGATGCCATCCCCTCTCTTCCAATCTAAATATGGATTTGCCCGTGCAATGAATCAAAGATTTGAAGCCCGAGTCCATGTTTGGTGAAGGTCATTACATGCAATCTTAACTCCAACTTTACACCTACATATCACTGGGTTAATCAATGCAAAATTGTCGTATCCCAAAAATGCAAAAAAAATATTATAGCCCTGACAATGTCTACTTTTGTACTTAACATGACTAGTTCAGTGCAGAAACTGTGTATATGACAAAATTAGTTTTGGATGTACTGCATGAATGCACTAATGTAATGATATTTAACAGCATAAAACATTGTTTGGTGTGTATAATGGCAAATGGTCTAGAGCGTGATTTGAACCTGTGACCTCTGAGTTAACATACCAGTTTTCTACCAACTGAGCCATCTAGCCCTTATGTTAGTAGTCTCCCTATTTCATCAATAATGTTGTTCTGGGGACGCTAGTCTGAAAGTCATTGAACCAAAAGCATGCCATATAGCCAGGAATCATGCTCCATGTTACAATACAATCTGGGAAATGGCAGTCTGGCACAGGGAGGTTCAAATATCGCTCTAGTGAATTTCTCTTTGTTCACTCGAAGCTACCTTTCTCTTAGTTGTCTCCGAAGCTGCTTCCTCCTCCACGTACAGCGCTCCCGTCACGAACCCGAACGGAGCGTCCACTCTGGCCATGCAACGCTGCCACAACGGCAGCTGGGTGCTGACCCCGTTGACGACCTTACTGAATTCCAATGACGCATCCTGGAACGGCCTGGAGAGGTAGCTAATGAACGGCCGCACAAGGTACCACATGCTGTAGTCTGCAATCAGTCTAATGGGAATCAAAAGATAGATTCAGTCAAGTTATTGGAAAAAGACCCACTATTAGAATCCTACAAAAAAATCCTACTGCATTTTGCAAGTAAAACTTGTAGCTTTGCATGGTGAAGAGGATAAGTAACACTCATTGCAGTGACACCATGTGAAATTCTCTATAGACTGTGTAAGTCTCGCGATGAAAAGGTCACCATTGACTTCCGGGCACCTCTGAGCCATCAGCTATGGGAGGTTAACGCGTGTATAATTTTGTATGATTGTTAATTTTTGTCACATCACCTTTTTTTCCACCCCAAAAACATATTGATGGAATGATTACATTCAAAACTTACAATGTAATAAATAAAATATTAAAAAAGCTTCAAAAACGTTCGAGAAAATGAAGAAATAATGCTTGACCTCCAACGTCCGGTTCGGAGTGTCAAATTGTGAATTTAGGCCGACTGTGTTATGCACACCGTGTTCGAATGCACTGACAAACCGAAGTTAGGTAATATTTTAAATCGGGATAAGTGCTTCGTTACGTAGCGTGAAAGCAGACCCTGTATTGCTTGGATTTTGCGTGACGTTGCATCCTTTGCGAGTGCTTGATCGAGTTTGCATGTGTGTACGTCAAGGATCACGACGATCGCCTTTTGTTGCATGGGATTTAAGGTTTCAAATGTGAAAGCAGAAATCAAGGTCGGTTTTAAAAAAAAATTATTTGACCAAGATTTGCGAAATTGTTTACAATTTACAAAATGTAAACCAAGCTTTTATTAAGTCAAACCATATTCAATGGATGAAATTTATTAAAACAGCACAATAAAGTTCTTTTCATAAAACATTTGCACACAATACACGTTGTAAATGCTATTCGAGGTGCCCAGAAGTCAAGATTCTCGTGAAAACTTGTACGTTCTTGAGGTCAACTTACACAGTCTATTGAGTAGTAATTAGTACTGGAGGTTACAACTCGACGTTTTGATCAGTGTGCTCTGATCGTCCTCAGGAGAATGCCAGACTCTAGGAAGTGCTGTTGCTTAAAGTATAGGCTGCTGGAGGATCACGCGATGGCTGGATGCTGGAGGATTAGTGCGTTGAAGCATGCAGGTGGGAAACTGGTGGGTCTAGGATCCTAGGAGTGGGGGGGAGAGGAGTGTGTGCTCACTGAACTGAATCAGTTGTTAACAAGCGAGGGGGAGGGAGGGCGGATGACTTAGGATGTAGGAGATCCCTCAGTCTGGGGTGGGTTCTGTAAGGTCTTGAACTAGTAATTACATAATCAAACCGATAAAATAGGGAGACTGCCAACAGGGCTACAATGGTGAGAAAAACAGCTGGCACACAGTAACAAAGTCTGAAACATTCACAGGTTCACACAAAACCAGACATACATTGTACTCAAAGAAACAGTTTTGCCAACATTACCAATGTTGTACCTTCCCTTTAATGTATATCTTGATTCAAAGAGAGTAAGCATACTCATAGAAGCAGTTTTGCCAACATTACCAATGTTGTACCTTCCCTTTAATGTATATCTTGATTCAAAGAGAGTAAGCATACTCCTAGAAGCAGTTTTGCCAACATTACCAATGTTGTACATTCCCATTAATGTACATGTATATCTTGATTCAAAGAGAGTAAGCATACTCATAGAAGCAGTTTTGCCAACATTACTAACGATGTACCTTCCCTTCAATGTATATCTTGATTCAAAGAGAGTAAGGATACTCCAAGAAGCAGTTTTGCCAACATTACCAATGCTGTACATTCCCTTCAATGTATATCTTGATTCAAAGAAAGTAAGCATACTCACAGAAGCAGTTTGGCCAATATTACCAATGCTGTACCTAATTCCCTTCAATGTATATCTTGATTCAAAGAGAGTAAGCATACTCATAGAAGCAGTTTTGCCAACATTACCAATGTTGTACATTCCCATTAATGTACATGTATATCTTGATTCAAAGAGAGTAAGCATACTCATAGAAGCAGTTTTGCCAACATTACTAACGATGTACCTTCCCTTCAATGTATATCTTGATTCAAAGAGAGTAAGCATACTCATAGAAACAGTTTTGCCAACATTACTAACGATGTACCTTCCCTTCAATGTATATCTTGATTCAAAGAGAGTAAGCATACTCATAGAAGCAGTTTTGCCAACATTACTAACGATGTACCTTCCCTTCAATGTATATCTTGATTCAAAGAGAGTAAAGATACTCCTAGAAGCAGTTTTGCCAACATTACCAATATTGTACATTCCCTTCAATGTATATCTTGATTCAAAGAGAGTAAGCATACTCACAGAAGCAGTTTTGCCAACATTACCAATGTTGTACATTCCCTTCAATGTATATCTTGATTCAAAGAGAGTAAGCATACTCATAGAAGCATGTTTTGCCAACATTACCAACGATGTACCTTCCTTTTAAATTCAATGGGTCAGGCAAGGATGAACACAAATTAGATGTCTTTATTTTCGCATCATCTCATTGGATTTTTCCTGATGACGTACCTTGGAGGCGTTTCCCTGATGAGTTGATTCAGCTTGGGGAAGTACGACGGGGTATACACCACAACTTCCAATGTACTGGGTATTTCTTTGCCGAACATCTCGGCCATGTAAACAGGCAGGTCTATCTCAGGTATCATGTCTATCAATTGCTGAAGGGGCATCTTGTTGTAGATTTCCTCAGGGTCTTGGAGTTTGTTCTTGGGGATGAACAACTGCCGGATAAATGAAATGGGAAGCATTTGTGTTATTTTCAGCTTAAAGGCAATGCTTACCTTTGGTAATGAGGTGTCGTGGCCGAGCGGTCTAGCTTACCGGATTCAAGTTCTGGTGTTAGCAACATAATGTGGGTTCGAATCACGGCCGTGACACTTGTGTCCTTGAGCAAGACACTTAATCATAATTGCTTCTCTCCACCCAGGGGTTAAATGGGTACCTGTGAAGGCAGAGTTGGTTTGCTCTATATGCGCTAGAAATGGCAGCAATTGAGCTGTATACTCCCCAGGGAGCTGAGATGGTTTCAGGAACGATTTATGAGCCTTATGAGCCTTATGAGCAGGGATAATAATATAATGCGCCTTGAGCACCACTTAGTTGGTGGATACGTGCGCTATATAAATCCACACATTATTATTATTATTATTCTCAACAAGCATTAACCCTAATCCCTAAGTATTCTGGCTAGGAACCTTCCTGAATCCTCCAAAATCCATCAGTGCACTTTTGGAAATATGCCCTTATCTTCAAAATGCACCATGCATTTTCGTTGATCTTTCGCATTCAGCACTTATGGCGTGTACTTCTTGCCAGGTAGTAATTTTGTCCCATTTGATGAGGGGAAAGTACCAGTTTCTAACAGTGCTGAATTCTTTTCAAAAAGTGCCCCTTGGAGGATTTTGCAGGATTTGGGGTGGTTAGGGTTAAATGATCACAGTTTTACATGAAACTGTATACTTAGTATAAAGTTGATGATGGTATCAAATAACCCATGAAATCTTTCTGTCTGTGGTGCCGTCGTTTTTAAGAATCGTCAAACAAGACACAATTATGTAGGATTTGAGGCTTTGCATGGTGGAGATAAATATAATTGAGTTTTTTCGGGTACACCATGTAATGATCTCTTCTTGGAAGAAGTGATGGCTCTGAGGATGAGCCGGTTGGTTCTCAGTGCCATCACTTCTTCCAAGAAGTGATCATTATGGTGTACCCGAAAGAACTCAATTATAAGACCCAAATATGTTCTGTGGGTAAGAATTTTGATGACAAACTGTATCAAAATTCCACAATAGAATAAACACAAAGGTTGTGCATGCAGATTAACATTTCTGAACGCATTTTCAATATCTTCTCGTTAAAGACACAATTTAATGAGCTGAAACTTTCACAGGTTAGTTTTATATGCACATATAAAATATATCTTTATTGACAATGGTATATTTTTCCATTAACCCTCCTACTCTAGCTGCACTTTAGTGGGAAGTAGCTATAGAGGTCAAAATCAGTCAACTGCCTGTTTTGACTGTTCACCCAAATGTGCACACAGGGGCATTTTGGACT
Source organism: Zoroaster sp. YZ-2022 (assembly GCA_029582265.1). Taxonomy (NCBI): domain Eukaryota; kingdom Metazoa; phylum Echinodermata; class Asteroidea; order Forcipulatida; family Zoroasteridae; genus Zoroaster; species Zoroaster sp. YZ-2022. The sequence continues at coordinate 18,627,479 of CM055819.1, forward strand.
GGTTTTAACTGTCATTTTGACCACCCTGAACAATACCAGACAATGCTTTTACCAGTCAAAAACAGCCGACTCATTTTGACCTGTAAACGTACTTACCGTATTTTCCTGCGTATAAGACGCGGCTTATCTGACTTTCAAAGGTACGAAAACGTCACTGCGTCTTATCTAACGGTGCGCCTTATCTGGTGTCGCTTGAGATCAAAGTGATGATTACCGCTTGTGTAACTTTCGGTGGACCTCAACCTAACAAAGCGGCCGTGTTTTCCAATGAAGGTCGTTAGCGCAAGATTTTCATGCATTCATTCACCGTAAATAATACTCACGAAAGACCTCACGTGTGTCGTACCAAAAGCAGAAATCCCCTGTTTCTAAAAATAGCATGCCCACCATCGTACACGATCGCGCATTTTTATCTACAACGCTTTCTAATGACTAAGTCTCTATGCGATGTGTGCAAGGTTGTCAACTTTTGCCGTGTCTGTTTTTCACCTCGATTATTAATCAGTGTATTACGCACAACACCGCGGGATCACTTGGGCCGCAACCAGACTACTTTCCTAGTACGACGCGCGCGTGGTGGTGGCGGCATGGTCGTGCTATAGCGCTTCTGGCATGCACTGCACTATATATTGAGCGGTCATGGTGCGCCTTATACGGCGGTGCGCCTTGTACGTTGACACTTTAATCACATTCCCCCAATTCTGGGGTAATGCGCCTTATACACCGAGCGTCTTATACGCAGGAAAATACGGTACTACACGTAAGGTTTGACAGTGTTTGACTTTTAAGTGCACTAGATATACCTTGGCAAGTATATCATTTTGACCCTTGTAGTAGTAGGAGGGTTAACTAAGGTAAAGATGTACATTATGTCTGTATGCTTAATAGAACAATAGTCTGGCAGTCTGGCACTAAGACCAATCCTTATTGCATAACCTCATATTTTCAATGTTCAAGTCTCAGGCATTCAAATACATGTACAGTGCAAAGCTTCCTTTACAAACATCACGGTATCCACACAAAATGTTCACTGTACATAGTCATTCGTCACAGTGATTTCTGACTGTAATGCTAATCAAGTAAGTGGGTGCCAAGGGCCAACACTCTGTAAAACCAAATGTTCACTATAGTGGTGTTCATTACAGCGGCATTAACATTCCACTGCATATCAATCTAGGAACAGAAATGTGCAAGGGTTACTCATTGCTCAATCCATTCATCATAACTTACCTTGCTTAATTTTGTCTCAAACTCAATTATCTCATGTAGTCTTCTCCTTGCCTCTTCTTTCACCTGATGAGCATGCTCCATGAGCCCGTAGTGGTCATGTGATCGTAGCAAGGTCACCGTAGTTGCACCAAATTCAATAAATGGATCTATAAATCTCTGGAATCATTATATTAAGTCAATGGAAAAAAATCGGTAAGAAGACTGGGAAATAGACATTTATAAATATTGAAAATTAAACTATTAAAATTCCATCAGATCATGTCAAAGAGATTGACAGCTCGATTAACAGCTTTCGTTAGGGGAAATACATGTATAAGTTTTGTTTTTAACACCACCATTACAGCTAGATTAACAGCTTTCGTTAGGGGCTAATAAGTAATTAAGAGGTTGGGATTAAACCATTCCCTCCTTCACAAGAAGAGACATCTAGCATACATGTACAGTATATGGTCTGCGTACATACATGTACCATCAATGGCTCTGCAAAGTGCCCCTGACAAGAAATACATGTATAAGTTTTGTTTTTAACACCACCATTACAGCTAGATTAACAGCTTTCGTTAGGGGTTAATAAGTATATTAAGAGGTTGGGATTAAACCATTCCCTCCTTCACAAGAAGAGACATATGATACTCCATATACATGTACATGTATCCACATCCCTGGTCTAAGGTGCCCTGGTACCCTTCAACAATGGGTCACTTTATGGCTTGTTGCAGTTTACCCTTTCATTACCGATTTGTTTCAACAGGATGTCCCACTGGTTACCGAATTGTTTGCCCAGTCATGCATGAATGCACACATTATTGCACAACAGTATGCATCCATTTACAGGCACTTTTTCTAAACTCGTTTTTCATCATGAAGAATTTGTTGGAGAAAGATATATTCAATGAAATGATTGTTGCTTACGAAATTCCCTTTCACATGATACCAAAATCATTGGCATATAAAATGATCGGGTTATTTATTTTACTTCCCCTGACTTTGTTTCACAAACGCAGAGAGCATTTTGTACACAAGTGTAATAATAGCACAAATGGCCATTGAAAGGATTGACTTGTATTATGTCGGATTTCTATAATAGCAACATGTAGGTTGGGCTATACCATTAGAAAGATAAGGAATCAGTCTTTCCAACCATATATAGCATGGGCATGGACTGCGAAGAAGGGAAAAAATACAGCTGATTTAAAAGCTGGTCATGATACTCCCAATTAAGTGCTGTGTGTGTGGTGACCTTGGTCGACTAAAGTCACCAATGGTAAGCAACAGGGTTATGTGTGTTGCCCACTAAAGTTGCCAATGGTAGTGAAAGGGTTAAGCTTGCACAAACATGTACAGCAAGTGTGCTAAATCACCTGGACCATTTCCCAGACACTGTAATCAGCTACAGCAAACAGCTACCATTTTCAGCACTATGTGTAGTGCAAATTCAGTGTAAACTAATAATGGAGTGTTGAGATTCTACTCTCCAGAGACAGAGTATTTTGGGTACAAAAGTATCACAGTAGACCAAATGACAACATGTGTTGGGTGTTGAGGCCTCTAGAGACACAAGGGTTATATCAGTCAAATTCCTTAAATCTCAATATAATAAACCATGAGCGCTATGAATGTATTTTGTGTACTTTGTAAAGAAACATATTCCTTCTGTGACTGCAAGGGTCAAAATCAGTCAAATTGTTGATCTACTTGCCAAGGTATATCTTAAAAGTTGAACACTGTAAAACCTTACGTGTAGTATTTTTAGTAGTAAGTACATTTTACAGGTCAAAATGAGGCGACTGTTTTTGACTGGTAAAAGCATTGTCTGGTATTGTTGAGGGTGGTTAAATTGACAGTAAAAAATGCCCCTGTGTGCACATTTCAGTCAACAGGCAGTTGACTGATTTTGATCTCTATAGCTACTTGCCACTAAAGTGCAGCTACTATAGTAAGAAGGTTAATATATTATGTATATATTCAATCATGTTTTTATTATCTAATATATGATCTAAATATGATCTAATCAATAATAGCGAATACAAAATTATGACTTACATGTACAGTACTGTTGGCATCATATATTTCAGGTGCACCAAGACCAAGACCTGACTGGTAAAACTGCAGGGGGAAATAAACCATATACACCTTGTTTGCATTCTCATGTGGAAATGGAGCATGTACCCATTATTCATTTCAGAGATTGAGTTTTCTTCATGTTTTCTCAGAAATGACAACATGCCAGACGGAATAGCTTCTCAGAATGTTTGGTACCATTACCATCTTACAACCAAGGGAGCTTTGACGTAACATTTTACTTGGTTACTTTTTGGGTGATTGGCCTTATTCACGATAAATACGAAAAGTGAGGCTGTAATTCTCACAACCACACTTACATGCTGCATGCACCAGCGAGATAGGCCCAATAATCTGATAATTGAATAGAAAAATTCATTCCTGACATAAAGAATAAATAAATGGATGTACATTTATTGTCATTAACCCTCCTATGGTTTAACCTTTCAAAACCTTTCAAAATCTGCTTACTGGCAAAATGGCTATCAATAATGTATGAACCCTTTAAAACCCTCCAGAATTTGTTGCTACTGAACTACCACACCTTTCAATACCCTTTGAAAGGTATTGAAACATTTCAACACCAGTTTGTTCAGAGAGTTGTTTCACCTTTCGAAACCTTTCATAGGTCCCTTTTGTCAGACAGTTTTCTCACCTTTCAAAACCCTTCAGTACAGCAAACTTGAAAGGTTTTGAAAGGTCTGACAATTCTATGGCAAACTGCACTGTACATAGGAGGGTTAATTTACTTTAAATTCAATGACATTTGAAAGCAAGGTTGCCCCTGCGAACAGACAAAATTAGGCAGGTTACTATAATGAGCAGATACAGGTATACAACATCTTGTATTCAGGGAATAAGACATAAGATGGCCAACTCATCAACAAGGTGAATTACACCAATGGTGTACACCTCCTTAAAAAAATGCATACATATCTCACCCGTATGATATAAGCGCTTGAGTTTTTGTCGTCTGCTCTGACGTTGTTGGTGAATAAAGAGAACATTCTCATTTTATGGAGATCTATCAATCGCTTGGTCAGACTCCAATTGCTTTCATTCCATTGGCCGGCTGGGGTATTGTTACTTAACATGCTCCACCCTCCTAAAGACTCTACAAGCTGCAAACAATAAGACACACAACAAACTGTCAAAATAAGTAGGACTAATTGTGGTGACACCATGTGATCATCCTCAGGAGATTAGAGCATACTAATTGAAACGTCAAGTTGTAACCTCCAGTTCTTTTCAGAACTAATTACTACTCAATAGAGAATTTCACATGGTGTCACCACAATTAGTCCTACTTATCCTGTTCACCATGCAAAGTAACAAGTTTTACCTAAACTGTCAAAATGTCTTCGAGAAACTTGAAGATTTACCATTAAATTGTTCTACTTTCATGGCACTCATTTTAAGGGCGCATTTACTGTTTCACCGATGAGTCCCAGTAATGTTCTTTTTAATTGGGAAATTAATATGTTGAAAGTGGAAATGTTAACCAGGGAAAAAATTTCTGAATATTAAGTACTTCAAGCAAACATGTACAGTATGTGGTCTGCGTACATATAATGGCTCTGCAAAGTGCCCCTGACAAGAAATACATGTATAAGTTTTGTTTTTAACACCACCATTACAGCAATTGGACATTTCACTTATCTGTATCATTTCAAATTTGGCCTTTTAACATCGAGTGACAAAGGTTCTTTTATAAATCAACAGTGACTGTACATTTGTAGACGTCACACTGTATGTAGTTTCTACTGTTGACATTAAACAGTAGTTTGACGTCCGAGAAATAGTTTAAAACAGAAAAAACAATCTTTGAGGTTTGTCTTAATACATGTATTGGTTGAAACGAATCGGTAAATGAAAAGCTAGCTTGGCACAACCTTCATACAAATTATGATAAGTCCTAACCATTTTACAGTCAGGGCCTTCATGCTGTTCAAACAAATGATAAAATAAGAGTCAGAAAACAGAAATCTAAAAGTGTTTTTTCTGAGACAATGGGAAAACAAAATCTGAAATTCAATACTCAGAGGTTAATAAGATGTCCTACATGTACATACATGCTGTGTCTCTTGTGGTTGCTATTTTTAAACCAGCTTGGCCTTGATCAGAAAGTACAGAGAACCCTGAAAACTCAATTGCTGCCATAACTTATATGAGGAGCTGTATGTGACTAAATTACCACTTATATGACTAAACTAAATATTTAAAGTCCAGACAAAGTGCCTTGATTTTTTTACTCAAAATTGTTCAGTATGTATTTAGTTATTCATATGCTATTCCAAAAAACATTAAAACAAATCAGAAATTGCTGAAAAAATCATGATTTTCAGCCAACATTCCAGCGGTTGAAATCTGCGAAGTCTGTTGGACATTTGCGGCCCGTGGCGGCAGCAAACATTTTTCCTGTTTTTATGACGTACTTTTACGGGAGCTCGAAAGGAGCCGTCTTAACAACGGTCTGGCTGCCGCCGCGTTGTCCGTGGCCGTACATGTACATGTGTATGGGATTCCCCTTGACGTGCAACTCTGCTCATGTATTGTGTGTGCGTCTGTGCTCGATGTGCTCGTAAGTTTCCAGTGCAGTGTGGACATACGTATACATACCGGGGCCGGGTCATTGTAAAACTATTAGTCTGGTTGACAGCACCGGCAAGATCACCAAAGGATGATTTTTTTTAATCGGCACAAAACAAGAACAATTTGGACACATTTTGCACTGAGATTAACTTTCCTGATAACAAAATTCAACGAATCAAATACTGGGCATTCAAAACTTTGGTTGCTCTTAGAATATTTGTTTGTAAAAAGCAATAAAAATAGGGTACCATTATGTGCACTTATGCCGGACTCGAGATCTTCCTTCGGCTTTGCCATTTTCGCCTGGATTTCATCCGGATTTCTTCCATTCCGGGCTTAATTGATACGATTCTATGTCACTTAATATCACAAACTTTGGCATCAGTATAATCTCCATCAAATGACGATGAGGAACAACACAATTGGTCAGTACTACTTTTGGAAACTTTTCAAAAACACTTTCGGAAGTCGTAGTTGGTAAACTTATTTTTGCAGCTGTACGCGATGTAGTATGCTTTGTGTACAAAACGTACCGCAGTAAACAGTCGTAGCATTCGCCCTCCCGTAAATGTACGTCATCAAAATAGGCTCAGTGAAAGTGTCCCTGACGGCTTTTGTTTCGGGCCTGTCGTTCGCGGCAGTGGTGAAGTACATTTTCATAGGTTTTTTGAAGGGTTAAATAAAAATAATGAAAGTCTTATTTTTGGTGATTCCTACTTAGAATTACTTACTTTTTAAAATAGGGTTGAAAATATTTACCATTTTGTATGGTCTTTAAGAGCAAAACCATATATATTTAATGGCAAAGCCACGTATTTACATGTACATGTAGCCATATATACTACTCAAAACAATTTAGGGAACACCGGATTTTTAACATCAAATAGGTTTGAAATGCTCCATGAAGCGGAATTTTCATTTGCAACCCCCTCTCTCTTTCAGTAGTCATGTCATGAAATGTGTAATCATGGAGTGTCGTGGCCGAGCGGTCTAGCGCACCGAACTCAAGTTCTGGTGTTGCCAGCAGCAGGGTGTGGGTTCGAGCCCCGGTCGTGACACTTGTGTCCTTGAGCAAGGTACTTAACCATAATTGCTTCGTCCTTCGGATGGGACGTAAAGCCGTAGGTCCCGTGTGTTGTATAATGCACGTAAAGTGGATTGTCGTGCGGTCTAGCGCACTGAACTCAAGTTCTGGTGTTGCCAGCAGCAGAGTGTGGGTTCGAGCCCCGGCCGTGACACCTGTGTCCTTGAGCAAGACACTTAACCATAATTGCTTCTCTCCACCCAGGGGTTAAATGGGTACCTGTGAAGGCAGAGATGGTTTGCTCTATATGCGCTAGAAATGGCAGCAATTGAGCTGTATACTCCCCAGGGAGCTGAGATGGTTTCAGGAATGATTTGTGAGCCTTGTGAGCCTTATGAGCAGGGATAATAATATAATGCGCCTTGAGCGCCACTTAGTTGGTGGATACGTGCGCTATATAAATCTATACATTATTATTATTATTATGCATCCTTTATCATCTGTTTCATTGTGCAGTTGTTTCTCATCAATTCTGTGAAACATTGTGTTTATCTGAAATAAATGATCTTGCTTTAACTGAGATTATTCCGGTGTTCCCTAAATTGTTTTGAGTATATGTTTTGGTGCTTGTATTTGTTTTTCGTCCTTTATATATTTGTTTTGGTCCTAATTATGTATTTGTTTTGGTCCTTTATATACATTGTATTTGCTTTGGTAATTTACATAAATTTGTTTTGGTCCTTTATATACATTGTATTTGCTTTGGTAATTTACATAAATTTGTTTTTGGTCCTTTATATACATTGTATTTGCTTTGGTAATTTACATAAATTTGTTTTGGTCCTTTATATACATTGTATTTGCTTTGGTAATTTACATAAATTTGTTTTTGGTCCTTTATATACATTGTATTTGCTTTGGTAATTTACATAAATTTGTTTTTGGTCCTTTATATACATTGTATTTGCTTTGGTAATTTAAATAAATTTGTTTTGGTCATTTATATACATTGTATATGCTTTGGTAATTTACATAAATTTGTTTTTGGTCCTTTATATACATTGTATTTGCTTTGGTAATTTACATAAATTTGTTTTGGTCATTTATATGCATTGTATATGCTTTGGTAATTTACATAAATTTGTTTTGGTCCTTTATATACATTGTATTTGCTTTGGTATTCCTCACTCTCTGATTCAAAATGTATTGACATAGGGGTTCCCCAGGGTTCTATTCTTGGACCATTATTGTTTATAATCTTTGTTAATTCACTTGCTGACTGTGTATCTTGCAAGTGCGTAATGTATGCTGATGACACAACTCTTTTGTGCAGTTCAAAAGATTCTCTTACCTTACAATCTGAGCTTAATGCAAACTTAAATAGCATTTCGAAGTGGTTTAATGTAAACAAACTAACTCTTAACATTAATAAAACAAAGCTCATGATATTTGGAACTAAACACACATTACAAAACTTCAAGAATATTTCCCTTACATATGATACAGATATAGTTGAAAGAGTGGACAATTTTAAATACTTGGGTGTTGTTTTTGACCCACAACTAACATGGAGTAATCATATTGATCAATTAACTTCTAATGTATCCAAACGTATTGGTATAATTCAAAGAATCAAATATTATCTTCCTTCGCTCTACTCTGAATTTGCTTGGCAATGCTCTTGTTATGCCTCTTTTGATTATTGTAGTTCTGTTTGGTCTAATTGTAATGCTCAATATTCTAATTCTCTTCAAATTCTTCATAATAGGCTTGCCAGAATATTGCTCTCTGCTGACAGTCGTATTTCAGTTAACGATCTAATGACTAAACTTAGCTGGAATAAATTAGAACAAAGATGGAATGACCAACTTCTTATCACAACATTTAAATGTTTACAAGGCAATGCACCTTCATATTTATCGTCAAATTTCTTATTCAGTGATTCTGCCCATTCCAAGGGTACACGGAGTCAAACATTTAAATGCTTACTTCTTCCACCATGGAAAACTAATCCAGGTAGACGGTCATTCCACTTTAGAGCTGTAAATCGCTGGAATAAGTTGTCAAATGACATTCGGCTCAACTTTAGTACCATGACTACACATATTTTTTAAAATGCCATCAGTACTCATTAATGCTGACATATTATGATTCCATGTATATTGATATATAGGCCTAATGTACATTTATATGTTTACACTTTTAAACCTAATACTATGTTATGACTGTGTATATTATGTACACATACTGTAAATATATCTTGTATATATATGCTTTTGTACATTTTGAATACATGTAGTGTAGAATACAATAATGTTTTAATCTGGACCTCTTGGGAGACCAGTACTTTGTATTGAAAGAGATATCCAGAATAAAGATAGAATAAACAAACAAACATAAATTAGTTTTTGGTCCTTTATATACATTGTATTTGCTTTGGTAATTTACATAAATTTGTTTTGGTCCTTTATATACATTGTATTTGCTTTGGTAATTTACATAAATTTGTTTTTGGTCATTTATATACATTGTATATGCTTTGGTAATTTACATAAATTTGTTTTTGGTCCTTTATATACATTGTATATGCTTTGGTAATTTACATAAATTTGTTTTGGTCATTTATATACATTGTATATGCTTTGGTAATTTACATAAATTTGTTTTTGGTCCTTTATATACATTGTATTTGCTTTGGTAATTTACATAAATTTGTTTTGGTCCTTTATATACATTGTATTTGCTTTGGTAATTTACATAAATTTGTTTTGGTCATTTATATACATTGTATTTGCTTTGGTAATTTACATAAATTTGTTTTTGGTCCTTTATATACATTGTATTTGCTTTGGTAATTTACATAAATTTGTTTTGGTCATTTATATACATTGTATTTGCTTTGGTAATTTACATAAATTTGTTTTTGGTCCTTTATATACATTGTATTTGCTTTGGTAATTTACATAAATTTGTTTTTGGTCCTTTATATACATTGTATTTGCTTTGGTAATTTACATAAATTTGTTTTTGGTCCTTTATGGCTATGTATATATGGCTTTGCCATTAAATATATGGTTGTGCTCATAAATATTTAGTTTAGTCATATACATGGGGTAATTTAGTCACATATGGCTCGTTGGCTCCTCATAAACTTATGAAGGGCAGACAGGATGGTACAATGTATCATACCAATTGTATCATACCAATTGGATTCAAGGTCATTTGCATATAAACAGATGCAATCCTACATACTTGGTTACAAAGTTTGTGTCTGCGGGTAACAAGTGACTAAAGTATTTTTTCCAAATATCGTCTGAAACAAAATCCCAGGGAGTAGTTTTCATAGAAACAGGGAACTCGCGCTCGTCATCATTCCATTTCCTTTGCCACTGCCTAGTCTTGGAGATCAACTAAAATTATTGTTGACATTATCACAAGACCCCATGGCATATAAGCTGTGTTTTACCTTAACACTAGGCCACAGAAGAAAAACGAAAATAAGACATGCATACATCAATCCACACTCAGTAGCACCACCACCACCTGCATAAAAGCCAAGCGCTTGACCGATGTAGTTACAATTGTCAAAAAAAGATCTGTGCCATTTGATTGACAAGCTGGCTTGGTGTGTTGGACTTGAATTAAGCGACGGATCATGAACCTCCAGGTTTATAGCAAAGGAATTATGAATCTTACCTTTAATAACGGTACTGGTCCAGCATTCTCTGTAATAGTCTCATTCATACATGTCTGGTAGAACTGTTTGGTTGCTTGTAATGCTTCACTATGTACACCCTTGTATTCATATCCATCTCTTTCCAGAAGCTACAAATAGGAATAGAAAGAATGGCTGGTTTATTTATAACCCATGAGCTTTCTCCTACTAGGATCTCAACATCAGGCCCTTCTCACTTTGATCGTTGGTTTTAGTCTTGGACTGTGTTTGTATGATACACAATCCATCGTCACATGCCGCGGGAGGGCCCTATCTGTGAACCACTATCAAACACAGCCTTGGGAAATTTGTTGATGAACCACTATGCATGCATCCATTTTATATGCTAGCGAAAAGCCCACATTTTTGGTGTGCACGCTTATAAACAACCATTTAATTTGTTTCCCAAAAATATGGGCCATGCTAGCATTTCAAACTGATTCATGCGTATTGATTTTCCTAGACTGTGTTTGATTGCAGTTCGTGTAGAGATAGTCTTGAACCAAGACTACTGTTAGTTTTATGAAAAGGGACGCCACAAACTTGAATGCGACAGGACTGAGTGCAAATTATTTAAATAGCATGCTAAGCAGTGTGCAATGTGGCCATTGCACATGCACCAAATTCGACAAATTTCCAAGTTGAACACAAATCAAATTTGTCCAAAACATCTCCCAGTAATCATAATGATCAATTCTACGGTGGAAGAGATAAAGCTGACATGAAATGGATCTAGACAACCCTCAGCCTCTGAAAACAGGTACAAATCAGGAATTCCAGCACATTTCTGAAATTCTATGTCAGTGCCAAATATGTACTGGCCAGAACCCTGTTATAATGCAATTTAATAAAGAGGTTCTACCACAGATAAGACTGCTAATGGTCGGGGTAAAAGCATCATTCACATGATTCAGTTTTTCTTCTGATTTTGTCAATTTTGACTCTCATCAAACGCATAGTTGTGCATTCAATAATTGCCTGTTAGATGGCCAATTTTGCACTGTGTGACCTCAACTGCAACCTATCTGCAATGGTGTCAAAAACCTATTGGCATGATCAATGTTGTGTTAAAACCAAATTTTCTTTGGAATTTTAGAGAGAGAGAGAGAGAGAGAGATGGGGGGCCTTCCTTAGTGAGACCTCAGTTGGTAATGTTATTGTGTCAAGGTGTGCCAACTTTTTTTCTTCCCATTGTAGAGCTGCTGCCTATTCGCACCATGCATGAGTTGTTGAGGGCACATGTTGTTAGACCACTGTGGGCGAAAGGGTAGCGATAGTGCATCGCATTGTGCGTATTTTGCAGTTGATGTGCATACGCGTGGAATATCTCCAGCGATCATTGGCTGGTAGAAGTACACACGCGCTTAGTACCATAACATAAGCACATCAAGTGTACGCACAATGCTCACACGACACAAAAGTGGCTATCATCATGACACTGGGTGAAGATTCACCGCTAGAGGGCTATGATGTGCACTGAGCAGATATAGTATATACTGGTTATTTTTGTCTCTAATCTGAACAGAAATCAAATCAATCAAAAATTTACATCTCTCATGAGGTGCTTGTTGTGTAGCTCCACCTTGGAGAAAGACCCCCACGTGGACCGCCCCTCAGGAATCTCTGTCACCGCTGTGTACTTGCCACAAGCGTACCGGTAGAAATCCTCGCAGGGGTCAGCCTCTAGGTCCATGACACGTAGGATGTTGGCTGCCGCCTCGATACATCGTGGTTCTAAACATGTTGTCTGAAGGATAGTTTGGGAGAATTATGTAAATGGATGTTTACATCCACATGTTAACAAAAAGGGGGAGGGGGACAAGACTCCGTATTTAAGTTACCCTAGGTCAGTGTTTTTTAGCCCAAAGTTTTAAATAGGGAATCCAAATTTGTAATCTTTTGAAAAACAGGGTGTTGAAATATTTAATGTTCATTACTTTTTCATTCAACTATTTCAAATAAAACAGGGTGTCATTTCAGAAACTAGAGGTTTAGACAATACAGGCTACTTCTTCTTTCTTTCCTTGGGGCTACTTCTCACCTTTCAAGAAAATTTTGAGATTTGTAAAATATATCCTGTAATCAGGAAAAATCCTGAGAAATCACAGCCCTGTTTAATTCCATGTTAAAGGTAGGATGAATACGAAAAATGTGAATGCATTATTGTAATATTTTTTTGGTTAAAATGTCAACAAAATTAAGCTGCGACTTTCCCAAGTTTGTTTCTATGGGAACATGTACATGTATAATACATGTCAATGTACATGTTAATGCATCCATATATATTGCATATGGATACATTAACATTCCAAGGTTAATATTTCAAAAAATCTTTGCATCATCTTAAAGATCTTGAATTATGTGACATTTCGTTCACAGACATGACCCCAATCTGACCTCTCCTTCCGGTGGAAACTGAAAGTTTAATATTTCCAAAAAATCATACATGTACATGTATCTCATGAACCACAGTTCTATTATTTTGTGAATTCATGTAATTCTGTTAAAAACATGGCTTGAATTTGAAATCGGGTGCAAAAGGTTTTCAGGCACTGCAGTTAATTTAAATACAAAATCAATTAGTTTTAATTTTGAGGTAAGAAATCTTCTTTTTAACTTATGTATTTTATTTCATTTATTTTTATTATTTTATCAACTTAATTAAATTTAATTTTGCAAATGGAATAATGTGTAAAAATATTTAAGCGAAAAGCATCAATAAACTTCCCACAACGATTGTTTAATAATAATAACCAATGTGGCAAAAAAGAGTCTAGAACAACAAAATGGTCATTAAATTTTTCCAAAATTGTTGGGTATTTTTAAATATTGGTTTTGGTTCGCCGGTTAGCAAATTTCTAAATGGTAAATGCAGTTTTTTTCAAAACCAAATGATACATATATGTTTAATTATAGTTTTAGTCTTTGATATCTAAAAACAGCAAAAACAGAACACCTAGTTTTTGTAAAGACAAAAACTTATGTCTAGTTACAATTGGTGCTGGAGTGGTACTAAAATGATGAAACCTAAAATGGTGTGTTACCTAACAGTAAAGGATTGGTAATTAAAAAATAACCACATCGGCAAATTTGAATGTAACTTACTGAACTTGATGTAAAGTTGATGATGGTATGTAAATATTCATACTATAACTTTATAAGTTGTGCTTTCCCTTTCAATACACTCCAATTTAGACAGACCATGGACAGACGCACACTCAGCAAACCTGAACGTAGTACACGCTAATACACAGTATTACTGTGCTGAAAAAGTAAAACTTAATGAATATTGATTCAAATGATGATGATGAAGTCTATACTTACCGACTGTGGTCTGTTACAGACGTAGCCAACAGTCGCTACAACCAGGACCAAGAGCAACAAGCAACAAATAGTAAGAATCCCCATGCAGCGATCGCTTCGTTGTCTGGATAGATTCTGCCAATGGACTGCTGGACCTGTTACAGTCAAAATATTGGCACAGATTGGTAAATGTAGACGTAGTTTAAATTCAAATAGCAAAACAAATTTACATGAAGTGACTAAATAACACTCACGCTAATTTAGTCAGTATCATAGAGATAATTTGGTAACCGGATATGACTTCGATCAAATATTCGATATTCAAAGGCTGCCGATTGGTAATTGCGCCACGTGATAAAACAAGCATGCACGTTACGGTGCAGACGAAAAATGTACCGAGCTGAACATAATGTCGCTCGAGCCTCAGCGACACCGTATGAATATGATCGGTCCACGTAAAAAAAAAATAATAATAATTTAAAATAATAATAATAATAAATCACGTAAAAAAGCAACATCAACAATCTGGGATTTGGAGACTGATATCCACGTTCAAAATATCAGATATTTTGCATCTGGCCAGTTGAACGGGATTCGTGTTTGAACGAAGTTCCGAATCGAAGTCAGTTACTGCGTCACAGCCTTACCTCCATGGTAAGACTAAGAGCCGCCAACTGAACGGTGGATCATTCATAGCGAAGGTGGTCCGTGATCGATGCCCAATCAGCATTTTATTTAATGCAGACATGTGCTGCGAACAGAAAACCCCGAGGTGGATAACTCATTTATAATTACCGGGATGTTCAAAAATATGAGATAGACAGTGGTTTATATTTTAACTTCTGCCTTTTTTAAGCGTACGGCCGATGGTTTTCCTTTCCCAAAACATATATTTCAACCATGAAATCCGTTTATCTTGTGGTTTTAAAGTCCATTTTAAGCTTTCAACTTGACAATTATGATTATCCCCATAAACATGAATGGTTCAATCCATGTTGGCTTTAGACCAATGAAAAAATTCAGAAGTATCCAGGTCGAATCCGAATTTTTTTGACTGGTCCAAAACTTTGGTGCGAAATTCAACTTGTCATATTCCGACAGACTTCGGACTAGAGTAGAATATAGGCGGGCTCGTTAATCTGTCGCAGTCTGAATACATCACTCGGGGACGTTTGTATAAGGCCAAAAAAGTCTCCGGTTTTTGGTCATCGGTCGGCTTTAAATCAGTTCGGTGACGCGTTTTTTTTTCCCCAACAGGGAAATACGTGATATGCGGCGACCGTATTTCCCATTATGTACAAAGTATGGTGGCTATCGTTTCGGTTTGCGGTAACACCATGTGTTTATCTCAACTAACGTGAAGCTGAGGTACAGGTTCTGAAAAGAACCGTATCGCACAACTCGTATCTCAACCTTCGTTAAGTGAGAAAGGTTCAAGGGATAACCAATTTCGGGCAACTCGTTTTTCTCTACTGTCGCTAAGTGAGAAATATGGTTCAGGGAGAACCATGGGGACTTCACGGGTTAATATGGTTCAGGGAGAACCATGGGGACTTCACGGGTTAATATGGTTCAGGGAGAACCATGGGGACTTCACGGGTTATTCTCAACGTTTCGATTAGCCTGCTCTAATCTTCGTCAGGAGAATGAAGAGGTTTGCCGATGCAACTCCTTAAGTAGTATTTGCTGGGATTATGTGTAGAATGGGAAGTGTTCCGATTGGTGCTACTGTTGTGTGATGTGTTGTGATTGGTTGCCACCGTGGCATTGTTCTTGTTGTGTGTGTTTCCTGCTGTGTGTGAGTTGCCTGCTCGCTGAGGCGTGTCAGTTGACAGTGGGGTGTGGGTATTGGTGGATGGTAGGATTGAATGCCAAATGTTGCTGATGAAAAAGCCGATGGCCATATTTTTCGTATGGTGGCTACAAATGGTGGCTACAAAGAGGCCTCACAAATCGGGCAAACGTTCGTACCCCTATGTGAAAAAGTCGTTTAAAACAGCACGGCAAAATTTAGTCCGAATGCCTCTTCCATTCACAGTCTCCTATTTTTAGAATAATTATGTAATTTGTCGCTGTTTGGACTAGGCAGAATTCTAATCGATACAACAATTTTGGCTGCAATTGGACATCGTTTCATAGAAAATTCAAAATACCAACACGCGGGTCTGAGAAACCGGGACCAGAAACCGCCGATTTTTGTTGTTGATTTGTTTACCCTTTTTTTTGTTGGTCCTAATGTTTTCACAATAATGGAAAGGCATTGGTTGTGCAGCAGCGCAGTCGATGGGTAAAAGGGGTCCGTGTGCGGGTAGGAGCAATGAATGGTGTGCCTTCAGGAAGAAATCGCCAGGATATAATTTGGGTCCGGACTGCCGGAAAGATATTATCAGCCACCAATTTTGTTTTCAAGTTTTTGGCAGAGCCAGCGGCGTAACCAGGACTTTTTCAGTGGCGGAGGGGGGGGGGGGGCACAGGGCACAGGGGAATTGCTTTTCAGTGGGGGCCCAGGGATATGGGTTTTTCCCTTTTCTTTTTCTTTTCTTTTTTGGGGCACTATCGGAATTTTTTCGTGGGGGAGGACCTGGGGGCACTGGAAATTTGTGTGGGGTGTGGGGCACGTGCCCCCTCCCCCCAGGCCCCCCGTGGCTACGTCACTGGGCAGAGCCTGAGATATTGTGAAATTCAAATCAAGCAACAAATATGGTGATATCCATTAGACTTGTATGACTCGGACTCAGACTCGAGTCACTTTTTTGGTGACTCGGACCTCCATGCTCGGACTCGGACCATAATGTACAATGACTCGGACTCGATGTTTGTGACTCGGACTCGACGGTAAAATGCACAATATTCACTATTTTACAACATTGACAAAATAAAGAATGTTCTTGCAACCTAGTGTTTAAGTCTTGTTACCTAATTTAAACAATGTGAACAGTTTCATAAAATTGATACCGTGCATCATATTCCGTTGTAGCATAGCCTATATGTCCTTTCTCTGTTGTAATGTGATTGGAATCGCTTACAGTCGCAGTGGCCTCATGAAAACAAAGTGCGTCTTCCAGAAATTGATTACAATGAATTATGTAAGCGTACAACATCGCGGGAATAAATGCACGATAGAGATGGGTACCAGACTTACACTGTCCCAAACACTTGTCTCTCAATTTTCATGGTATTTAGTGTCAATTCTAGAGAAATTGAATGAAAATTTTGTAAACTTTGCATTCAGGAGGCTCTGTGTGGGCATTTGTGAGCTATTTCCGCGTATAAAATGTAATTTTATGGAATTCGTTTTGGAAACAATTTCTTAGTGCAGATGTGATATCTTTCCCATATGTTCCTGTAGACGAAGCCAAATCAATATTTAGGCTAGACTCTATTTTCAACAACAAAACCTAATAAACTATGACGACTTTCTTTGGGAGTGAGGATGGGAGATAATTGTGCGAATTCCCAAATTCAAAATTAGGGCTGACAAAATTATGTCGGATTGTCAAAATTATCTTTTGTTAAAATGCTGCTCATTTTTATTTTCGGTGATACATCACCGTAGCTGTCAGACTAACTCATGTCGTAAATATTTATTTTTATGGCTTTTTCAAGAGTTTAATTACATCTGTGTGTATTGCATTTGGTTATGGTGAATTGGTTTGGGGACATTATTGAGCGATGCATTATTGTTTTATTATTTAAATGTTATTCTAGCAATATATTATATTGTCTGCAGGCCGAAATGTGGGAAAAACATTTTGCTAAATCCATCGTGATTATTGGGAAATGGAATCAGGCGACAGCAATGTACAATGTACAATGGCATGGGGTCATGAGAATTATAAAGTGTTCTTAACTTGGTCAGGAGTTTTTTCTTTATTATTATGCACAGTTGAAAAATAATTGTCGGACCCTGTTAGTTTGGGACTGCTCCTTTAAAACAGTTTCCAACTAAATTTCTGCTTTAGGTTTGACTGCTTAAGGCTGACACCTAAGGGGCCTATGGCCATACCACAATCCAAGGTGTTTACATGCACTTCCTGTTCTACAGCTGGTCCATTGTTGGAACAATTTTCCCATCATATTCAAATCTCTTATGGGCATAAATTGTTTTAGCTAAGCTAATTGTATAGACAATTTGGTGAGGCAATGCCGGCCCTCATTAGCACCCTTTTGATTGATTTATTATGGTGGTATTCCCTAGTTTATATAATTGGGGTATCTCATTGGTTAACACCTTAGAAGAAGGTGAGAGCAGTTTATTTTCCACCAATGAGAACGTTTTTGACCACTGGCAAGTTCAGAAAACATATGTGCCCCTTTCACTTCCCCCATAATCAGAAGTGAAGAAACCTTGAAGGCGATAGCACTGAAATCGAAGCCCTCTGGATTTTTAGTAAAAGTTACTAGATAACTTCTCACACTTCATTATTGGTTCGAAGACTTCATCACTCTATCGCCTCATTTGTGTTGTGCTCTGTTGGTACAGGTAAGCTCACTTTATTTTGTTGTATTCTGACAAGTTTATCCTTCCGGTTATTATAATTGTACAAATCGCGCTGAGTAGGAGTTAATCTCTCCTGTGATTTAAACTTGTATCTGCAAAGCTCAAGATGTATAAATTCACTCCTGTATTTCGTCTTTATTTTGATTATTAGTTATTTTATATCGTAGTTATCCTATTCTTATTTTAGGCACTTTATTTGATTTGAGATGTATTCCTTTGAGATGTATTTCTGCAAGAAGAATTAGGATTTTCTTCAGTAGTTCGATAGTTGTTGCACTTGCAATTCTCATTTTTTAACTTTTGATAGACAAGTTATTGATGGTGACTATTATTCACAAATGATCAAACCATATTTCCCATTTCCTATTATTCATTATGGCTATTGTATTAATTCTCAAGAGTTCAACTAATAATATGTGCCAGTAACCCTACTGAATACCTTGTACACGATATATAGAGTTAGCATTTTTATTTAACACAGTGACCCTATCACTTATCAGGGCAAGTGTGTGTTGTAGACTTAAAGGTTAGTAAGGCATGGAGTTTCCTTCCTCGTGGTAAAGCTATCCTTATTTTTGGAATCCCTTAAGACATAAACAGCCGTTTCATGTATTGCATTACTGCACAGTATCAGTTACATTGAACTAAAGCTAAATTTAGTACATCAGCATTACTCCTACATTTATTATAGACCAGATTACACTGGAATTCAGCACATCAAAATCCATAATAAATAGCACATTTTATCTCCGAAGCAGACAACTTTTTAAAAATTGTTGACCAGTGTTATTAATAAAGTTTTATTGAATGAATTATTCATTGCTAACATGATGAGCATGTTAATTCCAACTCTCGTTAGTTTTTTGTCAGTTCACCTCTGAACAAGCATTCCGAATCACTGACGACTGTTTGATTATGGCTTTACCTATTTTTTATTACTATGTAGTTTAGGGTTAGTTTTTGTAGTATTTTATAAAACAAAAGTTGATTTTTAAGAGAAGCGAAGAAACCTTGAAGGCGATAGCACTAAAATCGAAGCCCTCTGGATTTTTAGTAAAAGTTACTAGATAACTTGTCACACTTAGTTATCGCTTCGAAGACTTCATCACTCTATCGCCTCATTTGTGTTGTGCTCTGTTAGTACAGTGTACAGTTATAGGTATCGCTTTGGGGAGCTGACCCATTTAGTCTCTTCGCCCATCCCAGTCCCTGTTCTAAATCTCGTATCATTCGCTGGACCCTGACTGACCTTGTATCTCTGGAGTTTTGGACAAGTCAACTCAAGATCAAGTCAATCAGAAGTCAAGCTGAGTCACAATTCATTGTTTTACATTATATTAATACTCATAATTGTCATTGTATTGTATCATTGATTGGTTTTGCTCTCTAGCACTTCAGTAGTCTAACTTTACAATAGCGAGACAATTGTCCAGTATTTGATGTGATTTCACTGTTTTTTGGTTATGTTCTCTAACATTCCTGAGGTTCAATTTTGTTAATGAAATAACTTTTCATTAATTGCTGACCTTGTTTTATTTCCGTATCTTCTTCACAAGCTAGTCTTTGGCAGTTCTAACTGATAAACCATTGATAAATTTTTACACCACTGAAGATATTGTGATTGCGTACTTTTATTATACATGTATACTGTTTTACCTTGGAGTGCCATGGTCGAGCGGTTTAGTGCATCGGATTTGTGTTCTGGTGGCTGAGTCGTCAGAATGTGGGTTCGAATCCTGTCCGTGACCATGGTACTTGTGTCCTTGAGCAAGACACTTTACCATAATTGCTTCTCTCCACCCAGGAGTAAATGGGTACCTGTGAGGGCAGAGTTGGTTGTTGTGTTTGATTGCGCCGAAATGGCAGCAATTGAGCTGTATAATCCCCAGGGAGCTGAGATGGTTTCTGGAATGATTTATGCGCCTGATGAGCAGGGGTAATAATGTACAGCGCTCTGATACCTTGTGTAAGAGCGCTTTAAAATGCCCGACATTATTATTATTATTATTATTATTACCTTCTTATTGGTTATTAAGAAGCTTGATTGTGTCGTCATTATTATTGTATTACTTTGCATTCAGTGATGTTAACATTTGGTACTTGCTCCAATTTATTTCAGTTATTCTATTCTACACTCCTCAAAATAAAATAAGGGTCAAAAGTATTTTTGTGAAAAATGTTGACCAAGTCAGGACATAGAAACATTTTTAGTAAGGGTAATGGGCTAAAGGTTGCTCTGCAACATTTTAAGCACTTTTCACATGGTTTGCATGTCTATTGGCTTAGAAACTGACAGATCATGTGACAAGACACAAAAATGCTGATAACAGGTTCATGATGTCGCAATCAAGTTTGGCACATCTGCTTTATTTTTCTTCAAGACTTAATGAGATTCCCCACACATAATCAATAGGATTCTGCACTTGATAGAGTAAAGTTAAACAGTGGGTTAACCAGCATGGAAGCTGTAGGGATGAGGGGACCCCTTGAGCCCCCTCCCTATTTTGAAGGCTTTCCCACCAGTTGATATTCTCTCCCTGTCATACACTTTGGCAAATCAACATTATTTCTGTATGTTTTGAGACTTAAAGTTAATGTCAGTATGAGGTTGCATGACCCCTGACTCGCACACATTCCGTACAACGCCTCCTCATGGACTGTACTGTGTACCCAGTGTTGAATCCTGTTGACAACATCTCAGTAACACCCCACAAAAGAAATAAAGCAGATGTGCCAAACTTGATTGCGACATCATGAACCTGTTATCAGCATTTTTGTGTCTTGTCACATGATCTCTCAGTTTCTAAGCCAATAGACATGCAAACCATGTGAAAAGTGCTTAAAATGTTGCAGAGCAACCTTTAGCCCATTACCCTTACTAAAAATGTTTCTATGTCCTGACTTGTTCAACATTTTTCACAAAAATACTTTTGACCCTTATTTTATTTTGAGGAGTGTATATCGCTGAATTGTCTGATTTGGGACAATAATGATTTATATTTGCTTGACGACATCGGACCATATATTGTTGACATTTACCTATGCTCTAGCTGAGATAAGCTAATATAATAACAACAAATTTCTTCCTTGGAAAAAAGGATCAACTTAATTCGCTGTCTGTGTAGATTTATTTACGAGCAATTTTCCTTTTAACAAACAAATCGAACCTAGCAGGACTCGTGAAACATTGAGAAAACATGTAACTTAATGTATGCAAAAAATATGTAAATTTCAAAGGATGATGCCAAATTCCAATTTTAAACGTTAACCGTCCCCAGGCCACCCAACAACCTCTACCTGAGCAAATCATAAATATATCATTCGGGTTCGAAACATTAATTTGTATAAAAAACGAAAACATTATCATTACGAAAGATTTGAGAAATTTCAAACCATTTTTGAATAATATTGGGAAGTGTTTGGAACATGAGATACTAGCCCATATATCTCGAGTACTTTTTTCACTTAACTTTGAACCTTAACATACATATGTATGTATCAGTATAAGGTTTTCTTTTTTCGTTTGAATTTTGTAATTGACTTGTGACTCGGACTCGGACTTCGTGACTCGTGACTCAGACTCGACCCACAATGACTCGGGACTCGACACTTGGGACTCGGACTCGGTGTTTGAGGACTCAAATACAAGTCTGGTATCCATTATTTAGGCACAGTTGGGAAAATATATTGAGTCCTTTCGGAAATTCACGATCGTATACCGTCATTCTCTTTCGGCACGGACCATGAATACATATTTACCCTTGAATTTTTCCATTAAATAAATATTGTTTGTGAATTTTCTGCAAATACGGTGGTCGAGAGGTTAAGACGTCTGCACTAGTAAGCAGGAGGTCGTGGGTTCGAATCCCGCCCGAGTCGCCTGTGTAGTTTTTTCACAGACACTCGGAAAGCACTGAGTATACAGTGCTACACACACGTTGGTGTAGGGCAAAAATTAAATCAATTGTTTATCTCCCGACGCAAGAATTTCACCAACCTTTACGAAAGGAAGCTGCTGGACTTTGCTTAAAACTTGATACATCAGTAAGATAAGGCCTAATATAGCCTGGCATACATCATGCAAATAACACTGCGAATATGATTGGCTTGCTACATGTAGATGGCGACCAAATGTAGATGAGAGGATAATGATGGAAACTCCAATAAGAAAACAAAAAATTCAGCGTAAACTTTATTTTCTGCAGCAAAAATCAAGCGGATATTCGAACCATCGACCAAATATTCGATTATTCGGCACAGCCCTAAAATATTCTCTTTTGAGTAGTAATATCATAGAGATAATTGACTACATTCACTATCATGTTCATAAGTCGACACGTAATACGTGCGCACATTGGTAGTACATGCATTTTTTCACTACTTCCGGTTCCAAAGCTGCCATACCTTTGTGTGTATTTTATATTCATTGATTTTACCATTCAAAAGTGACTTGAGGCAGAAGTAGACCTTGTTAACTTATTATGTTAAATACAAGTCCCAAGCTTTCTAATTTCTTGAGTAAATCCTTAAAGAAATGTGTGGTCAATGCAATTTCCAATAGGCTTCTGAATAGCCATTGGAGCCAGCACGTGCCAAGCGAGCATGGATTATGTTGGAACTATGTCACACCTACGAACAGGATGGGCACGTAACACTAGTCGTGGTACTCAGTCACCACAACCTACATGTAGAAGTTAAGGATGTGTTCGAATTCCAGTCAACTCGTATGCAAGCCAACTTGTACGCAACGTGCCAACTCGTACTTTGGCCAACTTGTACTTACAGGTTGTCAAATCGTACGCGTGCCAGTAATAAATATATTTTTTAAATAAAGAATTATTTTTATGGACCATATTTTTTGTGAAGAAACCGATGTGAATTATATTTATGGACCTTATTTTAAAGCGCATGAGTTGGTTTGAGTACGAGTTGGTAAGCGTACGAGTTGGTAAGCGTAAGAGTTGGCACGCATACGAGTTGACAATGTGTTCCATAATGTTTTAACAAGGACTACACAAGTACACAATCATGCAGCCCAACCACATACCATGACGATCGTGATAGAAAGCATTGCCAATGTACATCACTACTTTACCTTCAAATATGGAGCAGCAAGCTTGGCTGGCATGAAATTCCTAAAGCAATGACAAGGCGTTCTATCCTGCTAAAAAGAAGATGGACCTTAAGAAATATTCTCCAAGGTTCATTACAATAACATCAGCAGAAGTTGCAGAATGATGCTTGCACATGACCATCCAGCAGGGCGACAAAAGAAACTATGTGGATATGTAAAGCCAGTTGTGGCATTATTTAATGCTACTGGGATAAGCAATTTTCCATGTCAGCCACCCTGTGTGGTAGCCTAGAGATTAGTGTATAAACAAGCCTCTGGCATGATGACAGGAAACACAGTACTGTTTCAGCCATGTAGACAATCACAGACGTTCAGAAAACAAAAACTCCCACAAGAGATCTGAGCCATCCATCATCATGTGTTGAGGATAATCAATGGGGACAGTAATTGGGGGGTACCCCTCTGGGTGAAAAGATAGACCATAGAGAAAGGATAGAGTATCCTTTCTCTCTGGATAGACTGACATAAATCAGACATCTCATACTGTGACTGCCAGGTCCAGCAATCAGGGTCAGGGAAATTTGCAAGGAAAACAGTGCCTTCCAAACCACATTCTGGTTCAGGTATGGCATAGTATCAGACTTGTAATATTGAGAACAGAGTCCCGAATTCCCTGAGTCCCAGTCTTATTCTTCAGTGTCGAATCTCAGTCAGGTCAAGTCAACATCCAAGTCCTGAGTCATGTACCACAGAAATTGAGTCTGTGTCAGAGGCAGGAGGCACAAAGATCGAGTCCTACATTGTAGTCCAGTCCTTAAAGGAAAGGTACAATGTTTGTACAGTAATGTACATATATGTATGCTTATTTAAACATGACAGTTCTCAAGAAATATCATACAAATATTCTGGGAAAGTTTCACGACAATAGGTAATCAGGTACACACTGTATTTGAGAAAATAACAAATACAAAAATTGTTACTAATATTGTACCTTCCCTTTAAATTTACACAATAAATCTTAAAGGGGCAGTATCATCATGATTATGTAACCTGGAAAAATGGTTCACCAGGGTAACAACGACAACGGGGATAGCTACAGCGAGAGAGGAACATGGATCTAATGATAGGGTCGCGAATTTTCCTTAAATAAATTGGGACAAGTAAATAATATTTCTTTCTTTAAAAAAACTGAACTGTGAATTGATTATGATTCCTCGAATCAGTAAACAAGTAAAAGAAAAATCACTTTACTCTTGACTCCGTATTGTTAAGTGCGATAATAAAAAAAACTAGTTCTGCCGAACCAAAGTAAATCGAGTCAACTTGACCAAAGAGATTTCAGCAAATTGAATTAAAGAAAGAAAAAAAAACTTTAAAATCACCAATTAAAACCAAATTAAAAAGTACTAGAAAAATCAACTTAAATCGAAAATTCAAACTGAAATTCGAGCTGAAAATGAAATGCAAACTGAAGTTTAAACTAAAAAAACGACTTAAAATGCAAACTAAAAAACCCAAACTAAAAAAACCAAAACCAAAAAAACCAACACAGCGCTAATAGTGAATTACTTTTAAGCACATTCAGACATTAACCTGTAAATACAAAGAAAGATACCAAAAAATGATTAAAGATACAGTACATGAATCAAAATATGAAGAAACAAAAAAAAGTAACTAAATGACTTATGATGGCTAACTCTTACAAATTTAAATAAGATTACACTTTCAAGAAACTCTATATCCCAAGTGCTAACCCAATGAGTTGCCTGTGTGCATACAACCCTATGGAGCTCATTAAATATGCAAATCCTCCTACTTATCTTGAGGACAAAGGAAGCTACAGTATATGCAGATGGCATGGTTAGTGGAGCTAATCTTGACAAACAACTCACATATGTAGGTCTAACTAGCATAAAAATTATAGAAGACAAATGCAAAATATAAATTGATCCTTAAAAAGATATATGAGTCCAAAGTTTTATGGCTAACCAGGTTTTCGATGCAGTAGAAGAGTTTCAATTAAGAAGATACTTTATGGAAAATGTTTCACAAAAAACTCTCTTGGCAAAACTTAACTTCATAAATCTTAACAATACATCAGTGACTAAGTTCTAGGTTTTGAAACTCTATAATGAAAGTACAAAATTACCTTTTAAAATGAGGTTATATTTCCAGTATCTGAAAGGTTTTAGCCCTAATTCAATAAAGATTAAAACTTAAACGAAAGTCTTAAGATCCCTAAACAAAATAAATACAGTAATCTAAACATCTTGAGGTAATACATATTATCTAATGAAGAGTCATTTATGCTTCTGTACAAAAGAAATAACTAAAGACAATTTTAAAGGAAAAACTCACCAGATTATTGAGCAGCAAATGGGAAACAAGGCAGCTAGTGTCCGTAACTTTAAAACCACATGCTTTCTGTCTGCTGCCTAACTGCTCACTGACCACCTCATGGCTAGGTCAGTGCCAGGACAATATTATACATTTACTAAAATTAACCAACTTAAGTCAGGGAACACGCAGGTGAATGGTCTGGTACACTAAAACAATAAACTATAAAGTAAACCAAATTTAGTCAGGGGGCCACTTAGGGGAACCACTCTTATAACATAAGGAGATAAGAAAACAATTATATATAAATGACAGGGAAACTTCCCATTTTACTTAGGGGAAAATAAAATCCACCAGCAAAAATAAGTATAAGTACAGGAGAATTCCACCCCCCTACACAGACTTTCCTTAACTTAGTGTATTTTGAAGGGAAAAGTTGATTGTAGGTGGGCACCCCTGTCTCATGGTCACCAAGACAAAGTCGCTGTGTGGACATTCCTTTGGCCATATGGTAAAGTAGTTAACTCAATACTCTGGGGGGCTTATAAGTGGACACTGGCTAGAGTTTGTTTATAATAGTCTTCTTGGGTTGAGCTAGGATGGACTTAAATTACCTTGTTTTGATTTGATGTTATGTTTTCCTTTACATTAGATTAAGTAACAGAGGGGGCCAAAATTGCACTCAGTAGTTCAGTTTGTTTTTGATCATTTTAGTACTGGCTCAGTATTAGACTGGCCCAGTCTCTGAGTCAAAAAAAGAAACTTTCATGATTTTATTTGTTTATATTTACTGCTTACAGTACGGGAGAATTCCACTCCCCTACAATTACAATACATGTAGCAGACTTTCAACAGGGCATGGAATCGGTGTCCTAGTGTAAGATGAACACAGTGACTAAATTTACTGGCTCATTTATGCAGCAGCAACAGTAATATGACCTTATCATGTGGGATATTATTTTCAGTCACAGTGACCACTGAGTTAATCTAAAACCATAGCACTCCAATTCCATGCCCTATTGATTGTGACGATTGTGATGTATCTCAGTACATATTTTTTTTCCCTATGCTATCATTGTAGATTGTTTGTATTCATGTTTTTTCTTTGTTTCCGTGCCTTGAGCGCCCAGCAGGGTGTAAACATGTATGTGCGCACTACAAATCTTTATTATTATTATTATTATCGTGACGTATACATGTATTGTCCCTTTAAGCAACAATACCAAACACTGAGTTCAGATGACAGCCAAATATTTTACGATCCTTATATGAAAAGGGTAACTATTTTATCATACATCTAAGAATGATTATAGACTACATGCAAGAGATGATCCAGGGTCTCAAGAAATGGGGAAAAATCCCCCCTCTGCCACCCCCCCTTCTTGGATCCCCCTCCCAATGACTACCTGTGTATTTTATTTCCAAGTGCCACTCTTAAAATAAATGTACATGTATGTATATCTAGGGACTTCCAGTGTAACATTCAGCATTGTGATGATACACACTGTGTACCATTTGCAGGCATTAGGTATGCAAAACACAGAATGTCTACAGACAGCCCACAGGCCACTTCTGTTTCAGTTCTCAAAAGTCAATGCTTTAACCTGTATTGTGCCTTTAGATTGGATACTTTAAATATACTCCCCTCCCACCTGAAAATTCTGACCTTGAAATGTCTGAACCCCAAAGATGGGGAATGATCACTTAAAAACATTCAGCAGATGTTTGTCTGATTTGTTTATTGTTACCCTGCCTGTACCTGCCCTGGGGTTTGGCACTTTTTGATTGCCTCCAGGGTCATGTAGGGATTGGGCTAGTTCATGTGTGACAATTCCCATGGTCCATGTGGGGTAGTGTGGGAAACATCGGTTGGGTTGGGAAATTAATGGTTACTCACAACTGCATCATGAGCCAGAATACTTGGTCTATGAAAATGCAGATACTACATCAGAGTGCGCGCAGAATGAAAGAAATGTTAGGGGCCCTTAGGCAGGTCCCAGTCCCTTACCGTGAATGGCTTTGTGCTTCCTGCTCACAAGTCCACCACTTCAGTATTTTCTTCCCTCCCCCCCCCCCCCCCCACCACCCCAAACTTTTGTTCTGACAGACAGCTTTGTACTTACGCATCCATTCATTATAGTCATCGTTATCATGATTCAGCAGTGTCGCCGACGACTCCGCGTCAAGTCCGTCCCATTGTCGGAATGCTGATGAGGTATCCCATAATGCCTCATTTCCATCAGTTGCCATGGTTCCCTAGCATTAGAGGATGCTCCACTACCTCCCCCACAAGGCACAAAGGTCACTGCGAATTTCAAACAATTTCAAAGAACAGTTTGTAAAATCTCAATTTGTTTTCCTTTTTGCTAAAAACCATATTAATTTCAATTTCACATGTAAAATTATACATGTGCAATTATTAATTAATAAATCAATTGCATGATTTTCTAGACATAATGTAATCTTTGATAATTCAAACAAGTTGGTATTACACATTAAAGCCAGTGTACAATATTGGTAACATGTCTGTAAATGCATCTATAGGCCCTACTTTATGAGAATCAAGATACATGTACAACAGCCAAACAGTGAAAGATTCAACATACATGTATTTTAAAAGAATGCCAGAATACAAACAGTGTAATTCACTATTTCACTAATTCACTATTTCACTATTTTCTTGTTGGTTTGGTGTTTATATATCTGGATGCTCATAAAGTATGGATGCATTTACAGACAAGTTAACGATACTGGATTTAGCAGAACAAAAGTAAAGTATGCTTACACTGTATAGAAAAAGCAGTGTAATCTCTGAGAAAAGGCCAAATGGTCATGCAAATTACAGAATACACAAATAGCTCAATCTTTATGACTAAACATACAGCTGCAGCAAATATTAAATAAATGAAAAGAGTTGATGACAGAATGAGTGACTGAATAATCAATATGAGAGTGTGGTAATCCAATTAAACTGTACCTGCACAGGTTATTGGGAATAATGGGCAAAATATAATACACATGGTACGCACAGTTAACACAGCTACAAGTATATAAATATAAATAAAATAAACAATCAATACAAAAAATACAAAATAAACAAAAACAAATAATCAAATAAATAATTAACCCTAACCACCCCCAAATCCATCAAAATCCTCCAAGTGGCACTTTTTTTTTGAAAAATTCAGCGCTGTTGGAAAGTACTTTCACCTCTTCAAATGGGACAAAATTACTGCCTGGCAAGAAGTACTGGCCATAAGTGCTGCATGAATATGAAAGATCAATGAAAATGCATGGTGCATTTTAAAGATATGGACACGTTTCAAAAAGTGCACTGATGGATTTTGGAGGATTCAGGAAGGTTCCTAAATAGGAATACCTAGGGGGTTAGGGTTAAATAAAAAAATAAAAATTACAAAAATACACCAACAAATACAAATTAATAAACAAAATTGATGACCATACAACAAACAAATAAACAAATAAATTACATAAAAAGAAAATCCGAAATCCAAGCAATTCCAAAGTATAAATTTGTGTACATATATGTTGGTTGGTGTGGGTAGGGAAGGAGGGTTGTTAGGATGGGGTGATTTTTAGAGGTCATTTGAATTTGTAATTATAAAACAAAAACTAATGTATGACCCCCAACAAACAAACAGACTGAATGACAGACAGACAAACAAATAAATAAACAAATAAATAAATAAATTGCTAACTTGCCTCTCACTTTTCCCCAGTTGGTGTATACAAGTGCTTTGTTAAACAAACGGTTAAACTAGTGCCTGCACATGTACGTGTACAGCAGTTGATCCAAGAAACACTTCAAACTGAGCTTGATACATTTGTGTATATTATACCTTTATTTTATTGACATTTATTTCAGATCCAAAATTCTAGAGCTTATTCTAAATTTTATGAATCCATAAATAACTTGGAATGTCTAGTATGACAGCTGTCTGTGAGTGACAAAAGCACAAAAGAAAAACCATTGGCTGCAATAAATCTAGATAACATCCGTTTCTGTCGAGGTGTGTTTATTTTTGTATGCATGCAACATAGCTGGATTACACCATACTCACAGTCACGCCTACATACAATCTGTATAATACAACTGTACATGTATCTGTACACATGTACACGTGCAAATTTCAAATTTTGTCCAATTAAGTACAGTTTAAGTAATACACATAGTGTTACCTCAAACCGAAACGATATCAATAATACACATTTTATTAGGTAAGCTTACATTAAAGGATTAACAGTCATGCTTTATTTTGGGTTTTTTTATACCGGCAATATTCAGCAATATTCTTTGAATTTTTGCTGTCTGAGGAATTACAAAAATCAATTTTTGTCCTCTGAGGACAACAATTCAATGTCAGAATGGCATATTCTAAATATTTTTCTTGATAATGTCACACCATAATACACTTTCACTGGTTGGTTGTTTAATTTTTTTTTTAAAGTAAGGATACTTTTAAAAGCAATTTTAACCCTTTAACTGTTATATTTTTGGGTGGTTCTTGCATTGAACATATTTGTTTACCTTTCTTTAACCCTCCTACTGATAGACCATTTGAAACCATTCAAAATTTCCACTTTCAAAAATGCCCATTGGTTTTGTACACACATGGTGATACCATTTGAACAGTGTTGGTAGCAAGCTTTACGACCATTCAAATCCATTCAAACGCATAGAGGGTCCATTGATTCACCACTTAGAAGTATCCAAACAAGGTTTTGTATTAGCTGTACTACCATTTGGAAAGATGTTTTGTATTAGCTGACCTACCATTCAAAACCATTTGGGGGAATCAATACTGTACAGTTATTTCACCATTCAAAACCACAAAAGCGAATGGTTTCAAATGGTGCATCAACTTGTCTGAAAAAGGCACCAAAAGTAGGAGGGATAAATAATGTACGTTCACTCTAGTTTTCAAGAAATACATGTACATAACATGTAGGCCTATGTATCATAATAACTAACCTGCAAAATACATGTTGTAGTTATTTATTTGCCTTACGTTTCGAACCTAGGTTCTTTAATTTCTCCAAGGCATCTTTGAGTTCTTTCTCATTGGTCTTACGTTTCGAACCTATCAGGTTCTTTCCCCAGGCATTTTGCCTTTGAGAAAAAAACCTGCTCGGTTGAGAAAGAACCTGCTAGGTTGAGAAAGAACCTGCTAGGTTCGAAACATAAGGCCAATAACTACTATTTTGTATTTATACTACAGGTCCTTTACGTGTAGGTTGGTAAGCAGTTTGAACAGCTAAATCTCTATAATACTAACCTGTTGAAGTTTCATTCATCACAATAAGTGCTCACGTTTTTGAGACAACAATGACAAACTTTTATATGACTTTATTTTTTTCCCAGACTGCAACATTTTGTAAATTTGACATAACAATTCCTGTTTGCTCTTAGAAGATGAAAGCAGAACAATGATATGTGTACCAACTTGACACCAAATACGTTTTTAGAATGTATTTCTGAAAAATCAGACATTAACCCTAACCCCCTAGGTATTCTGGCTAGGAATCTTCCTGAATCCTCCAAAATCCATTCAGTGCACTTTTGGAAACATGCCCTTATCTTTCATATTCAACACTTACATGTATGGCCTGTACTTCTTGCCAGGTAGTAATTTTGCCCCATTTGAAGAGGTGAAAGTACCAGTTTCCAACAGTGCTGAATTTTTCCCCAAAAAGTGCCCCTTGGAGGAATTTGCAGTATTTGGGGGTGGTTACGGTTAACGTTTGAGATCGTAAAAGCCAACACTACTCGGCTCTATAAGCCGCCTTGATGATCTTGATGATGATGATGATGATGATGATGATGATGATGATGATGATGATGATGATGACGGTTAACGTAATCATAAAGCATTTGTTTTCCTTTCCTCAAGTAAAATAGCCGAGTTCCGATGAAAATAAAAGAAAACTTCAAAAAATTGCCTGTAGTAATTAAAACAAATAATTTATAAATTATATGAATACTAAACTAATCAAACAATTAAAATAAATAATAATTAGGCCTAATTAATTAATATCTAGATAGGCCTAACCTTTTGGCTGCTCATGTATTTATAATTTATTAGTAAGGGACTAATAAGGCCTAATTATTACCATGTCGTTGACATTTGAATAATATATGCATAAAACGACCATTGTTGCAACTTTGCCCTAATAAACATACTTGAGAATGAACATCATCAAACAGCCTCAAACATTTCATTCACAAATAGGCAAAAAACAACTGACAAACAGATGCATGGATCACAGAGGAAGGAATATGGACTGACGGACAGACAGACAGTGTTGTTTGCTATTTTTATGTTCACACTCACAAACACACTTAAGTGGGATACATATTGGTGGGGAACATGCTCCATTCAACAAAATTTGGAAAGAATGTCGTATCCGACCGCCACTTTTTAATGTTTTTTTGAATTTTTTTTTGCAGGTACTAACCAGTTAAAAGATGATTCCATTGATTTTTGGGGGTACAGAAAGCAAAAACTATCTTTAAAATCCACTTTTATGATGGTTTTCAGACTTGTGCGCACAATGACCGTGTTGGTCACTTATGGGGGAGTTGACAAGATCAGACTGACATGACTGAGGAAGTCATCGTATACCAAAAATGCCTGATTTTTCATGAAATAAATATCTGGAATAATTTGAAGTATATGTCCATCATCATCCATATGTTCTCCACCTTACTACTACTAGGAAGGTAAGATTACATTTTTTAATGAAAAAAAGTGGTGGTCGGATACGACATTCTACCCCAACATTTATTCAACAAAAATTACAATTTTTGTACATTTTGGAAACAAAATCGATACTGGCATTTATTAATGGTTTGACACTTGATCTTCAACAGTTTGACACTTCATCTTTACCGCAGGTTAACAACCGGTTTTGAGCCTTACTAATATTACACAGCTACTGATGACTCATTATTTTTGCAGCAGCATCAGTTGTATGATCTTATTACACTCCATTATCTAGACCAATAATGCACTCGTTGGGTATTATTTTTAGTCACTAATTATCAGTTCATCTAAAACTAGGATACTGTCCATGCCCTGTTGCTCTAACGTTATTCATGACGCTGTTTTAGTGTTTATACGTTTTTACTATAGTATTAGTACTGTAGTATTACTAATTTAATTACTCCTTTTTGACCTTTGGCTTTAGTATTTACTGACACAGTGAACCGGCCGGACAGTATTCCTACACAAAATTGATGACACCGTCTATCAGCATGAATTTCTAAGGTGTTTTTATTCTGCTTCAATTACATTTTAGCTACTTGCCTTTTATATATCCATTTCTAAATGTACATGTTCTTCGATAGCGACTTAAAAATAAAGTTACAGTCTGATGATTATTATTATATCGATGTGACAGCAAACTTCTTCAGTACTACTAGCTTTACAGAACTTTGTGGCATGGCGCCCTCTATTGCTGAAAAAATAAGTCTGCTGTCCAAACTACTTTATGCACAATGTAATACGTGTATGGAAAACCGGTGACAACCAGTCTAAAAAGATAAAATGGCAGCGCCCTTGCGTGGATTTGTGTTTGAGAGATCTCAACATTTCATTCGAATAAACTCACAGAAACAACGGTTTTATAAGTTAAGATGCTACTGTGCAAAATCAGGTATATTATGTATTCTAATAATTCAAATTTATATGTAAAAAATCTTTAAAATTCCTAAATGCATGATCGAGTTGACCATCCGAAAGATAACGTGTTACTGATGACATTTAAAACGAGAACATGTGTTTTTCTGCCCGCCTTAACGTTTTTACTAGCCAGTCAACTAGCCCCCCCCTTGCAAACTCGCCCCTTACATTCTCGCCCCTTACAAACTCGCCCCTCACAAACTCGCCCCTCACAAACTCGCCCCTCACAAACTCGCCCCTCACAAACTCGCCCCTCACAAACTCACCTCCCGAAAAACTCACTATTTGCAATAAACCGGCCTACATTTACAAAGTTGTATTTTGTTTATTTAATTACATTTTAATTATCTGTATTTTGTATGTAATTACTTATTTTTTATTTTACTTATTCATTACTCGGTATTTTGTTTAGGCCAAGAGAATGAAAGTCATAGATTTGCGTCCGGGAAATTTCGAAAACACATGAGGCTTTTTTTCATTATTCATTATTCATTATTTCCATTGATCATTAATAACAGCGCAATCACAAGTTGTTTCTTCTAATCTGTGTACGTACGTGCATCATTACACGTGCGGGCCGCACACACAGGCATAAGATTAAGATACAAAGGCTCAACAGAGAACGTGTTGTGCATGTGAAGGCAGTACAGTTGCAGGTGCGGCGCGGATCGGACGGAGTTTACCATACAGTTTTAACGCGATTCGACCTTTTTGTGAAACGGCGTGCACGCGGGACTAAGACTGTAAGAGAACATGTGCCAATGATTTATAGCGCACATACTGGTGGAAATTTGGTAAAAACTTCGTTTTACTGATGTGGATGATTTGGAACTAAATTTGTTTGGTGGAAATACCTTTTTTGTGCAAATAATGATTTTTTTGGCAAATAATGAAAAATTTAGGCGGTAGCTTTCGGGACATGCGGGCGGTGGACGCAAATCTATGACTTTCATTCTCATGGCCTTAGCCCCATTCTTTTGCCAATGCACTGGACTCCCTCCATATCCTTGACCCTAGCACACATGTACAAAAAAGGAGCGATTTTTCAACTTTTGATCTCCTAAGTAATTATTACGATCTAAAATTTCGTGATTAGGTAAGCTTGCCCAAGCAGACACTTTTGGCATGAAGTTTACTATTGTGAGATAGGTACTTTTGGTAAAATTTTAATATATTAATATTATTATTATGAAAAAAAGGATAAATCGCCCCTTTTTTTTACATGTGGGGCTAGGGCCAAGGATACAGAGGGAGTCCAGTGTATTGGCCCTAAAATGGGGCTATATTTTGTTTAGCTAGTTTCCTCTTTTTTCTATTTATTTTGTAACTGTAAATGAATGATTTCTTGTAATATATGTATTTTTCGTTAAATAAAACGTGATGATTTTTATGTTTACTCTCTTATATTAAATCAGTCTCAATAGTGCCAAATAATTGACCACAGAGTTATTAGACTAAAATAATGTCCCCGTACATCCTGCCTTTATTATAATGTTTTAATTACTCTCTTAGGGTAGAATGTCGTATCCGACCGCCACTTTTTCTCATTAAATATAACCAATAATGTAATCTTACCTACCTAGTAAGGTGGAGAACACATGGATGATGATGGACATATACTTCAAATTATTCCAGGATATTTATTTCATGAAAAATCAGGCATTTTTGGTATATGATGACTTCCTCAGTCATGTCAGTCTGATCTTGTCAACTCCCCATTAGTTACCAACACGGTCATTGTACATGTGCAGTGGCAACTATAATAGGATCCTTCTATTTTCTGAAGGGGGGGATTTTTTTTAGAAGGGAAATCAAGTCCGAAAACCATCATAAAAGTGGATTTTAAAGATAGTTTTCGCTTTCTGTACCTCGACAAATCGATGAAATCATTTTTTAACTGGTTAGTGATTTGTAAAAAAAATTCTAAAAAACTCTTAAAAAGTGGCGGTCGGATACGACATTCTTTCCCTCTCTTAAACCAGTCTCAATAGTGTGAAATGCATCCAAAAATTACGCCTACTACTAACATTTTAGTACTATCATATATACTGTTTAGCATTACTACCTTTACGAAAGAGTTACGATCTCTCACACAGGATTATCTTTTAAGATTAAGGTTCCCTAACACATGTCATTGCGAATGACATAATTGCGAAGTGGTGCATTTTATGAAATCTTGCTAATGTTACACAACAATAACATGTAACGTTGTGATGCATGATTCCATTTACACCAACAAAATTTGATTTGACATATGCACACATGTGTTTCTAATCTGTGATACATGTACATGGCCAGGGACCCTCCCTGCATGCATGGAGCAATAAACAGTGTCCACTGACCCAAGCACTGACCTTGCAATCACTACAACAAACATGGATGTACATGTACCATGGAAAGGCAAGTATGCCTAATAATATCAATCCTCCAAAATCCTTCACTTTAGCAAAGAGCATGTTGCATGTAACCTCAATCCTTCAAAATCCTTCACTTTAGCAAAGAGGATTTTGGAGGATTTGGGAGGGTCAGGGTTAATTAAATTTTGATTAATTAATTCACTGAATAGATGAGAGTCTTTGCAAGAGTCCATTTTGGCAGAACATCAACAAACGCAAGGCCCAAGCATCCAGAAGCATTTTAGCCAGGTTATCTGGTAAGACATCAGAGGAGAGTCTACTTCAGTATTGCAGTAGCCATGGCAAAGTCCTACATTGGTTTACTTATAACCAACAATTGCATGTAAGTCTTCTCTGTCTTCTAGGATGTGTTTAGGATTAGGTTACTGTCGATATTATCGTAAGTGTATTAGGTGACTCCTGCTTTAACCCTCCTAATATAGCTGAACTTAAGTGGCAAGTAGCTAGAGTGGTCAAAATCAGTCCACTGATGACTAGGGGTGTGCATTTTCGGATATTTTTGGAACCGGATACCCGAAATCAAGAAACTTTGGATTCCCGGATATCCATTTTCATTTTTGTTGAAAACATGCCTCCGGTGGTGCACAAATACATGTACTGTAAATGGTAACAAAATTGACCTTTATAATACAGAGAATACTGTACTTAAATCGATCTTTTCTTTACTGTGTCGTTTTTATTAAAGTAAAACAATTAGTCAAACAATTAGGCAAACATTCCTCCTGTGCCGCTGGTTTGATAAGTTGTTTGAAGCAGCCACTGCCAGGCCCTTTGCAGTCTTAACGATTCGATACAATGTATCACAAACAGTTGGAGAAAAGTGTATGGAAAATGTCTGTAAAATACTACAAAGGCTTTATTGGAGTGTAATCTCTTGAATTTAAAGATAATTGTCTGTAAAAGTGTCAACATTACATTTAAAAAGTCATTTACGGGTAACTGGAACCGAAAAATGGAACCGGGTAATGACAGTTTCGGTCGGGTATCCGGATACCCGGCACAGCCCTACCACTGAACAATACCAGACAATGCTTTTACCAGTCAAAAACAGTCAACTCATTTTGACCTGTAAATGTACTTACTACGCGTAAGGTTTGACAGTGTTCGACTTTTAAGTGCATTAGATACGCCTTGGCAAGTATATCAACATTTTGACTGATTTTCACCCTTGCAGTCACAGGAGGGTTAATAAGGAGTGAAAACATGGCAGCCTGTTAAAAACTTATGGCAGATAGTGAAACAAAACAAATTGAAGCTAACCAAATCAAAGAATAATGTTTGTAGTGTATATTGATTTTTTTTTTTTTTTTTTTTTTTTTTTTTTTAAATCTTTAAAGCATTTTAGATAAATTTGTTAACCCTCCTACTACTACAAGGGTCAAAATCAGTCAAAATGTTGATACACTTGCCAATGTATATCTAGTGCACTTAAAAGTCCAACTCTCACAAACCTTACGTGTAGTAAGTACATTTACAGGTCAAAATGAGTTGACTGTTTTTGACTGGTAAAAGCATTGTCTGGTATTGTTCAGGGTGGTCAAAATGACAGTAAAAACCAGTCAAAAATGCCCCTGTGTGCACATTTGGGTCAGCAGTCAAAACAGGCAGTTGACTGATTTTGACCTCTGGAACAACTTCCCAGTAAAGTGCAGCAATAGTAGGAGGGTTTTAAACAGGGGAAGTCAGTCAGAAAACAAAGCAAACAAACACAAACTGAATACATACAAAACATCCACTACACTTACAATCTGTTGTTTTTTACCCCTCAGGGACGTTATGCATTGGTGGAGTTCAAGACATCCGATGCCGTTGACCTCATTATAGACAGGGCATATTCATCCAACCCAAACACTCAGGTCCAGTCTCGATTCCTTAGTTTCTCCGGTTCAGGCCAGAGCGGCAGTGGGACGACCTCCACAACCCAGCAGATCAACAAGGACTGCCGCCTTGCTGAACTACAGGAGAAGCTAGCTGCAGGCAAATCTGTAAGTTTCTCCAGAAACAAATATTCCTTTGTCTGACGGGCCTGTGATTTCTCAGGATTTTTTTTCACAAATCTTCCTTTGCCTAAAACTGTTTATGAAAGAAGAGAAGTAGCCACCAAGGAAAGAAAGAAGTAGCTTGCATTGTGTCCAAACCTGTAGTGTCATCCAGGAGGTTCAGGGGGCTTTGTCCACTAGAGCAAAGGGAGACCCAGGCCCACTACCCATTTTTCAGGATATTTTTTTTTTTTACTTTTGTCAAATCACACCCATGATCTGATTCTTTCTTAACCATGTTTACTTTGTCCATCTCTGTCTCTGATTTTTTGTTTGTTTTTGTGAATAATGTAATTTTTATCAATGAAATTCTTGCGTCCATTAATTTTGTCATAGACCATATAAAGCACTGTGTGCATATTGCTTTACGAGTGTCTGCACTAGTAAACAGGAGGTCATGGGTAAGCTTGGGCGATATCAAATTTTTTTCATCCACGATATATCAGCAAACATATATCGCGATTTTCGATAATATCGCAAATATTTATTTTTTCATT
This sequence comes from Zoroaster sp. YZ-2022, assembly GCA_029582265.1. Lineage (NCBI taxonomy): Eukaryota > Metazoa > Echinodermata > Asteroidea > Forcipulatida > Zoroasteridae > Zoroaster > Zoroaster sp. YZ-2022. The sequence goes on from CM055819.1 coordinate 18,665,972, forward strand.
CATGATTGCTTTAGAGCCGATAACCACAGGTATTAAAGTACCTTCTACACGCGTCACAATAAATCGCAAATTCGTTTGCGTTGTGTGTATGTACTTCTGAAAGAGTTCGCTTTTGTTTCTCACTTCCAAAAGATAGTTCTAATTTTGTTTCCATGGAATTTCTGACTTGACTCACAATGGCAATTTGTAATTTTTTTAATCGTGATTTTTTTTTTAATCACGATTTGCCGATATCTTGATACCTATAACTTAAATAGTTTCTCGATATCGCAGTTGAATAAAAAAAGGTATCGCGATATTCGATATTATCGTGTTATCGCCCAAGCTTAGTCATGGGTCCGATTTTGATAGCTGTAATATCTTTTAAAGGCACCAGTCTAATTTGAACGATAGCCTTATTCTGATTCCCATATAGCACCAAGATGGCTGCTGATACATGTTTGTCACACATCCCCCCCCCCCCCCCCAAATAGGTCTCGGACCAGTTAGATATTCTAACCAAAGAGCAAGAACTGAGAGACTCTGAGACCCGTCTACGTTTCTTGGTGTGTTCCCTGATTGAGGAAGCATTCCAGAAGATTCTTCCCGACTGTTCCCTCCACCTGTTTGGGTCATCGGTCAATGGGTTCGGCAGGCGGAGCTGTGACATGGACATGTTTCTGGACCGGAATACAGCACAGGGAATTATCCCGGTAAAGAAAGTGAGTAGAACCCTTACGCTAACCCTCCTGAATCCTCCAAAATCAGCCGGAGGATTTGGAAGATTTCAAAGGATTGATCGAGGCGCGTCAGAGTATCCAACTATTTAATTGTGGAGGATTATGCTAGATTGAGGTATAATGGCAGTGCGGCATGACAGACTACATGAAACTGCCATAGCAGTAATTCTTGACTGAGCCTTCCAAAGATATGATGTATCACTTCAGGTAAAGGAGACCCTACACAAAATCATACCGGTTGATTTTGAAGGATTGAGGCAGTACGTTAGGGAAGGTACAACTTTGAGAAAAAGAAATTTGTTGTTGAATTGTTTTGTTAAATGACTTAACTTGAATTTCAAATGTTTCCTTACTACAACTAGGAGGAAAAATACAGTGTACAGAATTTAACCAACATTTTCTTGAAAATAAGAATTCACACAATTTGAATTCTCTAATCGCTAACTTGAACACAAACATCCCACAGGGAATGGGCCAGTACAAGTTGAAATATGATCGGCAGTCGGCCCACTCGGAACGAGTCGCCACCCAGACGACCCTCTTCACATTGGCGTCCTACCTGGAAAAGCAAGTCCCCCACTGCATGTCCGTGGCTAGGATACTACATGCGAAATGTCCGCTGGTCAAGTTCCGTCACCATGCAACGGGGCTGTCATGTGACCTGACCGGAGACAACAGGTAAGAGAGTGCTGAAAAAGCAACCTTGTAATTATTGATCAAACAATATGTGATTGTTTGTTTGTTGTTGTTTTTGGGGGGGAGGGGGGGGGGGGGGTAGATGTTTTTGGGGGAAGTGGCAAAATCTGTTAAGATCGAATACACTAGAGTCCCATTCTTAGTAACTCAGACTTGAATCACAATGCAACATTTTGTCATAAACAGCTTTTCGTTGCTTTCTGTGCCGGGTATCCGGATACCCGACTGAAACAGTCATTACCCAGTTCCATTTTTTCGGTTCCAATTACCCGTAAACGACTTTTTAAAAGTCGGACTTAACATTTGAGCGGTGCGAACAGAAATCTGTGACTCTTGAACAATGTAATGTTTACACTTTTACAGACAATTATCTTTAAATTCAAGAGATTACACTCCAATAAAGAAAAGATCGATTTAAGTATGGTATCCTCTGTATTATAAAAGTCAGTTTGTTACCATTTACAGTACATGTATTTGTACACCACCGGAGGCATGTTTTCAACAAAAATGAAAATGGGTATCCGGGTATCCGAAGTTTCCTGATTTCGGGTATCTGGTTCCAAAAATATCGGAAAACGCACAGCCTTATTTCAGTGTAAGTATGCACCTATTGTGATGAAACTTTCACAGGTTAGTTTCATGATATATTTCATAATTTGGATGTTATATTTGACTCGACAATGACTTTAAAACCACATATCTCCAACATTGTTCGCATATCATCATTTCATATCAGAAATATAAGCCGAATTAGGAAATACTTGAATAAAAGTGCTGCTGAACAAATTATACATGCATTTGTCACATCACGGCTCGATAACGGGAATGCTCTCCTTTACGGTCTTCCGCAGAATCAAATATCTCGTCTTCAGCACATACAAAACACAGCAGCTCGTGTTGTGACTTTGTCCAGAAAGTCATGCCATATCACGCCAATCTTGAAAGAACTGCACTGGCTTCCTGTTTCACAGAGAATTGTTTTTAAACTTATGCTAATTGTTCACAAATCTTTTAATAACATTGCTCCAATTTATATTTCTGAACTACTTAAAGTCTACACTCCATCACGCAATTTGCGCTCCAGCAACATGTCACTCCGCAAGGAACCAACTTCAAAACGGAACTGGGGTGATAGGTCGTTTTCTGTCGCAGCTCCGAGACTCTGGAATCATCTTCCAACTAAACTCAAATCTTGTCATAGTATAACCAGATTCAAGTCGATGCTTAAAACTCATCTTATGTCACAACTCTTCAAAGATGATGTATATTTGTAATTGCATTGTAGGTACATGTATCTCGGTGTATATTGTTTGTATTAATGTTTTTTCTTTGTTTCCGCGCCTTGAGCGCCCAGCAGGGTGGATATGTGCGCGCTACAAATCTTTATCATTATTATTATTATTATTATTATAAAAACTAGAGGAGTGAAATGTACGAATGTAAACAAATACTAAAGTTGTATTATCCGTTTAAGTGCCTCGAACTAATTAAATACCTCATTTACCCCCAGCATTGCCCTGAAGAGCAGCGAACTGCTTTCCGTCTACGGTCAGGTGGATCCGAGAGTGCGCCCTCTCGTGTTTATGATCCGCCATTGGGCTCGGCACCACAGCATCACAAGCCGTAACCCTGGCTACTGGATCACCAATTTCCCGTTGACGCTACTGGTGGTGTTCTTTCTGCAGTCCAGACCCAAACAGGTGGTGCCGTCATTTCACTACCTTCAGTCTCTTGCAGGTAAGGTGCTTCATTCGAATAAACAATTGTTCTACACACAACCAATCTGAAACATGACAACCTCCCATGGATTTGTTGGTAGTCAAATACAGCACTTTGTAATGGACACTTCAAGTCAAGAACAGTACAGTGCTATTTTATAAAAAAATATATAAATAAATGTATGCACAATCGCCCTGAACAAGGCTAAAAGCCACTCAAGGTACAGGGCTACAATAGAAGAAAAATAGAAAGTAAATAGACTCTCAGAGGAGCTGAATGTGTGAATTGAGATTCCTCTTGAAACAGGATAGATTGTAGGATGGAGGGAAATATGCACCAGGCAAGGAATTCCAAAGAGAAGCAGCACATACAAAAAAACTATTAGTATAGCTTTTCGTTATACATCTAGGTATAGCTAGGGGTGTATGGGTGAGAAGAGGCGAAAAGCCGAGTTTCACGCTCAAACACCCTAACAGGAGGAACCAAGTTGGATAGACCGGTGGAAACATTTTAACCATGATAATATTTGTGGAACAAACTAATGGTGGCAACAGACCTACGATGAGCCCAACTCATCAGCAATCAAAGTAACAAAACGCTTCTGCATCCTATCTAATAAAGATGATGTGACACGCATAAAACACCAGCCCAAATGGTGACAACAGTATGTCAATACTCAGCATAAGTCGAATTTTCCTTTCACATTTTTACTTTATTCTATTTTATTTGTAGCTGATTCAGACAGATGCTTCATTGATGAAATAGACTGCACGATTCCTGATGACCTCACCAATGTATTGCCATCGGAAAACACACAAATATCAGGTAACAATATCACCATTTCCACCGATAAACCGGCAAAGTAGGAGTAAGACCACATAACTGTGGAAAGCTTGATAGTGGGTAGCAAAATCTTATTGGTCAATCCGAGCCATTTGATTGACAGTACAGGTTTTTTACTATTAAGTGATTTATAGAAATTATTATTATTTTGCGCCTCGGATTAGGTTTCTAGATAGATGGCGCTTTATAAGTTTCATTATTATTATGTAGTATGATAAAGTAATTAATAGTGGACAGTTAAAAAAATGCTTCGCTCAATCATTCTTGTGAAATATTTACAAGCAAAATGAAGTGTAACCAATAATTACAGACAGAAAGCCGGTGAAACAGTGAAACTTACAGAATATATCTTGACTTGAATAACGGTGTAAATAAGAGAATAGTTTCTTTTATAAGATAATAATATGAATGTTTTTTGTTTTATTTTCTTAAGCGGAGCTACTACACGAATTCTTCAGTTTCTGCACATCGTTTGATTTCCAGCACAGCTCCATCTCCATCCGCAGCGGCACGTCCAGTCCAAAGCCAGACTTCAGCACCCCCCTCCACATGGAGAATCCCTTGGAACCCGAACTGAACATGTGCAAGAACGTCTCCCCGGGGTTACTCCGGGAGATCCAGAAGCACTCCCAGAATGCATTGCAAATAATGGACACGCCCGGATTCCATGGGCCAGGGTGTGGGTCGGAGGTCATTCACCCATGGGGCATTGGAGCCCTGTTGACCCCCGTCAAGGCCAAACGGAATGGGAAGGGTTCCGTTGTGATCGGCAGCGACATCGCCGATATGTTGCGGGGGTTGTCGCGGAAACCAAAACTGTCAAACATTTCAAATGGGAACAGCCCCACTGCCGCCCTCTCTGGAGACGAGTCTCAATTGGGAGACTTCTCCATGATGCAACTAGAACATATTGATGCAAGGGCTGTGAACACAGAAACCCTGACCGCACTTGATGCAAGTCTAATGTCAGATAGTACAGTGACCTCTCAAATTACTAGAACAATGAGGGCGAGGGCCAATGCCCAAGAGAACTCAGAAACGGACAGACTCAAGCAATCTATGCAAGACTTGGTTGAGGAGAAGTACCCTGCACACCGTGATAGCACAGCAATCGTCAGTGTCGAATCCACACTATCTGAATCTCAAGCCACAATGAAGCAACAAGTACCCAAACTACAGATCACAATTAACAATGTTAAGAGTCGACTCTTCGATAGACGACACAGACAGATACCCAAGGGTCTCGTTCAATGAGATAGCTTTATACAGTACAGTTGTGTTGATGTATCTGCTCTGTGCACATACTAGCCTTCCACTTCCAGCAGTGAAATTATCTCCCAATATTATAAGAGCAATTCTGTGGTTACTCACGTTACATTTGTGAGGTTTTGGGCCCACTCTTAACCCTCCTACTATAGCTGCACTTTAGTGGCAAGTTGCTATAGATGTCAAAACCAGTCAATTGCCTGTTTTGACTGTTGACCCAAATGTGCAACACGGGAGCATTTTTTGACTGGTTTTTACTGTCATTTTGACCACCCTGAATGATACCAGACAATGCTTTTACCAGTCAAAAACGGTCAACTTATTTTGACCTGTAAATGTACTTACTACACGTAAGGTTTGACAGTGTTCGACTTTTAAGTGCACAAGATATACCTTGGCAAGTATATCAACATTTTGACCGATTTTGACCCTTGTAGTAGGAGGGTTAATGCCATAATATATATTTCACTCAGTAGTTGCATTATACTCAGATCTTACTCAGCACGAAAAAATAATTTCATGTACATGAGTAACCAGCATTTTTCTCTTACATAGCGTGCATATTTTTTATTTTAACATTTCTGAAATTATTTGTTTGTACTGAATAAGGTCTGGGTATAATGCAACTGATGAGTGAAATATGTAAGTTAAAAAAAAATATGGCATAAATAGTGGGCCCAATACCTAAAAAATGTAACGTGAGTAATCATGGAATTGCCCATAACAAGAATAATAAACTGCACACCATATAAAGAACCCAAAGTGCATAGAACACTTCCAGTGTCATTGTACATATGTATGGCATTGTGTGTACGAAACACCTTTATCCATATACACTTGATCTTCATCCAAACACTCTTCCCTGGAAGGTAACCCTTACCACTTGAATCAGGAGACGGCAGCTTCTGACATAAAGGACACCCTCAATAGGTTGAACAAAAAAAAGAGTCTGATCTAACCCAAACTCCCTAGGCCCATTTGCTAACCTGAATCCTCCAAAATCCTTCAGTAGTAAAGCAAGTACATGACATGAATGCACACATGTGTTTCTAATCTGTGATACGTGGAGCAATAAACAGTGTCCACTGACCCAGCAATCACTACAACAAACATGGATGTACATGTACCATGGAAAGGCAAGTATGCCTAATAACCTCAATCCTCCAAAATCCTTCACTTGAGGATTTTGGGCTAATGTAGTCCTGACACTTCTCAATGTAACTTTGCATGTTTGGTGAAAAAAAAACACGACATGGCGACAAACCCATTAATTTTTTGTTCTTACTTACATAATACGTAATCAGTAACTAGACATTCAAAGCATCACAGTATGTTGTCGCATTTTATTATTTACACATAACAGATTCCTTTTAGTAATACAAATACATGCTCAGTCTGCATTATAACATAAAATGGACTCCAACCATGTTTTTGGGTGAAATACTGACAAAGAAAAGACATTTGTGTTTAAAGCCATTTTTTTTTTGTATGTACTATTCTCTGAGCAATATGTGACCATCCACCACAAGGGGGCTGTAAAGTCGAAAATTTCACATTTGGAGGTTCATATATTTTTGGAAAGAGTATATCATAAGGTTTAAAATGATACCAAACAAGTCATTCCTACGCGAAGTTATGGTGTATCAAAGTCATTACACTAATTACCCGTTTTGTGATGCCACATCACATAAAAGCCCGGATACATTGTTGGCAGGAATGTCCCATTCAGGCCACTCCAAGCCATTAGCTGTTGCCAGTGGCCTCCTATGGTTACCCCTTCTGTGCACTGTCACACCACTGAGATTGCAGGCCATACTAATATGTTCAAACATTTACAGTGGCCTTGGGTGGCACACAGTTGATTTTGTGAGATTGCTTGTACATGTATGTACTGAAGGTTGCTAAAGAACAGAATTTAGTGGTTGGGAGTGGCTTCAATGTGTAGGAGGGTTTTAAGCAACAAAACAAGAGCTAGAATATTAACTCTATAAAAAAACCAATACACTTTTGGTAAAATGTCTGTTAACCCTCCTACACAGAGGCCACTGTAAACCACTAAATGTCCAATGTGTTGTACACACATTGTTTGTGCATATAAGCCACACTGCATACAAAGACACATGTATACCACAATTGACCTTATTTTCAGCGGGTTATACTGTAAACAAACTCCCAATAATAAATCACCATCGGCCACTGAGACCAATAAACCATACCAAGCCTCCATCCATTGGGATTTTCAGCAGTTATTTTGTAAACACAGACTCTCCATAGTAACCTACCACCAGCCACTGAGTCTGGAACAAAGTAATATGCCCTGCAATATGTCAATCACAAACCACTAAAACCAACAGACATATGAGGCATTATGTTACTATGCAGTATAGCTATGAGGAGCCACTGCCTACCATAGCAATGGGTTGTTTAAGAAATTGCACTGATTGTAGGAGGGTTAATGCATCCATACTAAAAGAATCCAGAGATACAAGTACATAAAACCAACATGCGATAGTTTTAGCTTATTTCATTATGTCCTTAAACAAGAAAATACATTCAATTGTTTGTATTCATTCCAATGTGGAACTACCGTCTTCAGATGACAAATTTATAATGGAGATTATGTCACTAATTTGACAGAACATGAGACAAAAATATTTCAAGAGATGTTTGCTACAATCCACATAGTAAGTTTTATGAAAAACTGTCTACAATTTTTTTTTGGAGATTACGAGAAGTGTTAACAGTGGCTTTATGGTACAGCAAAATCAATCTAGCTGCAGACATGATTACACTAAATACATGCACATCGCGAAATAGAATAAAGCATACCATGTATATTCTTGTGCATAATCTGCTTGTGTTAATAAAGATCTTGTCCAAATAGTTTCCAAAAATATGTTACTTCGGATTACCATGACCAACCCACCCCTATATACAAAATGATGAATGTGGTTCTATGAACAATGTTGAATTACATTGAAAAAAAAAAAAAGCCATAGAATTTCAAAAATTTTAGTCATTTTTCGGATCCACGCCATACAAAGTGTTATATTTTGGGAAACATTTTTATTTCGACAAGATCCTTTACATACACACGTTTGGAGATTTATTTAAACAGAAATTCATAAGTCTTTACAAGTACAGAATATCCAAAGGAGGTTGCAAAATGATCCTTAATTCCTAGTCGGTATTTACTGATATTAAGATGTCAACACAACAACACTTGAACATGTGTATTCTGATTAAATCTTCATTCTGTGCCAAGAGTTTACAATTATTATTGATGTTTGTGCCAAGGACAGATACATGGAGTGCCATGGTCGAGCGGTTTAGTGCATCGGGTTTGTGTTCTGATGGCTGAGTCATCAGAATGTGGGTTCGAATCCCAACCGCGACCATGGTGCTTGTGTCCTTGAGCAAGACACTTTACCATAATTGCTTCTCTCCACCCAGGGGTAAATGGGTACCTGTGAGGGCAGAGTTGGTTGTTGTGTTTGATTAGCCCTATATGCGCTGTAATGGCAGCAATTGAGCTGTATACTCCCCAGGGAGCCGAGATGGTTTCAGGAATGATTTATGAGCCTGATGAGCAGGGGTAATAATGTCGTGCGCTATATAAGTCTACATTATTATTATTATTTGATTCAATCAATTTTTTTTGTTCCACATCTAAGAAAGGGTCTTCTTAGGAGCTATTCATCTTGCCATTATTTTCACCAAAACATGCTGGGAAGCAAAGTTGAAGTACTCAAACTCATTAAAAAGTACTCAACTACAAACATGTTTCAGTTTGAAGGCAGGGGGTTTACAAGATGCACTTATTCATAATACAGTCAAGACATGAGATACACAGTTTACTAATATTATAATCATCTTTGGCGTGCACCTTTTAAAGGGGACGAGGGGGGTCTGGAAAAGAGCACTGTACACTTTGAAAATGGTGAAAATTATTAAAGGTACTCTTTGAATCAAGAAATTCGTTTAAACAACCAAGCGGACAGTTTCAGCATATTACGTTGTGTGGGTTTACGAGAGAGAATAGTGATTGCTCATATTCATTCAAACTTGGAATATATGTCTACAGATGACAACAATTATTTGTGAAATTTGATTAAATGATATTTGATTAAATGATGTTTGATTCATCATCAACTTTACAACAAGGAAGTTTCATGTAAATCTGTCATCATATATATATGACATAAAACACAATAAAGAGGGCCACTTTGCATCCGTCACGTTAGCAATTTTTCCAATGGTTATTATTTATTTTTAAGTACCTGAAACCGACCAAAAAGTGTTTTAACATGTGAATGGACATGCAGGCTAATACTAGAACTAATTTGAGTTGATTTATTTATTTTTAAATTTTTTTATTTATTTTTTTACCCTCAAATTTCCATAACAAATTGGACGGAAAAAGTTACCTCACTTTTCCGTCCATTTGTTGATGGAAATTTTAGGGTAATTAAAAAAATAATAGTAATAATCAACTCAAATTATCTTTAGGATAAGCATGCATGTCTATTCAAATGTTGAAATTCTTTTTGGGTGGTTTCAGATATTGAAAGAAAAACTCCAACCATTAGAAAAACTGCTAACGTGACGGTAGGAAAGTGGCCCCCTTTATTGTGTTGTATGTCATATTTTTTTGAGAATACCAAATGTGTATATAGGGGACTTTAATGTGTTACTAAAACTCCAAAATCAACATTAAGATATTAATTAAAAATAAATTCACGTTACCTGTTTAACCCTCCTATGTACAGTGCAGTTTGCCATAGAATTGTCAGACCTTTCAAAACCTTTCAAGTTTGCTGTACTGAAGGGTTTTGAAAGGTGAGAAAACTGTCTGACAAAAGGGACCTATGAAAGGTTTCGAAAGGTGTAACAACTCTCTGAACAAACTGGTGTTGAAATATTTCAATACCTTTCAAAGGGTATTGAAAGGTGTGGTTGTTCAGTAGCAACAAATTCTGGAGGGTTTTAAAGGGTTCATGATTATTGATAGCCATTTTGGCCCGTAAGCAGATTTTGAAAGGTTTTGAAAGGTCAAACCATAGGAGGGTTAAAACACAAATTCTGAAGGTCTTTTGATTGCTAGTAATTCTTCACACATGCAGATTTAATTACTTAATTCTTAACGTCACTTTTACCCAAACACATGCATGTAAGAATGTTTACCAACCTAAATCTTATTTTTAGTGGAAGGATAATAAGATGGTATCCCTCCCTCTTGTTTTGCCCTTGCCACAAATGCCCTGTCACTTTACAGGATCACATTTTTAAAAATATAAATTCAAGGAAATGTCCGTGCTTTGCTCCAAACAATTCCACTTTTATGGATTTTGGAAGTGAGTCTGTTAAACGTGGCATTCATTGCACATGAGGCACCAAAATACAATATGATGTAAATCAAAATTTGGGTTGGGTTGGATTGGGGGTTATCCGAGTTCAGAGGACGATGAGGTCAAAGGTTCATATCCTGACCTGTCGCCCCTGGATGACCTCTCCGATTTCGTGAGATGACAGTGTCTCATACTGCAGCAGGGCCTCAGCAAGCTGCCGATGTTCCTTAGAGTGACACTTCAGAAGGGACTTGGCTCGTTCATATGAGTCCTGTTGTTACAATAATTCAAACATCCAAACTTGATACAAATTATAACTAATACAAGGAGTCTATTTCCTACCCAACCTGTGCCAGGCTGGTATCCCAAATGCACGTACGCACAATGAGCGTGTTGGCTACCTTACTGGATAAGCATTCGACACTACTAGTAATACTGCACTAAATGGGATTTAAACTCGATACCACTGGGCTATCCGCTCTGTACACATCGTAGCCCTCTAGTGGTGAAATTTCATCCCAGTGTTTTGATGATAGCCACTTTGGTGTCAAGTGAGCGTAGTGCGTGTACTTTATTGTACTACGTGCCAGACCATGATCACTGGAGATAATCCTGCCCAATCACTCACAAGTGATCTAACAACATGAGCCCTCAACAGCTAATGCATGGGAAAATAGCAGACTTAAACGACACCATAGAGCTCTAGGTTGATGAAATTCTTGCGTCGGGTGATAAACAATTGATTAAACTTTTGCCCTACACCGACGTTTTTCACTGGAACCTGCTGCTATATAGGATTCTCGTCGGCCAATCGTCATCGGGCAAGCTCGGTTGTTGAGACGTCTGCACTAGTAAGCAGGAGGTCGTGGGTTCGAATCCCGCCCGAGTCGCCTGTGAGGTTTTTTCTACAGACACTCGGAAAGCACGGAGTATACAGTGCTATACACACGTCGGTGTAGGGCAAAAATTTAATCAAACAGAGCTATATATATAGTTCTATGCACAACACTCAATTTAAATGGATAGCACAGTACAGACGCACGTGTAAAGTACAGTTCTTGCACATGCCTGCAAGTCACCCATGGTGCATTGCTTCTTTTGAGACATTGCACATCAGTCTGTGGAATACAACATCGTGAATGGCCCAAATCCATTTCAGCATTTTACAATGACCCAGCTGTGGCCGAGACAAAATGAATTCATTTTTCAGTCTGACTGACCCAAAATGTCTCTATCTGAAGGTTTTATTAATGGAAAGGTTATCAAATTGGTAATTCAAAATTAACCAAATGATCAAATATTAAAGTAATAAAGCTGGTGATGATGGAATTATTTCGTCTTTGATCCAAAGAGAGTAAGCATACTCTTTGAAGCAGTTTTGCAGAAACATTACCAATACGTTCCTGTTATAGCTTTTACTTACCTTAAGAAGTGTTCTGATTTCGCTCTCAATCAATGACAGCGTTTCTGGGCTGGGTTTCTGTCCTACACCCATACTCATTTCATCTGCGTCAACATACGTCATCACTCCAAGCTACGGTGAAAAGTAGAAGAAATAAGACCAGATTGTTTTACACACATTCAACTGGGGTGTGATTTGACAAAAATAAACAATCCTGACAAATGGGTAGCAGGCCTGGGTCTCCCTTTGGTCTAGAGGACAAAGCCCCCTGAACCTCCTGGATGTTTAATTCTGGAGGATTTACAGACTCTCTACATCCCCACAAACAAGCAACTAGAGGTTTGGACACAATACAGGCTACTTCTTTCTTTCCCATTTAAAACTTTTGAGGCAAACGGAAATTTGTAAAAAAAATCCTGAAATCAGGAAAAATCCTGAGAAATCACAGGCCTGATTGATCCAAGAGACAAAACTTAGATTTCTCAATGAGCTTCCAAATTCCCAGATTGACTTCATGATTATAGCATATTATTAAATGGTCAAGACTGGTAAAAACATGAAAACGCTCGGGTGCAGTAACAGCCGGTATGGACCCGGTCATTATCACGCAGTGAGTTGTTTGAGTCATGTGCCTGCTGTTACATTAAGCCAGCGCGGAAGTCTCGTCATGGAATTAAACCAATCAGTGTGTCAAAATGTTTGATACAGGTCACGCTGATTGACGAGCGTAGTTTGCATTTCATTTGTCCAAAATATGTGGATTTGACTTATTTTCAACTAAAACTACTGATTTTGAAATTTGGAAAACGAAATTGCGATTTATGGATAGGAATACAAGTTTGACACTTGGTCTTTGTCCTGCAGGATTAACCCTAACCTTCCCAAATCCTTTGAAAAAGTGAAGGATTTTGGAGGATTGAGGTTATTAGGCATACTTGAAAGTCTGCTCTGATCGTGACTATACTGTCCCCTTAAGGGGAGGGGAAGGGGATTAACTGACCTTCTCACTCATGCCACACTTGGTGACCATCATTCTCGCAATGCGCGTCGCCTGCTCAAAGTCACTGGACGCCCCCGTGGTGACGTTCTCCGTCCCAAAGATGATCTCTTCGGCCACACGGCCACCCATGCAGATGTCCATCTGGGCCATGAGTTGGGTCTTGGTCTCGTTCCATTGGTCTTTGTCTGGCAGCAGAGACACCTGAACCAAACAAAATAAATCCTACATAAATACACAAAAACCGTTCATGAAATCAGAGAGTGCGTACCATCTGTACAATTTCAGCAGCAAACCTGTGCTATCCATCTTCTTTGGAGGTACTTCAGCGGGGTACGGTTTGTTTAACCCTAACCTTCCCAAATCCTCCAAAATCCTCTTTGCTAAAGTGAAGGATTTTGGAGGATTGAGGTTATTAGGCATACTTGCCTTTCCATGGTACATGTACATCCATGTTTGTTGTTGTGATTGCAAGGTAAGTGCTTGGGTCAGTGGACACTGTTTATTGCTCCATGCATGCAGGGAGGGTCCCTGGCCATGTACATGTATCACAGATTAGAAACACATGTGTGCATACATGTCATGTGCTTGCTTTACTACTGAAGGATTTTGGAGGATTCAGGTTATGTGTAAGCAAATGGGCCTAGGTAGTTAGGGTTAATGTAAAAACAGCAAACAATGTGACACCTGGGTACATTTGAAGCGCCCTCCAGTGTCTTCATTTTAATTACTGAAATTATGCCGGACTGGTAATTTTTTTAAGTTAAGGCCAAAAACAAAAAGTCTCTGGTTTCTGGTCTCCGTGCTCGTCGCCTCAGACCCACGCATCAGCATTTTTAATTTTTTTTTGTTTCTTGCTATGAAACGATGCCTAATTACAGCCAAAATTGCTGGATCGATTGGAATTCTGCCGTGCTGTGCTTTAAACGACTTTTTCACATAGGGGTATGAACGTTTGCCCGATTTGTGAGGCCTCTCTTAGCCACCATACTTTGTATATGGGACATTTGGTCCCGGCATATACATGTATCACGTATTTCCCTGTTGGCAAAAAAAAAAGATGGCCAAAAAAAAACGAAGAAAAAAAAACACGTGACCGCACCGATTTTGAAGCCGACCGATGACCAGAAACTTGAGACTTTTTTTTATGGCCTAAGGGTCTAGGCCTAGAAACGCACACATTCACATACAACTTTACTGTCAAGTATTTTCTCCATCCATTCAATCTCAAATTCCTAGAGCTGTTCCTGGAGCCATGAATTGGACTTGCATTCGAGGTTTATTCTCTGTAAACAAAACAAAAATAAAACACAAAGACAACTTACGTGACCAAGACTAGGTCCCCTGGGCATGATGGTAGCTTTGTTGATGTTCTTGGCACCCTTGGTGTAGTACGCAACCAGGGCGTGTCCGCTCTCGTGGTATGCCGTGATCTCACGGTTCTTCTCGTCAACCTGGGCGCTTTTCCTCTCTGGCCCTGATTTAAATGATTGAAACCACTATATGTAAATCATTGCTAATCTAAAAAAAAAAAAACACACAATTGATCTCAGTTTGACATGACGTGTGTTGATCTAACAATCTACTAATAAACTAATCTGCTGACCACTGTTTTCCACTATTAACACGGTGAAACCATGGACGAATCACACCCTTTCTGCTTCACTTATTTTCCTACATGTTGACAAATAATAATATTCATTCATAAATTGCTTCCCTTCACCCAGGAGTATAAATGGGGACCTGTGAGGGCAGAAATGGTAATTGTGTTGAATTAGTTGTTGAGAGCCTAACAGGCTGCCGGGGCCGTATACTTCCCAGGAAGTTAAGAATGATCCAGGAATGATTTGCAGAAGCTTGATGACAGGGATAATAATGTACGCACCTTGAGCATCACATCATGATGGAGTTGACGCTATATGTATATAAATTCCACCATTATTATTCCTTTTCAACAAATAAAACTTGTCTAAAGCAATTGTTACTGCTGTACTGTCGTACACATGAAATAAATATTTCCAAATTCAATTCTTACATAGAGTGCACAGCATTGGTTTAGAAGCACTGGACTGTGTAGAAAACAAAGAAGACACAGAATACTGGTACCACAGTTATGATGACACCGAGTGAAATGGTCAGCATATTAGTTGAACTGGAAGGGGTGTATGTAGGTGCTTACTTACCCATGAGTATTTTGTCTTTAGCATACTCCAAATCTGCCATATCTATTGCCTCTTTGCCTAGTCTAGCTGCTTGTAACGCTGCCTGGTTCACCAGATTCTCAATATCGGCTCCTGAACAAAAATCACAGTTTCAGTTTTTGAAATTAATCTCATGGTAACAAAATATTATCACTGCACACAGATAATCAATAATATTTGTAGCTTTTGCATGGTGAAAAGGATATAAAGTAAAGACTGTTTGCAATGACACCATGTGAAATTCTCAATTGAGTAGTGATCAGTTCTGACAAGAACTGGTGGTTACAAATCGACATTAATGAGATACTCATTGGTTTTAATATGGTAGCATACCATGTTTCAATAGAGGGCTCAGTTTACACTTTGGTGGTTGTAATGGTCAATGTAAATAAAGGGAGAGAAAGCTTGGAGTCCTCATAGTGGCTGTTGGCTGCATTGAGTGATATTTAATAAAATTTGGCTGCTTTATGTAAGAGTAACTATATACAATCTCAACTATCGCGAAACTGAGGTACAGGTTCTGAAAAGAACCTTATCGCACAACTCGTATCTCAACCTTCGTTTAGTGAGAAAGGTTCAAGAGAGAACCAATGTCGGGCAACTAGTTTTTCTCTACTGTCGCTAAGTGAGAAATATGGTTCAGGGAGAACCATGGGGACTTCACGGGTCAATATGGTTCAGGGAGAACCATGGGGACTTCATGGGTCAATATGGTTCAGGGAGAACCATGGGGACTTCACGGGTCAATATGGTTCAGGGAGAACCATGGGGACTTCACGGGTTATTCTCAACGTTTCCATTAGCCTGCTCTAATCTTCGTCAGGAGAATGAAGAGGTTTGGAGATGCAGCTCCTGTACCTCGGCTTCGCGATAGTCGAGATAAACACATGGTGTTACCGCAAACCGAAACGATATCGATATTCCACGATGCAAAACATTCAACTGGATTAAAACATATTAAGGCAATCAGTGCATACATGGTGTCACTAAAACCCTACAACTGACCAAAGATTCAAATAAAAGAATGGTTCTAATCACCTGTGAACCCGACTGTTCCTCTTGCAAGAACATCCATATCAACTTCTACAAAAAAAAAGTTATTCAGTGTAGTTATTCTTGATTAAAAAGATAAACAATAAATGGTGAAAATAACTGTTCAATTTCAACACATTGGTTTGCACAAAAAGTAAAAATAATATTTTACAAATTGAGATGTCCGAGGTATTTTCCACAGTGAATGAATTGCTTATAATTATTCAAAAAGACATTTTGATAGATATGTAAAAAAAAAAATTAAAAAAACTTTCAATGGATCATCAGCTGATGATCCACTGATGATATGATTCATGTGTTTTAGAATGACAACATGACAGATGGAATAACTTCTTGGGATCTTTGGTACCATTAACCCTAACCACCTAGGGCATTTTGGCTAGAAACCATCCCAAATCCGCCAAAATCCATCAACATGCAGTAAAAAGGTACCCCAATTGTTGGACTTTGATGGAATTGGTACTGTGGCAAATGCAAAGCATCCATGGCTTGGCTATGCAGTCTTGAATCCAACAAAAGCAGCCGGTGGAGTTTGGTGGATTTGGTACACATGGCTACATGCTCTATTCACTGGGCAATACTGTGGAGTACTGAATCCATCATATATGTGACCATCCACCACAAAGGGGCTGTAAAGTCAAAAATTTCACATTTGGAGGTTCATATATTTTTTGAAAGAGTATATCATAAGGTTTAAAATGATACCAAACACAAGTCATTCCTATATTCCTACGCAAAGTTATGGTGTATCAAAGTCATTACACTGGTTACTTACACTTTCATATAAACTTCATATAAACTTACATTTTGTACAGATTTATGAACTCATTGCCCGAAAGAAAACGTGGTTTTCATGATTTTTGAAATTGAATTTAATTCTGCAATTTTCAGAACTAAAGGAGAATATTTCAAACTTTTCATTTCTAAAAAAACCCCAAAATGGCCAACCGACTGATTTTTCATGCATTTCAAGCCGTACTGCTAAATCAACATGTGCGACTTTACAGCCCGTTCGTGGTGGACGGTCACATATACTACTCAAAACAATTTAGGGAACACCAGATTTTTAACATCAAATAGGTTTGAAATGTTCCATGAACCGGGATTTTCATTTGCAACCCCCTCTCTCTTTCAGTAGTCATGTCATGAAATGTGTAATCACTACACGCTCCTTTATCATCTGTTTCATTGTGCAGTTGTTTCTCATCAATTCTTTGAAACATTGTGTTTATCTGAAATAAATGATCTTGCTTTAACTGAGATTATTCCGGTGTTCCCTAAATTGTTTTGAGTAGCATATTACACATCCAACAGTGCAAGCGCTAACAATAGGATATTACATTAGAAACATATAAAATAGCAAACAACATACAACATTAAAATACAGAACAGAAATATGGCAAGAAAGTTACAAGTAAATATTGAACATACATTAAAATTAAAACTAAAATTCTCAAAACCAAGTAAGCTTTAAGAAAATACTTCCCTCAATTTCCTTTTGGATTATTACCAATGGTGCATGACCCCTTTAACCCTCTTACTATAGCTGCACTTTAGTGGCAAGTAGCTATAGAGGTCAAAATCAGTCAACTGCCTGTTTTGACTGTTGAGCCAAATGTGCACACAGGGGCATTTTTGACTGGTTTTTACTGTCATTTTGACCACCCTGAACAATACCAGACAATGGTTTTACCAGACAATGGTCTACTCATTTTGACCTGTAAATGTACTTACTACACGTAAGGTTTGACAGTGTTCAACTTTTAAGTGCACAAGATATACCTTGGCAAGTATATCAACATTTTGACTGATTTTGACCCTTGTAGTCACAGAAGGGTTCAAGCAATTAAAAAAACACAGAGATGCTACAGGCAGACCAAAAAAAATCCTGAAAGTAAACTTGTGCGAAGCATAGCGAGCAAAGCTCTCGCCCCTCACGGCGTGGGGTCCAGGGGCCCGCTTAAGGGACCCTGGTGGGGTCCAGGGGCAACGCCCCTGGTGGGGGTCGAGGGGGCGAAGCCCCCCGAAGCTCCTGGGTTTCTAGGCTTAATAAACCCTTAGGAGGCCCTTCTAGAACATATATTTCACAGGATAAAACATACAAATTAAGACAGAAAATGCATGAGTTCAAGCTTTTTGGAAGTTAATTTTACCATTGCTTACCTGTTGCATAGAAGTAAAAGTTCATTTTTTTAGTTTTTTGGGTGCTGTCTGCTGCTCTGCATGCCTCTTTCTATTTGCAGTCTGCCTTATTACCATTTTTTATTTTTTTATTTTTTTATTTTATTTTTTATTTTTTATTTTTTTTTTTTATTATTTTTTTTTTTATAATAATTTTTTTTCCGGAACTTTTCGGAGGTTTAAAAAAAAAACGGAATTCCGGAAAAATCCGGAAATGTAGCATCTCTGAAACAGTATCCTCCCCCTCCCATGTATCTTTATAGATAAGTTGCATCTCTTTACCTTTACTCTTGGTCACCCTGGCTAGGTACAGCTTCAGAATGTCTGTACGACCTTTGACATCTGGCTTGGGGACAACCACTTTCATATCGAATCTGCCTGGTCTTGTCAAAGCCCTGCCATTACACAAATAAAAAGTCAAATTACATCTTTGAGATCACACAAAATACTTACCAGCTCTGTGAAAATCAATTTGGAATTTCTTGATTTTAAGGTGAATATTCCATGTGAATCCTTATTTTCTTGATTATTTTTTTTGGTTTAAAATCAGAAAACTATATATATGGTGGGACATATATATAGGATTCTAGCCGGCCAATTGTCATCGGGCAAGTTCGGTAGTCAAGAGGTTAAGACATCTGCTCTAGTAAATAAGAGGTCATGGGTTCAAATCCCGCCCGAGTCGCCTGTGAAGTTTTTTCGCAGACACTCGAAAAGTATGCAGTACTATACACACATCTGTGTAGGGCAAATTAAATCAGTTGTTAAATCAAAACATTGTTTTTTTCCATGCAGTAAACAAGTCAATTACTTTCACATAAATAACTGACTGACAAAATATTTGAAGAAGGAAATTCCAACGTAGGCAGTGAATCTACACAGTGCACATACAAACTTCTACACTCCGATTGGTTTAATCACACTTAGCATGCATAATAATGGCTGAAGGTTACAACACATACTTGCTGGTCCGCCATTATCACAAAAAAGCCAATCTTTATCATCAGTTAATACACCCCTAGTTGAATGCATTCTGATAATCCCTCACAAGATCATGTTTCGTCAGATTGTTTTTACTGTCTTGAACATTTGAAATGGGCAATCCCATGGTTACTCACGTTACATTTTTGAGGTATTGGGCCCACTCTTAATGCCATAATTTCCTTAATTATATATTTAAATCATTGTTTTTTTCACAGTACTTTGCATTATACCCTGACTGTGCTCAGCTGCCTCAGCACAAACAATTTGTATAAAGAAATTTGTTATATCTATAATAGAAAAATTTTGGTTACTCACGTTACATTTTTCAAACATGCATATAATATATCGTTTTCTGTTGTATAGCACACATGTAACGAATGTCTGAAATTCTTATTCTGTGCCGAGTAAGGTCTGGGTAGAATCGTTTCCTGTTGTATAGCGCACATGTAACAAATGTCTGAAATTCTTATTCTGTGCCGAGTAAGGTCTGGGTAGAATCGTTTCCTGTTGTATAGCACACATGTAACAAATGTCTGAAATTCTTATTCTGTGATGAGTAAGGTCATGGGTAGAATCGTTTTCTGTTGTATAGCACACATGTAACAAATGTCTGAAATTCTTATTCTGTGCCGAGTAAGGTCTGGGTAGAATCGTTTTCTGTTGTATAGCACACATGTAACAAATGTCTGAAATTCTTATTCTGTGCCGAGTAAGGTCTGGGTAGAATCGTTTTCTGTTGTATAGCACACATGTAACAAATGTCTGAAATTCTTATTCTGTGATGAGTAAGGTCTGGGTAGAATCGTTTTCTGTTGTATAGCACACATGTAACAAATGTCTGAAATTCTTATTCTGTGATGAGTAAGGTCTGGGTAGAATCGTTTTCTGTTGTATAGCACACATGTAACAAATGTCTGAAATTCTTATTCTGTGCTGAGTAAGGTCTGGGTAGAATCGTTTTCTGTTGTATAGCACACATGTAACAAATGTCTGAAATTCTTATTCTGTGCAGAGTAAGGTCTGGCTAGAATCGTTTTCTGTTGTATAGCGCACATGTAACAAATGTCTGAAATTCTTATTCTGTGCTGAGTAAGGTCTGGGTAGAATCGTTTTCTGTTGTATAGCACACATGTAACAAATGTCTGAAATTCTTATTCTGTGCTGAGTAAGGTCTGGGTAGAATCGTTTTCTGTTGTATAGCGCACATGTAACAAATGTCTGAAATTCTTATTCTGTGCTGAGTAAGGTCTGGGTAGAATCGTTTTCTGTTGTATAGCACACATGTAACAAATGTCTGAAATTCTTATTTTGTGCCGAGTAAGGTCTGGGTAGAATCGTTTTCTGTTGTATAGCACACATGTAACAAATGTCTGAAATTCTTATTCTGTGATGAGTAAGGTCTGGTGGGTAGAATCGTTTTCTGTTGTATAGCGCACATGTAACAAATGTCTGAAATTCTTATTCTGTGCCGAGTAAGGTCTGGGTAGAATCGTTTCCTGTTGTATAGCACACATGTAACAAATGTCTGAAATTCTTATTCTGTGCCGAGTAAGGTCTGGGTAGAATCGTTTTCTGTTGTATAGCGCACATGTAACAAATGTCTGAAATTCTTATTCTGTGATGAGTAAGGTCTGGGTAGAATCGTTTTCTGTTGTATAGCACACATGTAACAAATGTCTGAAATTCTTATTCTGTGATGAGTAAGGTCTGGGTAGAATCGTTTCCTGTTGTATAGCATACATGTAACAAATGTCTGAAATTCTTATTCTGTGATGAGTAAGGTCTGGGTAGAATCGTTTTCTGTTGTATAGCATACATGTAACAAATGTCTGAAATTCTTATTCTGTGCCGAGTAAGGTCTGGGTAGAATCGTTTTCTGTTGTATAGCACACATGTAACAAATGTCTGAAATTCTTATTCTGTGCCAAGTAAGGTCTGGGTAGAATCGTTTTCTGTTGTATAGCATACATGTAACAAATGTCTGAAATTCTTATTCTGTGATGAGTAAGGTCTGGGTAGAATCGTTTTCTGTTGTATAGCACACATGTAACAAATGTCTGAAATTCTTATTCTGTGATGAGTAAGGTCTGGGTAGAATCGTTTCCTGTTGTATAGCACACATGTAACAAATGTCTGAAATTCTTATTCTGTGCTGAGTAAGGTCTGGGTATAATACAACTACTGTGAGAAAACTCATGAGTGAAATATTATGTAATGGCATTAAGAGTGGGCCCAAAACCTCCAAAATGTAACGTGAGTAACCATGGAGTTGCCCAAATTATTTATCTCAAAGTAATTTACTTTCTTTCCAAAGAGCAACGTACAGGTTTTAATTAAAGCTTTTTAAATGTACTTTTAAGGAGTTTGGATCTTACGGATCGAGTGATTCAGGGAAGTTGGTGGCAGCAAGGACCACAATGCCCTCATTCTGTTTGAAGCCATCCATCTCGGCCAGTAGCTGGTTAATGGTCTGACGGGCGTAGGGGTGGAGGGGTGAATCAACACGCTTACCACCGACAGAGTCTAACTCGTCAATGAAGACAACACAAGGGGTACTTGCCTTGGCTTCGGCTGGAAGAAATAGTTAAGAAAGATCAGATGATTGTCATTAATATGGTTATTTCCCAAATATTATATTGACAAATTTTTTTTTTTTTTAAAGTAGTAAGTTGTCTCACATTTTGACCCTAGCAGAGTCTCTATCATAGGATGTTATTGTAATATAAAAATGAAGATGTTATTTTGCACATCTTTTTTCTACAAATGGTGATCTGTTTGAACGCATTCTGATAATCACGTTCAATGCAAATTTTCAATTGAAAAGTTAATTTTCTTGAAGATTTTGGTTTTTGTTTGCTTTTTTATAATTTACATAGTAATTATTATTTTCTTATCTACCTACAGAATTCTGGCTATTCCATTTCCTTACAATACTTACAATACTAAAATAATTTTCCTCAAAAATGTATAGTTAAACATTTATCATCTGCGTTTTTCACTATTTTGACAATAATTTCAACCAATAAAATTGTCATCGGGACAAAGCAAACACTTTTAAATGACACATTTGGAGGAATTAAACAACTGGAGGAAGGGATATTTTCCTCCGTTATAAAAACATTGCTCTCATGTCAATTTTGTATGCAGAAAAAATATTTAAAAAAATCCCAGTTGGCTAGGTCTTGAGATAAATAAAAGAAAGGCATACCAACAGGGCAGTGAATGTTTCTGAACCAATCATTGGAGAAATTTTCTTCAATAAATAAATCAGTTCGGGTCTAAATCAAAGTCTGGCACGGAAAAAAAATCACCAATCGAATTGTTACGCTTGGCTTTATCGTTGCTTTTCATTCACAACTTCATGTTCAACTCACCAAAGATGTCTCTGACTCGCTTCGCTCCTGAACCCACAAACATGTTGTCAAAGTCGGATCCCGAAGCATAGAAGAAAGGGACACTAGCTTCCCCGGCCACTGCTCTGGCTAGCAGGGTCTTACCTGTGCCTGGTGAACCGATGAGCATCACCCCTGAAGATGAAAGAGAAAGGCAGTTTAAATTTGGTGTGAAGTATATTACCCCTTACTACCCTTGGTCCATAAAAATCCAATTGTGAAATCTTACATGTATTTCATTGTGTCGTTATTGGGAAAATAGCAACAATTAATTCATTTTTTTTTTTCTGGACAGATATGTGTGTGTGGAAGTTGTGGTATACGTGTACATATCGGATAGTGCATGACCAGCGATATGTAAACATGTGTACACTCATCTCGTGGAACGTTGGTTTTTACTTTGTGTCGTGTGAAAGCTCACATAAGCAGTCACACCTGGGATGATAAAGATAAACAATCGATGTTGGTGAAATTCATCTCAAGGAATGTACAGGTATGCATTTTGTTGGTTATGTGAATAGGGCTTTAAAAGGTTATGTCTGTGACAATTTGCATGAACCTGGGGTGTGATTTGACAAAAGTAAAAAAAATCCTGAAAAATGGGAAGTGGGCCTGGGTCTCCCTTTGGTGTAGAGGACAAAGCCCACTGAACATCCTAGATGTTTAATTTTGAGTGATTTACAGACTCTCCACATCCCCACTAACAAGACACTAGAGATTTGGACACAATACAAGCTACTTTCCACGGTGGCTACTTCTCTTCTTTCAAGAAAACTTTGAGGCAAAGGGAGATTTGTAACAAAGTGCCATGGTCGAGCGGTTTAGTGCATCGGATTTGTGTTCTGATGGCTGAGTCGTCAGAATGTGGGTTCGAATCCCATCCGCGACCGAGGTGCTTGTGTCCTTGAGCAAGACACTTTACCATAATTGCTTCTCTCCACCCAGGGGTAAATGGGTACCTGTGAGGGCAGAGTTGGTTTGTTGTGTTTGATTAGCCCTATATGCGCTGTAATGGCAGCAATTGAGCTGTATACTCCCCAGGGAGCCGAGATGGTTTCAGGAATGATTTATGAGCCTGATGAGCAGGGGTAATAATATAATGTGCCTTGAGCACCAGTTTGGTGGATACGTGCGCTATATAAGTCCAAATTATTATTATTATTATTATTATTATTATTATTATTATTATTATTATTATTATTATTATTATTATTATTATTATTATTATTATTATTATTATTATTATTATTATTATTATTATTATTATTATTATTATTATTATTATTATTATTATTATTATTATTATTATTATTATTATTATTATTATTATTATTATTATTATTATTATTATTATTATTATTATTATTATTATTATTATTATTATTATTAAAATCTTGAAATCAGGAAAAATCCTGAGAAATCCCAGTCCTGATGAATGCAGCTAATAACACAATGCCCGGTCAGATCCCTTCAAAATTAAACACGTAATGTGCGAACAACTAAGACATTTATTTATTTCACATCAAATTGAACATGTGGCCCAAAGGCCAAAAGCGCTTCAATGTACAAAGGAGTTAAAACATTACATTAAAATTCACACCAAATTATATAAAAACACACAGTTAAAAAAACACATCATAAAACTACTGCACCAACTGCAATATGGGTTGTCTTTGAGGGGTTGGCCAAGTCACAAATGGCGATAGCTCCTTGGGGCTTTTGATTCACCTTTTGGCAGCCTGCCGCCCAGTACGGTGTACTTATCAGGATCCATTAAGTAATTAACGATGTCTTGAAGTTCACTCTTAGCCTCATCAACCTGTCAAGGTAGAGGATTAGAATGGACAGAATTAGAATCATACGGATCAGGATTAAAATGGAGAAGTCTATAAAGGTAAATATATTTATTTAATCAAATTTTACATCAATTTCCATTTTATAGAAACATATACAATATTAATGACAATATTTAGAAAGAAGTAGACAGTTGACAGTAACAGTCATAAGAAGTCATGTCTTATCAGTGACTGCTTTAAACACTTACAAAAGCTGATGATATAAAGAACAACAACTGTAAGTACATATCACTTGTTGATGACAAAAACAAAATCCCCTCCTTGCATACCCAACTACAGATTCCAACACCAAAACCATTTGTATGATGTCTTTAGTCGTACCATCCTCAAACAAATGTAAATCATCGTAATCATCTTTTAATCTGTGACTGAAAGGGTCAAAATTAGTCAAAATGTTGATATACTTGCCAAGGTATATCTAGTGCACTTAAAAGTCAAACACTGTCCAACTTTACGCGTAGTAAGTACATTTACAGGTCAAAATGAGTTGACTGTTTTTGACTGGTAAAAGTATTGTCTTGTTGTTCAGGGTGGTCAAAATGACAGTCAAAACCAGTCAAAAACGCCCCTGTGTGCACATTTGGGTCAACAGTCAAAACAGGCAGTTGACTGGTTTTGACCACTATTAGCTACTTTCCACTAAAGTTGAGCCATAGTAGGAGGGTTAAAGTGGTCATAGCTAGAAATGCTTTATTTTAAAAGCCATACGCGTGTACACAAATCTAAAAATACATACATGTATGTAAGGAGACGTTACATCATTTGTTACACATTTCCAATTTGGAAGTAAATGATCACAACTGATTTTTATTGTTGCTGCTGCTGCTGCTGCTGCTGCTGCTGCTGTTGCTGTTGCTGCTGCTGTTTTTTGTGGTTGTTGATGGGTCAGAGAATTCTGGGCAGGGACCACAGGTCTCACTGATACCCACAATCTGATGACCAGTACATGTAACACAGTTTTAGAGAGGTGAGTGAATTCACAAAATAGGTTAAGTAAACTTCACTGATAAAAAAAAAACAGCCTTTTTCTGGTCATGTCCATTTCAAAATGAAGACTTGGGTAAGTAAATTTAAAAGTTAGTTTCAATCCCTGCCTTTTAAGGACTATTTACTATCATTACAATATTTGTAAAATTTGGCAATGTAACAATGTAAAATTGTTGACGTAAATTTGATAAAATTTGGATAAATGTGAATAAATGTTCTCCTACCCCTCTGACATCATCAAAGCACACATCCTTCACATTCATGCTGTCCACATTAGCCGGTCCCATGATAGACACTCGTGCTACCAAGAAAGAAAAAATAACATTTAAAAAAAATTATTTATTTATTATTTATGCTACTCAAAACAATTTAGGGAACACCAGATATTTAACATCAAATAGGTTTAAAATGTTCCATGAACCGGGATTTTCATTTGCAACCCCCTCTCTCTTTCAGTAGTCATGTCATGAAATGTGTAATCACTACGTGCATCCTTTATCATCCGTTTCATTGTGCAGTTGTTTCTCATCAATTCTGTGAAACATTGTGTTTATCTGAAATAAATGATCTTGCTTTAACTGAGATTATTCCGGTGTTCCCTAAATTGTTTTGAGTAGTATAAATAACAAGAATCCACTGAGGTAAGAGGTGATTCTCAGCAAATACCAGAAAATAAATACATATATTCATAAACGCCTCCAATGGTTTAGACTGATTGGTTTCAAAGTGCTCACATGAGTTATGTTCAACTAAGACAAGAATGAGCATGATGCTGCAGTTGCTCTATCCAGCAGGATGGGTAGTTTGAGCCAATCAAAGTGAAGATTCCATGCCCTACTGAAGTGAGTCTGCTTGTGATGATATTGTCCCTTGGATTCCATGCCCTACTGAAGTGAGTCTGCTTGTGATGATATTGTCCCTTGGATTCCATGCCTTACTGAAGTGAGTCTGCTTGTGATGATATTGTCCCTTGGATTCCATGCCCTACTGAAGTGAGTCTGCTTGTGATGATATTGTCCCTTGGATTCCATGCCCTACTGAAGTGAGTCTGCTTGTGATGATATTGTCCCTTGGATTCCATGCCTTACTGAAGTGAGTCTGCTTGTGATGATATTGTCCCTTGGATTCCATGCCCTACTGAAGTGAGTCTGCTTGTGATGATATTGTCCATTGGATTCCATGCCTTACTGAAGTGAGTCTGCTTGTGATGATATTGTCCCTTGGATTCCATGCCTTACTGAAGTGAGTCTGCTTGTGATGATATTGTCCCTTGGATTCCATGCCCTACTGAAGTGAGTCTGCTTGTGATGATATTGTCCCTTGGATTCCATGCCCTACTGAAGTGAGTCTGCTTGTGATGATATTGTCCCTTGGATTCCATGCCTTACTGAAGTGAGTCTGCTTGTGATGATATTGTCCCTTTGATTCCATGCCTTACTGAAGTGAGTCTGCTTGTGATGATATTGTCCCTTGGATTCCATGCCCTACTGAAGTGAGTATGCTTGTGATGATATTGTCCCTTGGATTCCATGCCTTACTGAAGTGAGTCTGTTTGTGATGATATTGTCCCTTGGATTCCATGCCTTACTGAAGTGAGTCTGCTTGTGATGATATTGTCCCTTGGATTCCATGCCCTACTGAAGTGAGTATGCTTGTGATGATATTGTCCCTTGGATTCCATGCCCTACTGAAGTGAGTCTGCTTGTGATGATATTGTCCCTTGGATTCCATGCCTTACTGAAGTGAGTCTGCTTGTGATGATATTGTCCCTTGGATTCCACGCCTTACTGAAGTGAGTATGCTTGTGATGATATTGTCCCTTGGATTCCATGCCTTACTGAAGTGAGTCTGCTTGTGATGATATTGTCCCTTGGATTCCATGCCCTACTGAAGTGAGTCTGCTTGTGATGATATTGTCCCTTGGATTCCATGCCCTACTGAAGTGAGTCTGCTTGTGATGATATTGTCCCTTGGATTCCATGCCTTACTGAAGTGAGTCTGCTTGTGATGATATTGTCCCTTGGATTCCGTGCCTTACTGAAGTGAGTCTGCTTGTGATGATATTGTCCCTTGGATTCCGTGCCTTACTGAAGTGAGTCTGCTTGTGATGATATTGTCCCTTGGATTCCGTGCCTTACTGAAGTGAGTCTGCTTGTGATGATATTGTCCCCTGGATTCCGTGCCTTACTGAAGTGAGTCTGCTTGTGATGATAGTGTCCCTTGGATTCCGTGCCTTACTGAAGTGAGTCTGCTTGTGATGATAGTGTCCCTTGGATTCCATGCCCTACTGAAGTGAGTCTGCTTGTGATGATATTGTCCCTTGGATTCCATGCCTTACTGAAGTGAGTATGCTTGTGATGATATTGTCCCTTGGATTCCATGCCTTACTGAAGTGAGTCTGCTTGTGATGATATTGTCCCTTGGATTCCATGCCCTACTGGAGTGAGTCTGCTTGTGATGATATTGTCCCTTGGATTCCATGCCCTACTGAAGCGAGTCTGCTTGTGATGATATTGTCCCTTGGATTCCATGCCCTACTGAAGTGAGTCTGCTTGTGATGATATTGTCCCTTGGATTCCATGCCTTACTGAAGTGAGTCTGCTTGTGATGATATTGTCCCTTGGATTCCATGCCTTACTGAAGTGAGTATGCTTGTGATGATATTGTCCCTTGGATTCCATGCCTTACTGAAGTGAGTCTGCTTGTGATGATATTGTCCCTTGGATTCCATGCCTTACTGAAGTGAGTCTGCTTGTGATGATATTGTCCCTTGGATTCCATGCCTTACTGAAGTGAGTCTGCTTGTGATGATATTGTCCCTTGGATTCCGTGCCTTACTGAAGTGAGTCTGCTTGTGATGATATTGTCCCTTGGATTCCATGCCTTACTGAAGTGAGTCTGCTTGTGATGATATTGTCCCTTGGATTCCATGCCCTACTGAAGTGAGTCTGCTTGTGATGATATTGTCCCTTGGATTCCATGCCCTACTGAAGTGAGTCTGCTTGTGATGATATTGTCCCCTGGATTCCATACCTTACTGAAGTGAGTCTGCTTGTGATGATATTGTCCCTTGGATTCCATGCCCTACTGAAGTGAGTCTGCTTGTGATGATATTGTCCCCTGGATTCCATACCTTACTGAAGTGAGTCTGCTTGTGATGATATTGTCCCTTGGATTCCATGCCCTACTGAAGTGAGTCTGCTTGTGATGATATTGTCCCTTGGATTCCATACCTTACTGAAGTGAGTCTGCTTGTGATGATATTGTCCCTTGGATTCCATGCCCTACTGAAGTGAGTCTGCTTGTGATGATATTGTCCCCTGGATTCCATACCTTACTGAAGTGAGTCTGCTTGTGATGATATTGTCCCTTGGATTCCATGCCTTACTGAAGTGAGTCTGCTTGTGATGATATTGTCCCCTGGATTCCATACCCTACTGAAGTGAGTCTGCTTGTGATGATAGTGTCCCTTGGATTCCATGCCCTACTGAAGTGAGTCTGCTTGTTGTGATATTGTCCCTTGGATTCCATACCTTACTGAAGTGAGTCTGCTTGTGATGATATTGTCCCTGTAAGTAAACTGTTTAACTTGCTTTACATGTATGTACAAAATGTCAAATTCAAGGTTGTGTATCTCAGAATCAGGTTTCAAGATTTCACTCAAAATGTATCCATTTTATCAAAACAACTTTGCCACCAAACTTTTCTTACTAGTATCAATGGAAAGCTTTAACACTCTTCATTGATGTACATGACACTTGGCCGTGACACTTGTGTTCTTGAGCAAGACAGTTAACCATAATTGCTTCTCTCCACCCAGGGGTTAAATGGGTACCTGTGAGGGCAGAGTTGGTTGATTAGCCCTATATGCGCTGTAATGGCAGCAATTGAGCTGTATACTCCCCAGGGAGCTGAGATGGTTTCAGGAATGATTTATGAGCCTTATGAGCCTTATGAGCCTTATGAGCCTTATGAGCAGGGGTAATAATATAATGCGCCTTGAGCACCACTTAGTTGGTGGATATGTGCGCTATATAATTCCACACATTATTATTATTATTATTATTATTGACTCAAAATGTAAATTTCCAACTTATTCCTGATCTCGATGGATCTGGTCACATATTTATTTCAAAAACAAATAAACTAACAAAGAAAATAACGAGAAATCTTGAGACAAGGAAACCCACCGAATACCGACACCATCTTGAAGTAGAAGTAGATCAGCACACCGATAACAAGAACTGTTGTCCAGTTCTTTAGCCGATCCGACTTCTTGGGCTCGTCCTTGCCCTTCAGGTAGCCCTCGACAAAGCCCATCTTGAAGGAGTCCGTGTCAGAGACGTTGGACTCGTTGGAGGCTAAGGCTGAATCTAGCTTGTCGCTTAGCTTGGACTGGTCTTTTGATGAGACTCTCTGAAAAGTACAAACGTGGATTCATTTATACAAACTAGGCCTGGAATTTCACGGAGGCCATGTCCACCACTGTTGCCCTGATCTTACCAGAGCTGCCAACATATGATTTTGAAAATGAGGAAGATTTAATTTTCTAATCAGAAAGACTCAATCGAAGCGAACGCAGCGAGCGAGCCGAGCGAGCGAGCCCTTGCGGGTGGGATCCAGGGGTTTTAGGCTTTTTGGCACCAAAAGGAGAGGCCTCCTTGCATATATTTTAAGTAAGTAAATTACCGTCAAATACAGAAGTCTTCCGCAGAATCCGAAAGAGTTGGCAGCTCTGTCTTACCCTTGGTATACCCCCTTAAAAATATTCCCATAGGCATTCTGATATTCTAACGAAAAGGATATTCATGGCCTGATCAATATATCCATTTTTGTATTCATCCTTGGTTAAAACATGGTTTACCCTCCTAGATAGGTTGTGCATTCAATATCATTCAAATGCTATTGTGTGGTGAATACATCTAAACTGTGAGGGCAGAGATGCTTAACAGGCTGCCGGGGCTGTATACTTCCCAGGAAGTTGGGAATGATCCAGGAATGATTAAAAGTAGCCCGATGAGAGGGATAATACTAAAAGCGCCTGGATCTAGATGGAATTTGGCAATGTATAAAAACTGTTAACCCTCCTACACATAGAGGCCACTGTAAGCCACTAAATGTCCAATGTGTTGTACACACACATTGTTTGTGCATACAGTATAAGCCACACTGCCCCTTTGAAGTAATCTCCAATGTACATATATGCATACAAAGACACATGTATACCACAATTGACCTTATTTTCAGCAGGTTATACTGTAAACAGACTCCCAATAATAAATCACCATCAGCCACTAAGACCAATAAACCATACCAAGCCTCCATCATCCATTGGGATTTTCAGCAGTTATTTTGTAAACACAGACTCTCCATAGTAACCTACCACCAGCCACTGAGTCTGGAACAAAGTAATATGCCCTGCAATATGTCAATCACAAACCACTAAAACCAACAGACATATGATGCATTATGTTACTATGCAGTATAGCTATGAGGAGCCACTGCCTACCATAGCAATGGCTTGGAGTGGCTTGAATGGGTTGTTTCAAAAATTTCACTGATTGTAGGAGGGTTAATATATAGGACATAGTACATTTTCTGAATATATTTACTCTACAACACAACAAAATTTGATTAGTGTTTAGTTTTGAATGGTCATAATTACGCAGGAAAGGTACGGTGTACTGCAAGCGACATGGTCAAATATATGTCTTATAAGAATACATTTTTACATGACGTAGGTAATTAGGTCATACTTACAGTATGTGTGACCAATGTCAAAATCTTTAACCACACAAACCAGCTGAAATGTCAAGTTGTAACCAACATTTCTTTTAAGAATCCACCACAGCACAGCATCAATGCCAAACAAATTGTTAAGAAAAACGAGTCCCGCTTCAGTCAACTTTTGTTTATTCTCTCCCAAAAATCGACCCGTACACATGAAGCGGTAAGAGGACAACATTCTTGATTAGTATTAACAAATGAAATACTTCTAAGTATTCCCGAGTTTGTAAATTTCTGTTAGGGGAAGACTTGGGTAAAAAACAAAACAACAACAACAACAACAACAACAACAACAACAACAACAACAACAACAGCAACAGCAACAGCAACAGCAACAGCAACAGCAACAGCAACAGCAACAGCAACAGCAGCAGCAGCAGCAGCAGCAGCAGCAGCAGCAGCAGCAGCAGCAGCAGCAGCAGCAGCAGCAGCAGCAGCAGCAGCAGCAGCAACAACAACAATAATGTGGACTTATATAGCACACGTATTCACCAAACTGGTGCTCAAGGCGCATTATATTATTACCCCTGCTCATCAGGCGCATAAATCATTCCTGAAACCATCTCAGCTCCCTGGGGAGTATACAGCTCAATTGCTGCCATTACAGCGCATATAGGGCTAATCAAACACAACAACCAACTCTGCCCTCACAGGGGGAAGCAATTATGGTAAAGTGTCTTGCTCAAGGACACAAGCACCATGGTCGCGGTCGGGATTCGAACCCACATTCTGACGACTCAGCCATCAGAACACAAATCCGATGCACTAAACCGCTCGACCGTGGCACTCCAAAATAAAAGCAAATGTTTTGGCGGAAATATTTTGGTGTGTACGTTATTCTAATACTGATTAGCAACTCTTGAATTGTGAATTTTGTGTAGCATCTGCCATGTGATACAAATGAAAATCAGTCACTGTCTGTCACCTGTATATGAGATCGATATAAATACCTGTATCATGCCAGACAGAACTCCTAATTGTATAACTCCACTGGTGCCACTCGATGTGAGCTTCCTCGCCGTTTCAGATCTCTTTGTTTTGAAACCTCTCCTCTGTTGAAAACCTGAAGGAGGATGTTTCAGCAATTATTTCATGAAATAAACTTTTCTCCCGAGGACGATCAGAGCATACTGATCGAAACGTCGAGTTGTAACCTCCAGTTCTTTTCAGAACTAATTACTACTCAATAGAGAATTTCACATGGTGTCACCGCAATTAATCTTACTTATGAAATAAACTTAACAAAAACTCTTGTCAGTATGAAGTTGACTTTAACTAGCATAATCAATCTATTATTGCAGTGGCGTAACTGGGGGTGGAGGAGGGGGGGGGGGGATATACACACTACCCAAGTAATAATGTACTGCAAAATGTACATGTGCAGTTTAACCCTTCTGTGACTGCAAGGGTCAAAATCAGTCAAAATGTTGATCTACTTGCCAAGGTAATCTTGTGCACTTAAAAGTCAAACACTGTCAAACCTTATGTGTAGTAAGTACATTAACCCTCTACTACTACAAGGGTCAAAATCAATCAAAATGTTGATATACTTCCCAAGGTATATCTAGTGCACTTAAAAGTCGAACACTGTCAAACCTTACATGGTATTAAGTACATTTACAGGTTAAAATGAGTTGACCGTTTTTGACTGTATTGTTGAGGGTGGTCAAAATGACAGTAAAAACCAGTCAAAATGCCCCTGTGTGCCTGTTTGGGTCAACAGTCAAAACAGGCAGTTGACTGGTTTGGACCACGATAAGCTAATTGCCACTAAAGTTCAGCTAAAGTAACAGGGTTAATGAAATGAAATTTTGTAGCAATACAGTTCATAACATATGGAAGATAAAACAACAATTTGGGCATTCTAATTTTGGTGTTCTAATGGACATGCCTAAATATGGGAATCAAGTACATGTATGGGTTCATTGGTGTCCAAAATAGACTGGTGCTTTCAGGTTGGTTTCTTTTGGGATTTTTTTTGTGGAGATTTTGAAGGGGGATCCAGGAAACAAGACAAATATGTCTGCAATGTTACAATGGGCTAGCTATACTTGATACTTGAAATGGCCACACGGCACTGCGCTTACCTTGCAATGGTCTACTCTGCAGACTTAACCTGTACTTCTCTAGTGGCTGAATTTGGCTGAAGATGGAGGGTTGGCTTTGTAAGCGTAACAGTTGTTCTGGAAACCCTAATAATGGTAAACAAACAAGAAAAACATTTTAGCATGTTATAGATAAAGACCACCAAGGGATAGATGGCTCAGTTGAAAACGCCTGCATGATACCCCAGAAAAAGCAGGTTCAAATCCCGCTCTGGTACATTTTCCTTTGTGCACTTCAAGTGATGCATTTATGTACCTAGTCAGTTTCATTTGTGGTTTATTTGATTATAGATAAAGAATTAACTGAGAAAGGCATCTCAAAACAAAAGCTTGTTATAAGAAAAAATACTTTTCATATGATACCAACATCGACTGACCAAGCCACGTGTATGTGTACGATAATTACAGGTGTCTGAATTGTTTTATGCAACAACGTTGGTTTTCTCCGGATGTAAAATCTCTTTACCATTTTTATTCTCAAAGAATGACTGTGCTGATATATGTGATGCATGCCATGTTCCATCATCGCTCTGTCTGCTAGGGATCTTTGGAAGGATATTCTCAGTCCAACCCTCTGGGAGGTGAGCCGTGCCTAATTCTTTGATGTTTAAACCAACCTGTAAATGATGACATTGGGAATATATTTATCAGTGCGCAAAATTAACCCTTCTGTGACTGCCAGGATCAAAATCAGTCAAAAATGTTGATATTCTTGCCAAGGTATATCTACTGCACTTAAAAGTCAAACAATGTCAAACCTTACGTGTAGTACTTGTACATTTACAGGTCAAAATGAGTCAACCATTTTTGACTGGTAAAAGCATTGTCTGGTATTGTTGAGGGTGGTCAAAATGACAGTAAAAACCAGTCAAAAATGCCCCTGTGTGCACATTTGGGTCAACATTCAAAACAGTCAGTTGATTGATTTTGGCCTCTATAGCTACTTGCCACTGCATTTTAGCCTGGTTGTAACCTTCAACTTTTTTGTAAAGTGAAATACAAGTTTTAAACATTTTTATTAGTACTTTGATTACAAAGACTCAAACAAAATTTCAATTTCAATTTCAAAAATGTTAACCAAAATATAACATGTATATGACATAAAACACAATAAAGGGGGCCACTTTGCATCCGTCACGTTAGCAGTTTTTCCAATGGTTGTTATTTATTTTTAAGTACCTGAAACCGACCAAAAAGTGTTTCAACATGTGAATGGACATGCAGGCTAATACTAGGACTAATTTGAGTTGATTTATTTTATTTATTTTTAAAAAATTTTTTGTTTTACCCTCAAATTTCCATACAAATTGGACGGAAAAAGTTACCTCACTTTTCCGTCCATTTGTTGATGGAAATTTTAGGGCAATTAAACAAATAATAGTAATAATCAACTCAAATTATCTTTAGGATAAGCATGCATGTCTATTCAAATGTTGAAATTCTTTTTGGGTGGTTTCAGATATTTAAAAAAAAATTACAACCATTAGAAAAACTGCTAACGTGACGGTAGGAAAGTGGCCCCCTTTATTGTGTTTTATGTCATATGCTAATATACTACTCAAAACAATTTAGGGAACACCGGAATAATGTCAGTTAAAGCAAGATCATTTATTTCAGATAAACACAATGTTTCAAAGAATTGATGAGAAACAACTGCACAATGAAACAGATGATAAAGGATGCATGTAGTGATTACACATTTCATGACATGACTACTGAAAGAGAGAGGGGGTTGCAAATGAAAATCCCGGTTCATGGAACATTTCAAACCTATTTGATGTTAAAAATCCAGTGTTACCTAAATTGTTTTGAGTAGTATATATGCTAAAGTAGCACCATTTCTGTGTTGCAGGCATGGAATTTCAGTTTCCCTGGTCTTGGCCTTGGTGCACCTTAGTTAAAATTGTTCTCATAGACATTCTGATATATATATCATATACATGTATTCTACTGGAAGTGCCCCTACAAGAATGAAATTCAGGGCCTGTCTTGGTAACACAAAAAATTCCACCAAACTTTGTGAGCAATTTCACTGGCTGACTGGAGGGCTTGAGGTTTCTTAAATTCGGACCCTGACATATCACTCATGTGTTATGCTCTATGCACATCAACAGGGGTCGAAATTTACAACATGAATTTTAGGGTAGCCCACAGGACTAGTTATTAATAAATATCACAATTTGTACTAGTCCTTCACATTTTTAGTAGTCCTTGCATACAAGTATAGTTAATTTGTTTTTTTAACTAACCCATCAGACTACCCAAACCCCAGCAGCTAGTAGTCCCACTGCTAAAACCACTAGCCTCGGACTAATGTTAATTTTGACCCCTGCATCATTCTACATAAATGACAGTATTATTTTTAATCCTAACCTTCCCAAATCCTCCAATATCCTCTTTGCATAACTGAAGGATTTTGAAGGATTGAGGTTATTAGAAAATTGCAGTGGTGAGGGATTTAGAAGGATTGAGGGCAGATGTGATTATTTGCTTGGTGGATAATGGAGGATCAAGGTGATCAGGCTATATTTGACATTAAAGGAAAATGGAGGATTGAGGTTACATTGTACAATGTTGGTCTGTCCAAAAAATGATTCTGGATGATTGAGGTTATTAGGCCTACATACATGCACATCCAGGTTTAGTACATGTATACACATCTAGGTTTATTGTAGGTATTGCAAGGTCAGTGCTTGGGTCAGTGGACACTTAATAATTGTTGCCTGGCGTGATGGGGTCCATGGCGTTTTGTACACCCGAGGGGGCTGATGGCACCCGAGGCGAAGCCGAGGGTGCCATCAGCCCCCGAGGGTGTACAAAACCCATGGACCCCCATCACGCCAGGCAACAATTATTTTGTTATACCATGGTATTAGATTACGTTACTGAAGAAATCTTCCAGTAAACTGTCTAAGTCTGTAACTGGAAGTGTCTGGAAGTTGCTGTCATCTCGTCCCGTTTCGTTGCAGTATTCGCGAACTATTCGTACTGCATGGTCGAAGCAAACGAACAAATTCACACACAGCAGACAAGTTGTTTAGCTGGTCCCTACAGTGCATCAAATTGAAATATAGCGTGTTCTGCGGAGTACCAGCAATATAACAACCTCGGTCGCTGTTTTCACTTCTTGCAATCAAAAGTAGCACTTGTGAAAGTGATATGGGGATGATACTCCGGGACGATCAGGGTGATGTACCACTTTTGAGAGGTTAACATCACTTTTTGAGTGACGCCACGAGGGTAACATCACTTTTTGAGTGACGTCACGAGGGTAACATGAAGATTTGTGATTTGTCATGTGACAGGCTTTCGACCAATGAAATTACACAATCTAAGACCATGATATAACAATTAATAATTGTTGCCTGGCGTGATAGGGTCCATGGCGTTTTGTACACCCGAGGGGGCTGATGGCACCCGAGGCGAAGCCGAGGGTGCCATCAGCCCCCGAGGGTGTACAAAACCCATGGACCCCATCACGCCAGGCAACAATTATTTTGTTATACCATGGTATTAGATTACGTTACCGAAGAAATCTTCCAGTAAACTGTCTAAGTCTGTAACTGGAAGTGTCTGGAAGTTGCTGTCATCTCGTCCCGTTTCGTTGCAGTATTCGCGAACTATTCATACTGCATGGTCGAAGCGAACAAATTCACACACGGCAGACAAGTTGTTTAGCTGGTCCCTACAGTGCATCAAATTGAAATATAGCGTGTTCTGCGGAGTACCAGCAATATAACAACCTCGGTCGCTGTTTTCACTTCTTGCAATCAAAAGTAGCACTTGTGAAAGATATGGGGATGATACTCCCGGGGACGATCAGGGTGATGTACCACTCTTGAGAGGTGAACATCACTTTTTGAGTGACGTCAGAGGTGAACATCACTTTTTGAGTGACGTCACGAGGGTAACATGAAGATTTGTGATTTGTCATGTGACAGGCTTTCGACCAATGAAATGACACAATCTAAGACCATGATATAACAATGTTTATTGCTCCATGCATGCAGGGAGGGTCCCTGGCCCTGGGCCATGTACATGTATTACAGATTAGAAATATGTGTGCATACATGTACATGTCACCTGCATGCAATGGTAGTGGTCATTGTGCTTGCTTTATTACTTAAGTATTTTGGAGGATTCAGGTTATGTGTAGGCAAGTGGGCTTAGGGAGTTAGGGTTAACCCTAACCCTCCTAAATCCTCTATAATCCTCCGGAGGATTTGGAGGATTTTGGAGGAATGAGGCACGTTCGAAAATCACCAATTGGAGGATTATGGAGGATTGAGGAGGGTCGTGCATTGGATTGTGGAGGATTGAGGAAGCATGGTTCAAAGAGATCCTGGAGGATTGTGGAGGATTGAGGACATAATGGAAATTTACTTTGGATGAATGTGGAGGATTATAGAGGATTATGGAGGATTGTGAAGGATTGACAGAAACATAATCTTGTATCCTCCGGAGGATTTGGAGGATTTTGGAGGAATGAGGCACGTTCAAAAATTCACCAATTGAGGCACGTTCGAAAATCACCAATTGGAGGATTGTGGAGGATTAAGGAGGGTCGTGCATTTGATAGTGGAGGATTGAGGAAGCATGGTTCAAAGAGATCCTGGAGGATTGTGGAGGATTGTGGAGGATTGTGGAGGATTGTGGAGGATTGAGGGCATAATGGAAATTTACTTTGGATGAATGTGGATGATTATGGAGGATTGTGAAGGATTGACAGAAACATAATCTTGTATCCTCCGGAGGATTATGGAGGATTTTGGAGGAATGAGGCACGTTTGAAAATCACCAATTGGAGGATTGTGGAGGATTGAGGAGGGTCGTGCATTTGATAGTGGAGGATTATGAAGGATTGAGGCAGTGAGCTTCATGCATAAACTCAAGTTGGAGGATTATGAAGGATTGAGGCAGTGAGTTTCATGCACAAACACATTTCGGAGGATTATGAAGGATTGAGGAAGGTACCTGGTAATTAAGGCTAGGGAGTTAGGGTTAATATAGTCCACCGTTGAGTACATAACAATGTAAGTGTTGAAAAATAATCCACCATATACATATCCACAATACCCTCTTCTTACATTCTGTAGGCTCTGCAGCAATTCCAAATCAGTAGTTTTGTCCTGACGACTCGAGTGTTTCCTTCGTTGTTGACGACTGTGTCTCAGAGCGCAAGCTGCCGCACTAGGGTCCCAGGAGGTCGCTTTGACGGAGTTCAAGACGGAAGCAAGATGTGGTAGCGGCCCTAGGAGTTGCTTGAAAATGTTTGTACAAGGGAACAATGTTATCAATTTCATAGAGCGGCAAAGCAGGCATCAAACTCCAATGGCTGGTTTTAAGTGTATAGCCCAGCAAGGGATACTTTGCATGAGGCCAGTACTCACAAGTCGGGTAGAATGTCATATCTGACTGCCACTTTTTTTTACTTCCTCAGTCATGTCAGTTTGATCTTGTCAACTCTCCCATTAGTGACCAACACGATCATTGTACATGCGTTGTGGCAACTATAATAGGATCCTTCTATTTTCTGAAGGAGAGAATTTTTTTAGAAGGGAAATAAAGTCCAAAAACCATCATAAAAGTTAGTGGTTGCAAAAAAATTCAAAAAAAAACCTTAAAAAGTGGCGGTTGTATACAACATTCTTTCCCACAAGTCCAACAGTTGGGTGGTCGTGTTACTGCATGGTGTTGGATTTTGGGCTGGTTCAAGAAGGTTCTTAGCCAAAATACCTACATGTAGGTGTTTAGTTATTTATAAAGCCGGATTGTACACCATTAGTTAATTGTCCATTGTACTTTACAAGAAAAATGTGATATATAGAAAATGACATTTCAGCTTATTTCCTTGTGTCATTAACCAGAAAAAATTGTGGGGGAAAAAAACGCCAACCGCCACTTGTGCACATGTCCAACGTTAAACATGTGTTTTTAGCAGACGACAAAATTGCCAACATCTCACTGGATGTGCAGTGTACATGTACATTCATTGCTCAAAATCTCCAAAAATATCATTTCCAATCCTCACTTGACCACACTTTC
Organism: Zoroaster sp. YZ-2022; assembly: GCA_029582265.1. Taxonomy (NCBI): domain Eukaryota; kingdom Metazoa; phylum Echinodermata; class Asteroidea; order Forcipulatida; family Zoroasteridae; genus Zoroaster; species Zoroaster sp. YZ-2022. The sequence goes on from CM055819.1 coordinate 18,705,553, forward strand.
CTCTCCTTTAGTGTGTCCTCTATCATCTTTTAACCCTAACCACCCTGAATCCATCAAAATCCATCCCCCTGTTTTGGAGGATTTCGGCGGATTCAGGATATCTCCACATTGAGCATATGGTGGACTTTGATGGATTCAGGATTTCAATAGTTTTTAACTGCTTGGTCATGTTGGTTGATGTATTTTGATGGATTATAGTTACATGTACTGTACATGTACAGCCAACACTTGTATGTGTTAGATTTTGATGGATTCTATGCAGCAACATACTATACAAATTTTCATGTGAGCATGGTATCCTGAATCCGCCAAAATCCGCCAGAAATTTAGTGGTGGATTTTGGCGGATTCAGGATATGTCCAATATCTACACTGGCGGATTCTGATGGATTAAGGACACCAGCATTTTGTGTGTGACAAAAATGGTGGATTTTGGTGGATTCAGGATACTAGTAAAAATACCCAAGGGGTTAGGGTTAAAGGAAAATCTGTGTCTATGTATCATATATGGATAGAAAGTGGCAGTTGTATTCTATATTCTTTCCCTGATTTTTCATGAAATAAATATTCTGGAATAATTTGAAGTATTATGTCCATCATCATCCATATGTTCTCCACCTTACTGGGTAGGTAAGATTACATTATTGGTTATATTGAATGAGAAAAAGTGGCGGTCGGATACGACATTCTACCCAAAATCAGGCATTTTTGGTATAGGCCTACATGTACGATGACTTTCTCAGTCATGTCAGTCTGATCTTGTCAACTCCCCTGTTAGTGACCAACACGATCATTGTACATGCGCAGTGGCAACTATAATAGGATCCTTCTATTTTCTGAAGGGGAAGATTTTTTAGAAGGGAAATAAAGTCTGAAAACCCTCATAAAAGTGGTTTTCACTTTCTGTATCCCCAAAAATAGATAGAATAATTTTTTAACTGGTTAGTGGTTGCAAAAAAAATCCCCCAAAAACCCTTAAAAAGTGGCGGTCGGACACAACATTCTTTCCAAGATAATTTGCTGAATATGATATTTAATGTTAGTATGTGGGTACGGATCCATGGTATCGGCTTCACAGCGACGGTTATGTCTAACTTAGCCTACTGACTGTGAATTGTGAATAACGTTAGGCAGTCAGTTGGGCCAGTACTAGGAGTATCCTGGCCTTATATCATCTTACATATATCTTCTGTTTTCTTTCATTTCAATTTGTTTTTGTTGATTATGCTGTGCTATTTTGAGATGTTGAATAAAATGATAAATTTAAACCTGATTAATCTTAAACATTCATTCCTCCATGTGGCTAACCGTTAACCACATCAAAACCACTTTAATTTTGTCAATCGGTACCCGGAAAACATTGCAAAAATTCGACAAAGTCGCAGTACTAACCTGCACAGTTACCCCGTTTATAGAGAACATCGCCGCTTATGTTGTTGTGTTCAGCAGCCTTAAAATAAATATATCCAGCAAATAGTATATTCTAGTGATTCTTATATTACTAAAATATCAACTTGTTCCCTTTCGTTGGCATTTGCATTATGTCATTGTGTGCACTTACTGCATGCATACTGCAGCATGATGTGCTACTGCGTTGCGATAATGTGTATGATGTCATTAGTGCGGAAAATGTTTCGAAAGAGGGCGCTATGTATGTCCCAATATACGGCTCTGAACGGCCTTAAGCTTTATTTTTTGTGTTCATTACCTCCGCCAAATATTTTTCTCCAGCATACTTCGTCAATGGCTTAGAAATTGACATAGAAATCTAAAACAGTTTTTCAATAATTAATTCACCGATGAATTCGAGTGGCATGGTAGTCTACTGGTTAGAACGCTCGCCTTGCAAGTAGGTGGTACCGGGATCAAGACTGGATTTTGTCAACATTATCTGTTTAGCCTAACAGTATTCACAGCTGTGGATGATTTTTTAAAGGAAAATAAAGTCCTAAATTCACTTTTAGAATACCTCCGTCTCCAGAGGTAATGTAATCACCCCCCCCTCCCCCTGTGTGTTTGGGGAGTGGGAGTGGGCTTATAATTCATACCATCAGATGACTTCCTTGCTCCATGTTATAACAAAGGCGGAACAATTGGTTATTGTTCACCGGTTCTCCCTTTGTTTTCTTTGTCAGAGGTCCTCGGAAGGTCATCGTGCGCAAAACCAATGCAGATTAATTGCTAGTTAGTCCAAATGGGAACAATAGAGGTCCAACCTTGGTTATGCTGTGATTCACATACTTGTAGGGAGCCCCTTGTGGGGTACTTCAATGGTGACAATGGTATACCCAGCAAGTTTATCTTTGTTTTCGCGTTACCCCCCCCCCCCCCAAAGAGAAATTCAAATAGGAGGACAATTGGTGGGTGTGGAGGTGTGTGCTTACAAAACTTCTGTACAAGATTTTTCAAAACGTTTTCAACGGATTTTTATGAAATTTTGTGAATATGTACAAGGACCAGTCGATTAGATTTTGGGGAAATGCGATTCCAGAAAAATTGTATTTTTGTAGCTATTTCTATCGCAAATTTGCTCATTTCGTAATGAATTTGGTCACTATTTAGTGGGGTGCATATATAATCACGTTTGGTAATCTCTCAGATGAGTAAAACTAAAATTTATTTATACAATCAAACATTACCTAAAATGGCATTAATTCAACGCTGTTGTTTGTAAACCTTTTTTTAATTTCTTGCAAATAATTAAAGTTTTCGGTGATGCTTCGGTTTAATTTTTAGAGGGCTAAAATTAAGTTTCTAATGTCGATCTTTATTATACTCTGAAATTCATACGACTCTGCCATTTTACCATTTCCGGAAGTCGGCATTACGTTGGCAAGAGGAGACCGTGACATCGGGCCACCATCGGCATAGTCTTGTCCACATTTTTATTTGTACTAGATACATTGTAATCCACATGTGCGCACGACAACCAGCGATATGATTTGTGACGGTTCTGCGTGCACTGATCAGTGTTCTCATGCAAGATCGTCGTGGACAGCATCACTGCCATGCGGCGGATACTGTGTTGCGCTATGCAGCGTGCGGCGCGATATATTTTTTTCTGCAGTACACTTCGTCAATAGTTAAGAAATTGGCACAGAAATCTAATTGAAAAAAGGGTTCTTCAGTAATGAATTCACCAACAAATTCGACTGGCATGGTAGTCTAGTGTTTAGAACGCTTCCTTGCAAGTAAGAGATACTGAGTTAAAGACTAGGTTTTTCAACTTAAATTTATTTTTATACATTTTTATTTAGGCCTATATAACTACAAAGTTAACTCAGAAGCAAAGCCTTTCTTAATAGTAATTCACGGTTGTGGAGGATTTTTTTAAAGGAAAAAATTATTAGTATATAAATGCATAAAGTGTACTGCATGAAAAAAATTCGTGCGGCGCGGGTCGATAAACTAAACCAGAAAATCCGTCTTGCACCAAGACTACCGTCAGCAGGAAGTCGGCAATACGTTGGTTTAATGTCGGGCCCTACGTCGGCCCTTATGGCATAGAAGTAAACAGTGTCTGTACAACCAGTGGCGGAGGTTTATTGTTACGATTGGGAGACAGGAAAGGGTAAGGAGTAGGACTCATGACCCCTGGCCTACCCCCACCCAACTGATCCCCAACTGACAACCCTCCCCAACCAATTAGGCCAAATAAAAATAAAAACATGTTTAGCGTCCTGCCTTTTTGAAAAAAGGAAGGAGGAGGGCCTTTTATTTTTATTTTTTAAATACATTTTTAAAGACAACCGGCTGGGCTATTTTTCAAGATGGCTGCCAGCTTTTTTCAAAATGGCCGCCACTTAGACTCAGGAAATGACATATTGGCTTCTTATGGGCAAGATGCAACAGAAAATGAGACCAAAATAATGCCACTATGCAGAACCGAACATCTCTTCTGCGCAATTGCACCATATGATGTCACTTTAGCCTCTGTGACACGCGTATGATAATCGACAACTTTATACACGGTGTGCTAAAGTTTAAAAAAATACGATCTTATTTATTTTAAAATTTATTTTTTTCGTCTGAGATCATTAAAATGTATCCTTTTTTTTCGTTAAAAAAAAAGAAAGAAAAAAGAAAGAAAAGGAGGCGGCCTCTAAAAAGGAAGCGGGCGGGGACGCTAAACATGTTTTTTGGTTTTGTTGGCCTTATATGTGCCTCAATGAAGTTATGATTGATGACCCGCGATCAATACACGCTTAGCGAATGTTGCACACAAAGGATGCACTTGGTAATTTCCCCATATGTTTGTACACATAAAATCGTATAATAATTGTATGGAAATCTGTCAGTACAATTTTCACCATCCCTACAAAGTTTCATGAAAATTTGCCGAAGCTTAAAATAGCCAGTCTAAACCACAATCATTTTGTGAACCTATAACAGTCATTTTCAGAGAGATTGTAGTCAAGAAGATAACCAAACCAAGTGTTATTAAGTTAACGCTCGATAAAACAGGTAAATGATTTGTTAATGTGATTTTGAAGTTTTAAAATTTTGTATAGACAGTCCAATCCAGCTACCGTGACCTCCTTGAAATCTTGACAAAGAGGCTACATGCTGCAGCTAGCTGGCCAATTTTCAGCCACTTTTGCATGCGCACTGAACCCTTCTATGCAATTCAGCTACTCTTGATTTCAGTCTGCTTTTTGGGGCACTTGATAATGTGGAGGGGACGTTTATTCAGCAGTACTACAAGAGAAACCCTTATGATTTTCTTTAAAGGTTTTTTTTCAGGAGGGGCACAGCCCTCCAGCGACTGAGGGAACGTTCCCGCAGGCGCCCGATGACGCAGTAAAACAAATATTGGAACTGTTAGTGAAAGCATAGTCTTAATTGTCATTATCATTGTCATGATCATGTAAACAATACATCCAATAGATTATGATATTCAATATTACCCATATGAAAGTTTACACTGCCATTAGCAAGGAATATGACACTTTATAGTTAATGAATTTTTGTTCAACATACGCAATTTGGGAACAGCCTGTCAATGAGAGGATCGAAAATAGACAAGACGTTTGTTTGTTTGATGCATTACTTTTTTTGCATAAGAAAAACAAAATCTGAAATGCCTGCATGATTACTAAAATTATAAAATAATGTTATAAAATGATATCGCATAAAACGTAATGTCGGCTACTTTCAGGGTATCCCTCACAATGTCTATAATTATATGTTAATGTCACCAAATTAAACAACTACAACATAATAATGTTGGCACCCAATTATTTTTCTAGGTTCTATAAAATATAAGTCGGTTGTTTTCTTTTGAAAATAAAGTAAAATTGATATATTTGCACTGACCCCCCGTATAGGACATGAGATCATATTTTAATTGTCATCATTTTCATTGTCATGTAAGCGATATACCCATATACATTATAACATTCAATAACCCATTTGAAAGTCTATAATGCCATATGTATCATATGCAAGGAATATGGCAAATTAGTTAATGAATTTCAGTTGAAAATTTACACCTGGGGAATAATCTGTAGGAAACACCTACATCTTTGAAAAGGTTGGGGCTGGTTGGAGCGATTCCAACCACGCATATAATTCCATAGAGTGCTAACCCAAATAAGGACTCCATCTCTGTAGTACACGAAGGTGAAAGTCCAACCTGGGCTACATAGAGTGCTAATAACAAGTCACTGTCTGCAAACTCACTGTCTGCTAATACAAAGTCACTGTCTGCAAAGTTTCCCCAACCATAAGTTGCTGCATTGTCACCTCCTGTATTGTCAATCAAGAATGTTTCAATCTGAAGAACTTATGACGTTGCTCATTTTAAAGCAAGCCTAGTTGCTCCATTCGAACACATAGACGACACCACGAGACGAAGACCGAGACGGCTGCCTTCCTCCAGAAAGTCCAGTGACTGAATGAAATCTGTGAAAGTGGGCACAAAATGGCATTTGGTCATGAAAATATAAATTCTTAATAGTGTGTATAATTATGCATCCATACTTTATCAGCATCAAGAGATAGTCATTATGTACAGAGATAGTCATTATGTAGAGCAACCAATCTGTGAAAGATTCACTTTATTTAATTTAGTGTGTCGAAAAAAACAAACATTGAAAATGAATTCAGACAGTTTGTGTTGGAAATTATTTCACTAATTTGACAAAAACGATAGCACCTGAGACAGAAATATTTCAAGTCATGTTTGCATGCCATTATCACCTTTACAACAATGACATAATAATAATAATAATTTATTAACTTATATTGCGCAAATTCCATAATGAGATGTTCAAATGCGCATTACAAATTTACAATTTCAAATGTACAATACAATAAAAATATATTAAAAAATATCAATAAAAGCACATCACAAAAATATCAATAAAATGCCATACAGAAAAAATGTGTTTTAAGTAATTGTTTAAAAACATGCAGTTAAGTGGAGATTATGTTGTGCCTTGGATGTACCTGGCTTCGATCATTCTCTCCACAGACAGTTCATCTCCGTTACATATAATTTGTATTCAGAGAATCATTCAGTCTCAGTGGAGCTTACTGATTGAGTTTCTTCATCCTGTCAGTCAACCTCTTTCCCCAAGGCTGGGTTTTCAGAATTATTGCCAGGTTGACCTGAATGAGACGGGGACAAATCAGATGAAATGCAAATGGGAAAGAGTTGGAGGGTGAGGTTATTAATTATGTAAGATGGTATATATTAACATCACATTATAATAATGTAAAATACTTTATAACTATTATAGTAATGTGTTGATTGGTGCAATCCCTCATTATGATGTTATTATTTGTTATTGCCACAGTGATTCCAATGCTATGCAACACACTTACCAACACACGGACTGAAGGATCTTCTATATCCAAAGTCCATAACCCACTCCAGACTGAGGGATCTCCTATATCCTAAGTCAACCACCCTCCATCCCCCTGTGCTTGTTAACAACTGATTCAGTTCAGTGAGCACACACTCCTCTCCCCCAACCCCTAGGATCCTAGTCTCAACAGTTCCCGCCTGCGCGCCTCAACGAACTTAATCCTCCAGCATCCATTCATGGGATGATCCTACAGCTGTCTACTTAAGCAGCAGCATTTTCGAATGCCAGACTCTGGAATTCCAGAGTCCGGCATTCTCCTGATGACGATCAGAGCATACTGATCGAAACGTCGAGTTGTACCTCCAGTTCTTTTCAGAACTAATTACTACTCAATTGAGCATTTCACATGGTGTCACCGCAATTACTCTTACTTATCCTCCTCACCATACAAAGCTACAAGTTCTACAAATGCATATTTTTTGGAGGGGATATGCTCCCCTGGGATACCTCCCATTGGTACAAGGTCAATCTGGGCGGTCATCAAAATGATGACCCTTGAGTACATGTACTAGTGAAAACTACATCCTCTGTGTCATCGGCCCGTATGGCGCAAGAGTAACAGTGTCGGTACAACCAGTTGCGGTGATTTATTGTTACGACTGGGGGGGGGGGGGGGGGGGAGAGAAAGGTAAGGAGTAGGATTCCTGCTATTATTTGTGGTAATAAATAAATTAGTTTGAATTTTAAATTCAAATGTACGTGAATTTCGAAAATTGTGAGAAAAAACCAAAATAGACTAATGGGGATATCTGTAATATAAAAAATGCGAAGGTTTCGTTGTGAAGCGATAATTATTGGGGGAGTAGGGGGGACATTTGCCATTACCGTCACCTCCCCCACTGCCACCTCCATCATATTGGAGAGGACATGTTCCCCCTTCCCCTCCCACGGGATTACCTCTCATTGGTACAACGTCAATCTGGGTGGTCATCAAACATTCCCAGGAAAAGTGCTGCACCCCCAGTACCCCCTACAAATTAGATCCATAGTTACGCCACTGTATGATGATACCTTAGATTCAAGGCTGCAACCCCGTTGTATAACAGAATAATAAATGGTCTCGGTATCGGTCTTGCTCGTTGTGGTCTCGATTTCAACATTGTCAATTATAATTATGTGCCTCAATGAAGTTATGATTGATGACCTGCGATCAATACATGCTTAACGAATGTTGCACACAAAGGATGCGCTTGGTAATTTCCCCATATGTTTGTACACATAAAATCGTATAATAATTTTAAGGAAATCTGTCAGTACAATTTTCACCATCCCTACAAAGTTTCATGAAAATTTGCCGAAACTTAAAATAGCCAGTCTAAACCACAATCATTTTGTGAACCTAACAGTCATTTTCAGAGAGATTGTAGTCAAGAAGATAACCAAACCAAGTGTTATTACGTTAACGCTCGATAAAACAGGTAAATGATTTGTTAATGTGATTTTAAAGTTTTAAAATTTTGTATAGACAGTCCAATCCAGCTACCGTGACCTCCTTGAAATCTTGGCAAAGAGGCTACATGCTGCAGCTAGCTGGCCAATTTTCAGCCACTTTTGCGACTCTGTACGTGCGCACTGAACCCTTCTATGCAATTCAACTACTCTTGATTTCAGTCTGCTTTTTGGGGCACCTGATAATGTGGAGGGGACGTTTATTCAGCAGTACTACAAGAGAAACCCTTATGATTTTCTTTAAAGGTTTTTTTTTTCAGGAGGGGCACAGCCCTCCAGCGACAGGGGCACGTTGCCGCAGGCGCCCGATGCCGCAGTAAAACAAATATTGGAACTACTAGTGAAAGCATAGTCTTAATTGTCATTATCATTGTCATGATCATGTAAACAATACATCAAATAGATTATGACATACAATATTACCCATATGAAAGTCTACACTGCCATTAGCAAGAAATATGACACTTTATAGTTAATGAATTTCTGTTCAACATGCGCAATTTGGGAACAGCCTGTCAATGAGAGGAGTGAACATAAGCAAGACGTTTGTTTGTTTGATGCATTACTTTTTTTGCATAAGAAAAACAAAATCTGAAATGCCTGCATGATTACTAAAATTATAAAATAATGGTATAAAATGATATCGCATAAAACGTAATGTCGGCTACTTTCAGGGTATCCCTCACAATGTCTATAATTATATGTTAATGTCACCAAATTAAACAACTACAACATAATAATGTTGGCACCCAATTATTTTTCTAGGTTCTGTAAAATATAAGTCGGTTGCCTTCTTTTGAAAATAAAGTAAAATGGGTAATACTATTGATGTATTTGCACTGACCCCCGTATAGGACAAAAATCTTATCATGAGATCATATTTTAAAGGTCCTATGAAATAGGGTTTTTTTTCATTGTATACAATAAAGTATGCCTACTGGAACATATATTTGTCATTTGTAAATTTTTCCCCTCACGTTTATACCATACAAATATTAATTTTTAAATTTAGGGGGTGCTTTTCGACACGCCCATACCCCCTCATTAACATAAAATTCGTGACGTACACTGAGGCAATTCTCGATCCGCGATCCACAGCACTTGCCGAAGTATGCGTCGTATACAGCGCACCACTGCATGCAGAGTGTTGCTAGAGAAAAACTTTCCTAAAGTTTTCTGTCAGGTTTGAAGATTATTATTTTTGATAATGCAATCGAGGTGTGTCGCTGCAGGTTTCAGCAACACCACCAAAGACGGTGTTAGTCTACACCGATTTCCGTCTGATCCAAAATGCAAACGTATTTGGACGACTAAAGTGAAGCTGACCAGAGCGAAGTGGTCGGGACCGACGGAACACTCATTCTAGTGCACACTTCGAGCAGACATGCTTTGAACGGGGCCTTCACAGCCAGTTCGGTATGGTTTATAAGGCCATGCTGCTACCAGATGCAATTCCAACGATATTCCTGCTAAGTATTAGGCTGTGAAGGCTCCAACGAAGAAGAGAGGTGTTTTTAAAGCTAGAAAGACTCAGGGTAAGTGGCCATTTAGTAATACTCCCATGCATAACCCAGTCCACTTCCGTGCAAAACGACATGTTCACACCATGCTCACCGTTTCAGTGTTCACGGCATGAAAACATGCCGTGATTTTCCGCATTAATAAAAACATCGTGTCTGATTTTATATCCTGGCAAGACAAACATAAAAACATTAAACTTTTCTCATTATGCCTGCGCTTGTTTTGAGTTTTTTTAAATGATCAGAACTTTGACTCAACTATTTCTGTTATTTCATAAAATAACACCGTAATGTTAGCATTGCATTTGGTGTGTGTGTGTGTTGTGTAATGCAGGTAAAAAAAGAATGCGCCTTGAGCACCACTTAGTTGGTGGATACGTGCGCTATATAAGTCCACACATTATTATTATTATTATTATTATGATGGGGGCTTGCGCTGCGTTTCACGGATAACTCCTCTCTTTCGGACATGTTTTTCGCGTGTTACTGCTAGCTTTTCGTAGAGTAATTCTCCCGTGCTTCTGGCCTAAAATTCGTCTGTGTGTGCGTGACAACGCTAAGCGTGCATTGTACCGTGACGGGTCAACTCGACCCTCTATAATTATTAGACTGTTATCCGATCAAAGTCTGGCACCAAACCATACCGCCTAGCTCGGCGAGTGTTCTCTGCCTTTGTGTACGTCATGAACGTTTCGTTAAAACTTCGAAAATTTGGGGGTCAATTTTTGATTATTAGATAAACAATTAATAATCCACTCGACACAAAAAAAAAATTAATTTGTTTTTAATTCATACCAATCAATATAACAGCACCAAAAAATAACGTTTGGTAAATACACTCTTCACAGGACCTTTAATTGTCATCATTTTCATTGTAAGCGATATACCCATATACATTATGACATTCAATAACCCATTTGAAAGTCTATAATGCCATATGTATCATATGCAAGAAATATGGCAATTTAGTTAATGAATTTCAGTTGAAAATTGACACCTGGGGAATAATCTGTCAATGAGTGAAGCGGATATAAGCAAGGCAGGAAACACCTACATCTTTGAAAAGGTGGGCGAGTGATTCCAACCACGCATATAATTCCATACAGTGCTAATACAAACTCACTGTCTGCAAACTCACTGTCTGCTAAAACAAAGTCACTGTCTGCAAAGTTTCCCCAACCATAAGTTGCTGCATTGTCACCTCCTGTATTGTCAATCAAGAATGTTTCGATCTGAAGAACTTGTGACGTTGCTCATATTAAAGCAAGCGTAGTTGCTCCATTCGAACACATAGACGACACCACGAGACGAAGACCGAGACGGCTGCCTTCCTCCAGAAAGTCCAGTGACTGAATGAAATCTGTGAAAGTGGGCACAAAATGGCATTTGGCCATGAAAATATAAATTCTTAATAGTGTGTATAATTATGCATCCATACTTTATCAGCATCAAGAGATAGTCATTATGTAGAGCAACATCAAGAGATAGTCATTATGTACAGAGATAGTCATTATGTAGAGCAGCATCAAGAGATAGTCATTATGTAGAGCAACCAATCTGTGAAAGTTTTACTTTATTTAATTCAGTGTTTCGAAAAAAAAAAACATTGGAAAATGAATTCAGACAGTTCGTGTTGGAAATTATTTCACTAATTTGACAAAAACGATAGCACCTGAGACAGAAATATTTCAAGTCATGTTTGCATGCCATTATCACCTTTATAACAATGACATGCAGTTAAGTGGAGATTATGTTGTGCCTTTGATGTACCTGGCTTCGATCATTCTCTCCACAGACAGTTCATCTCCGTTACATATAATTTGTATTCAGAGAATCATTCAGTCTCAGGGGTGCTTACTGATTGAGTTTCTTCATCCTGTCAGTCAACCTCTTTCCCCAAGGCTGGGTTTTCAGAATTATTGCCAGGTTGACCTGAATGAGACGGGGACAAATCAGATGAAATGCAAATGGGAAAGAGTTGAAGGGTGAGGTTATTAATTATGTAAGATGGTATATATTAACATCACATTATAATAATGTAAAATACTTTATAACTATTAGGCCTATAGTAATGTGTTGATTGGTGCAATCCCTCATTATGTTATTATTTGTTATTGCCACAGTGATTCCAATGCTATGCAACACACTTACCAACACACGGACTGAAGGATCTTCTATATCCAAAGTCCATAACCCACCCCAGACTGAGGGATCTCCTATCCTAAGTCAACCATCCTCCACCCCCCTGTGCTTGTTAACAACTGATTCAGTTCAGTGAGCACACACTCCTCTCCCCCAACCCCTAGGATCCTAGTCTCAACAGTTCCCGCCTGTGCGCCTCAACGAACTTAATCCTCCAGCATCCATTCATGGGATGATCCTCCAGCTGTCTACTTAAGCAGCAGCATTTTCCAGACTCCGGCATTCTCCTGATGACGATCAGAGCATACTGATCGAAACGTCGATTTGTACCTCCAGTTCTATTCAGAACTAATTACTACTCAATTGAGCATTTCACATGGTGTCACCGCAATTACTCTTACTTATCCTCTTCACCATACAAAGCTACAAGTTCTACAAATGCATATTTTTTTGGAGGGGATATGCTCCGCTCCCCTGGGATACCTTCCATTGGTACAAGGTCAATCTGGGCGGTCATCAAAATGATGACCCTTGAGTACAAGTACTAGTGAAAACTACATCCTCTGTCATCGGCCCGTATGGCGCAAGAGTAACAGTGTCGGTATACAACCAGTTGCGGTGATTTATTGTTACGACTGGGGGGGGGGGGGGGGAGAAAGGTAAGGAGTAGGATTCCTGCTATTATTTGTGGTAATAAATAAATTAGTTTGAATTTTAAATTCAAATGTACGTGAATTTCGAAAATTGTGAGAAAAAACCAAAATAGACTAATGGGGATATCTGTAATATAAAAAATGCGAAGGTTTCGTTGTGAAGCGATAATTATTGGGGGAGTAGGGGGACATTTGCCATTACCGTCACCTCCCCCACTGCCACCTCCATCATATTGGAGGGGACATGTTCCCCCTTCCCCTCCCACGGGATTACCTCTCATTGGTAGAACGTCAATCTGGGTGGTCATCAAACATTCCCAGGAAAAGTGCTGCACCCCCAGTACCCCCTACAAATTAGACCCATAGTTACGCCACTGTATGGTTATACCTTAGATTCAAGGCTGCAACCCCGTTGTATAACAGAATAATAAATGGTCTCGGTATCGGTCTTGCTCGTTGTGGTCTCGATTACAACATTGTCAATTATATGTGCCTCAATGAAGTTATGATTGATGACCTGCGATCAATACACGCTTAGCGAATGTTGCACACAAAGGATGCGCTTGGTAATTTCCCTATATGTTTGTACACATAAAATCGTATAATAATTTTATGGAAATCTGTCAGTACAATTTTCACCATCCCTACAAAGTTTCATGAAAATTTGCCGAAGCTTAAAATAGCCAGTCTAAACCACAATCATTTTGTGAACCTAACAGTCATTTTCAGAGAGATTGTAGTCAAGAAGATAACCAAACCAAGTGTTATTACGTTAACGCTCGATAAAACAGGTAAATGATTTGTTAATGTGATTTTAAAGTTTTAAAATTTTGTATAGACAGTCCAATCCAGCTACCGTGACCTCCTTGAAATCTTGACAAAGAGGCTACATGCTGCAGCTAGCTGGCCAATTTTCAGCCACTTTTGCATGTGCAATGAACCTTTCTATGCAATTCAACTACTCTTGACTCCAGTCTGCTTTTGGGGGCACCTGATAATGTGGAGGGGACGTTTATTCAGCAGTACTACAAGAGAAACCCTTATGATTTTCTTTAATGATTTTATTTTCAGGAGGGGCACAGCCCTCCAGCGACTGGGGCACGTTCCCGCAGGCGCCCGATGACGCAGTAAAACAAATATTGGAACTGCTAGTGAAAGCATAGTCTTAATTGTCATTATCATTGTCATGATCATGTAAACAATACATCCAATAGATTATGACATTCAATATTACCCGTATGAAAGTTTACACTGCCACTTAGCAAGGAATATGACACTTTATAAATAATGAATATTCTTGTTCAACATGCGCGATTTGGGAACAGCCTGTCAATGAGAGGATCGAAAATAGACAAGACGTTTGTTTGTTTGATGCATTACATTTTTTGCATAAGAAAACAAAATCTGAAATGCCTGTATGATTACTAAAATTATAAAATAATGGTATAAAATGATATCGCATAAAACGTAATGTCGGCTACTTTCAGGGTATCCCTCACAATGTCTATAATTATGTTAATGTCACCAAATTAAACAACTACAACATAATAATGTTGGCACCCAATTATTTTTCTAGGTTCTGTAAAATATAAGTCGGTTGCCTTCTTTTGAAAATAAAGTAAATGGGTAATACTATTGATGTATTTGCATTGACCCCGTGTAGGACAAAAATCTTATCATGAGATCATATTTTAAAGGTCCTATGAAATAGTTTTTTTTTTCATTGTATACAATAAAGTATGCCTACTGGAACATATATTTGTCATTTGTAAATTTTTCCCCTCACGTTTATACCATACAAATATTAATTTTTAAATTTATGGGTGGTTTTCGACACGCCCATACCCCCTCATAAAATTCGTGACGTACACTGAGGCAATTCTCGATCCGCGATCCACAGCACTTGCCGAAGTATGCGTCGTATACAGCGCACCACTGCATGCAGAGTGTTGCTAGAGAAAAACGTTCCTAAAGTTTTCTGTCAGGTTTGAAGATTATAATTTTTGATAATGCAATCGAGGTGTGTCGCTGCAGGTTTCAGCAACACCACCAAAGACGGTGTTAGTCTACACCGATTTCCGTCTGATCCAAAATGCAAACGTATTTGGACGACTAAAGTGAAGCTGACCAGAGCGAAGTGGTCGGGACCGACGGAACACACATTCTAGTGCACACTTCGAGCAGACATGATTTGAACGGGGCCTTCACAGCCAGTTCGGTATGGTTTATAAGGCCATGCTGCTACCAGATGCAATTCCAACGATATTCCCGCTAAGTATTAGGCTGTGAAGGCTCCAACGAAGAAGAGAGGTGTTTTTTAAAGCGAGAAAGACTCAGAGTAAGTGGCCATTTAGTAATACTCCAATGCATAACCCAGTCCACTTCCGTGCAAAACAACATGTTCACACCATGCTCACCGTTTCAGTGTTCACGGCATGAAAACATGCCGTGATTTTCCGCATTAATAAAAACATCGTGTCTGATTTTATATCCTGGCAAGACAAACATAAAAACATTAAACCTTTCTCATTATGCCTGCGCTTGTTTTGAGTTTTTTTTAAATGATCAGAACTTTGACTCAACTGTTTCTGTTATTTCATAAAATAACACCGTAATGTTAGCATTGCCTTTGGTGTGTGTTGCGCCCGCATGATGGGGGCTTGCGCTGCGTTTCACGGACCTCTCTTTCGGACATGATTTTCGCGTGTTACTGCTAGCTTTTTGTAGAGTAATTCTCCCGTGCTTCTGGCCTAAAATGCGTCCGTGTGTGCATGACAACGCTAAGCGTGCATTGTACCGTGACGGGTCAACTCGACCCTCTATAATTATTAGACTGTTATCCGATCAAAGTTTGGCACCAAACCATACCGCCTAGCTCGGCGAGTGTAAAATTCTCTGCCTTTGTGTACGTCATGAACGTTTCGTTAAAACTTCGAAAATTTGGGGGTCAATTTTTGATTATTAGATAAACAATTAATAATCCACTCGACACAAAAAAACATGTAAATTTGTTTTTAATTCATACCAATCAATATAACAGCACCAAAAATAAAGTTTGGTAAATGCACTCTTCACAGGACCTTTAATTGTCATCATTTTCATTGTAAGCGATATACCCATACATTATGACATTCAATAACCCATTTGAAAGTCTATAATGCCATATATATCATATGCAATAAATATGGCAATTTAGTTAATGAATTTCAGTTGAAAATTGACACCTGGGGAATAATCTGTCAATGAGTGAAGCGGATATAAGCAAGGCAGGAAACACCTACATCTTTGAAAAGGTGGGCGAGTGATTCCAACCACGCATATAATTCCATAGAGTGCTAATACAAACTCACTGTCTACAAACTCAATGTCTGCTAATACAAAGTAATTGTCTGCAAAGTTTCCCCAACCATAAGTTGCTGCATCGTCACCTCCTGTATTGTCAATCAAGAATGTTTCGATCTGAAGAACTTGTGACGTTGCTCATATTAAAGCAAGCGTAGTTGCTCCATTCGAACACATAGACAACACCACGGTCCCGTGACTGAATAAAAGCTGTGAAAGTGGGCACAAAATGGCATTTGTTCATGAAAATATAAATTCTTAATAGTGTGTATATGCATCCATACTTTATCAGCATCAAGAGATAGTCATTATGTACAGCAACCAATCTGTGAATGTTTCACTTTATTTAATTCAGTGTTTCGAAAAAACAACATTCAAAATGAATTCAGACAGTTCGTGTTGGAAATTATTTCACTAATTTGACAAAAACGATAGCACCTGAGACAGAAATATTTCAAGTCATGTTTGCATGCCATTATCACCTTTACAACAATGACATGCAGTTAAGTGGAGATTATGTTGTGCCTTGGATGTACCTGGGTTCAATCATTCTCTCCACAGACAGTTCATCTCCGTTACATATAATTTGTATTCAGAGAATCATTCAGTCTCAAGGGTGCTTACTGATTGAGTTTCTTCATCCTGTCAGTCAACCTCTTTCCCCAAGGCTGGGTTTTCAGAATTATTGCCAGGTTGACCTGAATGAGACGGGGACAAATCAGATGAAATGCAAATTGGAAAGAGTTGAAGGGTGAGGTTATTAATTATGTAAGATGGTATATATTAACATCACATTATAATAATGTAAAATACTTTATAACTATTATAGTAATGTGTTGATTGGTGCAATCCTTCATTAAGCTGTTATTATTTGTTATTGCCACAGTGATTCCAATGCTATGCTGCTGCACTTACCAAAGTGCTATTTTGGCAGATTCCTAGCTAAGATCATGACTGATATAATGGTGGAATGGTGCCGCGTGTTATCATCATACTCACGATAACCTCAATGCGTGTTTTCAGCGCCATCCAGTCATCTTCTTGTGAAAGAAAACAAAATTGGAAACGATAATCAAAATTTGTGATTCGGTGTGGCAAGGATAGATCTGTCCCCATGAAGCCCCACCCCTCCCTCTAGACTCAGGCGCCCCGCCTTCAACGCCATGAACTCCGTACGTGGAAGAAACGGGAAACAACAATGGCCTACATGCGCAACAGTTCAACCAATTACAGATAGCCTGTGACGTCAGCCTATTACAGTAAAGTGTTGTTTGGTCTGTACTCCATATATAAAACATTGATTGTTAATTCTCATAACCATTACTGTCAGTTTTTCGCACGGACAACGAGCCAGACCTGATTTACACGACGGACACTATTAACTAAACTGGGCATAGATTAAACAGCTTACATCTTATCTGTTGGTGATTTTTGAATCAGAATATCTACAGTTTGAAGGTAAGTGGGCAGTTATTAAGGCAATTTCAATTTGGATAATACTCATAGGCTAGTATTGTGGAAATAATGTTTAGTTCATTACTTTTTCCTGTAATGGGCTTATATACGCCATTGGCAATTACCCGCAAATAGTAACTGAACGAATTGTTATTGATAAGCTTAATACTTGGTTTTAAGATGGAAATGACATAAACAGCATCTTGTGTCTGACATGATCAACAAATAACAATCAAAAATATACAAATCAAAAATTACTTCAATGTATGAACACAAATTTTATGATTCTGCAATGGATCATCAATACAACAATACAACAATAATTATTATGAATGCATTTTCACTTTTCACAAGAACGACAAAACGAAATAAGTTGAAACTTTCACAAACAGGTGTCTGTGGATTGTGTGTTTAATAATGATGGATTCAATTAGGATATACATACATTTAACCATAAATGTATACTTCCTAGCATAGCAACAGATCCATGTTGATGCGAGATACTAAATCAGACATTGCCTATGCACGAGGGTGTAAAAACTACAACAGCGTTCTCAATTATTTTGTCCATGGTACTTTTGGACAACTTTTGAAATTTGTTTTTCTTCATCTTTTTTTTTATTTCGAAAAAATAGCATTTCAAATGATTACCTCCTAGTGATGATACGACAGTTGAACAAACTAATATTTAATTGATATTCAAAAAGAACATTCAAACTGAATATGGAATACTGTCATATTAGGCAGGACACACCATTGATGATCATCTGTCCAATGTGCTCTCATTGTAGAGAAAACTGTAAAACAAAATTATTCACCTCAAATTGCCACGAATCTTTAAGAGTATACTTGCCATGGAAAAAATAAGTCCACTGAAAAAATGGTATTTATCCAACTTTTTAAATGAATATAGGCCTATGCTGATCATTTCAACAAAAAACTTCCACTAACTGGTTTATATGAATAAATAGTTCGTGATCCTCATTTAGTATTAAAACTAACAAATACCCAGGTCTATAGACATTAAAATCATTAAAGGCTATTTTTGCATCTGAACTTGGAAAGATACTAAAATTAGACGTTCTCCCTATAATAACAGAGGAATAAAGGCAAAGTAAAGACTTTGCGGTGAGACCATGTAGAATTCTCTTTTGAGTAGTAAATAGTTCTGAAAAGATCCGGTTGGGAATACAACTCGACGTTTCGATCAGTATGCCCTGATCGTCTTCAGCAGAATTTCTACATGGTGTCACCGCAGACAGTCTTTACTTATCATTTTCACCGTGCAAAGTTTCAAGTCTTTATAAAGGCAAAGCAATGAGGGATACATACAAAAATAGGTATTTTATGACGCTCTGTATAAGTTTCCCGAAATGTATACTGTATATTTATTTATATAATACTATAAGGAGACTTGCAAGGATTTTGTCTATCATCAGGATTTGCGAAGAGCAACAATATTTGAAAATACAAGATTTATCAGTGGTGTAACTACGTTTGGTGTAGTAGGGGAAACCTGGGGTACCAGGATTTTGAGAGTGGCACTTAAGACGTTTTACAGGCCATTATGCTTTGCTTAGGAATCCAAATTCTGAGCGGGGGGGGGGGGGGGGTAGCCGAGCGTAGGGGCGTTACGTTCCCCCTGTGTCCCATACCCATTATTAACACCACGGTTGGGCACTTTTTGGCACATGATTGTGTGGAGGGGACTTTTGTTCAGCAGTACATTATATCTGACGTTCTTAGAAGTTTTCAGCAGGGAACACAGCCATCCAGCCAGCGGGGGAACTTTGCCGCATCAGACACTCGAGGCCGTAGTAAAAACAATAATTCCTAGAACTACTCATGAGAGCATAATGAATCTATATTGACATTATCATTTTCATGGGAGCATAATGAATCTATATTGACATTATCATTTTCATGAGAGCATAATGAATCTATATTGACATTATCATTTTCATGATTGTTTACACAATACACTATATACATTATGAAATTCAATGATCCATGTTAAAGTCTGTAATGCCATTGCAAGAAATATGGCAATTTAGTTATGAATTTCAGTTCAAAATGCGCAGTTTCTTCTGTTACTATGATTTATATCGTGTGAAGGAAAAAACGAAAATTATTGAACAAACCTGACTACAAGTTAAATCTTTGTAGGGTTTATTTTAATAAAAAATCAGTGACAAGCATACCCTTATTTTTAAGGGAACAAACACATGTTTAGTGTTTAAATTTCAGCCAAATTATAAACAGCCAATGATTGTGGAGTGTTTCCTTTGGAAAATGTTACGTTTGAGTAATCATCATGTGGTTCATTGTTACATAGTAAAGAAAACTGTCGGAGTTGCACAATACACCTGTGTCTGCACAATCAATTAATACAACCGCAATGATAACCCACGCACGCACCAAACCCATGATGAAACAGATAGGCCTAGGCCAGGAGTTTTAGCATAATTGATCAACCTGCTTTAATTGACTGATCCAAACATACAAGAGGTCAATTTAAATATATTTTTCTCTTTCAGATGGAACTTTACATTTCCTTTTATTTCAAATCATGATTTCACATTCAAACATATACACAAAATATACATCAAAACGTAAATTGAAATCGGTTTTTACATTATGGAGATGAATAAATAAAATAAATGCACTTTTTACTCGAAAGTCAATATAAAATCTATTTTGATTACATTTTGCCTCAAAATATAATGCGACTTATAAAATTGATTGCACATCAGACAACAGTATTTCATTGAGCAGCTATCGTTGATTAGAAAATTATTGTTTGATAGGATCAAAATCTATGACTATTGCATTGCATTCCCGAAATGTGAGATACCAAAATCTTCACTGATCAGTGTATTTATTCTGTTATCACCAGTGACGTGTTATCACCAGTGTTGATGTTTTTTTACTTACTCGTACAACATAATTTTAGTTTCGTTTTAAGTAAAGACGATTTGCGTTGACACCATGTGGAATTCCCTGCAAATAGTCTTTACTTATCCTCTTCACCATGCAAATCTACAAGCTTTTACTTAGTTTCATTTTGAATTTATTTCATTCTTAAACCATCTCTGACATCAGCGAGAACGGTGGAACGAGAAACCATGGGCTACTTGGGTTTCATCGTTGTAGCTCTTGTGGCACAGGGATTATGTGTCATCATGGCACAATCAGGTAAGTTAATAATTTGAGGAAACAACTACATGGCTAAATCGCTCAAGCGTTATAATTATGTGTAACTTAATTTTGTAGTATGAAAATAATGTTTAAGGTACACACAACCTATTGGTTTTTAGGATAAAATACACAGGGACTCGGTAGAAATTAACTATTGTCTTGGAGATTTATAAATTAAATATGTACCACTCAGTACAATACAATGATTTAAATGATTTGAAAATCATTCAGGTAAATACCTGGATCATTTTCAGGGGATAAATGTCAACAATTATGATTTAAGACCAGAGTAAGCAGTACTGGACTTTAAGAGAACCGACGTAAATTAAGATATTCATTGTAACAAATTTGTGAATGATTTAGTTCAAGTGAAAAAAGCATTCAAGATTTGTAACGATACAAAACATAAATGGTCTGTGTATGGTCTGTGTTTTACCCCCTATTTGAACCGTGTTAGTGCCATGCAAAACGGCACCAACAAAATGGGTTTCTTTTTTCATTTTTCGTTTTACAATAAAAATAATCAATATTTTTATTGTATTGATATTTCTATCAATAGAAATTAAATAATACATGATTATTATAAGTTTGATTTTGTACAAACAAAAACGAATCGCGCCTTACTATAGATATATATTTTGTTTTTTACATAAAAGAAAAACGAAAATGCGTCTCGATTTTTGCTCTGATACGTGCAAAATGAAATGCGCACATACAGGCATTTTTTCCTATGTGTATGGACAACAGGAGATGCGACGGACATGACAAGAGATGCGACACAGGTCGGACAGCATTCTTTTCATAATAATAAATTACTGGGTTTGTCCTTTGGCCCTCAAGGGAATTCGGCCCTCCCGGAACAGTTTTTTGTTGCAGTAATAATAATAAAAAAAATAATAATAAAATAATAATAAAAAATTAAAAATAAATAAAAACATGGGAGGTGCTTCTCAGGACCGTGGGAGGTGCATGTTGTGCCTCCCCGTCCTACGCCGTTTCTTACTTTAGGTAACAATGTTTACCCTTATGTAATTAATTTATGAGAAAAAAATCACTATGGTGTTTTTTCCCCACAATTGTTGACCAAATGGCATGAAACTTAGTGCAGTATGTCTCGTTCATCTATATAGGCCGAAAATTTACAAGGTTGTTTATTCTTCTCGGTCATGTAGTCCATATTTTTCTCTTTCTCTAAAATGAAAACACTTTAGGCGGGAAATTACCTACAGATATTGAGTGCTTTTAAAAACCCTATACATTATTGGTATTCCAGGAAAAAAACATAAATGATCACAACTTACTCAGTGTAATATTGATGATGGTATCAAACATTCTTTAAACAAATTATGTCTGAGGTGCTCCCAGTGAAATTAATAATTATGTCTGAGGTGCTCCCAGTGAGTGAAATTAATCAATTTACTTCGCAAAGAAATTTGTTGTCACCAAGAGACGTAAATTCCACGTGTGAATGAATACGACAAATCTGAATGTATGTTCACTGTTTTCTCTTAAACGACACAATGAAATAAACAAAAAACTTTCAGGCTGGTTCCTTGTACATATCTGGTTTTATATGCATTTTACCAAAAGCGTATACTGGCTTTAAGTTTGAATGCAGAGAGTCAATATTTTAAATGAGCTTTAATTTTACGATGTTCCTCTTTCTTATTTGTCTCGATCCAGAAGATGGTGATCAGCAGTGTCCTGATGTCTGTATTTGCTGGATTGATAATGGTTATAACCGCGTCGATTGCATGGATGGTTGGAACCAGTCCACTATCGGTGACATCATGAACAAAACGCAGATACTGTAAGATATAAATTACACTAATTAAACTAAATGTTTGATTTGATTTGATTTGATTTGATTTTTGACCTTACACAAACCTATGTATGAAGCACGGTATACTCAGTACATTCCCAGTGTCTTCGGGGGAAAACCTCCACAGGCGGGATTGGAACCCACGACTTCATGCTTATCCGAATCGAATCCCACCAGAGTCGCCTGTGTATTTTTCCTCAGTTACTCGAAACATCGAGTATACAGTGCTTTATACATACGTCGTTGTATGGACAAAAATCAAATCAATTGTTTATAACCCGACGTAACAATTGCATCAATTAATGTAAATTAAATGAAGAAAAAAAAATAACATCAATAGAATAATAATTATTAAAAATAAAATATTAAAAACTGTTGTTTTACATTTAATGCCACGATATTTAGGGTCTTGAAGCCTGAACAAAATATTACTAAAATAAATGTTTGTAATAAGTAAGGCCATCGCCATCTTGAATTTAAAGGAGCAGCCATTTTCAATTTTTGTTTAATTCATTTGACTTGCTGGCGAACTGATTAAACAATGCCCAAGAGTAAAAGTCAACATCAGGTTTGAAGAAGCCTCTCTGTGGTTTATACAATAAAACCAGTCATTTATTAGGGTAAAAACATGCTCACCTGTTATTAATTTGAATTTATGCCCTATCTTTATTTTCCTCTTTCATAACAATAAAACATTAAGGTATACCGGTAACCATATGTTTCCGTACAAAATAGCTGCAATGTCAATTCGGATTTCTGTCCAACCTCATACTAGGATATATCCCACCGTGTTCTCACAGTCATTGAATTTACAAAGCACTGTGATGCACGCAGGAAAGTTTGTATTTCCAACTAGAATACTTACTTTAGCATGTGCATTGTCAAATACAGCCACAGTTAACAACATTGCTTCTTGTAGCAGGTACTTCCAGGCATTTCATGACAACATTTTGTTCAATCAGTTGTTTTCCCTAACACTGCCAAGAAGACTGAGAAGAGAGAATGGGTCAGCTGTGGTATCGGTTGTTTGCATATAAGAAGCCTTTATATACCCACTCTCCCCACCTCCCTTTCGACGGACGGACACACCCAGACAGCTCAGACGTATCTGGGTATCTGGGCTCCGTAATACTGATCATCAGCTCAACTATGGCATATAAGAAGCTTTTATACACCAACTCTCCCCACCCTATTTCGACGGACGGACACACCCAGACAGCTCAGACGTGTCTGGGTATCTGGGCTCCGTAATACTGATCACCAGATTCATTTGTAAATGAGGTTTCTAATATGAGTGAACGTCCGGCAGGAAAATTATTGAACTTGTTTGATACCATGATAACGTTTCATAAGTATGTTTTAATGAACGTCTGAGAACATTGATGAATATATATCGATGTATACCTATATCTGCTTTAACACGATATTTTTAACCCTACTTCGTGATTTTATTTTCTATATAGGCCTAATGAGGTGCAGGCGGAAATATTTCTCATAGTTTTGACCGATCATTTATATTTCAATAAGTATATGCTTTCATTTAAATCTAATAACATTTGGCTTTAATAATCTTTGTTTTAACCCTAATTTGTTTTCTAAAATTAGATTGCTCTCCAACAATAAAATCAGTACAATTGATCCAGGAAAATTTGATGGTTTACAAACTCTCGAGGAATTGTAAGTATTCATGTCATTACTCCGTATCGAGCCAGAGATTTCTCTTGACTGAAGTTACGTCTCATTGCAAACAAAGTAGTTGAAGTGCGTAGTTTATGTTTGCCGATCAAATTTATGTATGCATTTAAACTATATTTTCTACGTACGACACAATGTAATCATCAACATTTCTACAGATTATCTGATTAATGTACATCTGATTTCAACCAAAAATCATACTTAGGCCTATATAAATGTTTATATGTAATGAGAACATTTGGAGAAAAAAATAAAAGAAAAAAGTGAAAACAGATCATCTGTTTAATGTATATCTGATTTTCCAAAATATCATAGTATAGAAGATGTGACATGTGACGTCACACCTGAACCAAAACATGATGCTCGCGCATAACGCCGGGCAGAAAACGTAATCTTGCCTATTGAACTGCAGGCGGAAGCATTTTTTTATTTTTTTTTTTATTTTTTTTTAGTTGTTGACCTACCTATCACTTATATTTCACCAAGTATGCTTTCAGGAAAATCTAAGAACATTGGTGAAAAATACTTTAATGAGCTTTGTTTTAACCCTACTTTGTTTTACCATCTTAGATGGCTGTACAACAACAGCATCAGTGAAATTGCACCAGGGTCATTTGAAGGTCTACGAAATCTCACCATCTTGTAAGTATTCATGTCATGAATTTCAATCACGCAGCATTGAGCCACCGATTTCTCCAGTTTAAAATGACGTACAGGAAAATTGCTCAACTTGTTTCAGGAAAATCTGAGAATATTGATGGATATACACCGATATAGGCCTGTATCTGCTTTAACACGATGTTTTAACCCTACTTGGTGATTTTATTTTCTGTATATGAGCTTTTGACCGATAAATATAATATTTCACCAAATATGCTGTAAGGAAAATATAAGATCAGTGGTAAAAGTAATCATATTAACGGTATTTAAATAATCTTTGTTTTAACCCTTCTTTGATTTACCATCTTAGATCGCTAGAAAACAACAAAATCAGTGAAATTGCTCCAGGATTTTTTGATGGTCTACAAAGTCTTCAAAACTTGTAAGTATTCATCATGAATTTCAATCACGTATTATCTTGACTGAAGTTACATCTCACTGCAAACAACGATCGTGAAGTGCGTATTTCATGTTTGTTGATCGTATTTACGCATGTTTAATTATTTTCTACGTACGATACAACGTAATCATCAACATTTGTACAGATCATCTGTTTACGGTATATCTGATTTTAACCAAATATCATAGTTATATAAATGGTTATATGTAATGAGAACTGTTGGAAAAAACTTGTCCTAAAATTTAACATTTGTAAACGAAGGGCAGCATTCCACCAAACCGTATTTTGTACATCAATGCACTCAAGTGATGTCTATCGAGATTCATTCTTTATTTTAAATTTCTAAAATGTTAACCTCAGGCAGAATAATTGTTCAACTTGTTTGATACCATGGCAACGTTGACGAAAATCTGAGAACATTGATGGATATATACCGATGTAGGCCTATATCTGTTTTTAACCCCGCTTCGTGATTTTATTTTCTATACAGACCTAATGAGCTGCAGGCGGATACATTTTTCATAGTTTTTGACCGATCAATAATATTTCACCAAGTATGTTTTCAGAAAAATCTAAGAACATTAGTGAATATAGCCATATTAGCAGACTTTAACGTTTTATCCTTCTTTTTTTACCATCTTAGATCGCTGGCAAACAACAAAATCGGTGAAATTGCTCCGGGAACTTTTGATGGTCTACAAAGTCTTAAATTCTTGTAAGTATTCATGTCATGGTTGAAATAACTATATTAACGCCAGAGATTTTCCCAAATATAGTATAGACGATGTGACATGTGACGTCACACCTGAACCAAAACATGATGCTCGAGCATAACGCCGGGCAGAAAACGTAATCTTGCCTATTGAACTGCAGGCTGAAGCATTTTTTATTTATTTTTTTTTTTTTTAGTTGTTGACCTACCTATCACTTATATTTCACCAAGTATGCTTTCAGGAAAATCTAAGAACATTGGTGAAAAATACTTTAATGAGCTTTGTTTTAACCCTACTTTGTTTTACCATCTTAGATGGCTGTACAACAACAGCATCAGTGAAATTGCACCAGGGTCATTTGAAGGTCTACGAAATCTCACCATCTTGTAAGTATTCATGTCATGAATTTCAATCACGCAGCATTGAGCCACCGATTTCTCCAGTTTAAAATTACGTGCAGGAAAATTGCTCAACTTGTTTCAGGAAATTCTGAGAATATTGATGGATATACACCGATATAGGCCTGTATCTGCTTTAACACGATGTTTTAACCCTACTTGGTGATTTTATTTTCTGTATATGAGCTTTTGACCGATAAATATAATATTTCACCAAGTATGCTGTAAGGAAAATATAAGATCAGTGGTAAAAGTAATCATATTAACGGTATTTTAAATAATCTTTGTTTTAACCCTTCTTTGATTTACCACCTTAGATCGCTGGAAAACAACAAAATCAGTGAAATTGCTCCAGGATTATTTGATGGTCTACAAAGTCTTCAAAACTTGTAAGTATTCATCATAAATTTCAATCACGTATTATCTTGACTGAAGTTACATCTCACTGCAAACAACGATCGTGAAGTGCGTATTTCATGTTTGTTGATCGTATTTACGCATGTTTAATTATTTTCTACGTACGACACAACGTAATCATCAACATTTGTACAGATCATCTGTTTACGGTATATCTGATTTTAACCAAATATCAGTTATATAAATGGTTATATGTAATGAGAACTGTTGGAAAACACTTGTCCTAAAATTTTACATTTGTAAACGAAGGGCAGCATTCCACCGAACCGTATTTTGTACATCAATGCACTCAAGTGTTGTCTATCGAGATTCATTCTTTATTTTAAATTTCTAAAATGTTAACCTCAGGCAGAATAATTGTTCAACTTGTCTGATACCATGGCAACGTTCACGAAAATCTGAGAACATTGATGGATATATACTGATGTCGGCCTATATCTGTTTTTAACCCCACTTCGTGATTTTATTTTCTATACAGACCTAATGAGCTGCAGGCGGATACATTTTTCATAGTTTTTGACCGATCAATAATATTTCACCAAGTGTGCTTTCAGAAAAATCTAAGAACATTGGTGAATATAGTCATATTAGCAGACTTTAACGTTTTAATCCTTCTTTTTTTACCATCGTAGATCGCTGGCAAACAACAACATCGGTGAAATTGCTCCGGGAACATTTGATGGTCTACAAAGTCTTAAATTCTTGTAAGTATTCATGTCATGGTTGACATAACTATATTAACGGGATTTAATTATCTTTGTTTTAAACCTACTTTGTTTTCTCATCTTAGATCGGTGTACAACAACAACATCAGTAAAATTGCAAACGGAACATTTAATGGTCTACAAAATCTCAATTACTTGTAAGTATTCATATCATGAATTTCAATCACTCAGCATTGAGCCACCGATTTCTCTTGATTGAAGCTACTTCTCATTGCAAACAAATTAGATAACGCGCCGTCACGGTCTAAAGACTTTATGTGTACGGTTACAACATGGTTATGAACTCAAAAATCAAACTTCTTTAAATGGTTATAGACCTATATGTAAAGAGTAAGACTAATTGCAGTGACACCATGTGAAATGCTCAATTGAGTAGTAATTAGTTCTGAAAAGAATATATGTAATGAGAACATTTGGATAAAAAAATATTTAAAAAAATAATTAACCTGTACTATACTAAACCCCTCAAAAAAAGTTCTGCAATTCAAGTTTGAGGGATGATATCTTTCTTGTTACTGATGTATGAAAAAAGAAACTGGTGTCATTGAAAAGCTTGATTATTCCTCTTTACAATGATGTGCCATCTGCCGTGATTATGTAATCATGGAATGTGCAGTACTCCTGAATATAGGGCAAAGTCTGAAGTGAAATGTTGCAAAAAGCATTGTTTTCAACACCGAAGTCTCCATTTCTTGTGAAGATGCAATGTGTTTTGAATAGTGCCCAGATGACAGTGCATGTCTTGCATGAATGTCAATGGTGCCTTCAATAATGTTTGTGTGAGGTAGAGCTGCAGTTTACTGAGTGGTCGTTTGTAAGATGTTTAAAGATGCCACGCTTATCGAATCTCCTAAAGGCCCAAGCAATTGGACAACTCCAAGCAGGTGTACCCCAAAACGATGTTGCGGCCCGGTTTGGGGTGAGCGCAAGCACCATATCAAGATTGCGGGCGAAATTTCTTGAAACTGGGGAAGTTAAAGACAGGCCGAGGAGTGGGCGTCCAACAAAGACAACCCCACGAGAAGATCGGTATATCACACTGTCTGCATTAAGGAATCGAAGGCTATCCGCAAGAAATCTCCGAGACAGATTTGCAAGGCGATTTGGCAGAAGATTGTCTGATCAGACAATCAGGAACCGGCTCCACGCAACCAACTTGCGGGCTCGTAAAGCTGCAAGACAACCGGCAATGACTGCCTTCCACCGTCATGCCCGTATGCGCTGATGTCGTCAACACTTGCGATGGAACCAGGAGATGTGGTAATCTGTTCTCTTTTCCGATGAGTCCAGATTCTGTCTCAGGAAGCTGGACGGCAGGATCAAGGTCTGGCGACGTCCTGGCGAACGATTTGCGGATTGTTGCGCGGATTTGCGGAGTGACACCGTTTGGAGGGGGAAGTGTAATGGTGTGGGGCGGCATCTCAGCAGTGGGCAAAACGCCGCTTATCGTCATCGATGGCAACATGACGGCCCAGCGATACAGAGATGAAGTCCTTCAGTCAGTGGCACTTCCGTATTTGCGCCGTAACCTTGGACCGAATGCCGTCTTCCAAGATGACAACGCTCGTCCGCATAGAGCAAGGATCATCAACGAGTACCTGCGGAATGAGGGCATTGAGAGGATGGAATGGCCAGCGAGCAGCCCTGACCTCAACCCCATCGAACACTTGTGGGATCAGCTCGGCCGGTCTGTCAGGCAGAGAGTGACTGATCGCACGACATTAGCAGACCTGCGGCTGATCCTTGTTGAAGAGTGGAACGCCATCCCACAGCTTCGTGTGACGAGGCTGGTGAACAGCATGAGGAGGAGGTGTCAGGCCGTGGTTGCTGTGTTCGGGTCATCTACCCGCTACTGACTTACTTACTGAGATGTAACCATTTCTCAATAAAAGAAGGAGAGGAGAGAGTGAGAGAAAAAAAATTGTCTGTGTCTTCATTGTTTTGTCATTAAAGTTTGGATGAATTAACTATTGAAAACAACGAATTTTGCAACATTTCATTTTGGACCTTGCTGCATATTCAGAAGGACTGCGCATTCCATGATTGCATAAGCATCACAAATGACACATCATTGTAAAGAGGAATAATCAAGCTTTCTGATGATACCACATTCACGTATGATGATGAAGCAACAAGAGATATATTACCCATCAAATTTGAATTGCAGAACTTTTTTTGAGGGATTTATATGACACTTGTGAATGGAGGGTGTATAATTGCAGTATAATTGTTGTTATGTTTTAACACTTCTTAGTTTTTTCGTTTTCCCATCATAGATGGCTAGACAACAACAATATTTGTATACGTTATCCAGAAAAATTAATAGTCTACAAAAGTGTACTTACTTGTCATCAATTTTAATCAAGTAGGAACCTGCCATACATTAATTTTACTTAATTTACGCCTGACGACGAAACAAAATTATAGAGGAAGTACGAAGTTCGTGTTTGGAGCCGATCAAAATAATGTTTTTGTATGCATTTTCACTTGTTTATATTTAACAAAACAAAGTAATGAGCTACATTTTCTCGGATAAGTTGTTAATTAAATGTATATCTATATCACATTATATCACACTTATTCATTTGAGGGTTATAGGACAACGAACTGGTGACTTTTATGTTTTATATTTTCGATGCACTCAACTGTTGTATATCGAGATTCATTTGTAACTGAGGTTTCTAATATGAGTGAACCTCCGGCAGGAAAATTGTTGAACTTGTTTGATACCATGACAACATATTGTATGATTTCATGAACGTCTGAAAACATTGATGAATATATATCGATGTATACATATATCTGCTTTAACACGATATTTTTTAACCCTACTTCGTGATTTTATTTTCTATATAGGCCTAATGAGCTGCAGGCGGAAATATTTCTCATAGTTTTGACCGATCATTTATATTTCAATAAGTATATGCTTTCATTTAAATCTAATAACATTGGGCTTTAATGATCTTTGTTTTAACCCTACTTTGTTTTCTAAAATTAGATTGCTCTCCAACAATAAAATCAGTACAATTTATCCGGGAAATGTTGATGGTCTACAAACTCTCGAGGAATATTAAGTATTCATGTCATTACTCCGTATCGAGCCAGAGATTTCTTTTGACTGAAGTTACGTCTCATTGCAAACAAAGTAGTTGAAGTGCGTAGTTTATGTTTGCCGATCAAATTTATGTATGCATTTAAACTATATTTTCTACGTACGAAACAATGTAATCATCAACATTTCTACAGATCATCTGATTAATGTACATCTGATTTCAACCAAAAATCATACTTAGGCCTATATAAATGTTTATATGTAATGAGAACATTTGGAGAAAAAAAGAAAAGAAAAAAGTGAAAACAGATCATCTGTTTAATGTATATCTGATTTTCCCAAATATCATAGTATAGACGATGTGACATGTGACGTCACACCTGAACCAAAACATGATTGCTCGCGCATAACGCCGGGCAGAAAACGTAATCTTGCCTATTGAACTGCAGGCGGAAGCATTTTTTTAATTTATTTATTTCTTTTTAGTTGTTGACCTACCTATCACTTATATTTCACCAAGTATGCTTTCAGGAAAATCTAAAAACAATGGTGAAAAATACTTTAATGAGCTTTGTTTTAACCCTACTTTGTTTTACCATCTTAGATGGCAGTACAACAACATCAGTGAAATTGCACCAGGATCATTTGAAGGTCTACGAAATCTCACCATCTTGTAAGTATTCATGTCATGAATTTCAATCACGCAGCATTGAGCCACCGCTCCAGTTTAAAATTACGTACAGGAAAATTGCTCAACTTGTTTCAGGAAAATCTGAGCATATTGATGGATATACACCGATATAGGCCTGTATCTGCTTTAACACGATGTTTTAACCCTACTTGGTGATTTTATTTTCTGTATATGAGCTTTTGATCGATAAATATAATATTTCACCAAGTATGCTGTAAGGAAAATATAAGATCAGTGGTAAAAGTAATCATATTAACGGTATTTAAATAATCTTTGTTTTAACCCTTCTTTTATTTACCATCTTAGATCGCTGGAAAACAACAAAATCAGTGAAATTGCTCCAGGATTATTTGATGGTCTACAAAGTCTTCAAAACTTGTAAGTATTCATCATGAATTTCAATCACGTATTATCTTGACTGAAGTTACATCTCACTGCAAACAACGATCGTGAAGTGCGTATTTCATGTTTGTTGATCGTATTTACGCATGTTTAACTACCGTACTTTCTACGTACGACACAACGTAAACATTAACATTTGTACAGATCATCTGTTTGAGGTACCGGTATGTCTGATTTTAACCAAATATCATAGTTATATAATTGGTTATATGTAATGAGAACTGTTGGAAAAAACTTGTCCTAAAATTTAACATTTGTAAACGAAGGGCAGCATTCCACCGAACCGTATTTTGTACATCAATGCACTCAAGTGATGTCTATCGAGATTCATTCTTTATTTTAAATTTCTAAAATGTTAACCTCAGGCAGAATAATTGTTCAACTTGTCTGATACCATGGCAACGTTCACGAAAATCTGAGAACATTGATGGATAGATACCGATGTCGGCCTATATCTGTTTTTAACCCCGCTTCGTGATTTTACTTTCTATACAGACCTAATGAGCTGCAGGCGGATACATTTTTCATAGTTTTTGACCGATCAATAATATTTCACCAAGTATGCTTTCAGAAAAATCTAAGAACATTGGTGAAAATAGCCATATTAGCAGTCTTTAACGTTTTAATCCTTCTTTTTTTAACATCTTAGATCGCTGGCAAACAACAAAATCGGTGAAATTGCTCCGGGAACATTTGATGGTCTACAAAGTCTTAAATTCTTGTAAGTATTCATGTCATGGTTGACATAACTATATTAACGGGATTTAATTATCTTTGTTTTAAACCTACTTTGTTTTCTCATCTTAGATCGCTGTACAACAACAAAATCAGTAAAATTGCAAACAGAACATTTAATGGTCTACAAAATCTCAATTACTTGTAAGTATTCATATCATGAATTTCAATCACTCAGCATAAAGACTTTATGTGTACGGTTGCAACTAATTAACATGATCATGAACTCAAAAATCAAACTTCTTTAAATGGTTATAGGCCTATATGTAATGAGAACATTTGGATAAAAAAAATATTTAAAAAAAATAATTAACATGACCTATACTATATGACACTTGTGAATGGAGTGTGTGAACTTCAGGCAGTATAATTGTTGTTATGTTTTAACACTTCTTAGTTTTTTCGTTTTCCCTTCATAGATGGCTGGACAACAACAATATTTGTATACGTTTATCCAGAAATATTAATAGTCTACAAAAGTGTACTTACTTATCATCAATTTCAAACAAATAGGAACCTGCCATACATTAATTTTACTTAATTTACGCCTGACGACGAAACAAAATTATAGAGGAAGTACGAAGTTCGTGTTTGGAGCCGATCGAAATAATGTTTTTGTATGCATTTTCACTTGTTTATCTTTAACAAAACAAAGTAATGAGCTACATTTTCTAGGATAAGTTTTTTATTAAATGTATATCACACTTATTCATTTGTTTTACCATCTTAGATGGCTGTACAACAACAGCATCAGTGAAATTGCACCAGGATCATTTGATGCTCTACAAAGTCTTCAAACTTTGTAAGTATTCATGTCATCAATCATGCAGTTTCGAGCAATCGATTTCTCCAGACTGAAGTTAAGTCTCATACAAATCTATGTATACATTTTAACTATTTAACCACAAAATTTAATCATACTCAGGTCTATATAAATGTTTAAAATGAGTGAACCTCCAGCATGAAAATTGTTCAACTAGTTTGAAACCATGACAACGTTTCCCCAAAGTATGGTTTCAATAAAATCTGAGAACACTGATGGATATGCACCGATGTAGGCCTATACCACTTTAAAACGATGTTTTAACCCTACTTCGTGAAGTTTATTTTCTACATAGGAATAGGCTTTTTGACCTATCACTAATATGTTTTCAGGAAAATCTATGAACATTGGTAAAAAATTGCCATATTAGCGGGCTTTAATGATCTTTGTTTTAACCTTACTTTGTTTATCATTTTTAGATCGTTGCAAAACAACACAATCACTGCAATTACTCCAGGATCATTTGATGGTCTACGAAAACTCAAAAAATTGTAAGTATTCATGTCATGAATTTCAATCACGCAGCATCGAGCCACCGATTTCTCCAGATTAAAATTACGTCACATCGCAAAAAAATTAGTTGAAGTGCGTTCTTCATGTTTGCCGATTAAATATATGTATGAATTTTCACCATTTTGTACGTACGGCACAACGTAATCATGAACATTTGTACATATCATCTTTTTAAAGTTTAAATCATACTTAGGCCTATGTAAATGTTTATATGTAATGAGAACATTTGGATAAAATAACATTAAAAAAAGTGAATTTATGTATATCTGATTTTAACCAAAATCATACTTATAGATGTGACCTCTGACGTCACACCTGAACTAAAACATGATGCTCACGCATCAGAAAACGCAGTCTAGTCGTCGTCGGCCGGGCAGTTCCCTCACCTAGCAATTTTTCACGGATTAGTTGTTTAATGTATATCTTCAGTCATAAAGTTGAACACATCTAATGAGGAAATTTGTATTTTTCGTTTTAAATGTATTTACAAATTGCCGCACTTTATCACACTTATCCATTGGAGGGATAGGCCTATAGGACAACAAACTAACGTTTCGTAAAGTATAATTTCAGGAAAATCTGAGAATATTGATGGACATATATCGATGTAGGCCTATAGGCCTATCTGCGTTAACACGGTGTTTTAAACCCTACTTCGTGATTTTATTATATATATATATATATATATATATATATATATATATATATATATATATATATATATATATATATATATATATATATATATATATATATATATATATATATATATATATATGAGAGCTGCAGGCGGAAACATTTTAACTAGTTTTTCTACCGGTAACTCAAAGTTCACCAAGTATGCTTTTAGGAAAATCTCAGAACATTGGTGAAAAATAACCATATTAACGGGATTTAATTATCTTTGTTTTAACCCTACTTTGTTTTCTTAGATTGCTGTACAACAACAAAATCAGTGCAATTGCTCCAGGATCATTTGATGGTCTACGAAATCTCAAAGAATTGTAAGTATTCATGTCATAAATTTCAATCACGCAGCATCGAGCCACCAATTTCTCCAGATTAAAATTACGTCACATCGCCAAAAAATTAGTTGAAGGGCATTCTTCATGTTTGCCGATTAAATCTATATGTGCATTTTCACTATTTTGTACGTACGGCTCAACTTAATCATCAACATTTGTACGAATCATCAGTTTAATGTATATCTGATTTTAACCAAAAATCATAAATTAATTTTAACTTAATTTACGCGTGACGACGCAACAATATTAGAGGAAGTACGAAGTTCACGTGTCGTGCCGATCAAAATAATTATTTTGTATGCATTTTCACTTTTTATCTTTAACGAAATAAGGTAAAGAGCTACATTTTTCACGGATTAGTTGTTTAATGTGTATCTTCAATCATTAAGTTAAGCATACTGATAAAATAAATTGTCTCTAATGAGTAAATTTGTATTGTTAATTTTAAATGTATTTACAAATTGTCACACTATCACACCTATTCATTGGAAGGCACAAATTGTCACACTATCACACGTATTCATTGGAAGGCACAAATTGTCACACTATATCACACGTATTCATTGGAAGGCACAAATTGTCACACTATATCACACGTATTCATTGGAAGGCACAAATTGTCACACTATCACACGTATTCATTGGAAGGCACAAATTGTCACACTATCACACGTATTCATTGGAAGGCACAAATTGTCCCACTATCACACGTATTCATTGGAGGGCACAAATTGTCACACTATCACACGTAGGCCTATTCATTGGAAGGCACAAATCGTCACACTATCACACGTATTCATTGGAAGGCACAAATTGTCACACTATCACACGTATTCATTGGAAGGCATAAATTGTCACACTATATCACACGTATTCATTGGAAGGCACAAATTGTCACACTATCACACGTATTCATTGGAAGGCACAAATTGTCACACTATCACACGTATTCATTGGAAGGCACAAATTGTCACACTATCACACGTATTCATTGGAAGGCACAAATTGTCACACTATCACACGTATTCATTGGAAGGCACAAATTGTCACACTATCACACGTATTCATTGGAAGGCACAGATTGTCACACTATCACACGTATTCATTGGAAGGCACACATTGTCACACTCTATCACACGTATTCATTGGAAGGCACAAATTGTCACACTATCACACGTATTCATTGGAAGGCACAAATTGTCACACTATATCACACGTATTCATTGGAAGGCACAAATTGTCACACTATCACACGTATTCATTGGAAGGCTACATGCATCCAGAACATGATGTCTACAAAAGATCACTTACTTGTTATAAATTACACTCAAGCAGGAACCAGCCATAATTTATTGTTGACTGAAATTTCTCTATTTTACAATGTTAGGGTACAAAGTTCGTGATTTTAAATCGAAATATTTGTATGCAATTGAACTATTTTATGTCGCTATTTTCGAAACAAAGTAATGAGCTAAACATTTCAAGAAATCAATTGTTTGATGTATACGATATTGATGTCAAAAAGATAACGAAATACAGTGCCGTTAATACAATGTTTTAACCCTACTTTGTTTTCCTATCTAAGATTCCTGCAGAACAACAATTTAAGTAAAATTGCCCTAGGAACATTTCAAGGTCTACAAAAACTTATTGACATGTCGGTTTTCATGTCATCAATTTCAATCACGCACAGTAACTATTTTGGACCCCTGAAATTCCTAACTAAGATAGTCAGACTATGCAACAAATTAGCCTGGTGATCCCCTGATTACTTGGTGATCCCGTGATTACTTGGTGATCCACTTACTAGAGTCTGGTTTATGTTGCATCTACAATACCCAGCGGCCAAGGAATCAGTGCTGCTGATTCAGCTGAACACCAAGTTCTTGCCAAAGGAGTGTAGCAAATTATCACCTATGATCATTATACTTATGTATTTCATTAAACCTTTATAGTGTCCACTTTTCAGACATTTAGACCAGTATTAAACATTGTAAAGATGCATATTCCTTGCGATGGATGTTTCCGAGATCTCATAGATGAATTTGAGACTATATAGGATGCATTTCATTCACAGCATTTCTGACAGTTTTAAAATCTTTGCCGCTATAGATGACTAAAACGTCACCTCTATAGAGCCACTGTGTTCCTGTTGCAAGATTAGATTTTCGAGATCGTGGGTTACGTCACACACTTTTTTGCTTTTGCACAACCGATTTTGTAGAGGAAGAATTCCTGAGATCTTTAACATCTTTCCCACTCTAGATGACTAAAACGTCACCTCTATAGTGTCACCATGTATGTTCCTGTTGTAAGATTAGATTTTCGAGATCGTGGAGTTACGTCACACACTTTCGGACTGGCTGTTTAGCACATGGCACAACTGATTTTGTAGATGAAGAATTTATTTCCGAATTGGAAATAGTTTCTGCCCGTATGATGAGTTGCAGAGGTTTACGGATGTAGGTGTTTTTAAATGGCATATTATAGGTGGTTGGTTTGCTCGAGAGCATTACACACATAGCCTACAATTTATTGCCTCGTTTTGGCGGACATTGGTATGCAGTACGTGTAAAAATAACATGTGGGAAAAATTCTGCAAGTTTCCTGTGTCGTTGAACTTGTCATTATTGTGCAATTTTGCTACATTTTCATTTCCTAACTATTCGTACGAAAATCACCCATTCCGATATGGCATGCTCATCGTTTTCATGGCAACCATGAATTTAACAAGGACCAGGTTGATTGGAAATCCAGGTTTTTGATACTCTCAAACATAAAATAACGCTGTCACGATACGGCAAATAATTGTATGTACAAGGTGTCAGACGATCAGAAAGAGGGTACTGTGTCCTCCCTCAGCATGCGAGAACGCAGCTAAGCACAGGCCCTATGGGGTTAATAATTATTTGACAATCTGACAAAATTACAATCTGCTGTATCAGTGCCACGAAAAATGATAAATAATTGTGCACTATATAGGCCCTCTCGGTACGAGTCAAAGTGGGTCTATAATCATTCGACCAATAAAAATGATATCAGAATATCAGACCAATTTTTTCAATTCAGTTGTTTTCATTATGGAGTGTCGTGGCCGAGCGGTCTAGCTTACCGGACTCAAGTTCTGGTGTTAGCAGCAGAATGTAGGTTCGAATCCCGGCCGTGACACTTGTGTCCTTGAGCAAGACACTTAACTATAATTGCTTCTCTCCACCTAGGGGTTAAATGGGTACATGTGAGGGCAGAGTTGGTTGATTAGCCCTATTTGCGCTGTAATGGCAGCAATTGAGCTGTATACTCCCCAGGGAGCTGAGATGTTTTCAGGAATGATTTATGAGCGTTATGAGCCTTATGAGCAGGGGTAATAATAATATGCGCCTTCAGCACCACTCAGTTGGTGGATACGTGCGCTATATAATTATTATTATTATTATTATTATTATTATTATTATTATTATTATTATTATTATTATTATTATTATTATTATTATTATTATTATTATTATTATTATTATTATTATTATTATTATTATTATTATTATTATTATTATTATTATTATTATTATTATTATTATTATTATTATTATTATTATTATTATTATTATTATTATTATTATTATTATTATTATTATTATTATTATAGATATGGATCACATTCTCATGGCGCACTCTATGAACTAAACGCTGGTGTATTATTGCACACGGTGTATCAAAAGTATTTAGTAAGAGAACACGTTTTCTATTCCTCTTTATATGCAATGATAAAGAGAAATAAAGATTGCATACATGCAATGCCATATACGCATGCATTGCAATGTGTTCAAATGGTACGGTACGTTTTCACTTTGTAGGTTTATAAAATTTGACATGACGAACCTTTTTATTTATTTTTTATTCCAGAAACATTTCAAACAATATGATCGTCAGCTTGAA
The DNA here is from genome assembly GCA_029582265.1 of Zoroaster sp. YZ-2022. Taxonomy (NCBI): domain Eukaryota; kingdom Metazoa; phylum Echinodermata; class Asteroidea; order Forcipulatida; family Zoroasteridae; genus Zoroaster; species Zoroaster sp. YZ-2022. The sequence continues at coordinate 18,744,187 of CM055819.1, forward strand.
CGCTTCCTGGTTCTCGGATCTAAAAAAGTTGAAAACCTTGTAAGATATTTCAAATAAATAATATACTTATACAAAGTTTGTGGTCAAAAGGTAGAACCATGCTTCATCATATACTGTACCTGTATTCTTTCAAAATCAAAACCCTCAGGTGTAGTAAACATAAAGCCGGTGTAGAAGCAGAATATGTGTAAACCAATATTTTGACGCAAATCTTCATGTCGTTCAATGCATTTTTGCTGTTGATGTTTCTGATCATTTTCTGAGTTAGAACCTCGTTATCCATCTTGTTACTTGATCCAGTTACTTGATTATTGATATTTCACCAAGTGTATGCTTTCATTTAAATCTAATAACGTTTGGCTATCTTTGTTTTAACCCTACTTTGTTTTCCCAACTTAGATCGCTCTCCAACAACACAATTAGAGCAATTGCTCCAGGAACATTTGATGATCTACAAAATCTCAAAGAATTGTAAGTATTTATGTCATGAATTTTAGTCACTCAGCATCCAGCAACCGATTTTTCACTTCAAAACGATGTTTTTAATCCTAGTTCGTGATTTTATTTCCTAGTGAGCTGCAGGTGAGCCTAGTGAGCTGCAGGTGGAAGCATGTTTTCTAGTTTTTGACCGATCACTAATAATTCACTAAGTATGCTTTCAGGAAAATCTAAAAACATTGGTAAAAAATAGCCCTATTAGCAGGCTATTGTGATCTTTGTTTTAACCCTATTTTGTTTTACCCATCATAGATGCCTGTACAACAACAAAATCAGTGAAATTGTAAATGGAACATTTAAAGGTCTACAAAGTCTAAAAACCTTGTAAGTATTCATGTAATGAATTTCAATCACGCAGCATCGAGCCACCGATTTCTCTTGATTGAAGTTACGTCTCATTGCAAACAATTTAGATGAAGTGCGTAGTTTATGTTTGCCGATCAAATCTATGTATGCATTTTTATGTACGACACAACGGAATCATCAACATTTGTACAGATCATCTTTTTAATCTGATTTTAACCAAAAATCATACTGAGGCCTATATAGGCCTAAATGTTTATATGTAATGAGAACATTTGGGGGAAAAAGAAAGCAGACCATCTGTTTAATGTACCCCGGTATATCTGATTTTAACCAAAAATCATATTTATATGATGTGACCTTTTGACGTCACAAAATACCAAATACCAAAATACCAAATGATGCGCGCTCATACCACCAATCAGAAAACACGGTCTTGTCGTCGTCGGCTGAGCAGTTCCCTCACCTAGCCATGATTACAGTGTATGGTTGTACTTGTACATACTGATACTCCAAAATATTTCCAATTCCGCGATACATTTGATACCAAAATCAAAAATAAGTTTTTTGCTCCAGTTTTTCTCAGCGAAACGCCAACAACCACCGGCGTCGTTTCTCCTTTCTCAGTGAAGTTCGACCCGATGGGATTTTGTAAAAGCTCATGCTTAGCAGTGCTATACATTAATTTTAACTGAATTTACGCCTGACGATGAAATAAAATTCGAGGGAGTACGAAGTTCGTGTTTGGTGCCGATCGAAATATTTGTATGCATTTTCACTTTGTTATCTTTAACGAAACAAAATAATGAGCTACATTATTCACGGATCAGTTGTTTAATGTATATCTTCAATCATAAAGTTAAGCATACTCATGAAATAAATTGTCTCGAATGAGGAAATTTGTATTGTTCGTTTTAAATTTATTTACAAATTTTCACACTTTATCACACTTATTCATTGGAGGGCTATAGGACAACGAACTAGTATATTTGTTATTATAATTATTTCGATGCACTTGTCTATCGAGATTCATTTGTAAATTTAATTTTCTAAAATGAGTGAATCATATACAACTTGTTCAATTATTTCAACTTATTTGATATACATGACAACGTTTCAAAAAGTGTGACTTTAGGAAAATCTGAGAAAATTGATGGATATGTACCGATGTATGCCTATATCTGCTTAAACACGATGTTTTTAACCTTACCTCGTGATTTCATTTTCTATGAGCTGCAGGTGGAAAATAAAATCAGTTTTTGACCAATCACTAATATTTCACCAAGTATGCTTTCAGGAAAATCTAAGATCATTGGTGAAAATAATCATATTAACGGGATTTAATTATCTTTGTTTAACCCTACTTTTTCCCATCTTAGACGGCTGGAAAACAACCAATTCAGTGCAATTGCTCCAGGAACATTTGGTGGTCTACAAAATCTCGAAGAATTGTAAGTATTTATGTCATGAAATTCAATCACTTAGCATCGAGCCACCGATTTCTCTTGACTGAAGTTATGTCTCATTGTAAACAAATGAGATGAAGTGCGTAGTTTATGTTTGCCGATCAAATCTATGTATGCATTTTACCTATTTTCTACGTACTACACCAACATAATCATCAACATTTGTACAGATCATCTGAAAGTATTAATGTTGATGAAAGTGTAGATCTAAGTTTAGATAAATGATATTTTTGAAATATAAGTTGAAAATATAATAAAAGAGTAGGCCTATTACCTGAAAACGATATGAAGACGAAGACATGTTAATGGATCGTAGAGGGCGCTTCCCTAATTTGAATAATGTAGTAAGTAAAGAAATGATTACGTAATAAAGGTAAGTATGAGCTAACAAATAAACGGGGGTGTTAAATTCTAACTTAATCATTTCTAAGCCGTCACATTTGTAAATTTAATTTTCTCAAATTAATGGACGAAAAACGTTTCGACGTATGATTTCAGGAAAATCTAAGATCATTGATGAAAATAATCATATTAATGGGATTTAATTATCTTTGTTTTAACCCTACTTTTTCACATCTTAGACAGCTGGAAAACAACCAAATCAGTGCAATTGCTCCAAGAGCATTTGATGGTCTACAAAATCTCATATTCTTGTAAGTATTCATGTCATGAATTGTAATCACGCAACATCGAGCCACCAATTTCTCCTGATTGAAATTACATCTCACGACAAACAAATTAGACGTTGTTCTGCTGACCAAACATTATGAATGCATTTTCACTGTTTTCTACGTACGACACAACGTAATCATCAACATTTGTACAGATTATCTGTTTAATGTATATTTTAACCAAAAATCATACTGATAAATGATTATATGTAATGACAGTATTTGGAGAAAAAAAACTTACTTGTTATAAATTGCAAACATGCAGGAACCAGCCATATTTTATTTTTGACTGAATTTTCTCTATTTTACAAAATTAGAGGAAGTACAAAGTTCGTGTCTTTAGATCGAAATATTTGTATCCAATTGCACTATTTTATTTCGCTATTTTCGAAACAAAGTAATGAGCTGAACATTTTAATAAATCAATTGTTTGATGTATACTATATTAATGCCAAAAAGATAACGAAATACAGTGCCGTTAATACAATGCTTTAACCCTACTTTGTTTTCCTATCTAAGATTCCTGCAGAACAACAATTTAATTAAAATTGCCCCAGGAACATTTCAGGGTCTACAATAACAACTTTTCATGTCATCAATTTCAGTCATGCACTAACCACTTTGGATCCCTGAAATTCCTAATTAAAACAATACAACAAATTAGCCTGGTGATCCAGTAATTACTTGGTGATTACTTGGTGATCCACTTACTAGAGTCTGGTTTATGTTGCATCTACAATACCCAGCGGCCAAGGAATCAGTGCTGCTGATTCAGCTGAACACCAAGTTCTTGCCAAAGGAGTGTAGCAGATTATCACCTATGGTCATTATACTTATGTATTTCATTAAACTTTAATATTTTATATAAACGATGGTGTCCACTTTTCAGACTTTTAGACCAGTATTAAACATTTCAAAGATGCATATTCCTTGCGATGGATGTTTCCGAGATCTCATAGGTGAATTTGAGGCTATATAGGATGCATTTCATTCACAGCATTTCTGACAGTTTTAAAATCTTTGCCGCTATAGATGACTAAAACGTCACCTCTATAGAGCCACTGTGTTGCTGTTGTAAGATTAGATTTTTTTCGAGATCGTGGAGTTACGTCACATACTTTTAGATAAAACTTGTAGCTTTGCATGGTGAGGATGATAAGTAAGACTAATTGCGGTGACACCATGTGGAATCTCAATTGAGTAGTAATTAGTTCTGAAAAGAACTGGTGGTACAACTCGACGTTTCGATCAGTATGCTCTGATTTTGTAGCGGAAGAATTTATTTCCGAATTGGAAACAGTTTCTGCCTATGATGAGTTGCAGAGGTTTACGGATGTAGGTGTTTTTAAATGGCATATTATAGGTGGTTGGTTTGCTCGAGAGCATTACACACATAGCCTACAATTTGTTGCCTCGTTTAGGCGGACTTTGTTGTGCAGTACGTATAAAAATATCATGTGGGAAAAAATTCTGCACGTTTCCTGTGTCGTTGAACTTGTCATTATTGTGCAACTTTGCTACATTTTCATTTCCTAACTATTCGTACGAAAATCACCCATTCCGATATGGCATGCTCATCGTTTTCATGGCAACCATGAATTTAACAAAGGCCCGGTTGACTTTCAGCTTTTCATTGGTAAATTCATTGGAAATCCAGGTTTTTGATAATGTCAAACATAAAATAACGCTGTCATGATACGGCAAATAATTGTATGTACAAGGTGTCAGACGATCAGAAAGAGGGTACTGTGTCCTCCCTCAGCATGCGAGAACGCTTCTAAGCACAGGCCCTATGGGGTTAATAATTATTAGACAATCTGACAAAATTACAATCTGCTGTATCAGTGCCACGAAAAATGATAAATAATTGTGCACTATAGGCTCTCTCGGTACGAGTCATAGTGGGTCTATAATCATTCGACCCATAAAAATGATATCAGACCAATTTTTCCAATTCAGTTGTTTTCATTATAGGATTGGATCACATTCTCATGGCGCACTCCATGAACTAAACGCTGGTGTATTATTGCACACTGTGTATCAAAAATTTAGTAAGAGAACACGTTTTCTATTCCTCTTTATATGCAATGATAAAGTGAAATAAAGATTGCATACATGCAATGCCAAAGGCATGCATTGCAACGTGTTAAATTGGTATGTTTTCACTTTGAATGTTTATAAACTTTGACATGACAAACCTTTTTATTTATTTTTTATTCCAGAAACATTTCAAACAATATGATCGTCAGCTTGAACGCTTCCTGCTTCTCGGATCTAGTAAATTTAATAACCTTGTAAGATATTTCAAATAAATAACATACTTATACAAAGTTTGTGGTCAAAAGTTACAACCATGCTTCATCATATTATACTATACCTGTAGGCCTATATTCTAACAAAATAAAACGTAACCTTAATCAAAACCCTCAGCTGTAGTAAACATAAAGCCGGTGTAGAAGCAGAATATGTTTAAGCCAATATTTTGACGCAAATCTTCATGTCGTTCGATGCATTTTTGTTGTTGATATTTCTGACCATTTTCTGAGTTACAACCTCGTTATCCATATTGTTACTTGATCCAGTTACTTGATTTCGTAATTTCTTCATAAATTGCAAATTATGGCATCTTTCAGGGGCTGTTTTCACGTTCCAGTGTCAATGTTTGCATTTATTTTAATATGCCGAAATATCACATCGGTGTACTGTAGAATCGAGTCTATAGTTTCCTAGTCCTATGGCTATTAGTGTGTACAGTACGCATACGTCAGGCCGGTACCTGCCAAATGACAAATTACCAACGTGATCACGTGAGGATTAAAACGTCCCTCCATAAATTAATCTGAGTTGTTAATTTACTGGTACTGTACTAATGATGGATTTGTTTTTGTTCAATATCTGAAAGGAAAGCTTATAACTTCCTTAACCCAAGAACAGCAATTCAACATTTAAATTTATTTGTTCCCTTAAATTGGCCCAAACACGGGCGATACATTTTTAACACATGAACAGCGCTTATAAGCGCTACGTATGAATTGCCCTTCATAGAAGGGTTCAGTTACTGTTACTGTTTATGCTGGGACTTTCAAAAATGTTTCTCCATACCAAACATATTTAGCAAATAGTATACAGCAGTGTTATTATCTTTTACGAGTTACCATGCGGCAACTTTAAAGAAACCAAAAATAATGTGTATGCGAAAGTTGTTTGCATTGAATAAGATTGTTACTTTTATTACAAAAATTAAATACACACTGGTGGATTCAGAAGAAGGCATGGGTGGAGCGAAACATACACTTCTCTGATTTAGCAGCTTCCATCTTGTCCCCCCCCCCTCTCCGACTGCTTAAAAATATCGATGCGACGTGTAGCATCGTGACGTGGATAAACAAAATTAACCCACCCAAACCACCCATCTCAAGCGATTTAAGAGGCGTTAAAGTTGGGCCACTTTCGTCAACTTTTCCCATCAATTTCGTCAACTTTTCCCATCAATTTCAAAATTCAGCTTCCTTCCATCCGATGTCTGGATCCACCTTGACACGCGTAGTAAATTAATATTCAGTAATATTTGTAGCTTTGCATGGTGAAAACGATAAGTAAAGACTGCGGTGACATCATGCATGTGAAATTCTCAATTGAGTAGTAATTAGTTCTGAAACGAACTGTTAACTACATTTAATATTATTTGATTGTTTTCAAGGGATGTCAGGAATATTCCTCTGAAAATAGTACGAAGCAAGGCCTTTGACGGACTCACGCAGCTGAAAACCTTGTAAGACACTGCATTGTTCTTCTCTTTTTTATAATATTGTCTGCATCTTGGGTTTGAAATGTGGTGAAGTGTGGTTAAAATAGGGCTACCGCAGTCCATGATCGCTTCTATCTGCATAGGGCCTACTGGTTTTGTTCGGATTTCAGACTTAACAGATTAACGCACTGCATGTCATCTTAAATTTCCCCCGTCTTACATTAGGGTATGTATTTACCTTATTTATTTATCAGGGTGCTGATCAGACGTAAAACATCCACTGATGACCCAATTGATGTCCATGAAGGAGCGCTGACTGACCTTGTGATCCTCAAAAAACTGTAAGTGAATGATGACAGCAACCGCTCGATTACGTATAACTAATTCAAACTTCAAACATTATTGTACCCTGTATTTAGCCCTATCAGGTCTGGGGGTGGGGGAGTGGGGGCACAATGTGCCCTCCGCTTAATAATAATAATAATAATGTGGACTTATATAGCGCACGTATCCACCAAACTGGTGCTCAAGGCGCATTATATTATTACCCCTGCTCATCAGGCTCATAAATCATTCCTGAATCCATCTCAGCTCCCTGGAAAGTATACAGCTCAATTACAGCGCATATAGGGCTAATCAAACACAACAACCAACTCTGCCCTCACAGGTACCCATTTACCCCTGGGTGGAGAGAAGCAATTATGGTAAAGTGTCTCGCTCAAGGACACAAGCACCATGGTCGCGGTTGGGATTCGAACCCACATTCTGACGACTCAGCCATCAGAACACAAATCCGATGCACTAAACCGCTCGACCATGGCACTCCGTGTGGCGCTTGTATCTTTTAAAATAATATCTTATGTAGATGTTGGGCGCTCGTGGTTGCCATGGTAACCACGAACACCTTGTGGTAAATACTAATTACTTTAAAATGCAATTTAAACTTTTTGTGCCAATTTCAAGATTTTTTGTTAGGTTTGTGATAGTTTTTGCTCAGTGTATTAGTTTTAGACATAAATCTTGCTTGTGATCACCTTTCACATTTTCCGTTCCTTATACTGACTGTGTAGTTTATAATCGAACAATCTACATAGCTGCATTATTAAACTAAACACGACAAAATCAGGGAAAAACATGGCTAACTGTAGTTCAGTGTGATTGTGACATTGACTGACAATATCTGGGGAAGTAATTGCAGATTTGCAGTATTTTGTCTTCCGTAATTTGCATTACGCAAATCGGCTTGCAATGTGCACACTGTGGTATTTGCAAAGAGATCTATGAGGATCAAGCAAGGAATTACGATTAATCAGTTTGTGGAAATTTTGGCTCAACGATATGTAGGCTATTATATAGTTTCATTCACATTAGTTGGATTTTCATATTAATTTATGTTTACATTGAAAAGGTGAGTCTTTCACCACCTCTTTAACATGCAACATACACGGAATGCTACACAACGCTAAATGTCATTTTCTAACATGTGTTTTTATTTTAGGTTTGTCGATGACTACCGTCTCTGCTGTGAGTTTATTTCAGCTATTCCTGATTTTAATTATTCTAATTGCAAGAGCATAGAGTTAAAGTCACAATTAGACCAATGTGGCAGTCTGATGAGGAACCAAGTACTGAGAGTGTTCATATGGATTATTGGTCTTAGCGCCCTCATTGGTAATTCAACTGTTATATTGAGGTACCAACAACGCAAAGAAGCAGGTCAGAATAAGGCACACTCGTTGTTAGTGAGCAATTTAGCTATATCTGATCTGCTGATGGGGATTTATATGCTAATCATTGCGATTGCAGATTTGCAATTTGGGGAGAAGTACTTTAAAGGAGCGGAGAGTTGGCGGTCTAGTGCAATTTGCAAGATTGCTGGGGTGTTGGCTATGCTTTCAAGTGAGGCATCTGTCTTCTTTGTCACTGTTATCAGTATCGAGTGTTTCCTCGGCGTCGTTTTTCCCTTCAGTCAAATCAAAATTCGGTACAAAACATCTAGAATTATTGTCTGCATTATATGGGTAGTGTCTGCGTGTCTAAGTATTGTTCCAACTGTCATAAGTAGGTCTAATTCGAAGGTATATGGACTATCAGATGTGTGTATTGGGCTCCCTCTAATAACATATCCGAATAGTGTTAGCAATAATGAGAAAAAAATACGTTGGTCGTTACCCAAAATTTCGATCCCAGTTGCTCAGGGAAGTGAGCCATCTTGGATCTACTCTATTGTCCTGTTTCTCGGCGTGAACATGTTGTGTTTTATGATCGTGCTTTGTTGTTATATCGCCATCTTCGTCAGTGTAAAACACTCGGCCAAGAGTGTCAGGAGGACCGCCTACCGCCAGCAGGAAATCAAGATGACGATCAAAATGGCGCTTATAATCGGTACGGACTTCCTCTGTTGGATGCCTGTCATCATCATGGGGATTCTTTCTCAGACCGGGACGGTGAAGATTAGTCTTGATATGTATGCCTGGATTGCTGTGTTTATCCTACCCATTAACTCGGCATTTAACCCGTTTGTGTATACATTATACAACAGTTGCTACAAAGCATCAACATGTCTAAGCCAACGACGACCAAAAACTCCTACAATTTACACCATTAAACTTAAAGACAGAAATAAAAATATTCATGAAACTTCGTAGGGATGTTAAGTTTAACAAGCTTATCTATTTGAAGAGGTCAAGAAATTTGCATAGATCACCGTTTGGGAGTGCTTTACTATTTGTTGTAATTCTTGGTTAAACAAAAACTTCCCCATAGTGTTCATACACTTAGGCCTGCATAGATG
>CM055819.1:18754166-18773011 GCA_029582265.1 Zoroaster sp. YZ-2022
GTTTCATTTTCTAAATAATTTTCCACTTCTAACGAAGTAAACTCCAACGAATTAAGTAGTCTTTGTTCGCTTCTTCTATAAGGAACGTGTCCATTTTGAGGATCAGTATTTCTTTAAAAAATCATTGCAAATGCAAAGCATTCATATCTTTTGGTTTCCACAGACAATAGCTCGTTGACGGCATAGAAAAATAAAATCACAGAAGTTTGTGAAAAAATAATTGAGGTCATGTAAATCCCTTACTATTTGTATCTAGTAAAATCAGTGGTTAAACAACTTTTTCCACTTTCACAAGCACTAACTTTCCAGTAAATCATACAATTTCACTTTGATTTTTATTTTTGTAATAAGTATGACTTAGATAAGTTTATGCAACCATTAATACGCCATAGTTTTGTAAGTTTTCCGAGAAATGCTAAGCCAAAGGTAAGTGCGTCATTTCACGAGTGCGGCGAATTACGTACATGGACGATAAACAAAAACGAATTGCGCCTTACTATAGATATATATTTTGGTTTTTACATAAAAGAAAAACGAAAATGCGTCTCGATTTTTGCTCTGATACGTGCAAAATGAAATGCGCGGATACAGGCATTTTTTCCTATGTGTAATGACAACAGGAGATGCGACGGACATGACAGGACACAGGTCGCACTGCATTCTTTTCATAATAATAAATTACTGGGTTTGTCCTTTGGCCCTCAAGGGAATTCGGCCCTCCCGGAACAGTTTTTTGTTGCAGTAATAATATAGGTTTTCCCGCACATTTTAAAACTTTTTTCATTCAATTTCCAAAGCGGTTAACTTCAATTTCGTCCCAAGAAGACTGGAATGTGCAAATGCTACAATGAATTTAGTCATTGATCATTCCAAATGATCAATGGTCAATCAGTTTCAGCTTTTTTCATTCGTTGTCGTCAGATTTCACTGGAATTCGTCTCACCTGATCATCATCTACATAATGTAATGATCGAATTCGTCTTTGTTCAAGCGATTTCAAGAATTTTTCGCTCAAATTCATCCGATAATCTGGCTGTGAACAGCTTTGTGAAAAAGCTTATATAATCCATTTTCAGGTTAGTTTCTTTCACTTGCTCTCATGATTCCGAACCGTCTTACACCACTTTATACTCCGAACATCATAAATCTTCGTAACATAGGCAAATGGCTGCAAATGGAAACCGGCCCAGAGGGCCATACAACAAAGTGACAAACCAGGACAGACATAGGATTATTGATGCTTTTGAAAATGATGGTGTGGACTACCTGGAAGTAGCTGATACTCTAGGAGTTAAGAGACAGACAGCTCGCTCGATAGTTTCTGTTTATTTGCGCCAGAACAGGAGAGATGCGGCACCAAGAGGAGGTGCCCACAGGGTCAAAGTTGACCAAGATATGAGGGATGCGCTGGCCAGAATGTTGGATGAAAATCCACTTCTGACTCTGGAACAAATGAACAATGAACTGAGGAGACTGCTGCCCAACAAACCAGTAATTTCTAGAAGCACTCTTGCACGTACATTAGATGGAATGTTTATGACAATCAAGCTGGCGGAAGATATTCCAGGCGGCAGAAACGAGCAGAGAGTTCTTGACAAAGAGTTGAATATACTCAGTGGTTCTTGAGAGCTGGGGTAGTTGGGCACTGCATTTACATCGACGAGTGCGGGTACAATATTTGGACCAGACGAACATACGGAAGAGCTCCCAGAGGTGAGCCTGTCCGAAGGGTTGTGAACAACCAGCGAGGAAGAAACTGCAATATCACATTTGCAATATCCAACGAAATTGGGCTGATTCACCACTCTGTCAGACTCGCAACGACAACATTGGAGAGTTTCCAACAGTTTATCCAGGACACATGCGACGCAGCTGTTCAGATACTACCTGCTGATGAACCAATACACCTGATATATGACAATGCCCGCCCACATATCAATGCTCATGTGCCAGAAGACTTCAACAACATCTTCATTAGACGCACCCCTCCATACTCGCCTTTTCTCAACCCGGTCGAGATGACACATTCCGCCTTCAAAGCCGCAGTGAAGCGCACTTTGAGTCTCCCACAATGGCAAGCAAGAGTTGGTGACGTTGCTGCTTCAGAGAAGCTGGTGAATCTTCAAGCCTGGCGAGCCAGATGTCTGCAAGAAGTAGCTGAAGAGAACATAGATGTCATCACACCAGACAAATGCGCACGCTGGTACAACCATGCTCAGACGTATTTGGCACGGTGTATTGCAAGACAGGAAATTGAGGGTTGAACAACCAATCGAAAGAACAAGAAGAATTGACTGTTCCTAAAAAGATGTGAAAATATGAATACATTTTCTTTTCAAGTATAGGCCTACTTATTTCTGGTATGAAATCTAAAAACCTTATTTCCTATAGCTTTTTCACGCAAAAAATTTCCGAACTTAATGTATACACATTTAAATAGGCTAACATAATTTTGGGATAATAATGCACATCAATATACATGGTAAATTCTCATTTAGGGTATATACCTGCGTCAGACAAAAATATTCATCAGACACCAAAAAGTAAATAATGTTGAAAGTGGAAATGAAAAGATGAAACGTAAAAAATCAAAGACAGCATACAATCATGTGACGAATTTAAATTAAATTGATACGAATTTGATTGCAAAATGACGAACTTGCTTCGTCTATCGTTCGTTTGGCAACTGCGGTCGACGAAATTGAATTGTCTTTCACCAAAATCTATGGCAAATATATGAAATTATTTGGTCAAAGTACGAACATGAACGACCAAATACGAAATTGAACATGGGATATGCAAGGTTATTAATCTTCGAGACGAAATTGAAGTTAACCGCTTTGGAAATTGAATGAAAAAAGTTTTAAAATGTGCGGGAAAACCTATAATAAAAAAATAATAATAAAATAATAATAAAACAATAAAAATAAATAAAAACATGGGAGGTGCTTCTCAGGACCGTGGGAGGTGCATGTTGTGCCTCCCCGTCCTACGCCGTTTCTTACTTTAGGTAACAATGTTTACCCTTATGTAATTAATATATGAGAAAAAATCACCATTTGATGGCACTGTGGTGTTTTTTCCCCACAATTGTTGACCAAATGGCATGAAACTTAGTGCAGTATGCCTCGTTCATTTATATATTTAGGCTGAAAATTATAAGGTTGTTTATTCTTCTCGGTCATGTAGTCCATATTTTTCTCTTTCTCTAAAATGAAAACACTTTAGGCGGGAAATTACCTACAGATATTGAGTGCTTTTAAAGACCCTATACATTATTGGTATTCCAGGAAAAAAACATAAATGATCACAACTTACTCAGTGTAATATTGATGATGGTATCAAACATCCTTTAAACAAATTATGTCTGAGGTGCTCCCATTGAATGAAATTAATCAATTTACTTCGCAAAGAAATTTATTGTTGTCACCCAGAGACGTAAATTCCACGTGTGAATGAATACGACAAATCTGAATGTATGTTCACTGTTTTCTCGTAAACGACACAATGAAATAAACAGACACTTTCAGGCTGGTTCCTGTACATATCTGGTTTTATATGCATTTTACCAAAAGCGTATACTGGCTTTAAGTTTGAATGCAGAGAGTCAATATTTTAAATGAGCTTTAATTTTACGATGTTCCTATTTGTCTCGATCCAGAAGATGGTGATCAGCAGTGTCCTGATATCTGCATTTGCTGGATTAATGATAGTTATAACCGCGTCGAGTGTATTAATGGTTGGAACCAGTCCACTATCGGTGACATCATGAACACGACGCAGATACTGTAAGATATAAATTACACTAATTAAACTAAATGTTTGATTTGATTTGATTTGATTTGATTTTTGACCTTACACAAACCTATGTATGAAGTACGGTATACTCAGTACATTCCGAGTGCCTGCGGGGGAAACCTCCACAGGCGATTTGGGCGGGATTGGAACCCACGACTTCATGCTTATCCAAATCGAATCCCACCAGAGTCGTCTGTGTTTTTCCTCAGTTACTCAAAACATCGAGTATACAGTGCTTTATACATACGTCGTTGTATGGACAAAAATCAAATCAATTGTTTATAACCCGACGTAACAATTGCAATTAATGTAAATTAAATGAAAAAAATTATAACAAAAATAGAATAATAATTATTAAAAATAAAATATTAAAAACTGTTGTTTTACATTTAATGCCACGATATTTAGGGTCTTGAAGCCTGAACAAAATATTACTAAAATAAATGTTTGTAATAAGTAAGGCCATCGCCATCTTGAATTTAAAGGAGCAGCCATTTTCAATTTTTGTTTAATTCATTTGACTTGCTGGCGAACTGATTAAACAATGCCCAAGAGTAAAAGTCAACATCAGGTTTGAAGAAGCCTCTCTGTGGTTTATACAATAAAACCAGTCATTTATTAGGGTAAAAACATGCTCACCTGTTATTAATTTGAATTTATGCCCTATCTTTATTTTCCTCTTTCATAACAATAAAACATTAAGGTATACCGGTAACCATATGTTTCCGTACAAAATAGCTGCAATGTCAATTCGGATTTCTGTCCAACCTCATACTAGGATATATCCCACCGTGTTCTTACAGTCATTGAATTTACAAAGCACTGTGATGCACGCCAACAGTTTGTATTTCCAACTAGAATATTTACTTTAGCATGTGCATTGTCAAATACAGCCACAGTTAACAACATTGCTTCTGTAGCAGGTACTTCCTGGCATTTCGTGACAACATTTTGTTTAATCAGTTGTTTTCCCTATCACTGCCAAGAAGACTGAGAAGAGAGAATGGGTCAGCTGTGGTATTGATTGTTTGCATATAAGAAGCTTTTATACACCAACTCTCCCCACCCTATTTGGAGGGACTGACACACCCAGACAGCTCAGACGTATCTGGGCTTCTCTATGGTAATACTGATCACTAGCTCATCTTCTGTACAGATCACATCACTGTTTTAACTTGTTTAACTTGTTTAACTTGTTTTCCGAGATTCAGTGTTTGCCGATCGAAATATAATATGTATGCATTCTCACTATTTCCTACGTACGCCACAACGTAAAATCATCACCATCTATATAGATCATCTGTTTAATGTATATCTGTTTGTATAGCCTATGTTTCTAACCCTATTTCGTGATTTTATTTTCTATAAAGGCCTAATGAGCTGCAGGCGGAACAAATTTTCATCGTTTTTGACCGATAAATAATATTTCACCAAGTATGCTTTAAGGAAAATCTAAGATCAGTGGTAAAATTAACCATATTAACGGTATTTAAATAATCTTTGTTTTAATCCTTCTTTGATTTACCATCTTAGATCGCTGGAAAACAACAAAATCAGTGAAATTGCTCCAGGATTATTTGATGGTCTACAAAGTCTTCAAAACTTGTAAGTATTCGTCATGAATTTCAATCACGTATTATCTTGACTGAAGTTACATCTCACTGCAAACAACGATCATGAAGTGCGTATTTCATGTTTGTTGATCGTATTTACGCATGTTTAACTATTTTCTACGTACGACACAACGTAATCATCAACATTTGTACAGATCATCTGTTTAAGGTATATCTGATTTTAACCAAATATCATAGTTATATAAATGGTTATATGTAATGAGAACTGTTGGAAAAAACTTTTCCTAAAATTTAACATTTGTAAACGAAGGGCAGCATTCCACCAAACCGTATTTTGTATATCAATGCACTCAAGTGTTGTCTATCGAGATTCATTCGTTATTTTACATTTCTAAAATGTTAACCTCAGGCAGAATAATTGTTCAAATTGTCTGATACCATGGCAACGATCAGGAAAATCTGAGAACATTGATGGATATATACCGATATAGGCCTATATCTGTTTTTAATCCCACTTCGTAATTTTATTTTCTATACAGACCTAATGAGCTGCAAGCGGATACATTGTTCATAGTTTTTGACCGATCAATAATATTTCACCAAGTATGCTTTCAGAAAAATCTAAGAACATTGGTGAAAATAGCCATATTAGCAGACTTTAACGTTTTAATCCTTTTTTCTTACCATCTTAGATCGCTGAAAAACAACAAAATCATTGAAATTGCTCCGGGAACATTTGATGGTCTACAAAGTCTTAAATTCATGTAAGTATTCATGTCATGGTTGAAATAAACATAGTAACGGGATTTAATTATCTTTGTTTTAACCCTACTTTGTTTTCTCCTCTTAGATCGCTGTACAACAACAAAATCAGTAAAATTGCAAACAGAACATTCGATGGTCTACAAAATCTCAATTACCTGTAAGTATTCATATCATGAATTTCAATCACTCAGCATTGAGCCACCGATTTCTCTTGATTAAAGTTACGTCTCATTGCAAACAAATTAGATAACGCGCCGTCACGGTCTAAAGACTTTATGTGTACGGTTACAACATGGTCATGAACTCAAAAATCAAACTTCTTTAAATGGTTATAGGCCTATATGTAATGAGAACATTTGGATAAAAAAAATATTTAAAAAAATAATTAACCTGTCCTATACTATATGACACTTGTGAATGGAGTGTGTGAACTTCAGGCAGTATAATTGTTATGTTTTAACACTTCTTAGTTTTTTCGTTTTCCCATCATAGATGGCTGGACAACAACAATATTTGTAAACGTTTATCCAGAAAAATTAATAGTCTACAAAAGTGTACTTACTTGTCATCAATCATTGTATATTGTTTGTATTAATGTTTTTTCTTTGTTTCCGCGCCTTGAGCGCCCAGCAGGGTGGATATGTGCGCGCTAAAAATCTTTATTATTATTATTATTATTATTATTATTATACATTAATTTTACTTAATTTACGCCTGACGACGAAACAATATGCATTTTCACTTGTTTATATTTAACAAAACAAAGTAATGAGCTACATTTTTCTCGGATAAGTTGTTAATTAAATGTATATCTATATCACATTATATCACACTTATTCATTTGAGGGTTACAGAACAACGAACTGATGACTTTTATGTTTTATATTTTCCATGCACTCAACTGTTGTATATCGAGATTCATTTGTAACTGAGGTTTCTAATATGAGTGAACGTCCGGCAGGAAAATTGTTGAACTTGTTTGATAACATGATAACGTTTCATATTGTATGAGAACATTGATGAATGTATACCTATATCTGCTTTAACACGATATTTGTATGCCTACTTCGTGATTTTATTTTCTATATATGCCTAAGTATATGCTTTCATTTAAATCTAATAACATTGGGCTTTAATGATCTTTGTTTTAACCCTACTTTGTTTTCCAAAATTAGATTGCTCTCCAACAACAAAATCAGTACAATTGCTCCAGGAACATTTGATGGTCTACAAAATCTCAAGGAATTGTAAGCATTCATGTCATTTCTCCGCATCGAGCCACAGATTTCTCTTGACTGAAGTTACGTCTCATTGCAAACAATGTAGTTGAAGTGCGTAGTTTGTTTTTCTACGTATACGACACAACGTAATCATCAACATTTGTACAAATGTATATCTGATTTTAACCAAAAATCATACTAAGGCCCGTATAATTTTTATATGAAAAGAGAATATTTTGATGCACTCAGCTGTTGTCTATAGAGATTCATTTGTAAATTTACTTTTCTAAAATGAGTGACCTTCCAGCAGTAAAATCGTTCAACTTGTTTGAAACCATGATACTTGAAGTGAGCACAGAGTTCTTTGCCATTTTTCTAAGCTGCTGTGAACCACTGATTGGCCCATTAAGGTTACTGATATAGTGCTTTATCGCCTATATCTGTGCATGACCTGGTTTCATAAAATGATTTCATGAAAATCTAGGAACATTGACGGGTATATACCAATATAGGGATATATGCTACTTTAAAACGATGTTTTTTTTACCCAACTTCGTGATTTTATTTTCTACATAGGCCTAGCCTAGTGAGCTGTAGTGAGCGGTTTCTTTTTTTAATTTTTTTTAGTTGACCTACCTATCACTTATATTTAAGTATTCTTTCAGGAAAATCTAGGAACATTGGCTAAAAATAGCCATATTAGCGGGCTTTAATGATCTTTGTTTTAACCCTACTTTGTTTTACCATCTTAGATGGCTGTACAACAACAGCATCAGTGAAATTGTATCGGGATCATTTCATGGTCTACGAAATCTCACCATCTTGTAAGTATTCATGTCATGAATTTCAATCACGCAGCATCGAGCCACCGATTTCTCCAGATTAAAATTACTGGGAAATTGTTCAACTTGTTTGATACCATGACAACGTTTCATGAAGTATGATTTCAGGAAAATCTGAGAATATTGATGGTTAACCTCCACCTGCAACGTCGTCCCATTGTTCCTTCGCTCCATTATTTTGCACGATGGAGCGACTAGGACAGTAAAGTGTCCTGATCGCTCCATTCGTGCAAAATAATGGAGGGAAAGATTCAAACAAAATAGGTGTAACAAAATACATTTACATAGGCAAAATACAATGTTTTCTATCAAAGTTACATCTTGAATTAATTTATCAGACACTAAGTTGCCCATTTTTCGGACATTACCTATGAAAACTGTTTCTAAACAAATTTGTTTTTTTCGCAATTGCTTTAGATTCTTATAAATTGTTAACTTGTTAGTGGATGAAGTGGTCGAAGCAACATGTACATTGATTTTGTTTTAACCCAGAATAAGTTCAGGGATCGCTCCATTCGTGCAAAATAATGGAAGGAAAGATTCATACAAATATGTGTAACAAAATACATTTAAATAGGCAAAATTCAAAGTTTTCTAGCAAAGTTACATCTTGAATAAATATATCAGACACTAATTAAGTTGCCCAGTTTTCGGACCTATGGCTGCCGGGCCAACCGTGAGGCGTTGCCCCATGGAGTGTGTCGAGTTCCCGCTGCCACTACATCTTCCATCACGGTCACCATCAACACTACTCCGTCGCCCCGTCTTCAACTCAATCAACGCATTCTTCTCCCTACTGCCGGTTTTGGTCCCTGAGTCGTCAACGTCGGCAATACAAAAACGCAGCTTAGTTTCTCAACTCAATGGAGGCCTTCCTCTTCTTATTGCTAGTTCCGGTCCCCGAGTTGTCGATGTCGGCCATACAAGACATTCGCGACTAAACTCCACCCAAGGACTGGACCAGCACCCGCCAGTCTACAAAACCCCAGCCTAGTTTCTCACTGGAGGTACCTCCCCTCAAAACCATGAACATTTTGTTATTTATCACAATTATATTCATTGGATGTGATTACTGTATTTCCCCCTTTTTTGTATATTTGAATTGTTGATTATTTGTTATATTAAATGACTTATATTTTGTTGTTCTAAATCCCGACTCCCATATAATTCCTTTCATTTGTGGTATTTCCCTTTATTCTGTTAAGTTGATACAATCGGTTCATGATTTCGTAACAATACTCGTGCAATAAATTGTCTGTAATGAGTAAATGTGGATTGTTTTAAATTTATTTACAAATTGTCAAGCTTTTTCACACTTATTTATTGGAGGGCTATAGAACAACGAAATGATACTTTTATGGTTTATATTTCGATGCACTCAACTGTTGTCTACTGAGATTAATTTGTAAATTAAATTTTCTAAAATGAGTGAACCTCCAGCATGAAATTTGTTCAACTAGTTTGAAACCATGACAACGTTTCCCCAAAGTACGAAGTATGACTTCGTGAGTTTATTTTCTACATAGGACTAGGCTTTTTGACCTATCACTAATATGCTTTCAGGAAAATCTAAGAATATTGCTGAAATAGCCAATAGCAGGCTATTGTGATCTTTGTTTTAACCCTATTTTGTTTTACCATCATAGATGGCTGTACAACAACAAAATCAGTGAAATTGCAAACGGAGCATTTGATGGTCTACAAAGTCTTCAAACTTTGTAAGTATTCATGTCATCAATCACGCAGTATCGAGCAATCGATTTCTCTTGACTGAAGTTAAATCTCATACATTTTAACTATTTATCCACAAAATTTAATCATACTTAGGTCTATATAAATGTTTACATGTAATGAGAACATGTGGAGCAAACAAAATTTAAAAAACGTGAAAACAGATCATCTGTATAATGTATATCTGATTTTGACCAAAATTCATACTTATAGAAGATGTGACGTCACACCTAAACCAAAACATGATACTCGCGCATAATGCGACAGAAAACTCAGTCTTGTCGTCGTCGGCCGGGTAGTTCCCTCACCTAGCCATTTGTCACAGATCAGTTGTTTAATATCTTCAGTCATACTGTCTGCATGTAATGAGGAAATTTGCATTTTTCGTTTTAAATGTATTTACAAATTGTCACACTTTATCACACTTATCCATTGAAGGGATATAGGACAACGAACTAATACAACGTTTCGTGAAATTAGATTTCAGGAAAATCTGAGAATATTGATGGATATACACCGATGTAGGCCTACATCTGCTTTAACACGATGTTTTTAACCTTACTGATTTATTTTCTACATAGGCCTAGCTGCAGGCGGAAACAATTTTCCTAGTTTTTCACCGATTACTAATAATTCACCAAGTATGTTTTCAGGAATATCTAAGAACATTGGTGAAAAATAGCCATATTAGCGGGCTTTAATGATATTTGTTTTAAACCTACTTTGTTTACCATTTTTAGATCGCTGCAAAACAATACAATCACTGCAATTACTCCAGGATCATTTGATGGTCTACGAAAACTAAAAAAACTGTAAGTATTCATGTCATTTAATTTCAGTCACGCAGCATCGAGCCACCGATTTCTCCAGATTAAAATTACGTCACATCGCAAAAAATTAGTGGAAGGGCGTTCTTCATGTTTGCCGATCAAATCTACGTATATGCATTTTCACTATTTTGTACGTACGGCACAACGTAATCATCAACATTTGTACAGATCATCTTTTTAAAGTTTAAATCATACTTAGGCCTATATAAATGTTTATATGTAATGAGAACATTTGGATAAAATAACATTAAAAGAAAAAAGTGAAAACAGATCATCTGTTTAAAGTATATCTGATTTTAACAAAAATCATACTTATAGATGTGACCTATGACGTCACACCTGAACCAAAACATGATGCTTACGCATCAGAAAACGCAGTCTAGTCGTCGTCGGCCGGGCAGTTCCCTCACCTAGCAATTTTTCACGGATCAGTTGTTTAATGTATATCTTCAGTCATAAAGTTGAACACATCTAATGAGGAAATTTGTATTTTTCGTTTTAAATGCATTTACAAATTGTCACACTTTATTACACTTATCCATTGGAGGGATATAGGACAACGAACTAATACAACGTTTCGTAAAGTACCGGTATGATTTTAGGAAAATCTGAGAATATTGATGGACATATAGTAGGCCTATAGGCCTCTCTGCTTTAACACGGTGTTTTAAACCCTACTTCGTGATTTTATTTTATATATATATGACACAATGAGCTGCAGGCGGAAACATTTTACCTAGTTTTTCTACCGGTAAATCAAAGTTCACCAAGTATGCTTTCAGGTTCAGGAAAATCTCAGAACATTGGTGAAAACTAACCATATTAACGGGATTTAATGATCTTTGTTTTAACCCTACTTTGTTTTCTAATCTTAGATTGCTGTACAACAACAAAATCAGTGCAATTGCTCCAGGATCATTTGATGGTCTACGAAATCTCAAAGAATTGTAAGTATTCATGTCATAAATTTCAATCACGCAGCATCAAGCCACCAATTTCTCCAGATTAAAATGACGTCACATCGCAAAAAATAGTTGAAGGGTATTCTTCATGTTTGCCGATTAAATCCATGTGTGCATTTTCACTATTTTGTACGTACGGCACAACTTAATCATCAACATTTGTACGAATCATCAGTTTAATGTATATCTGATTTTAACCAAAAATCATACTTAGGCCTATATAAATTGTTATAGGCCTATGTAATGAGAACAGTTGGGAAATGTTGTCTCATACTATATAACACTTGTGAATAGAGGGTGAACCGTGTTTTACATCGATGCACTCAAGTGTTGTCTATCAAGATTCAATGCTTATTTTAAATATCTAAACCAGGCCTATGTGAACTTCAGGCAGGATAATTGTTATATGTGTTTCAGTGCAATGTTTTTAACCCTACTTCGTTTTCTAATCATAGATGTCTGGACAACAACAATATTAGTATACTTTCACCCAGAACATTTAAATTGTCTACAAAAGCGTACTTACTTATCATGAATTTCAATCAAGCAGGAACCTGTTATACATTAATTTTAACTTAATTTACGCCTGACGACGAACAAAAATTAGAGGATCAAGTAGGAAGTTCACGTGTCGTGCTGATCAAAATAATTATTTTGTATGCATTTTCACTTTTTTATCTTTAACGAAATAAGGTAAAGAGCTACATTTTTCACGGATCAGTTGTTTAATGTATATCTTCAATCATTAAGTTAAGCATACTCATAAAATAAATCGTCTCTAATGAGTAAATTTGTATTGTTAATTTTAAATGTATTTACAAATTGTCACACTATCACACGTACGGCACTATCACACGTACGGCATTCATTGGACAACGAACTGACACTTTTATGTTTTATATTTCGATACACTCAACTGTTGTCTATCGAGATTCATTTGTAAATTAAATTTTCTAAAATGAGTGAACCTCCAGCATGAAAATTGTACAACAAGTTTGACACCATGACAACGCTTCATAAAGTATGATTTCAGGAAAATCTTGGCCGTTGACCGGTATTTACCGATGTAGGCCTATACCGCTTTAAAACGATGTTTTTAACCCTACTTCGTGATTTTATTTTCTACATAGGCCTAGGCCTATTGAGCTGCAGGCGGAAGTGTTCGTTTTAAAAAAAAGAATTATTTATAACCTATTACTATAATATTTCAACAAGTATGCTTTCAGGAAAATCTAAGAACATTGGTGAAAATAGCCCTATTAGCAGGTATTGTGATCTTTGTTTTAACCCTATTTTGTTTTACCATCATAGATGCCTGTACAACAATAAAATCAGTGAAATTGCAAACGGAATATTTAAAGGTCTACAAAGTCTTCAAACTTTGTAAGTATTCATGTCATCAATCACGCAGTATCGATCAATCGATTTCTCTTTACTGACGTTACGTCTCATACAAATCTATGTATGCATTTTAACTATATTCGACGTTCGACACAAACGTAATCATCAACATTTTGTGTGCAGATCATCTTTTAAATCTGATTTTAGCCAAAAATTATACTTATAGATGATGTGACCTGTGACGTTACACCTGAACCAAAACATGATACTCGCGCATAACACCACAGAAAACGCAGTCTAGTCGTCGTCGGCCGGGCAGTTCCCTCACATAGCCATTTGTCACGGATCAGTTGTTTAATGTATATCTTCAGTCATAAAGTTAAACATACTGTCTGCATGTAATAAGGAAATTTTTCGTTTTAAATGTATTTACAAATTGTAAAAATTTATCACACTTATCCATTTGAGGGATATAGGACAACGAACTAATACAACGTTTCGTAAAGTATGATTTCAGGAAAATCTGAGAATATTGATGGATATACACGATGTTTTTAACTCTACTTCGTGATTTTATTTTCTGTATATGAGCTGCAGGCGGAACATTTTTCATAGTTTTTGACCGATCACTAATATTTCACCAAGTATGCTTTCAGGAAAATCTAAGATCATTCGTGAAAATAATCATATTAACGGGATTTAAATATCTTTGTTTTAACCCTACTTTTTCCCATCTTAGACGGCTGGAAAACAACAAAATCAAGGTAATTGCTCCAGGGGCATTTGATGGTCTACGAAATCTCAGATTCTTGTAAGTATTTGTGTCATATAATTTCAATCACGCAGCATCGAGCCACCAATTTCTCCTGATTGAAATTACATCTCACCGCAAACAAATTAGACGTTCTGCTGACCAAACATTATGTATGCATTTTCACTGTTTTCCACGTACGACACAACGTAATCATCAACATTTGTACAGATCATCTTTTTAATCTGAGTTTAACAAAAAAATCATAATTAGGCCTATATAAATGTTTATATGTAATGAGAATATTTGGATAAAATAACATTAAAAGAAAAAAGTGAAAACAGATCATCTGTTTAATGTATATCTGATTTTAACCAAAAATCATACTTATAGATGATGTGACCTGTGACGTCACAACTGAACCAAAACATGATGCTCACGCATCAGAAAACTCAGTCTAGTCGTCGTCGGCCGGGCAGTTCCCTCACCTAGCAATTTTTCACAGATCAGTTGTTTAATATCTTCAGTCATACTGTCTGCATGTAATGAGGAAATTTGTATTTTTTCGTTTTAAATGTATTTACAAATTGTCACACTTTATCACACTTATCTACGAAGCCCGGGAAGGGACAGTGATAAGAAAAAAAAATCAATGGAGTAATCCGTTCGCACGGATTAGTAATCCGTTCGCACGGATTAGTAATCCGTTCGCACGGATTAGGAATCCGTTCGCACAGATTAGGAATCCGTGCGCACGGTTTAGCAATCCGTGCGCACGGATTAGTAATCCGTTCGCACGGATTAGGAATCCGTTCGCACGGATTAGGAATCCGTTCGCACGGATTAGGAATCCGTTCGCACGGTTTAGCAATTCGCCACACGCATGCGTTACACACGAACGTTAGTTGATTCAAGATGGCGGAGGTCAATGGAAGTAGTTGTTCTGATGATGACCTTATTGGATTTCTAAACCGTGCGAACGGATTATTAAACCGTGCGAACGGATTCCTAATCCGTGCGCACGGATTACTCCATTGATTTTTTTTTTCTTACCACTGTCCCTTCCCGGGCTTCGTACTAATCCGTACGAACGGATTCCTAATCCGTGCGCACGGATTACTCCATTGATTTTTTTTCTTACCACTGTCCCTTCCCGGGCTTCGTACATATGGTCTCAACATCAACACAGGTATTAAATAACCCAGCTACCTTTACCTATATCATAATAATAACAATAATAATACAGAAGATTTATATTGCGCACATATCCACCAAGAAGTGCTCAAGGCGCTTTACAGTAAACAAGAAATCATACAATAGCATATAACAATACAATAGCAAATGTAATATAATACTAAACAAAAAGAAAGAAAAAATACACATAAGATGAGTTTTTAAGTTTTTCTTGAAGGAGTGAACAGTTTGAGATTCACGAATATACAGAGGCAAATCATTCCAAAGGCGTGGAGCCACAACTTCAAAAGATCTGTCACCCCAAGAATGTTTAGACTTTTGTTCAGCCAGCAGAAATTTTGCACTGGAACGTAACTTGCGAGAGGGGGAATAACATTTCAACAAGTCAGATATATATAATGGTGCACAATCATTCAAAGATTTGAAAACGATAAGCAATATTTTATAAATAATACGATATGATATTGGCAGCCAATGCAGATCTTTAAGGATGGGGGTGATATGAGAGTCACAATACGTGCAGCAGTGTTTTGAATCTTTTGAAGTCGTCGTAGTTGATCCAGAGGAAGTCCATAAAGCAGTGAATCATTACTATTCACCTATATCACTACTGGATTTTATCAACTCCCTTGATATGTATTTTTTACTTTATGTTACCTTATCCTGTATATTTTTACACTTTTCCAAATGTCTCTTTTAGGACAGTTTTAATTTAGCTATTTACACCCACACATTAACTCCTAAATTTGTAAGGTGTAATTACCCCCCCCCTTTTTTTTGTCATATCCTTTGTGTATTGTCCTATTTTTACCCAAGCTTTACCACAAGCAGCCACCTCTACTTTTTGTGTGGCTCTGTAATCCCTCCTTTACCCTAGCTTTACCACAAGCCGCCACATCTACTTATTGCGTGGCTCACTAATCCCTCCTGATACTCCTATTAGCATTTCTAGACTGAGACTGATGCTTATCTTTAATTGGCTACTATTTTCCCGCTTTTTTGGATCTCGCCCCATGGTCCTTTCCTTTCCCTTTTCCCTATAAATGGATGTGTTTTTTATGTTTGTACTTTGTCAAAGCCTTTTGACACGGTCGATCATAAAATCCTTCTCTCCCGCCTTCAATATCATCTTGGAATACACGACACAGCCCTGGATTGGTGTAAGTCCTACCTTGTTAAATAGGCCTCAGCATGTTTGTATTGGTAACGCTATCTCCGAGCCTGTTCTTTTCTTGACTATTCTGTACCCCAAGGCTCTATGCTCGGCCCACAGTGGTTTACTGTTTATACCTTTCCAGTTCGTGATATCATTTTGAAGTATAATTTAAATTATCATGTCTATGCTGATGACACGCAGCTTTACATTACTTTTAAATCTTCTCAAGAACCTGCCGTTTCCTGCATTACAACACTGGAGAAATGTATTCAAGAGATTCGAAGTTGGATGAGACAAAACTTCCTGAAATTGAACGATGAAAATACAGAATTTATTCTATTTGGATCACGTCAGCAATTGTCTAAAGTTTCTCTTCCATTTTTACAATTGGTGACTCGCAGATAACCCCCTCATCACAAGCACGTAATTTGAGTGTTTATATTTGACTCGACAATGACTTTAAAACCTCATATCTCCAACAATTTCATAACAGAAATATTAGCCGAATAAGGAAATACTTGAATAAAAGTGCTGCTGAACAAATTATACATGCGTTTGTCACATCACGGCTCGATAACGGAAATGCTCTCCTCTACGGTCTCCCGAAGAATCAAATATCTCGTCTTCAGCACATACCAAACACAGCAGCTAGTGTTGTGACTTTGTCCAGAAAGTCATGCCATATCACGCCAATCTTGAAAGAACTGCACTGGCTTCCTGTTTCACAGAGAATTGTTTTTAAACTTATGCTAATTGTTCACAAATCTGTTAATAACATTGCTCCAATTTATATTTCTGAACTGCTTAAAGTCTACACACCATCACGCAATTTGCGCTCCAGCAACATGTCACTCCTAAAGGAGCCAACCAAGGAACTGGGGAGATAGTTTTTTTTTCTGTCGCCGCTCCGAGACTCTGGAATCATCTTCCAACTAAACTCAAATCTTGTCATAGTATAACTAGATTTAAGTCAATGCTTAAAACTCATCTTATGTCACAATTCTTCAAAGATGATGTATATTTGTAATTGCATTGTAGGTACATGTATCTCAGTACGTAATTTTTCCCTATGCTATCATTGTATATTGTTTGTATTCATGTTTTTTTTCTTTGTTTCCGCGCCTTGAGCGCCCAGCAGGGTGGATATGTGCGCGCTACAAATCTTTATTATTATTATTATTATGAAGGTCCGGTTTGGATCGAAAGCTAAGGCCACCCTCCCGCCCCAAATGAGCTGCAGGCAGAAAAAATTTAACTAGTTTTTCTACCGGTAATTTAAAATTCACGAAGTATGCTTTCAGGAAAATCTCAGAACATTGGTGAAAAATAACCATATTAACGGGATTAAATGATCTTTGTTTTAACCCTACTTTGTTTTCTAATCTTAGATTGCTGTACAACAACAAAATCAGTGCAATTGCTCCAGGATCATTTGATGGTCTACGAAATCTCAAAGAATTGTAAGTATTTATGTCATAAATTTCAATCACGCAGCATCGAGCCACCAATTTCTCCAGATTAAAATTACGTCACATCGCAAACAATAGTTGAAGGGCATTCTTCATATTTGCCGATTAAATCTATGTATGCATTTTCACTATTTTGTACGTATACGGCACAACGTAATCATCAACATTTGTACGAATGTATATCTGATTTTAACCAAAAATCATACTTATATAAATTGTTATAGGCCTATGTAATGAGAAAAAGTTGTCCCATACTATATAACACTTGTGAATAGAGGGTGGCATTCCACTGAACCGTGTTTTACATCGATGCACTCAAGTGTTGTCTATCAAGATTAATTGGTTATTTTAAATTTCTAAAACAGGCCTATGTGAACTTCAGGCAGGATAATTTATTGTTCTAATATGTGTTTCAGTGCAATGTTTTTAACCCTACTTCGTTTTCCCATCATAGATGTCTGGACAACAACAATATTAGTATACTTTCACCCACAACATTTAAATTGTCTACAAAAGCGTACTTACTTGACGTCACAAAATACCAAATACCAAAATACCAAATGATGCGCGCTCATACCACCAATCAGAAAACACGGTTTAGTCGTCGTCGGCTGAGCAGTTCCCTCACCTAGCCATGATTACAGTGTATGGTTGTACTTGTACATACTGATACTCCAAAATAATTCCAATTCCGCGATACATTTGATACCAAAATCAAAAATAAGATTTTTGCTCCAGTTTTCTCGGCGAAACGCCAACAACCACCGGCGCCGTTTCTCCTTTCTCAGTGGAGTTCGACCCGAAGAGATTTTGTAAAAACATATGCTTAGCAGTGCCATACATTAATTTTAACTTAATTTACGCCTGACGACGAAACAAAATTCGAGGGAGTATGAAGTTCGTGTTTGGTGCCGATCGAAATATTTGTATGCATTTTCACTTTTTTACCTTTAACGAAACAAAATAATGAGCTACATTATTCACGGATCAGTTGTTTAATGTATATCTTCAATCATAAAGTTAAGCATACTCATGAAATAAATTGTCTCGAATGAGGAAATTTGTATTGTTCGTTTTAAATTTATTTACAAATATTCACACTTTATCACATCACTTATTCATTAGAGGGCTATACGACAACGAACTAGTATTTATGTTATTATATTTCGATGCACTTGTCTATCGAGATTCATTTGTAAATTTAATTTTCTA
>CM055819.1:18773511-18886951 GCA_029582265.1 Zoroaster sp. YZ-2022
CTTTTAAAGGGGCAATTATACACCCTTTTTACCCTGTTCATGTGTTAAAATGTATGTAATAATAATGTGTGGACTTATATGGCGCACGTATCCACCAACTAAGTGGTGCTCAAGGCGCATTATATCATTACCCCTGCTCATAAATCATTCCTGAAACCATCTCAGCTCCCTGGGGAGTATACAGCTCAATTGCTGCCATTACAGCACATATAGGGTTAATCAACCAACTCTGCCCTCACAGGTACCCATTTAACCGCTGGGTGGAGAGAAGCAATTATGGTTAAGTGTCTTGCTCAAGGACACAAGTGTCACGGCCTGGATTCGAACCCACATTCTGCTGCTAACACCAGAACTTGAGTCCGATAAGCTAGACCGCTCGGCCACGACACTCCACATGTATGTATCGCCCGTGTTTGGGCCAATTTAAGGGGAAAATAAATTTAAATGTTGAATTGCTGTTCTTGGGTTAAGGAAGTTATAAGCTTTCCTTTCAGATATTGAACCAAAAAATCCATCATTAGTACAGTACCAGTAAATTAACAACTCAGATTAATTTATGGCGGGATTTCGCGTTTAATCCTCACGTGATCACTATAATTTGTCATGTAATTTGTCATTTGGCAGGTACCGGTCTGACGTATGCGTACTGTACACACTAATAGCTATAGGACTAGGAAACTATAGACTCGATTCTACAGTACACCGATGTGATATTTCGGCATATTAAAATAAATGTAAACATTGACACTAGAATGTGACAACAGCCCCTGAAAGATGCCATAATTTGCAATTTATGAAGAAATTACTAAATCAAGTAACTGGATCAAGTAACAATATGGATAACGAGGTTGTAACTCAGAAAATGGTCAGAAGCATCAACAATAAAAATGCATCGAACGACATGAAGATTTGTGTCAAAATATTGGCTTAAACATATTCTGCTTCTACACCGGCTTTATGTTTACTACAGCTGATGGTTTTGATTAAGGTTACATTTTATTTTGTAAGAATATAGGCCTACAGGTACAGTAGGCCTATATGATGAAGCATGGTTCTACATTTTGACCACAAACTTCGTATAAGTATGTTATTTATTTGAAATATCTTACAAGGTTGCCAAATTTACTAGATCCGAGAAGCAGGAAGCGTTCAAGCTGACGATCATATTGTTTGAAATGTTTCTGGAATAAAAAATAAATAAAAAGGTTTGTCATGTCAAAGTTTATAAACCTTCAAAGTGAAAACATACCAATTTAACACGTTGCAATGCATGCGTATGGCATTGCATGTATACAATCTTTATTTCACTTTATCATTGCATATAAAGAGGAATAGAAAACGTGTTCTCTTACTAAATATCTTTTGATACACAGTGTACAATAATACACTAGCGTTTAGTTCATAGAGTGCGCCATGAGAATGTGATTCAATCCTGTAATGAAAACAACTGAAATGGAAAAATTGGTCTGATATCATTTTTATAGGTCGAATGATTATAGACCCACTTTGACTCGTACCGAGAGAGCCTATAGTGCACAATTATTTATCATTTTCGTGGCACTGATACGCAGATTGTAATTTTGTCAGATTGTCAAATAATTATTAACCCCATAGGGCCTGTGCTAGCTGCGTTCTCGCATGCTGAGGGAGGACACAGTACCCTCTTTCTGATCGTCTGACACCTTGTACGCACAATTATTTGCCGTATCATGACAGTGTTATTTTATGTTTGACAGTATCAAAACCTGGATTTCCAATGAATTTACCAATGAAAAGCTTAAAGTCAACCGGGCGCTTTGTTAAATTCATGGTTGCCATGAAAACGATGAGCATGCCATATCGGAATGGGTGATTATCGTACGAATAGTCAGGAATGAAAATGTAACAATATTGCACAATAATGACAAGTTCAACGACACAGGAAACGTGCAGAATTTTTCCCATAATAATAATAATAATAATGTGGACTTATATCGCGCATGTATCCACCAACTGAGTGGTGCTCAAAGCGCATTATATTATTACCTGCTCATAGGCTCATAAATCATTCCTGAAACCATCTCAGCTCCCTGGGAGTATACAGCTCAATTGCTGCCATTACAGCGCATATAGGGCTAATCAACCAACTCTGTCCTCACAGGTACCCATTTAACCCCTGGGTGGAGAGAAGCAATTATGGTTAATTGTCTTGCTCAAGGACACAAGTGTCACGGCCGGGATTCGAACCACATTCTGCTGCTAACACCAGAACTTGAGTCCGGTAAGCTAGACCGCTCGGCCACGACACTCCATGTTATTTTTACACGTACTGCACACCAATGTCCGGCAAAACGAGGCAATAAATTTTAGGCTATGCGTGTAATGCTCTCGAGCAAACCAACCACCTATAATATGCCATTTAAAAAAACACCTACATCCGTAAACCTCTGCAACTCATCATAGGCAGAAACTGTTTCCAATTCGGAAATAAATTCTTCATCTACAAAATCGGTTGTGCCATGTGCTAAACAGCCAGTCCGGAAGTGTGTGATGTAACTCCACAATCTCGAAAATCTAATCTTACAACAGGAACATACATGGTGGCACTATAGAGGTGACGTTTTAGTCATCTAGAGTGGGAAAGATGTTAAAGGTCTCATCAGGAATGCTTCCTCTACAAAATCGGTTGTGCCGTGTGCTAAAAAGTGTGTGACGTAACTCCACTATCTCGAAAATCTAATCTTACAACAGCAACACAGTGGCTCTATAGAGGTGACGTTTTAGTCATCTATAGCGGCAAAGATTTTAAAACTGTCAGAAATGCTGTGAATGAAATGCATCCTATATAGCCTCAAATTCACCTATGAGATCTCGGAAACATCCATCGCAAGGAATATGCATCTTTAAAATGTTTAATACTGGTCTAAAAGCCTGAAAAGTGGACACTATTGTTTATAACAAATAAAATTAAGGTTTAATGAAATACGTAAGTATAATGATCATAGGTGATAATTTGCTACACTCCTTTGGCAAGAACTTGGTGTTCAGCTGAGTCAGCAGCACTGATTCCTTGGCCGATGGGTATTGTAGATGCAACATAAACCAGACTCCAGTAAGTGGATCACCAAGTAATCACGGGATCACCAAGTAATCACGGGATCACCAGGCTAATTTGTTGTATAGTTTGTCTGACCGTTTTAATTAGGAATTTCAGGGATCCAAAATGGTTAGTGCATGATTGAAATTGATGACATGAAAAGATGTAGGTTTTTGTAGACCCTGAAATGTTCCTGGGGGCAATTTTAATTAAATTGTTGTTCTGCTGGAATCTTAGATAGGAAAACAAAATAGGGTTAAAGCATTGTATTAACGGCACTGTATTTCGTTGTCTTTTTGGCATTAATATATAGTAGTATACATCAAACAATTGATTTCTTAAAATGTTCAGCTCATTACTTTGTTTCGAAAATAGCGAAATAAAATAGTGCAATTGGATGCAAATATTTCGATCTAAAAGACAAGAACTTTGTACTTTCTCTAATTTTGTAAAATGGCTGGTTCCTGCTTGTTTGAAATTTATAACAAGTAAGTTTTTTCCAAATACTGTCATTACATATAACCATTTATATCAGTATGATTTTTGGTTAAAATATACATTAAACAGATAATCTGTACAAATGTTGATGATTACGTTGTGTCGTACGTAGAAAACAGTGAAAATGCATTCATAATGTTTGGTCAGCAGAACAACGTCTAATTTGTTTGTGGTGAGGTGTAATTTCAATCAGGAGAAATTGGTGGCTCGATGCTGCTATAAAAAGATTCTTCCGGAGGAAGACTAGTTTCTTCGAACTGTTTGAAAGATTACATGTACTCGTAGGGGTAAATACCCTTTTGTAAAAGAAGTTTAACTTTATTCGGATCTGATTCAAACTTTTTAGTGATCAAAAAAGAATCTGGATCGTTTGATTTTACGAGTTTATCGAGCGAAGTGAATAAAAATTGCGCGCTATCTAAAAATCGCAGTTGTCCGATTGAAAAAGAAATATACTTTTCCATATTGTTTGGAATACACGTTAGATTTCCTTTGACTCGACTCGCGGCTTGCATAATAAGATAAGAATCATATCCTCGCAAATTATGAAAAACACCGGAATAAACGTTTTATAGGGCTTTAAACCTAGTTGCAAGTTACATTTATTATGCGCCGCTCCTCGATATTTTCCAGTGATGTGACAGTGATCGCGTACTTTTCTAAACTTGTTATCGTCTCCAAAGAATCCTTTTTCACATATCCAACACTTTTTAGCATAGTTATACTTTTTTTACATCGTCTCTCGACATGACCATTTTTCTAGGGTTTTTAAATATCTCGTTGATGTTTTTTACTTCTTTTTGTAATTTCGTTTAAAAAATGCTCAGTATCTTTTCCTCGGTATGGCTTAGATGAAAAAGTTTGTCCGTCGCACCGAACGACGACGTACGAATAACCACAAACAACGTGCTCTAAAAAAAATGTAGTATTAGTTGTATTCACATCGTAAATCGTTTTTACCTTTTTCTGGCATGACGGTCGCTACTGGTCTGTCGTTAATTCCCTTGCACAATTTTATGTGATTTTCAAGATACGCTTCTGTCGAGTAACCATCTCCCCAAAAAATGTTTACGACCATTATGTTTCGTTTGGTCAGAAAGTAATTTATTTATATCCTTAATCCAAACGTAGTGCGATTTATTTTCTTCGTGAATTAACAATACATTTATACACCGTTTATCCATAGGTTCCTCACAAAGTCGGTAATGTACGAATGAATTTGATTCGTAACCGAAAACGTTTATTAACAAGTTGTTTTGTTTCTCTACTTTTTTGATTTGATTGATTGGAGTTGGAGCGTCGATATCCTTAAAATTAAAACCATATTTTAACGGATAGCGCGACGGTCTATACGAATGATTGTTTGCGGGAAAAAGAGCGGAACGAAGCGCCCACCTCAAACAATCATCGTCCTTGTTTTTTACGTTAATGCACGCTTTTTTGTTTTTTATGTAGTCGGGTAGCTCGATATAAGAACCGCCTCGAAAAGGTTGATATCTCGCGATGGTAATACTCATACCCACGATATGATCTACGATCCATCCAGAACCGTTGTGTGTATATCTTTCTAATGACTCTTGAATTTGTGAAAAAACAGTATCGAATACATTTTCAATACCATCCAAATTTAATTAAACAATTTAACTACGATTATGAAAATTTGGTTCAACATAATCGATCGTACCGTCTGGTCTATCTTTACGTAATTTCATACGTAAATATACCATAAACTTAAATGATGTAAATTCTTGTAAGTCTAAAGAAAACTTTTCGATAATCTTTGGCTTTGCCGCTTCCCAAAAAATGTTTAAATCTTCTTCTTTGCTATGACCGATCGGTACAACCATTCTTCGTTGACGTAAATATCTTCCACCGTCAATGGGTGGTTCATCAAATCTCAACTCGGGTTCTAACCCATAAAACCTTTTAATGGTAAGGATATAGTCTTTTTTATGTGCTCTCTTCTCCCGCTGTATCGTTCGGATAAAACAATATTATTTATTCTTATATACTCTTTTAGTTGAGCTAAACTTAATTTATACAATGGCGTTGGTTTACGTTGTTTTTTATATCTTTTTACCGCCTCGTACCAAGATCGTTTATTAATTCTATTTGTTCTACTGTCTCGCGCAACAAATATTGGTCTAATGCTCTCGCGCAAAATATTTCAATTCTCTCAATGTCCACTTCGATATATACATGGTCGTCATCGTCTTTACTATAATACTGCATAATACTAATTCGTTATTTCAATTTTTTAACAACAAAAACAATATTTTTTTTTTCTTTACTTTTTTTCAACCTTTTTTTAAACATCAAATCCCCTATCCCTACCCCAACCAACATCTACTTTTTAATCATATTCATCACGTCATCTAAATTATTCATGACGTCATCAACAGCCATCAACACCCACCACCCACCACCCCACCCATTTTTTAAAAAAACCAAGTAACACCCCTTTTTGGCTACATGGCCCAGATCTCTCATCTGTCATACTACTTTTGGTCAGCAGAACAACATCTAATTTGTTTGTGGTGACATGTAATTTCAATCATGAGGAATTGGTGGCTCGATGCTGCGTGATTACAATTCATGACATGAATACTTACAAGAATATGAGATTTTGTAGACCATCAAATGCTCTTGGAGCAATTGCACTGATTTGGTTGTTTTCCAGCCGTCTAAGATGTGAAAAAGTAGGGTTAAAACAAAGATAATTAAATCCCGATTGATTCACCAATGATCTTAGCTTTTCCTGAAATCATACTTGGTGAAATATTAGTGATTGGTCAATAACTATGAAAAATGTTTCCGCCTGCAGCTAATAAAATGAAAGTAGGGTTAAAAACATCGTGTTAAAGCAGATATAGGCATACATCGGTATATATCCATCAATTTTCTAAGATTTTCCTGAAATCATACGAAACGTTTTTCGTTCAATCGTTTTAGAAAATTAAATTTACAAATGTGGCGGCTTAGAAATTATTAAGTTAGAATTTAACACCCCCGTTTAATTGTTAGCTCACACTTACCTTTATTACGTAATCATTTCTTTACTTACTACATTATTCAAATTAGGGAAGCGCCCTCTACGATTGCATTTCTATCGCGCGCTTCCACCTTCACACTGTTTTCTGTTGAAGATCCATTAACATGTCTTCGTCTTCATATCGTTTTCAGGTAATAGGCCTACTCTTTTATTATATTTTCAACTTATATTTCAAAAATATCATTTATCTAAACTTAGATCTACACTTTCATCAACATTAAAACTTTCAGATGATCTGTACAAATGTTGATGATTATGTTGTGTAGTACGTAGAAAATAGGTAAAATGCATACATAGATTTCATCGGCAAACATAAACTATGCACTTCATCTAAATTGTTTGCAATGAGACGTAACTTCAGTCAAGAAAAATCGGTGGCTCGATGCTGCGTGATTGAAATTCATAACATGAATACTTACAAGTTTTTTAGACTTTGTAGACCATCAAATGTTCCGTTTGCAATTTCACTGATTTTGTTGTTGTACAGGCATCTATGATGGTAAAACAAAATAGGGTTAAAACAAAGATCACAAAAGCCTGCTAATATGGCTATTTTCCACAAAATGTTCACAAACAGTTGAGTGCATAGAAATATATTATAGCGGTATAGGCCTACATGGGTATATATCCAGCAATGTTCTCAGATTTTACTGAAATCATACTTCATGAAACGTTGTCATGGTATATGAAACAAGTTGAAAATTCACAAATGAATCTCGATAGACAATAGTTCAGTACATCGAAATATAATAACAAAAATACTAGTTCGTTGTCCTATAGCCCTCCAATGAATAAGTGTGATAAAGTGTGAAGATTTGTAAATAAATTTAAAACGAAAAATACAAATTTCCTCATTCGAGACAATTTATTTCATGAGTATGATTAAATTTATGATTGAAGATATACATTAAACAACTGATTCGTGAAAAATGTAGGTACTCCCTAGAATTTTGTATCGTCGTCAGGCGTAAATTCAGTTAGAATTAATGTATGGCACTGCTAAGCATAAGCTTTTACAAAATCCCATCGGGTCGAACTCCACTGAGAAAGGAGAAACGACGCCGGTGGTTGTTGGCGTTTCGCCGAGAAAACTGGAGCAAAAACTTATTTTTGATTTTGGTATAATGTATCGCGGAATTGGAACTATTTTGGAGTATCAGTATGTACAAGTACAACCATACACTGTAATCATGGCTAGGTGAGGGAACTGCTCAGACGACTAGTTTTCTGATTGGTGGTATGAGCGCGCATCATATTTTGGTTCAGGTGTGACGTCACAGGTCACATCATCTATAACTATGATTTTTGGTTAAAATCAGATATACATTAAACAGATGATCTGTTTTCACTTTTTTCTTTACTTTTTTCCCCAAATGTTCTCATTACATTTTGTTTGCAATGAGACGTAACTTCAGTCAAGAGAAATCGGTGGCTCGATGCTGCGTGATTGAAATTCATGACATGAATACTTACAAGGTTTGCAGAGTTTGTAGACCATCAAATGTTCCGCTTGCAATTTCACTGATTTTGTTGTTGTACAGCCATCTATGATGGTAAAACAAATAGGGTTAAAACAAAGATAATAATAATAATAATGTGGACTTACATAGCGCACGTATCCACCAAACTGGTGCTCAAGGCGCATTATATTATTACCCCTGCTCATCAGGCTCATAAATCATTCCAGGAGAAGATTAGAGCAGGCTAATCGAAACGTTGAGAATAACCCGTGAAGTCCCCATGGTTCTCCCTGAACCATATTAACCCGTGAAGTCCCATGGTTCTCCCTGAACCATATTTCTCACTTAGCGACAGTAGAGAAAAACGAGTTGCCCGAAATTGGTTCTCCCTTGAACCTTTCTCACTTAACGAAGGTTGAGATACGAGTTGTGCGATACGGTTCTTTTCAGAACCTGTACCTCAGCTTCACGTTAGTTGAGATAAACACATGGTGTTACCGCAAACCGAAACGATACTTTTTAGACGTTTGAAGAAGATGGAATGGGTGATGGTGTCAGATGCGGCAGAGTAGTCAAGTAAGATCAGAACCGCTTCATTGCCACTGTCCAATGCCAAGAGAAGATAATTCACCACTGGAAGTATAGAGCTGTTTCAGTCGAATGGAATTGACGGTATACGCTGACTGCATGTCAGAGAAAAGGCCATTGTCATGCAAGTTGGCTTTCAGTTGGGAAGAGACCACTTTCTCAAGAACTTTGGAGACAAACATTAAGTTTGCAATGGGCCGATAATTCTTCAGATCATTTGCATCAAGACCTTGTTTCTTTCTGAGTGGTTTCACATGAGCCAACTTGTAAATTGATGGTACAACGCCAGAGCTCAGAGATCCATTTATAATTTTAGTGATGTACCACCAAGACATCTAAACAGTCTTTCAACAGTGATGTAGGTATAGGATCAAGGTCGCACGTTGATGAAGACGATTTCTTGACAAAATTCCGAACACAATCTTCTGTCACTGGCTCAAACTCAGTAAAACTGCTGGTGCAGTTGTCCACCACATTAACACTTATCTCTGGAGGAACAATAGTATCCAGCTTATCACTTATTGCTTGAACCTTTCCATGGAAAAATGAGACAAAGTTGTTTGCCAGAGTTTTCGCACAAGTGTGGTCAGGCAGAGTTTGTGTACTATTCAGGGAACACAGCTTATTGACATTCCGGAAAAGCTGCTTGTCATCACATCCAGATATTTCTGAACGATAGTAGCTACATTTGGATTCTTCAATCAGGTCATTTTACGCTCTAACCTCCTCTTAACTCGCTTAGCTTCACGAACCTCCTCAGTATACCATGGTGCTTTTGGTCTAAGAGTCACAACTTTGGTCTTCTGAGGTGCATGTTTGTCAAGTACGGTAACTCATGCAGCACATCATTGAATAGCAGAGCGCAGTCAGATAGTGTTAAATCAGTATCAGTGGCAAGCGAAGAAGACTGAATATCCTGTTTAAACTCATCCAAATTGATGTCACGAAGTCTACGATAGACAACAGACTTTCTTGATGGTTCTGAGCGAGTAAAATCAAGTACACAAGATATCGCACAATGATCAGATGGCTGCCCCTGAAAAATTTTGGTGCTGCAAATGGGGTGAACAGTCTTACGTGAAATCAGCAAGTCGAGAGTGTGACCTCCAACATGTGTGGGTCCTTGAATATGTTGGTAAAGATTGGCAGAATTCAGAATTTCAAGGAAAGGTGTAGCATCCCTATTGGTTTCATCATTCACATGGACATTGAAGTCGCCAGTGAGCACAACATGATGAGGTATGGCAGTTGTTTCCTCCAGCAGAGATGAAACATCCTGGAAAAACATTTGCGATGTCAATTTGTTTTTCGCAGATGGGGGCGGCCTGTAGATGGCATACAGACGTAACAAGAACTAGAGATTGGTGTTTGTATTGACAAACACTAGGTGTTCGGGACACGTAAAGGTCAAATTGGGGTCAACATTGTTTAAATATTTTTTGACAATTAACGATCTGTACCTTGATGCAAAGATTGTGAATTTACCTCTTGTGGATGATTTTTGTTCATATTAAACTTTGACTTTTGGTTTGGACAGAAAGTAAAGGTCAAATTGGGGTCATTGTTTTTGTAAATATTTTTGACAATTAACAATCTGTACAATGGTGCAAAAACTGTGAATTTACCTCTTGTGGTTGTTGAGATATGATTTTTTTAAATATTAAACTTTGACTTCCGGTTTGGACAGGAAGTAAGGTAAAATTGGGGTCATCTTTTTGTAAATATTCTTTGACACTTAACGATCTGTACAATGGTACAAAAATTGTGAATTTACCTCTTGTGGTTGTTGAGATATGAATTTTTAAATATTAAAATTTGACGTCCGGTTTGGACAGAAAGTAAGGTCAAATTGGGGTCATATTTATGTAAATATTTTTTGACAATTAATGATCTGTACAATGGTACAAAATTGTGAATTTACCTCTTGTGGTTGTGTTGAGATATGATTTTATAAAATATTAAACTTTGACTTCCGGTTTGGACAGGAAGTAAGGTCAAATTGGGGTCATCTTTTTGTAAATATTCTTTGACACTTAACGATCTGTACAATGGTACAAAAATTGTGAATTTACCTCTTGTGGTTGTTGAGATATGATTTTTTTTTAAATATTAAAATTTGACGTCCGGTTTGGACAGAAAGTAAGGTCAAATTGGGGTCATATTTATGTAAATATTTTTGACAATTAATGATCTGTACAATGGTACAAAAAGTGTGAATTTTCCTCTTGTGGGTGTGTTGAGATATGATTTTATAAAATATTAAACTTTGACTTCCGGTTTGGACAGGAAGTAAGGTCAAATTAGGGTCACCTTCATGTAACTATTTTCGACAATTAACAATCTATACAATGGTGCAAAAAATGTCAATTTACCTCTTGTGGTTGTTGAGATATGATTTTTTTAAATATTAAATTTTGACTTCCGGTTTGGACAGGAAGTAAGGTCAAATTGGGGTCAACTTTGTGTAAATATTTTTGGACAATTAATGATCTGTACAATGGTGTAGAAACTGTCAATTTACCTCTTGTGGTTGTTGAGATATGATTTTATAAAATATTAAACTTTGACTTCCGGTTTGGACAGGAAGTAAAGGTCAAATTGGGGTCATGTTTTTAAAAATATTTTTGACAATTAACAATCTATACAATGGTGCAAAAAATGTCAATTTACCTGTTGTGGTTGTTTTTATATGATTTTTTTTAAATATTAAACTTTGACTTCCGGTTTGGACAGGAAGTAAGGTCAAATTGGGGTCACTCACAACTCGTGTTTCATCTACTTGTTAAGTTCTAAGTACATGCCAAGTTTCAAGTTCATGTGAAGTTTGCAAGTATGTGTTTTTTGTAGACAATCGATCCGGAGAAGAAGAAGGAGAAGAAAAAGAAAAAAAACTAGATATAAGTTTTTGTCACAACAAAAACTAGGTGTTCGGTTGAAGTTAAAATGATGACGTCATCAATTTGAAGTGTTGTAGAAAGTCAAATGTTAACGTCTGTTGAAGTTCTCGCAAGAAGTTTATTTGAATACAATACAATACTGAATTTAGAAATTATTTTAATATTAAACTTTGACTTCCGGTTTGGACAGGAAGTAAAGGTCAAATTGGGGTCATGTTTTTGTAAATACTTTTGACAATTAACAATCTGTACAATGGTGCAAAAAATGTCAATTTACCTATTGTGGTTGTTCAGATAGGATTTTTTTAATTATTAAAATTTGACTTCCGGTTTGGACAGGAAGTAAGGTCAAATTGGGGTCACCTTTGTGTAAATATGTTTCGACAATTAACAAACTATACAATGGTGCAAAAAATGTAAATTTACCTCTTGTGGTTGTTGAGATAGGATTTTTTTAAATATTAAATTTTGACTTCCGGTTTGGACAGGAAGTAAGGTCAAATTGGGGTCATCTTTTTGTAAATATTTTTTGACAATTAACGGTCTGTACAATGGTATAAAAATTATGAATTTACCTCTTGTGGTAGTTCAGATATGATTTTTTTAAATATTAAACTTTGACTTCCGGTTTGGACAGGAAGTAAGGTCAAATTGGGGTCACCTATTTGTAAATATTTTTGGACAATTAACAATCAGTACAGTGGTACAAAAATTTGGAATTTACCTCTTGTGGTTGTTGAGATATGATTTTTTTTAAATATTAAACTTTGACTTCCGGTTTGGACAGGCAGTAAGGTCAAATTGGGGTCACCTTTTTGTAAATATTTTTCAAGAATTAACGATCTGTACAATGGTACAAAAATTTTGAATTTACCTCTTGTGGTTGTTGAGATATGATTTTTTTAAATATTAAACTTTGATTTATCGTAATTCGATATCTGATGACCTAATCATGACGTCACAAATTCTGTTTCATCTACACATTAGGGTCTAAGTATATGTCAATTTCCAAGTTCAAGTGAAGTTCGCA
Organism: Zoroaster sp. YZ-2022; assembly: GCA_029582265.1. Classification (NCBI taxonomy): domain Eukaryota; kingdom Metazoa; phylum Echinodermata; class Asteroidea; order Forcipulatida; family Zoroasteridae; genus Zoroaster; species Zoroaster sp. YZ-2022. Next base: position 18,786,113 of record CM055819.1, read on the forward strand.
AGTATGTGTTTTTTTGTAGACAATCTATCCGGAGAAGGAGAAGAAAAAAAAAACGAACAAAAACAATAGGTGTTTCGGGTACATACCCGAACACCTAAAAAAAAACCGAACAAAAACAATAGGTGTTTCGGGTACATACCCGAACACCTAATGAACCAAATTTCACTGAAAGATCAAGATGCTCAAAGGACCTGAACTGGGTTGCCTTATTCAAAGTCACTTTCAAAGTGCGACGATAAAGAACAAAGATGCCACCGCCACGGGACAAACGAGGTAACTGACAATAATGAAAGCCTGGTAATGTAACATTTAGATCTGCAATAGTGGGATCATCAAGTGTATTTCCATGCATCCAGGACTCTGTAATAATAAAAATGTCCAGATCCTTGTTAATGATTAGATCACAAATGGATGTCACATTATTGGTCATAGAACAGGCATTCCAAACACCAACTTGCATTTTGGGCACTGCTTTTGGTTGTCTGGAACGAGGAATAGCATAACTTGTGTGTGAAACCTCCACATGTATAATACTAGATCTCTGATTATGCTCAATTGGTACTGGGGTGAGGTTACTTATGGAAACACCCCTGCGAAAACTGTCACACTTTTCAGCTGGCTTTGAGCGCTGGGTAATCAAATGCCTACCACCTCGACGGCCTTTTCCAAATTTAAAGTCCAACTTCATTATAACTATTTTAAAGTACAGACAAGTACAGATAATAAACTTACATGAAATTTTAAAACAGATAAATGATAAATAGCAAATTAAACTACAATGAAAAATTACTTAAAATACAGTAAGTACAATACAGTATAGTAATAATACAAGTTATGACCGAGATCAGCGCACAGAATCTTAAAAGTAGCTCAGTAGTAAAAAAAAAAAAAAAAGCGCATTTAGTTCACTACGGCCAATGGTTATCCAGGGAGCAGGTGAGATTCTCGCTGACCCAGGCAATTAGTCCACCCTCTACAAGGAGAGCTTTCGGATCAGTTCGGGAAATCTCGGACCAAGGGTATGCAAATTTAAAACACACACAAATATGTCAAATACATCAAGGGATAAAATCAATCAAGGGATAAAAAGTCAAGGATAAAATAGCATAACCGTGCGCAAAGAATGTTAAACCATATACATTAAACAACTGATCCATGAAAATGTAGCTCATTACTTTGTTTAGTTAAAGATGCAAAAATGAAAATGCATATACAAAATAATTATTTCGATTAGCACGACACACGAACTTCGTTCTTCCTCTAATTTTGTGGCGTCGTCATGCGTAAATTAAGTTAAAATTAATGCATAGCAGCTTCCTGCTTGATTGAAATTGATGATAAGTAAGTACGCTTTTGTAGACAATTTAAATGTTCTGGGTGAAAGTATACTAATATTGTTGTTGTCCAGACATCTATGATGGGAAAACGAAGTAGGGTTAAAAACATTGTACTGAAACACATATAACAATTATCCTGCCTGAAGTTCACATAGGCCCGTTTTAGAAATTTAAAATAACCAATGAATCTTGATAGACAACACTTGAGTGCATCGATGTAAAACACGGTTCAGTGGAATGCCACCCTCTATTCACAGGTGTTATATAGTATCAGACAACCTTTTCCAAATGTTCTCATTACATAGGCCTTTAACAATTTATATAAGTATGATTTTTGGTTAAAATCAGATATACATTAAACTGATGATTCGTACAAATGTTGATGATTAAGTTGTGCCGTACGTACAAAATAGTGAAAATGCACACATAGATTTAATCGGCAAACATGAAGAATGCCCTTCAACTAATTTTTTTGCGATGTGACGTAATTTTAATCTGAAGAAATTGGTGGCTCGATGCTGCGTGATTGAAATTTATGACATGAATACTTACAATTCTTTGAGATTTCGTAGACCATCAGATGATCCTGGAGCAATTGCAGTGATTGTATTGTTTTGCAGCGATCTAAAAATGGTAAACAAAGTAGGTTTAAAACAAATATCATTAAAGCCCGCTAATATGGCTATTTTTCACCAATGTTCTTAGATTTTCCTGAAAACATACTTGGTGAATTATTAGTGATCGGTGAAAAACTAGGAAAACTGTTTCCGCCTGCAGCTCATTAGGCGTATGTAGAAAATAAATCACGCAGTAAGGTTAAAAACATCGTGTTAAAGCAGATGTAAGCCTATATCGGTGTATATCCATCAATATTCTCAGATTTTCCAGAAATCATACTTTACGAAACGTTGTATCAGTTCGTTGTCCTATATCCCTTCAATGGATAAGTGTGATAAAGTATGACAATTTGTAAATACATTTAAAACGAAAAATACAAATTTCTTCATTACATGCAGACAGTATGACTGAAGATATTAAACAACTGATCCGTGACAAATGGCTAGGTGAGGGAACTGCCCGGCCGACGACGACTAGACCGAGTTTTCTGTTGGCGTTATGCGCGAGCATCATTTTTTGGTTCAGGTGTGACGTCACATCTAAGTATGAATTTTGGTTAAAATCAGATATACATTAAACAGATGATCTGTTTTCACGTTTTTAAAATGTTGTTTTCTCCACATGTTCTCATTAAATATAAACATTTATATAGACCTAAGTATGATTAAATTTTGTGGTTAAATAGTTAAAATGTATACATAGATTTGTATGAGACTTAACTTCAGTCTGGAGAAATCGATTGCTCGAAACTGCATGATTGATGACATGAATACTTACAAAGTTTGAAGACTTTGTAGAGCATCAAATGTTCCCTTTGCAATTTCACTGATTTTGTTGTTGTACAGCCATCTATGATGGTAAAACAAAACAGGGTTAAAACAAAGATCACAACAGCCTGCTATTGGATATTTCACCAATATTCTTAGATCTTCCTGAAAGCATATTAGTGATAGGTCACAAAGCCTAGTCCTATGTAGAAAATAAACATCGTTTTAAAGTGGTATAGGCCTACATCGGTGCATATCCATCAGTGTTCTCAGATTTTATTGAAATCATACATTATGAAACTTTGTCATGGTTTCAATCTATTGAGTGCATCGAAATATAAACCATAAAAGTATCAGTTCGTTGTCCTATAGCCTGCTATTGGCTATTTCACCAATAGCATGAGACAACTTATTTCAAATGTTCTCATTACATAGGCCTATAACAATTTATATAAGTATGATTTTTGGTTAAAATCAGATATACATTAAACTGATGATTCGTACAAATGTTGATGATTAAGTTGAGCCGTACGTACAAAATAGTGAAAATGCACACATAGATTTAATCGGCAAACATGAAGAATGCCCTTCAACTAATTTTTTTGCGATGTGACGTAATTTTAATCTGGAGAAATTGGTGGCTCGATGCTGCGCGATTGAAATGTATGACATGAATACTTACAATTCATTGAGATTTCGTAGACCATCAAATGATCCTGGAGCAATTGCACTGATTTTGTTGTTGTACAGCAATCTAAGATTAGAAAACAAAGTAGGGTTAAAACAAAGATCATTAAATCCCGTTAATATTGTTATTTTTCACCAATGTTATGAGATTTTCCTAAAAGCATACTTGGTGAACTTTGAGTTACCGGTAGACGAGAAGATCATAGACGAGAAGATCATCCCAGAAGATCATAGACGAGAAGATCATCCCAGAACAAACAGGGTTCCGTCCAGGCAAATCGACAACCAGCCAACTCGTCAACCTCACTCAACACATTGAGGATGGATTTGAGAGAGGACAGATCACTGGTGCTGTTTTCGTGGACCTGTCTGCTGCCTACGACACAGTCAACCACAGACGACTCCTATGTAAGATCTTGGAGATCACAAAAGACACCGACCTAACAGAGCTAATGGAAGCCATGCTCCAGAACCGCAGATTCTACGTTGAATTAGGTGGAAAACGCAGCAGATGGCGTATCCAGAAGAATGGCCTCCCACAAGGCAGCGTGCTTGCCCCACTTCAGTACAACATCTACACAAACGATCAACCCAGAGATGATGTCACTCGTCGTTTTGCATACGCTGATGACCTGTGCATCACCGCCCAAGGTACAGACTTCATTAGTATTGAGGAAACGCTCAATGACGCCCTCTCAGGATTAACAACATACTATGAAGAGAACCATCTACGTGCCAACCCAGCAAAAACACAAATATGTGCTTTCCACCTGAGAAACAAAGAAGCTAAGCGCCAACTGAATGTGTCTTGGTGTGGAACTCACTGTCACCTCGAGCATCCCGTTTACCTTGGAGTCACACTGGACAGATGCCTCACATTCAAAACTCACATCATGAAGACAAAGGCAAAAGTGAGCACCCGCAACAACATCCTGCGCAAACTCACCAACACCAGATGGGGTGCATGTCCCAAGACACTACGTGCCACAGCCCTTGCCCTCAGCTTCTCTACTGCAGAATATGCCTGCCCAGCGTGGGAGAGATCCACCCATGCTAAAAAAACTGGACCCCGCTCTTAACGAGAGTTGCAGATGTATCACTGGGTGCCTGAAGCCCACTAACACCAACGACCTGTACATCCTGGCTGGTATTGCCCCTCCAGACATCAGAAGAGCGGTGGCCAGCAGGATAGAGCGGCGCGCAGGCAAACAACAGATGAGAGGCACCCCTATGGCCATGTACCTGCCTAATAGCCGATTAAAATCACGGAGAAGTTTCCTGACCAGCACTGCCCACTGGAGACAACACCATCTGAAGCCCGCCTTAAAATGTGGAAGGAAAAGCTGTCCAACCACCCACACAGCTCGACTATGCTCATCCCCCCTGCCGAAAGCCTCCCATCAGGAGATAACAACTGGGCTAAATGGAAGTGCCTGAACCGACTCCGCTCAGGTGTTGGCCGTTCCAGGGAAGCCCTAAGCAGATGGGGTTATCTTAGTGGTCCAACCACATGCGACTGTGGCACAGAACCCCAGACTATGGAGCACCTCCTTCGATGTCCTCTGTTAGGTGGACCCTGCACAGCAAAGGACCTAGCACTCTACAACATCTAGGGACAGCAATGTACCAAGCACTGGCTGGACGTTATATAAGCTGAATAGCTTTGTATATGGACACGAAAAGAAGAAGTTACCGGTAGAAAAACTAGTTAAAATGTTTCCGCCTGCAGCTCATTATGTCTTATATATATATATAATAAAATCACGAAGTAGGGTTTAAACACCGTGTTAACGCAGATAGGCCTATAGGCCTACATCGATATATATGTCCATCAATTTTCTCAGATTTTCCTGAAATCATACTTTACGAAACGTTGTATTAGTTCGTTGTCCTATATCCCTCCAGTGGATAAGTGTGATAAAGTGCGGCAATGTGTTCAACTTTATGACTGAAGATATATATTAAACAACTGATCCGTGAAAAATTGCTAGGTGAGGGAACTGCCCGGCCGACGACGACTAGACTGATGCGTGAGCATCATGTTTTAGTTCAGGTGTGACGTCAGAGTTCACATCTATAAGTATGATTTTGGTTAAAATCAGATATACTTTAAACAGATGACCTGTTTTTAATTTTTTAAATGTTATTTTATCCAAATGTTCTCATTACATATAAACATTTACATAGGCCTTAGTATGATTTAAACTTTAAAAAGATGATCTGTACAAATGTTCATGATTACGTTGTGCCGTACGTACAAAATGGTGAAAATGCACACATAGATTTAATCGGCAAACATGAAGAATGCCCTTCAACTAATTTTTTTGCGATGTGACGTAATTTTAATCTGGAGAAATCGGTGGCTCGATGCTGCGTGATTGAAATTCATGACATGAATACTTACAATTTTTTGAGTTTTCGTAGACCATCAAATGATCCTGGAGTAATTGCAGTGATTGTGTTGTTTTGCAACGATCTAAAAATGGTAAACAAAGTAAGGTTAAAACAAAGATCATTAAAGCCCGCTAATATGGCAATTTTTTACCAATGTTCATAGATTTTCCTGAAAACATATTAGTGATAGGTCAAAAAGCCTAGTCCTATGTAGAAAATAAACTTCACGAAGTAGGGTTAAAACATCGTTTTAAAGTGGTATAGGCCTACATCGGTGCATATCCATCAGTGTTCTCAGATTTTATTGAAATCATACTTTGGGGAAACGTTGTCATGGTTTCAAACTAGTTGAACAATTTTCATGCTGGAGGTTCACTCATTTTAAACATTTATATAGACCTGAGTATGATTAAATTTTGTGGTTAAATAGTTAAAATGTATACATAGATTTGTATGAGACTTAACTTCAGTCTGGAGAAATCGATTGCTCGAAACTGCATGATTGATGACATGAATACTTACAAAGTTTGAAGACTTTGTAGAGCATCAAATGTTCCCTTTGCAATTTCACTGATTTTGTTGTTGTACAGCCATCTATGATGGTAAAACAAAACAGGGTTAAAACAAAGATCACAACAGCCTGCTATTGGATATTTCACCAATATTCTTAGATCTTCCTGAAAGCATATTAGTGATAGGTCAAAAAGCCTAGTCCTATGTAGAAAATAAACATCGTTTTAAAGTGGTATAGGCCTACATCGGTGCATATCCATCAGTGTTCTCAGATTTTATTGAAATCATACATTATGAAACTTTGTCATGGTTTCAAACTATTGAGTGCATCGAAATATAAACCATAAAAGTATCAGTTCGTTGTCCTATAGCCCTCCAATAAATAAGTGTGATATAGCTTGATAATTTGTAAATAAATTTAAAACAATCCACATTTACTCATTACAGACAATTTATTGCACGAGTATTGTTACGAAGTCACAAACCGATTGTATCAACTTAACAGAATAAAGGGAAAGACCACAAATGAAAGGAATTATATGGGAGTCGGGATTTAGAACAACACAATATAAGTCATTTAATATAACAAATAATCAACAATTCAAATATACAAAAAAAAGGTGAAATACAGTAATCACATACAATGAAAATAATTGTGATAAATAACAAAATGTTCATGGTTTTGAGGGGAGGTACCTCCAATGAGAAACTAGGCTGGGGTTTTGTAGACTGGCAGGTGCTGGTCCAGTCCTTGGGCGGAGTTTAATAATAATAATAATAATAATAATGATAATAATAATGTGTGGACTTATATAGCGCACGTATCCACCAACTGAGTGGTGCTCAAGGCGCATTATATTATTACCCCTGCTCATAAGGCTCAGAAGGCTCATAAATCATTCCTGAAACCATCTCAGCTCCCTGGGGAGTATACAGCTCAATTGCTGCTATTACAACGCATATAGGGCTAATCAACCAACTCTGCCCTCACATGTACCCATTTAACCCCTGGGTGGAGAGAAGCAATTATGGTTTAGTGTCTTGCTCAAGGACACAAGGGTCTGCTAACACCAGAACTTGAGTCCGGTAAGCTAGACCGCTCGGCCACGACACTCCACAGTCGCGAATGTCTTGTATGGCCGACATCGACAACTCGGGGACCGGAACTAGCAATACGAAGAGGAAGGCCTCCATTGAGTTGAGAAACTAAGTTGCGTTTTTGTATTGCCGACGTTGACGACTCAGGGACCAAAACTGGCAGTAGAGAGAAGAGTGCGTTGATTGAGTTGAAGACGGGGCGACAGAGTAGTGTTGATGGTGACCGTGATGGAAGATGTAGTGCCAGCGGGAACTCTACACACTCTATGGGGCAACGCCTTACGGCTGGCCCGGCAGCCACAGGACCGTCTGTCCGTCTGTGGTAAAACCGAAGCTTAGAATCTGGTGATCGCGTGGATGAGCAGTCCTTTTAGAGTACCGTAGCGTATCGTGGTCGCGACCACCATGTACAGGTGCTATTGTACTTATAAAAGTTACGTAAAGTTACACAAACTAATTCAAATTCCTAAAAGTATACTTAACTTTATGATTGAAGATATACATTAAACAACTGAAAAAAGTGAAAATGCATACAGAATAATTTTTGCGATCGACACGAAAAACGAACAAATTTTTGTTCGTCGTCAGGCGTAAATTAAATTAAAATTAATGTATAGCAGGTTCCTGCTTGATTGAAATTCACAAGTAAGTACGCTTTTGTTTAAATTTAAATGTTTATTTAAATGTTCTGGGTGAGAGTATAGTAATAATGTTGTTGTCCAAACATCTATGATGGAATAACGAAGGAGGGTTAAAAACATTGTATTGAAACACATACCGGTATAACAACAATTATCCTACCTGAAGTTCACATAGGCAGAAATATTAGAAATTTAAAATGACCAATTAATCTTGATAGACAACACTTGAGTGCTGTAAAACACGGTTCAGTGGAATGTTACCCTGCATATACATTAAACTGATGATCCGTACAAATGTTGATGATTACGTTCTGTCGAACGTAGAAAATATTTCGATCGGCAAACATGAACTACGCCCTTCAACTAATTTTTTGCGGTGTGACGTAATTTTAATCTGGACCATCAAATGTTCCTAGGGCAATTGCATTGATTTTGTTGTTGTACAGCAATCTAAGATTGGAAAACAAAGTAGGGTTAAAAGAAAGATCATTAAATCCCGTTAATATGGTTATTTTCACCAATGTTCTTATATTTTCCTGAAAGCATACTTGGTGAAATATAAGTGATCGGTAGAAAAACTATGCTATGCAAAATGTTTCCGTCTGCCAAGTAGGGTTAAAACATCGTGTTAAAGCAGATACAGGCCTACATTGGTATATATCCATCAATATTCTCAGATTTTCCTGAAATCATACTTCATGAAACGTTGTCATGGTATCAAACTAGTTGAACAATTTTCCTGTACGTAATTTTAATCTGGATTTTAATCTCGATATACAATAGTTGAGTGCATCGAAAATATAAAACATAAAAGTCATCAGTTCGTTGTCCTATAACCCTCAAATGAATAAGTGTGATATAATGTGATATAGATATACATTTAATTAACAACTTATCCGAGAAAATGTAGCTCATTACTTTGTTTTGTTAAAAATAAACAAGTGAAAATGCATACAAAAACATTATTTCGATCGGCTCCAAACACGAACTTCGTACTTCCTCTATAATTTTGTTTTGTCGTCAGGCGTAAATTAAGTAAAATTAATGTATGGCAGGTTCCTATTTGTTTGAAATTGATGATAAGTAAGTACACTTTTGTAGACTATTAATATTTCTGGATAAACGTATACAAATATTGTTGTTGTCCAGCCGTCTATGAAGGGAAAACGAAAACACTAAGAAGTGTTAAAACATAACAATTATACTGCCTGAAGTTCACCCACTCCATTCACATGTGTCATATAGTATAGGACAGGTTAATTATTTTTTTAAATAGGCCTATAACCATTTAAAGAAGTTTGATTTTTTGAGTTCACGACCATGTTGTAACCGTACACATAAAGTCTTTTGACCGTGACGGCGCGTTATCTAATTTGTTTACAATGAGACATAACTTCAATCAAGAGAAATCGGTGGCTCAATGCTTACAAGTAATTGAGATTTTGTAGACCATTAAATGTTCCGTTTGCAATTTTACTGATGTTGTTGTTGTACAGCGATCTAAGATGAGAAAACAAAGTAGGTTTAAAACAAAGATAATTAAATCCCGTTAATATAGTTATGTCAACCATGACATGAATACTTACAAGAATTTAAGACTTTGTAGACCATCAAATGTTCCCGGAGCAATTTCACCGATTTTGTTGTTTGCCAGCGATCTAAGATGGTAAAAAAAGAAGGATTAAAACGTTAAAGACTGCTAATATGGCTATTTTCACCAATGTTCTTAGATTTTTCTGAAAGCATACTTGGTGAAATATTATTGATCGGTCAAAAACTATGAAAAATGTATCCGCCTGCAGCTCATTAGGTCTGTATAGAAAATAAAATCACGAAGTGGGATTAAAAACAGATATAGGCCGACATCGGTATCTATCCATCAATGTTCTCAGATTTTCGTGAACGTTGCCATGGTATCAGATAAGTTGAACAATTATTCTGCCCGAGGTTAACATTTTAGAAATTTAAAATAAAGAATGAATCTCGATAGACAACACTTGAGTGCATTGATGTACAAAATACGGTTCGGTGGAATGCTGCCCTTCGTTTACAAATGTTAAATTTGAGGACAAGTTTTTTCCAACAGTTCTCATTACATATAACCATTTATATAACTATGATATTTGGTTAAAATCAGATATACCGGTACCTTAAACAGATGATCTGTACAAATGTTAATGTTTACGTTGTGTCGTACGTAGAAAGTAGTTAAACATGCGTAAATACGATCAACAAACATGAAATACGCACTTCACGATCGTTGTTTGCAGTGAGATGTAACTTCAGTCAAGATAATACGTGATTGAAATTCATGATGAATACTTACAAGTTTTGAAGACTTTGTAGACCATCAAAAAATCCTGGAGCAATTTCACTGATTTTGTTGTTTTCCAGCGATATAAGATGGTAAATCAAAGAAGGGTTAAAACAAAGATTATTTAAATACCGTTAATATGATTACTTTTACCACTGATCTTATATTTTCCTTACAGCATACTTGGTGAAATATGATATTTATCTGTCAAACGCTCATATACAGAAAATAAAATCACCAAGTAGGGTTAAAACATCGTGTTGAAGCAGATACAGGCCTATATCGGTGTATATCCATCAATATGCTCAGATTTTCCTGAAACAAGTTGAGCAATTTTCCTGTACGTAATTTTAAACTGGAGAAATCGGTGGCTGAATGCTGCGTGATTGAAATTCATGACATGAATACTTACAAGATGGTGAGATTTCGTAGACCTTCATATGATCCTGGTGCAATTTCACTGGTGTTGTTGTACAGCCATCTAAGATGGTAAAACAAAGTAGGGTTAAAACAAAGTTCATTAAAGTATTTTTCACCAATGTTCTTAGATTTTCCTGAAAGCATACTTGGTGAAATATAAGTGATAGGTAGGTCAACAACTAAAAAAAAAAATTAAATAAAAAAATGCTTCCGCCTGCAGTTCAATAGGCAAGATTACGTTTTCTGCCCGGCGTTATGCGCAAGCATCATGTTTTGGTTCAGGTGTGACGTCACATGTCACATCGTCTATACTATGATATTTGGGAAAATCAGATATACATTAAACAGATGATCTGTTTTCACTTTTTTCTTCTATTTTTTTCTCCAAATGTTCTCATTACATATAAACATTTATATAGGCCTAAGTATGATTTTTGGTTGAAATCAGATGTACATTAATCAGATGATCTGTACAAATGTTGATGATTACATTGTTTCGTACGTAGAAAATATAGTTTAAATGCATACATAAATTTGATCGGCAAACATAAACTACGCACTTCAACTACTTTGTTTGCAATGAGACGTAACTTCAGTCAAGAGAAATCTGTGGCTCGATACGGAGTAATGACATGAATACTTACAATTCCTCGAGAGTTTGTAGACCATCAAATGTTCCTGGATCAATTGTACTGATTTTGTTGTTGGAGAGCAATCTAATTTTGGAAAACAAAGTAGGGTTAAAACAAAGATCATTAAAGCCCAATGTTATTAGATTTAAATGAAAGCATATACTTATTGAAATATAAATGATCAGTCAAAACTATGAGAAATATTTCCGCCTGCAGTTCTATTAGGCCTATATAGAAAATAAAATCACGAAGTAGGGTTAAAAATATCGTGTTAAAGCAGATATAGGTATACATCGATATATATTCATCAACGTTCTCAGGCGTTCATGAAATCATACAATATGAAATGTTGTCATGGTATCAAACAAGTTCAACAATTTTCCTACCGGACGTTCACTCATATTAGAAACCTCAGTTACAAATGAATCTCGATATACAACAGTTGAGTGCATCGAAAATATAAAACATAAAAGTCACCAGTTCGTTGTCCTATAACCCTCAAATGAATAAGTGTGATATAATGTGATATAGATATACATTTAATTAACAACATATCCGAGAAAAATGTAGCTCATTACTTTGTTTTGTTAAAGATAAACAAGTGAAAATGCATACAAAAACATTATTTCGATCGGCTCCAAACACGAACTTCGTACTTCCTCTATAATTTTGTTTCGTCGTCAGGCGTAAATTAAGTAAAATTAATGTATGGCAGGTTCCTACTTGATTAAAATTGATGACAAGTAAGTACACTTTTGTAGACTATTCATTTTTCTGGATAAACGTATACAAATATTGTTGTTGTCTAGCCATCTATGATGGGAAAACGAAAAAACTAAGAAGTGTTAAAACATAACAACAATTATACTGCAATTATACACCCTCCATTCACAAGTGTCATATAGTATAGTACAGGTTAATTATTTTTTTAAATATTTTTTTATCCAAATGTTCTCATTACATATATTCTTTTCAGAACTAATTACTACTCAATTGAGCATTTCACATGGTGTCACTGCAATTAGTCTTACTCTTTACATATAGGTCTATAACCATTTAAAGAAGTTTGATTTTTGAGTTCATAACCATGTTGTAACCGTACACATAAAGTCTTTAGACCGTGACGGCGCGTTATCTAATTTGTTTGCAATGAGAAGTAGCTTCAATCAAGAGAAATCGGTGGCTCAATGCTGAGTGATTGAAATTCATGATATGAATACTTACAAGTAATTGAGATTTTGTAGACCATTAAATCTTCCGTTTGCAATTGTACTGATGTTGTTGTTGTACAGCGATCTAAGATGAGAAAACAAAGTAGATTTAAAACAAAGATAATTAAATCCCGTTAATATAGTTATTTCAACCATGACATGAATACTTACAAGAATTTAAGACTTTGTAGACCATCAAATGTACCCGGAGCAATTTCACCGATTTTGTTGTTTGCCAGCGATCTAAGATGGTAAAAAAAGAAGGATTAAAACGTTAAAGTCTGCTAATATGGCTATATTCACCAATGTTCTTAGATTTTTCTGAAAGCACACTTGGTGAAATATTATTGATCGGTCAAAAACTATGAAAAATGTATCCGCCTGCAGCTCATTAGGTCTGTATAGAAAATAAAATCACGAAGCGGGGTTAAAAACAGATATAGGCCGACATCGGTATCTATCCATCAATGTTCTCAGATTTTCGTGAACGTTGCCATGGTATCAAACAAGTTGAACAATTATTCTGCCTGAGGTTAACATTTTAGAAATTTAAAATAAAGAATGAATCTCGATAGACAACACTTGAGTGCATTGATGTACAAAATACGGTTCGGTGGAATGCTGCCCTTCGTTTACAAATGTTAAATTTTAGGACCAGTTTTTTCCAACAGTTCTCATTACATATAACCATTTATATAACTATGATATTTGGTTAAAATCAGATATACCGGTACCTTAAACAGATGATCTGTACAAATGTTAATGTTTACGTTGTGTCGTACGTAGAACGTAGTTAAACATGCGTAAATACGATCAACAAACATGAAATACGCACTTCACGATCGTTGTTTGCAGTGAGATGTAACTTCAGTCAAGATAATACGTGATTGAAATTCATGATGAATACTTACAAGTTTTGAAGACTTTGTAGACCATCAAATAATCCTGGAGCAATTTCACTGATTTTGTTGTTTTCCAGCGATCTAAGATGGTAAATCAAAGAAGGGTTAAAACAAAGATTATTTAAATACCGTTAATATGATTACTTTTACCACTGATCTTAGATTTTCCTTAAAGCATACTTGGTGAAATATTATTTATCGGTCAAAAACGATGAAAATTTGTTCCGCCTGCAGCTCATTAGGCCTTTATAGAAAATAAAATCACGAAATAGGGTTAGAAACATAGGCTATACAAACAGATATACATTAAATAGATGATCTATACAGATGGTGATGACTTTACGTTGTGGCGTATGTAGGAAATAGTGAGAATGCATACATATTATATTTCGATCGGCAAACACTGAATCTCGGAAAACAAAGTAAAGTTAAAACAGTGATGTGATCTGTACATGCTATACAGAAGATGAGCTAGTGATCAGTATTACCATAGAGAAGCCCAGATACCCAGATACGTCTGAGCTGTCTGGGTGTGTCAGTCCCTCGAAATAGGGTGGGGGAGAGTTGGTGTATAAAAGCTTCTTATATGCCATAGTTGAGCTGATGATCAGTATTACGGAGCCCAGATACCCAGATACGTCTGAGCTGTCTGGGTGTGTCAGTCCGTCGAAATAGGGTGGGGAGTATAAAAACTTCTTATATGCCATAGTTGAGTTGGTGATCAGTATTACGGAGCCCAGATACCCAGATACGTCTGAGCTGTCTGGGTGTGTCCATCCGTCGAAAAGGAGGTGGGGAGAGTGGGTATAAAAGCTTCTTATATGCAAACAACCGATACCACAGCTGACCCATTCTCTCTTCTCAGTCTTCTTGGCAGTGGTAGGGAAAACAACTGATTGAACAAAATGTTGTCATGAAATGCCTGGAAGTACCTACTACAGAAGCAATGTTGTTAACTGTGGCTGTATTTGACAATGCACATGCTAAAGTAAGTATTCTAGTTGGAAATACAAACTTTCCTGCGTGCATCACAGTGCTTTGTAAATTCAATGACTGTGAGAACACGGTGGGATATATCCTAGTATGAGGTTGGACAGAAATCCGAATTGACATTGCAGCTATTTTGTACGGAAACATATGGTTACCGGTATACCTTAATGTTTTATTGTTATGAAAGAGGAAAATAAAGATAGGGCATAAATTCAAATTAATAACAGGTGAGCATGTTTTTACCCTAATAAATGACTGGTTTTGTTGTATAAACCACAGAGAGGCTTCTTCAAACCTGATATTGACTTTTACTCTTGGGCATTGTTTAATCAGTTCGCCAGCAAGTCAAATGAATTAAACAAAAATTGAAAATGGCTGCTCCTTTAAATTCAAGATGGCGATGGCCTTACTTATTACAAACATTTATTTTAGTAATATTTTGTTCAGGCTTCAAGACCCTAAATATCGTGGCATTAAATGTAAAACAACAGTTTTTAATATTTTATTTTTAATAATTATTATTCTATTTATGTTATTTTTTTTTTCCATTTAATTTACATTAATTGATGCAATTGTTACGTCGGGTTATAAACAATTGATTTGATTTTTGTCCATACAACGACGTATGTATAAAGCACTGTATACTCGATGTTTCGAGTAACTGAGGAAAAATACACAGGCGACTCTGGTGGGATTCGATTCGGATAAGCATGAAGTCGTGGGTTCCAATCCCGCCTGTGGAGGTTTTTCCCCGCAGACACTCGGAATGTACTGAGTATACCGTGCTTCATACATAGGTTTGTGTAAGGTCAAAAATCAAATCAAATCAAATCAAATCAAACATTTAGTTTAATTAGTGTAATTTATATCTTACAGTATCTGCGTCGTCTTCATGATGTCACCGATAGTGGACTGGTTCCAACCATTCATACACTCGACGCGGTTATAACTATCATTAATCCAGCAAATACAGACATCAGGACACTGCTGATCACCATCTTCTGGATCGAGACAAATAAGAAAGAGGAACATCGTAAAATTAAAGCTCATTTAAAATATTGACTCTCTGCATTCAAACTTAAAGCCAGTATACGCTTTTGGTAAAATGCATATAAAACCAGATATGTACAGGAACCAGCCTGAAAGTGTCTGTTTATTTCATTGTGTCGTTTAAGAGAAAACAGTGAACATACATTCAGATTTGTCGTATTCATTCACACGTGGAATTTACGTCTCTGGGTGACAACAATAAATTTCTTTGCGAAGTAAATTGATTAATTTCACTCACTGGGAGCACCTCAGACATAATTATTAATTTCACTGGGAGCACCTCAGACATAATTTGTTTAAAGAATGTTTGATACCATCATCAATATTACACTGAGTAAGTTGTGATCATTTATGGTTTTTTCCTGGAATACCAATAATGTATAAGGTCTTTAAAAGCACTCAATATCTGTAGGTAATTTCCCGCCTAAAGTGTTTTCATTTTAGAGAAAGAGAAAAATATGGACTACATGACCGAGAAGAATAAACAACCTTATAATTTTCAGCCTAAATATATAAATGAACGAGACATACTGCACTAAGTTTCATGCCATTTGGTCAACAATTGTGGGGAAAAAACACCATAGTGCCATCAAATGGTGATTTTTTCTCATATATTAATTACATAAGGGTAAACATTGTTACCTAAAGTAAGAAACGGCGTAGGACGGGGAGGCACAACATGCACCTCCCACAGTCCTGAGAAGCACCTCCCATGTTTTTATTTATTTTTAATTTTTTATTATTATTTTATTATTATTATTTTATTATTATTACTGCAACAAAAAACTGTTCCGGGAGGCGTATATTTTTTTTACACCGCAGCGACGGGTTTTGTGCAGTAAAAGTGCCAATTCCGGTCTTGAGAGAGAGACTACGAAACCCTAGGCGCGCGACGATAGAAAACTCCAAGCTGCAGTCGACCATGGCGCTCTGCAGTGGAACTCATGGAGCCATTCCCTCTCCGTTGATGGTAGGTTTTTTTTGCGTGTCGAAATTCCCTTCGCGCGCATGCGTGCTGAATGGGTTCATAGTCTTGACACAAGGGCAAAATGCGTACAAAACCCGTCGCTGCGGTGTAAAACAAAAATACGCTTCCGGGAGGGCCGAATTCCCTTGAGGGCCAAAGGACAAACCCAGTAATTTATTATTATGAAAAGAATGCAGTGCGACCTGTGTCGCATCTCCTGTCATGTCCGTCGCATCTGCTGTTGTCATTACACATAGGAAAAAATGCCTGTATCCGCGCATTTCATTTTGCACGTATCAGAGCAAAAATCGAGACGCATTTTCGTTTTTCTTTTATGTAAAAACCAAAATATATATCTATAGTAAGGCGCAATTCGTTTTTGTTTATCGTCCATGTACGTAATTCGCCGCACTAGTGAAATGACGCACTTACCTTTGGCTTAGCATTTCTCGGAAAACTTACAAAACTATGGCGTATTAATGGTTGCATAAACTTATCTAAGTCATACTTATTACAAAAATAAAAATCACAGTGAAATTGTATGATTTACTGGAAAGTTAGTGCTTGTGAAAGTGGAAAAAGTTGTTTAACCACTGATTTTACTAGATACAAATAGTAAGGGATTTACATGACCTCAAATTTTTTCACAAACTTCTGTGATTTTATTTTTCTATGCCGTCAACGAGCTATTGTCTGTGGAAACCAAAAGATATGAATGCTTTGCATTTGCAATGATTTTTTAAAGAAATACTGATCCTCAAAATGGACACATTCCTTATAGAAGAAGCGAACAAAGACTACTTAATTCGTTGGTGTTTACTTCGTTAGAAGTGGAAAATTATTGAGAAAATGAAACATTAATATCATGGTTATGAAAAGAAATCTTTTATTTGATAAAATGTTAACAGCATTTTTACATACACATTTCAAAGTTTTAAAGTACTTTTTGCAAAAATTTTAACCACCTTCCATTTTATTGGTCTTTCAAGAATATTGATTAAAAGTTTTGAGAGCTTCTCCAAATTATACCATTTTATTTTAAAAATCTAAAAGAATATTTTTATTTTCAAGATTAAAAACAATTTTACAACCATTTGGAATAAGATGAAACATGATTCAACTGTTTTTCTTCTTGGGTAAATTTTCTGTGCCCCCATCAACTTTAACAGTTTGGGGGTGAGTCATTATACCAACATCAATTTTTTGATGACCACAATTCTGTGCGTCTCAAAAAACGGCGCTCAAGACGTCCACACATATGATCATGCACTGAAATTCAGCATTTTACAAGAGAATCCTTCACTGAAACAAACTGAAACACCAAACTGCTAATTTCATTTGTAAGTTACTGTCTAATTGATTATATAACCTTAGGTGCGTCATTTATGGTAAATTGAGGATATACAAAATCAAACTTATAATAATCATATGTATTATTTAATTTCTATGGATAGAAATATCAATACAATAAAAATATTGAATATTTTTTATTGTAAAACAAAAAATGAAAAAAGAAACCCATTTTGTTGGTGCCGTTTTGCATGGCACTAACACGGTTCAAATAGGGGGAAAAACACAGACCATACACAGACCATTTATGTTTTGTATCGTTACAAATCTTGAATGCTTTTTTCACTTGAACTAAATCATTCACAAATTTGTTACAATGAATATCTTAATTTACGTCGGTTCTCTTAAAGTCCAGTACTGCTTACTCTGGTCTTAAATCACAATTGTTGACATTTATCCCCTGAAAATGATCCAGGTATTTACCTGAATGATTTTCAAATCATTTAAATCATTGTACTCAGTGGTACATATTTAATTTATAAATCTCCAAGACAATAGTTAATTTCTACCGAGTCCCTGTGTATTTTATCCTAAAAACCAATAGGTTGTGTGTACCTTAAACATTATTTTCATACTACGAAATTAACAGTTACACATAATTATAACGCTTGAGCGATTTAGCCATGTAGTTGTTTCCTCAAATTATTAACTTACCTGATTGTGCCATGATGACACATAATCCCTGTGCCACAAGAGCTACAACGATGAAACCCAAGTAGCCCATGGTTTCTCGTTCCACCGTTCTCGCTGATGTCAGAGATGGTTTAAGAATGAACTACTATCTGGAATAAATTCAAAATGAAACTAAGTAAAAACTTGTAGATTTGCTTGGTGAAGTAAAGACTATTTGCAGGGAATTTCACATGGTGTCACCGCAAATAGTCTTTACTTAAAATGAAACTAAAATTATGTTGTACGAGTAAGTAAAAAAACATCAACACGTCATGATGATAACACGTCACTGGTGATAACAGAATAAATACACTGGCCAGTTAAGATTTTGGCATCTCACATTTCGGTAAATTTTTGCAATGCAATAGTCATAGATTTTGATCCTATCAAACAGTAATTTTATATTTAACGATTGCTGCTCAATGAAATACTGTTGTCTGATGTGCAATCAATTTTATAAGTCGCATTATATTTTGAGGCAAAATGTAATCAAAATAGATTTTATATTGACTAGAATAAGAATTGCATTTATTTTATTTATTTATCTCCATAATGTAAAAACCAATTTCAGTTTACGTTTTGATGTATATTTTGTGTATATATTTGAATGTGAAATCATGATTTGAAATAAAAGGAAATGTAAAGTTCCATCTGAAAGAGAAAAAAATGTATTTAAATTGACCTCTTGTATGTTTGGATCAGCCAATTAAAGCAGGTTGATCAATTATGCTAAAACTCCTGGCCTAGGCCTATCTGTTTCATCATGGGTTTGGTGCGTGCGTGGGTTATCATTGCGGTTGTATGATTAATTGATTATGCAGACACAAGTGCATTGTGTAACTCCGGCAGTTTTCTTTACTATGTAACAATGAACCACATGATGATTGCTCAAACGTAACATTTTCCATATGAAACACTCATTAGCTGTTTAAAATTTGGCTGAAATTTAAACTCTAAACATGTGTTTGTTCCCTTAAAAATAAGGGTATGCTTGTCACTGTTAGAAATCAGAACAAATTACATCCTCAAAATCATTATTTTAGAGACCAACTAATTTTATCTGAACTTCTTTCATTTTGAATTCAGAAAATCCTATAAGGAGGTCCACTGGGGAAAACAAATAACTCCCTCTTACGTGTACACGTGCGATAGCGCCAATATTTCGTTGTTACTTGTAAACACAATATTTTTTGCCAATGATATATATTTTTAAATAAACCCTACAAAGATTTAATTGGCGGTCAGGTTTTTATAATAATTTTCGTTTTCTCCTTCACACGAAATAAAACCTAAACAGAAAAAACATAATTTTACATAATTCATTCATTCTCAGAATCAAATAGACTGATAGGTTGTTCCCGACTGAAATTAATTAACTAAATTGCCATATTTCTTGCAAATGGCATTATAGACTTTAACATGGGTCATTGAATTTCATAATGTATATAGTGTATTGTGTACACAATCATGAAAATGATAATGTCGATATAGATTCATTATGCTCTCATGAGTAGTTCTAGGAATTATTATTTTTACTACGGCCTCGAGTGTCTGATGCGGCAAAGTTCCCCCGCTGGCTGGATGGCTGTGTTCCCTGCTGAAAACATCAGACATAATGATTTCTCTTGTACTGCTGAACAAAAGTCCCATCCACACAATCATGTGCCCAACCGTGGTGTTAATAATGGGTATGGGACACAGGGGGCACGTAACGCCCCCACGACCGGCTTCCCCCTCCCCCGCTGAGAATTTGGATTCCTAAGCAAAGCATAATGGCCTGTAAAAAGTCTTAGGTGCCACTCTGAAAATCCTGGTACCCCAGGTTTCCCCTACTGAACCAAACGTAGTTACACGACTGATCATTCATTATGTATTCAACAAAATAATTGTTTTAAACTCTACCGTACAGTGTAAATGTTCATTATGTTCTCCTAGTTTCTAATGATTAATACATGGTATACTAGGCCTATACTTCGTCTAAATTTGCCATACTTTTTAAAGACACACTTTCATAGGAAGCAGTGAATGATGTAGGGAGCATTGAATGACACGGTTTTATATTTTGAGCTCAGAAAAGCTGGAATTGTTTTGAATATCAGCTCGCATTGTTTTTTTTTAAATTATTATTCTTTAACCGTTCTAAAGCTCTTAGAATAATTAAATCATGAAAATTATTAAAATCATTAAAACACATTCTCAATAATAACATAAAAATTGGTACGGCTGTGGTAGTACCTGCAGTGTAGCATGCTACGGCCTCGTAGTTACATTGTTATATATAGTGCACTTTTTAGGGCATGGGATAATTGTTTTCTTAAAAGCTGGAGTTAAATGTTACCCATGATGCTTTGTGTCTTCATTCACAAGATATTGTGAAAGAAATAAGCGTGTTCCAACGGTCATGGATAAGACTCGACTGGGTACGAGCATAAGGTGGATTTTGCAGATGAAAATACTTCTTGTAGAATTATGTAGCAGTATTTCAGTTAATCTTAATATTATTAATAAAACAATTCCCAGACAAATTGCATTTTCAAATACTGTTACTCTTCGCAAACCCTGATGGTAGACAAAGTCCTTGCAAGTCTTCCTATAGTATTACACTCACTGGCCAAAAGTATTGCAACATGCTCAAAATAGCACTTTACAGTAACAGGTGAGATGATCATTTAATCCGATTTCATCGATCGTGTATTACATAGCAAGAACAGTAAAAAAGAACATTGACTTCTAAACAAAGGTAATTTCAAAAAGTCTTAAGTCTTAAGTCTTAAATAAAATAAATTATTGTAACACAGTTCTCCAAACTGAACTTTGGTGTGAATTTCAATGTTGCAATACTTATGGTCAGTGAGTGTATATAAATAAATACACAGTATACATTTCGGGTAACTGATACAGAGCGTCCCCAAAAATGTTTTTATTTTTTTTAAATTTTGGGTTAAAATGTATCCCTCATTGTTTTGCCTTTATAAAGACTTGTAGCTTTGTATGATGAAAATGATAAGTAAAGACTGTTTGCGGTGACACCTGAAGAAATTCTGCTGAAGTCGATCAGGGCATACCGGTACTGATCGAAATGTCGAATTGTAACCAACCGGTTCTACTCAAAAGAGAATTCTACATGGTGTCACCGTAAACAGTATTTACTTTGCCTTTATTGCTTTATTATTAACGTCTAATTTTAGTACTTTCCAAGTTCAGATGCAAAAATAGCCTGTGTACATACATTTTAGTAGTTTTTATTTTATAATTTGTTATTATTTGTTGAATACGTCAGACACAAGACGTTATTTATGTCATTTCCATCTTAAAACCAAGTAAGCTTATCAATAACAATTTGTTCAGTTACTTTGCGGGTAATTGCCAATGGCGTATAAGCCCATTACAGGAAAAATGTAATGAACTAAACATTATTTCCACAATACTATGAGTATTATCCAAATTGCAATTGCCTTGTTAATAATAATTGCCCACTTACCTTGAAACTGTAGATATTCTGATTCAAATATCACCAACAGATAAGATGTAAGATGTTTAATCTATGCCCGGTTTAGTTAATACTAATAATAGTGTGCGTCATGTAAATCACATCTAGTTCGTTGTCCGTGCGATTGCACCAATCAACACATTACTGTAATAGTGATAATGTATTTTACATTATTTATAATGTGATGTTTATATGTCATCTTACATAATTAATAATTCTGAAAACCCAGCCTTGGGGAAAGAGGTTGACTGACAGGATGAAGAAACTCAATCAGTAAGCACCCCTGAGACTGAATGATTCTCTGAATACAAATTATATGTAACGGAGATGAACTGTCTGTGGAGAGAATGATCGAAGCCAGGTACATCCAAGGCACAACATAATCTCCACTTAACTGCATGTCATTGTTGTAAAGGTGATAATGGCATGCAAACATGACTTGAAATATTTCTGTCTCAGGTGCTATCGTTTTTGTCAAATTAGTGAAATAATTTCCAAAATGACTTTCTGTCATCAGAAGACAGAAACGTTGGAAAGAATACGAACAATCTGAATTCATGTTCAATGTTTTTTTCCGTTAACGACACACTGGAATAAAGTGAAACTTTCTACATACTGCCTATCTCTTGATTGTGATAAAGTATGGATTCATTTACAATCTATTAAAGGGACAATATCGTCACGATCAGAGCAGACTTTCAACAGGGCATGGAATCGGTGTTCTTGTTTAAGATGAACAAAGTGACTGAAAATTACTGGCTCATTCATGCAGCAGCAACAGTAATATGACCTTAACATGTAGGGTATAATGTTTTCAATCACTGAGTTAATCTGAAACTAGAACTCCGATTCCATGCCCTGTTGATCGTGACGATATTGTCCCTTTAAGAATTTATATTTTCATGACCAAATGCCATTTTGTGCCCACTTTCACAGCTTTTATTCAGTCACTGGACTTTCTGGAGGAAGGCAGCCGTCTCGGTCTTCGTCTCGTGGTGTCGTCTATGTGTTCGAATGGACCAACTACGCTTGCTTTAATATGAGCAATGTCACAAGTTCTTCAGATCGAAACATACGTGATTGACAATGTAGGAGGTGACGATGCAGCAACTTATGGTTGGGGAAACTTTGCAGACAGTGACTTTGTATTAGCAGACAGTGAGTTTGTAGACAGTGAATTTGTATTAGCACTCTATGGAATTATATGCGTGGTTGGAATCACTCGCCCACCTTTTCAAAGATGTAGGTGTTTCCTGCCTTGCTTATATCCGCTTCACTCATTGACAGATTATTCCCCAGGTGCCCATTTTCAACTGAATTTCATTAACTAAATTGCCATATTTCTTGCATATGGCATATGACTTTATAGACTTTCAAATGGGTTATTGAATGTCATAATTTGTGTGGTGTATTGCTTACACTACAATGAAAATGATAATGACAATTAAGAATATGCTCTATGATAAATTTTATTGTGCTATACGGCCTTGGGCGTGTGAGAGGCACTAGTGGCTGAAAATTGGCCATCTAGCTACAGCGTGTGCCATCTTTGTCAAGATTTCAAGGAGGTCACGGTAGCTGGATTGGACTGAAGGCATATATACAAAATAAAATAAAAAATTAAAAGCATATTAACATAACAACTGTTTTATGGAGCGTTAACGTAACAACACTTGGTTTGGTTATTTTCTGGACTAAAAAAATCTCTCTGAAAATGACTGTTAGGTTCACAAAATGATTGTGGTTTAGACTGGCTATTTAACCTTTAGCAGATTTTCATGAAACTTTGTAGGGATGGTGAACATTTTACTGACAGATGTTGGCTTATTTATAAACTTATTAGCCTATGCGATTTTACGTGTACAAACATTATGGGGAAATTATCAAGCGTATCCTCTGTGTGCAACATTCGCTAAGCGTGTATTGATCGCGGGCCATCAATCATAACTTCACTGAGGCACTAATTATAATTGATAGTGTTGTAATCGAGACCACAACGTCCAAGACCGAGACCGAGACCGAGACCGAGACCGAGACCGAGACCAAGACTGAGGAGGAGATCGTTTATTAATTTGGTATAACAATGAGGTTGCAGTCTTGTATCTAAGGTATCATCATACAGTGGCATAACTAGGGTCCAATTTGCAAGGGGGAAGCATGTCAAAAAGAGGAAGTAATTTTCAATAGTACATGAACTCTGGGGATATCATTTTAAATCATATTTTATGACCCCCTGGATTAACGTTGTACCCATGGGAGGTAATACAGGGGGGAGTGGGAACATGTCCTCCAATAATTATTATGGGGTCCAGTATGACGAGGGTGATGGGGTGGGAGGTGACGGTAATGGCAAGTGGCTCCAATAATTATCGTACATCAACACAACCTTTGTATTTTTATATTACAGATATCACCCTTAGTCTATTACGTCTAAGTTTGTTCTCACAGTTTCGTTGGTGCCCATTTATACCCCAGAGGATGTATATCCCCCACTAACTTTTCTGTTTATAATTCTCTATTTTTTATTTAACCTGTTTACTATTTATGTCTGATATTCATTCGCCAAATCTTATTAATATTCAAACTGCTTGGCGCCACCAACGGCTGCTCACAACCCATTAATGTCAGAGACTAAACAACATATTATTATATGACTTATCTTCGTCTTCTTCACAAGTAATAATAATTTCTTTATTTTATCTCTTTATATTGCAAATTATATTTACCCAATGTATTTTCACTAAACACTTATCTGTAAATATTCCATTTAAGAAGATACAGGAGAATGTGTTTTGCGAGTTGCGACATACTATAGTATTTTGAGTCCGGATTCACAAATGTTTAACTTGTATAAAATACCTTTAGTTTTTGGCTTATACTTCTCAATTGATATACGGATATACTATAGTATATCGTACATAAGCACACACACACACACAAGTTTTTTTCCATAATTGTGGGGACATACACTCGCTTTTACACACAATTGTGAGAACCAAAAATGCTATGGGGACGTGAAAATGTCCCCACAGATACGGTGTCATGGCCTACCCTTTTCTTATAAGTCCCCACAACCCCGCCAAGGCCTACCCACATTTGTGTACGCGGGAAAGCGAGGACCTATTGTTCTCCCATTGTTGTTAGGACTTTTTAGCAACATCCCATAAACCAACATGCCCGATAACCAAGGAGCTATTGTTCCTAATTGTTAAAAGTCCTCGGTATTGTGGGTAGACATACCCACAAACACTCACACAAGTGTAATTACATTACCTCTGGAAACCTTCGGAGGAGGTAAAAATGAAAGGGAAAATGTTGCAATATCAGTTGAAAAATTTGGTTTTCGTGCGTATAGATTCCACATGCACCCTCCTCCTAAAAAAAGGCCTTTAAAAAAATGATTTGACGTGGATAACATAGGCAGAAATGTTCGGTTCAGTGCCGACAAACGACATAAATAAGGAATGAGGACAACCAGCAACTAACAAAATACCACGATCGAATCATTTTCTGAAATAATAACATTGTACACTTTATTTATAACTTAACCGTTACAAGTAAGAGCAACTAATACGGGTAAAAACAATAAAACCAATGACTTGGAAGATGAGAAGATGGTCAACTGCGGCCATAACAGTCTCCCCCAAAGAGTTTTGGTTTAATGGTCAACTGATCAAGTGCTGGACAAAGGGTTTTATGTGGTCAAAGACTGCATCCATAACAGTCTCCCCCTAAGAGTTTTGGTCAAAAGGGAAAAACTGATATAATAATTAATATTTTAGCTGGCAAGTGGCGCTTGGGTGAACAAAGAGTAATATTCCTGTAATAGTAAACGTCACGTCTATTAAAAATGATTTCGTTTGAAGTGCTTTCTTCTGAAGTGCATTCAAATTTCTAAAATGATTGTCGTCTGGAAACTGTTTGTAAAATATACAAACATAAACATAAACAGTTTCAACATTAATACACAAAGTTGAAACTTGATGATCATGAACAATATTATGTAGTTAGCTAGAACATGGTAAATACCATTAAATAATTAAATATATCAAATAATTAAATATTTAATTGATAACTTTAAAGAGTCCATGACAAAAGTAAATCAAATCTTACTAAAGAGCCATAATTAATATAATGTTTCTCTCAAACAACGAGAGCTATCATAAATGGTAATTGTTTCAATGTTGAAATGGTATTCACCATTGGTAATTATCTGAAAATAAATTGAGTGAATTATTATCTAAAGCTTAATTGGTTTTTAGATGGTATTGATAACAAACGTTATGAACAATTATTCCAGCTGACATTTTCGAGAATACGGGAATTAAAATTCTAATCTGTAATGGATCATCAGCTAATGATCCATTTCCACATCAGAATGAATACAAATAATCTAAATGAATGTTCACTATTTTCGCTACATGACACTACGAAATAAGCTAAGACTTTCAGGTGTTGGTTTCTGTACATATCTCTTAACTCTATCAAGCCGGGGGTCATAATGTTCCCCTATGATTTGTTTTATAATAAGTCGAAAAACACTTCGACCGATCACGCTATAATTTCTGACATTTTGAAACTATTCTTTAGGACCCTCTCATACACAAATCAACGATTTCGGGTGTGCATGGTTTCCATGACGACCGTTTCTTTTGAACAGGTCTAATTGAATTTCCACATTTTAGTGGTAGGCCTAAATACTCGATTTTTGATACTGTAAGACATTGAATGTGACCGCATTTTGTGAATCCAGTATGGCCATTATTACTTTAATTTAAAATGCAATATTATAATTTGTTTGCCATTTTCATGTTTTTAAAAGGTTTTGGAGAGTATTGTTTCTCAATATATGAATTTACGCAAAACATCATAGTGATCTGGATGTGATTATTTGCCTCTATTGTACTTTTGGGAAAGAAATATTCAACAATTATGTTTTGGGGACAAATCAACATTTGGCCATAGCGACCTTTAGCGGTGATCCACGTCACATTATTGCTTGTACTTACGACAACATCTGTGCCATTTTTGATTGCCCACGGATGAAATTAAGGAACATATTGGGAAAACACTGTTTTTGACCAAATTATAGCAAACAAAAATGGTGATCTATTGAAGTTATTATGACAGCATCCAACAGATTTTGTGGAACTTCATCCCTATGAAGTTTAATTAAAATTGGTACGTAGCAACCCCCCCCCCAAAAAAAACACGCTTGATAGGGTTAATTTATAAACGCCTATACTGCCTTTAAGTAAAATCCTTAATTTACCATTCAAAAACAAAACATACACAACCTTTGTTTAAACAATTAGAAATTTAATTTTAAAAATCAGAAATGATTATAAACGTATCTAAATATTATAAATTACCATCTTAATACTAACTTACAAGTGTGCCTAGGAGCAAATTACGTTAACTTACGAACCAAAGGCCTTGCCCAGTCACATATGTATCATCCAGAAACTGTTGTATTTTTTACCATGATTACTTTTGACCTTTGACACCTTTTGATCAAAAAACCAACCTATCATTTCTCATTTCTCAAGTTCCATGAGCAATATGGCCCGGGGGTATAAGCAATATGGCCCGGGGTAAGCAATATGGCCCGGGGGTATAAGCAATATGGCCCGGGGGTACACAAATGCCCTCCTGTGAATTTGTTGTTTTAACCTCAACTTTTCTATAGGACTCCTCATACCCAAATTACCGATGTGGGATATTCATGGGTGACATACAACAGTTAATTTTGCACAGGTCGATTTTCAGTGGCAAATACATTGGAAAATGCAGATTTTAGATACTCGCTGTAAGTCACTGAATATTTGCTTTGGGGATTGTTGTCAACTTCCAAGCACTGAACAAATTGAGTCATGTGACCGCTTCTAATGCATTCAGTGAAGGCAATGATCCAGCCGTTACGTTAAAATGTTGAATTAAAAATTTGTAGCATTTTCCTTATTTCCCCCTCTTTTTTTGGTTTATGAACATTTCATTGAGAAATATATGAATACATACCATAAACAGTGATTTGGACATGATTTTGCTACCTTAAGTGTACTTTTCGAAATCTTCAAAATCATGTTTTTCATGCAAGAAACGATTTAAAAATCATAGTAATAACGCCCTCTAGCGGAAATCGCAGTTGTCCTATGTGACGTCATAATATTTTTGTTTACTAAAGACACCATATAGTGCCCAGTTTAATGCCACAGGCCAAAAAAGGGTCTCATGTTTCTGGTCATAGGTCCGGTTCAATTTTTTATTTATTTATTTATTTATTTATTATTTTTTTGAAAGTGATAGCCTATTATGTTAACATCTATACAGGCCTAATGTATGAACACTAATGAAAATATGGGGAAGTTTTTGTTTAACCAAGAATTACAACAAATGAGTAAAGCACTCCCAAACGGTGATCTATGCAAATTTCTTGACCTCTTCAAATAGATAAGCTTGTTAAACTTAACATCCCTACGAAGTTTCATGAATATTTGTATTTCTGTCTTTAAGTTTAATGGTGTAAATTGTAGGAGTTTTTGGTCGTCGTTTGCTTAGACATGTTGATGCTTTGTAGCAACTGTTGTATAATGTATACACAAACGGGTTAAATGCCGAGTTAATGGGTAGAATAAACACAGCAATCCAGGCATACATATCAAGACTGATCTTCACCGTCCCGGTCTGAGAAAGAATCCCCATGATGATGACAGGCATCCAACAGAGGAAGTCCGTACCGATTATAAGCGCCATTTTGATCGTCATCTTGATTTCCCGCTGGCGGCGAGCGGTCCCCCTGACACTTTTGGCTGAGCGTTTCACACTGACGAAGATGGCAATGTAGCAACCAAGCACGATCATAAAACACAACATGTTTACGCCGAGAAACAGGACAATAGAGTAGATCCAAGATGGCTCACTTCCCTGAGCAACTGGGATCGAAAGTTTGCGTAACGACCAACGTATTTTTTTCTCTTTATTGCCAATACTATGCGGATATGTTATTAGAGGAAGCCCAATACACACATCGGATAGTCCATATACCTTCGAATGAGACCTACTTATGACAGTTGGAACAATACTAAGACACGCAGCCACTGCCCATATAATGCAGACGATAGCTCTGGATGTTTTCTCCCGAATTTTTATTGCACTGAAGGGAAACATGACGGAGAGGAAACACTCGATACTGATAATGGTGACGAAGAAGACAGACGCCTCACTTGATAGCACCGCCAACACCCCAGCAATCTTGCAAATTGCACTAGACCGCCAACTCTCCGCTCCTTTAAAGTACGTCTCCCCAAATTGCAAATCTGCAATCGCAATGATTAGCATATAAATCCCCATCAGCAGATCAGATATAGCTAAATTGCCCACTAACAACGAGTGCGTCTTATTCTCACGTGTTTCTTTGCGTTGTCGATACCGCCATATAACAACAACTGAATTACCAATGAGGGCGCTAAGACCAATAATCCACATGAACACTCTGAGTACTTGGTTCCTCATCAGACTGCCACATTGGTCTAATGGTGACTTTAACTCTATGGTCTTGCAATTAGAATAATTAAAAGCAGGAATAACTGAAATAAACTCACAGCAGAGACGGTAGTCATCGACAAACCTAAAATAAAAACACATGTTAGAAAATTACATTTAGCATTGTGTAGCCTTCCGTGTATGTTGCATGTTAAAAAGGTGGTGAAAGACTCACCTTTTCAATGTAAACATAAATTAAAATGAAAATCCAACTATTGTGAATGAAACTATATAGCCTACATATCGTTGAGCCAAAATTTCCACAGACTGATAAATCGTAATTCCTTGCTTGATCCTCGTGCACATTGCAAGCCGATTTGCGTGATGCAAATTACGGAAGACAAAATAATGCAAGACTGACTTCTCCAGATAATTACTTCCCCAGATAATTATTGTCAATCAATGTCACAACCACACTGAACAACATTAAGCCATGTTATTTCCCCAATTTTGCTGTGTTCAGTTTAATAATGCAGCTATGCAGATTGTTCGAATATAAACTACACAGTCACTATAACTCACAGTCAATATAAGGAACGGAAAATGTGAAAGGTGATCACAAGCAAGATTTATGTCTAAAACTAATACACTGAACAAAAACTATCACAAACCTAACAAAAAATCTTGAAATTGGCACAAAAAGTTTAAATTGCATTTTAAAGTAATTAGTATTTACCACAAGGTGTTCGTGGTTACCATGGCAACCACGAGCACCCAACATCTATATAAGATATTATTTTAAAAAGATACAAGCGCCACATGGAGTGCCATGGTCGAGCGGTTTAGTGCATCGGATTTGTGTTCTGATGGCTGAGTCGTCAGAATGTGGGTTCGAATCCCAACCGTGACCATGGTGCTTGTGTCCTTGAGCGAGACACTTTACCATAATTGCTTCTCTCCACCCAGGGGTAAATGGGTACCTGTGAGGGCAGAGTTGGTTGTTGTGTTTGATTAGCCCATATGCGCTGTAATGGCAGCAATTGAGCTGTATACTCCCCAGGGAGCTGAGATGGATTCAGGAATGATTTATGAGCCTGATTAGCAGGGGTAATAATATAATGCGCCTTGAGCACCAGTTTGGTGGATACGTGCGCTATATAAGTCCACATTATTATTATTATTATTAAGCGGAGGGAACATTGTGCCCCCACTCCCCCACCCCAGGCTTGATAGGGCTAAATACAGGGTACAATAATGTTTGAAGTTTGAATTAGTTATACGTGATCGAGCAGTTGCTTTCATCATTCACTTACAGTTTTTTGAGGCTCACAAGGTCATTCAGTGCTCCTTCATGGACATCAATTAGGTAATCAGTGAATGTATTACGTCTGATCAGCACCCTGGTAAATAAATAAGGTAAATACATACCCTCATGTAAGACGGGGGAAATTTAAGATGACATGCAGTGTGTTGATCTGTTAAGTCTGAAATCTGAACAAAACCAGTATGCAGATAGAAGCGATCATTGACTGCGTTAGCCCTATTTTAACCACACTTCACCACATTTCAAACCCAAGATGCAGACAATATTATAAAAAGAGAAGAACAATGCAGTGTCTTACAAGGTTTTCAGCTGCGTGAGTCCGTCAAAGGCCTTGCTTCGTACTATTTTCAGAGGAATATTCCTGACATCCCTTGAAAACAATCAAATAATATTAAATGTAGTTAACAGTTCGTTTCAGAACTAATTACTACTCAATTGAGAATTTCACATGCATGATGTCACCGCAGTCTTTACTTATCGTTTTCACCATGCAAATCTACAAATAATACTGAATATTAATTTACTCCGCGTGTCAAGGTGGATCCAGACATCAGATGGAAGGAAGCTGAATTTTGAAATACATGAGAAAAGTTGACGAAAGTGGCCCAACTTTAACGCCTCTTAAATCGCTTCAGATGGGTGGGTTGAGTGGGTTAATTTTGTTTATCCACGTCACGATGCTACACATCGCATCGATATTTTTCAGCAGTCGGAGATGGGGGGGGGGGGACACAAGATGGAAGGTGCTAAATCAGAGAAGTGTATGTTTCGCTCCACCCAGGCCTTCTTCTGAATCCACCAGTGTGTATTTAATTTTTGTAATAAAAGTAACAATCTTATTCAATGCAAACAACTTTCACATACACATTATTTTTTTTGGTTTCTTTAAAGTTGGCGCACGGTAACTCGTAACAGATAATAACACTGTTGTATACTATTTGCTAAATATGTTTGGTATGGAGAAACATTTTTGAAAGTCCCAGCATAAATAGTAACATTAACTGAACCCTTCTATGAAGGGCAATTCATACGTAGCGCTTATAAGCGCTGTTCATGTGTTAAAAATGTAATAATAATGTGTGGACTTATATAGCGCACGTATCCACCAACTAAGTGGTGCTCAAGGCGCATTATATCATTACCCCTGCTCATAAGGCTCATAAATCATTCCTGAAACCATCTCAGCTCCCCTGGGGAGTATACAGCTCAATTGCTGCCATTACAGCGCATATAATCAACCAACTCTGCCCTCACAGGTACCCATTTAACCGCTGGGTGGAGAGAAGCAATTATGGTTAAGTGTCTTGCTCAAGGACACAAGTGTCACGGCCTGGATTCGAACCCACATTCTGCTGCTAACACCAGAACTTGAGTCCGGTAAGCTAGACCGCTCGGCCACGACACTCCACATGTATGTATCGCCCGTGTTTGGGCCAATTTAAGGGAAAAAATAAATTTAAACGTTGAATTGCTGTTCTTGGGTTAAGGAAGTTATAAGCTTTATGGAGGGATTTCGCGTTTTGATCCTCACGTGTTCACTATAATTTGTCATGTAATTTGTCATTTGGCAGGTACCGGCCTGACGTATGCGTACTGTACACACTAATAGCTATAGGACTAGGAAACTATACACTCGATTCTACAGTACACCGATGTGATATTTCAGCATATTAAAATAAATGTAAGCATTGACACTGCAATGTGAAAACAGCCCCTGAAAGATGCCATAATTTGCAATTCATGAAGAAATTACGAAATCAAGTAACTGGATCAAGCAACAATATGGATAACGAGGTTGTAACTCAGAAAATGGTCAGAAGCATCAACAACAAAAATGCATCGAACGACATGAAGATTTGTGTCAAAATATTAGCTTAAACATATTCTGCTTCTACACCGGCTTTATGTTTACTATACAGCTGATGGTTTTGATTAAGCTTACATTTTATTTTGTAAGAATATAGGCCTACAGGTACAGTAGGCCTATATGATGAAGCATGGTTCTACATTTTGACCACAAACTTCGTATAAGTATGTTATTTATTTGAAATATCTTACAAGGTTGTCAAATTTACTAGATCCGAGAAGCAGGAAGCGTTCAAGCTGACGATCATATTGTTTGAAATGTTTCTGGAATAAAAAATAAATAAAAAGGTTTGTCATGTCAAAGTTTATAAACCTTCAAAGTGAAAACATACCAATTTAACACGTTGCAATGCATGCGTATGGCATTACATGTATACAATCTTTATTTCACTTTATCATTGCATATAAAGAGGAATAGAAAACGTGTTCTCTTACTAAATATCTTTTGATACACAGTGTACAATAATACACTAGCGTTTAGTTCATAGAGTGCGCCATGAGAATGTGATTCAATCCTGTAATGAAAACAACTGAAATGGAAAAATTGGTCTGATATCATTTTTATAGGTCGAATGATTATAGACCCACTTTGACTCGTACCGAGAGAGCCTATAGTGCACAATTATTTATAATTTTTCGTGGCACTGATACAGCAGATTGTAATTTTGTCAGATTGTCAAATAATTATTAACCCCATAGGGCCTGTGCTTAGCTGCGTTCTCGTATGCTGAGGGAGGACACGGTACCCTCTTTCTGATCGTCTGACACCTTGTACATACAATTATTTGCCGTATCATGACAGTGTTATTTTATGTTTGACAGTATCAAAAACCTGGATTTCCAATGAATTTACCAATGAAAAGCTTAAAGTCAACCGGGCCTTTGTTAAATTCATGGTTGCCATGAAAACGATGAGCATGCCATATCGGAATGGGTGATTATCGTACGAATAGTCAGGAAATGAAAATGTAACAAAATTGCACAATAATGACAAGTTCAACGACACAGGAAACGTGCAGAATTTTTCCCACATAATAATAATAATAATAATGTGTGGACTTATATCGCGCATGTATCCACCAACTGAGTGGTGCTCAAAGCGCATTATATTATTACCCCTGCTCATAAGGCTCATAAATCATTCCTGAAACCATCTCAGCTCCCTGGGGAGTATACAGCTCAATTGCTGCCATTACAGCGCATATAGGGCTAATCAACCAACTCTGTCCTCACAGGTACCCATTTAACCCCTGGGTGGAGAGAAGCAATTATGGTTAAGTGTCTTGCTCAAGGACACAAGTGTCACGGCCGGGATTCGAACCCACATTCTGCTGCTAACACCAGAACTTGAGTCCGGTAAGCTAGACCGCTCGGCCACGACACTCCATGTTATTTTTACACGTACTGCACACCAATGTCCGCCAAAACGAGGCAATAAATTTTAGGCTATGCGTGTAATGCTCTCGAGTAAACCAACCACCTATAATATGCCATTTAAAAAAACACCTACATCCGTAAACCTCTGCAACTCATCATAGGCAGAAACTGTTTCCAATTCGGAAATAAATTCTTCATCTACAAAATCGGTTGTGCCATGTGCTAAACAGCCAGTCCGGAAGTGTGTGATGTAACTCCACAATCTCGAAAATCTAATCTTACAACAGGAACATACATGGTGGGACTATAGAGGTGACGTTTTAGTCATCTATAGTGGGAAAGATGTTAATTAAAGATCTCAGGAATGCTTCCTCTACAAAATCGGTTGTGCCGTGTGCTAAAAAGTGTGTGACGTAACTCCACGATCTCGAAAATCTAATCTTACAACAGCAACACAGTGGCTCTATAGAGGTGACGTTTTAGTCATCTATAGCGGCAAAGATTTTAAAACTGTCAGAAATGCTGTGAATGAAATGCATCCTATATAGCCTCAAATTCACCTATGAGATCTCGGAAACATCCATCGCAAGGAATATGCATCTTTAAAATGTTTAATACTGGTCTAAAAGTCTGAAAAGTGTACACCATCGTTTATAAAAAATAAAATTAAGATTTAATGAAATAAATAAGTATAATGATCATAGGTGATAATTTG
This sequence comes from Zoroaster sp. YZ-2022, assembly GCA_029582265.1. Classification (NCBI taxonomy): domain Eukaryota; kingdom Metazoa; phylum Echinodermata; class Asteroidea; order Forcipulatida; family Zoroasteridae; genus Zoroaster; species Zoroaster sp. YZ-2022. Next base: position 18,820,930 of record CM055819.1, read on the forward strand.
CTACACTCCTTTGGCAAGAACTTGGTGTTCAGCTGAGTCAGCAGCACTGATTCCTTGGCCGCTGGGTATTGTAGATGCAACATAAACCAGACTCTAGTAAGTGGATCACCAAGTAATCACGGGATCACCAAGTAATCACGGGATCACCAGGTTAATTTGTTGTATAGTTTGTCTGACCGTTTTAATTAGGAATTTCAGAGATCCAAAGTGGTTAGTGCATGACTGAAATTGATGACATGAAAAGTTGTTTTTGTAGACCCTGAAATGTTCCTGGGGCAATTTTAATTAAATTGTTGTTCTGCAGGAATCTTAGATAGGAAAACAAAGTAGGGTTAAAGCATTGTATTAACGGCACTGTATTTCGTTATATTGTTGGCATTAATATAGTATACATCAAACAATTGATTTATTAAAATGTTCAGCTCATTACTTTGTTTAGAAAATAGCGAAATAAAATAGTGCAATTGGATACAAATATTTCGATCTAAAGACACGAACTTTGTACTTCCTCTAATTTTGTAAAATAGAGAAAATTCAGTCAAAAATAAAATATGGCTGGTTCCTGCTTGTTTGCAATTTTATAACAAGTAAGTTTTTTCCAAATACTGTCATTACATATAACCATTTATATCAGTATGATTTTTGGTTAAAAAATACATTAAACAGATAATCTGTACAAATGTTGATGATTACGTTGTGTCGTACGTAGAAAACAATGAAAGTGCATTCATAATGTTTGGTCAGCAGAACAACGTCTAATTTGTTTGTGGTGAGATGTAATTTCAATCAGGAGAAATTGGTGGCTCGATGCTGCGTGATTACAATTCATGACATGAATACTTACAAGAATATGAGATTTTGTAGACCATCAAATGCTCCTGGAGCAATTGCACTGATTTGGTTGTTTTCCAGCCATCTAAGATGTGAAAAAGTAGGGTTAAAACAAAGATAATTAAATCCCGTTAATATGATTATTTTCACCAATGATCTTAGATTTTCCTGAAATCATACTTGGTGAAATATTAGTGATTGGTCAAAAACTATGAAAAATGTTTCCGCCTGCAGCTAATAAAATGAAATCACGAAGTAGGGTTAAAAACATCGTGTAAATGCAGATATAGGCATACATCGGTGTATATATCCATCAATTTTCTCAGATTTTCCTGAAATCATACGAAACGTTTTTCGTTCAAGCATTTTAGAAAATTAAATTTACAAATGTGACGGCTTAGAAATTATTAAGTTAGAATTTGACAACACCGTTTATTTGTTAGCTCATACTTACCTTTATTACGTAATCATTTCTTTACTCACTACATTATTCAGATTAGGGAAGCGCCCTCTACGATTGAATTTCTATCGCGCGCTTCCACCTTCACACTGTTTTCTGTTGAAGATCCATTAACATGTCTTCGTCTTCATATCGTTTTCAGGTAATACTCTTTTATTATATTTTCAACTTATATTTCAAAAATATAATTTATCTAAACTTTGATTTACACTTTCATCAACATTAATACTTTCAGATGATCTGTACAAATGTTGATGGTTACGTTGTGTAGTACGTAGAAAATAGTTAAAATGCATACATAGATTTCATCGGCAAACATAAACTATGCACTTCATCTAATTTGTTTACAATGTGACGTAACTTCAGTCAAGAGAAATCGGTGGCTCGATGCTGCGTGATTGAAATTCATAACATGAATATTTACAAGGTTTTTAGACTTTGTAGACCATCAAATGTTCCGTTTGCAATTTCACTGATTTTGTTGTTGTACAGGCATCTATGATGGTAAAACAAAATAGGGTTAAAACAAAGATCACAAAAGCCTGCTAATATGGCTATTTTTCACCAATGTTCTTAGATTTTCCTGAAAGCATACGGAGAAATATTAGTGATGGGTCAAAACCTAGAAAAATGCTTCCGCCTGCAGCTCAATATGTAGAAAATAAAATCACGAAATAGGATTAAAAAATTGTTTTCAAGTGGTATAGGCCTCCATGGGTATATATCCAGCAATGTTCTCAGATTTTCCTGAAATCATATGAAACGCTGTCATGGTATGAAACAAGTTGAACAATTTTCCTGCCAGAAGTTCACTCATTTTAGAAAATTTAATTTACGAATGAATCTCTATAGACAACTTTTGAGTGCATCTAAATATAAAACATAAACATATCAGTTCGTTGACCTTCAATAAATAAGTGTGATATAGTGTAACAATTTGTCCATAAATTTAAAAAATGAACAACCCAAATTTACTCATTAGAGACAATTTATTATATGAGTAGGTTCAACTTTATAATTGAAGATTAAACAACTGATCCGTGTAAAAATGTAACTCATTACATTGAAATATAAAACATAAAGATTCAAATGTGAAAATGCATATACATAATAATTATTTCGATTAGCACGACACACGAACTTCGTACTTCCTCTAATTTTGTTTTGTCGTCAGGCGTAAATTAAGTTAAAATTAATATATGGCAGGTTATTGCTTGATTGAAATTGATGATAAGTAAGTACGCTTTTGTAGACAATTTAAACGTTGTGGGTGAAAGTATACTAATATTGTTGTTGTCCAGACATCTATGATGGGAAAACGAAGTAGGGTTAAAAACATTGTATTGAAACACATATAATAACAATTATCCTACCTGAAGTTCACATAAGCCTGTTTTAGAAATTTTAAATAAGCATTGAATCTCGATAGACAACACTTGCGTGCATCGATGTAAAATGGGATAAGTTTTTCCAAATGTTCTCATTACATTTAACCATTTGTATAAATATGATTTTTAGTTAAAATCAGATAATACATTAAACAGTTAATCTGTACAAATGTTGATGATTACGTTGTGTCGTACCTAGGAAATAGTGAAATGCATACATCGATTTGATCGGCAAACATAAACTACGCACTTCATCTAATTTGTTTACAATGAGACATAACTTCAGTCAAGAGAAATCGGTGGCTCGATGCTAATGATTGAATTTCATGACATAAATACTTACAATTCTTCGAGATTTTGTAGACCACCAAATGTTCCTGGAGCAATTGCACTGATTTGGTTGTTTTCCAGCCGTCTAAGATGGGAAGTAGGGTTAAACAAAGATAATTAAATCCCGTTAATATGATTATTTTCACCAATGATCTTAGATTTTCCTGAAAGCATACTTGGTGAAATATTAGTGATTGGTCAAAAACTGAAAAATGTTTCCACCTGCAGCTCATAGAAAATGAAATCACGAGGTAGGGTTAAAAACATCGTGTTTAAGCAGATATAGGCATACATCGGTACATATCCATCAATTTTCTCAGATTTTCCTAAAGTCACACTTTTTGAAACGTTGTCATGTATATCAAATAAGTTGAAATAATTGAACAAGTTGTATAAGATTCACTCATTTTAGAAAATTTAATTTACAAATGAATCTCGACAGACAAGTGCATCGAAATATAATAACAAAAATACTAGTTCGTTGTCCTATAGCCCTCCAATGAATAAGTGTGATAAAGTGTGAAAATTTGTAAATAAATTTAAAACGAACAATACAAATTTCCTCATTCGAGACAATTTATTTCATGAGTACGCTTAACTTTATGATTGAAGATATACATTAAACAACTGAACCTTGAATAATGTAGCTCATTATTTTGTTTCGTTAAAGATAAAAAAGTGAAAATGCATACAAATATTTCGATCAGCACCAAACACGAACTTCGTACTCCCTCGAATTTTATTTCGTCGTCTTGTGTAAATTAAGTTAAAATTAATGTATAGCACTGCTAAGCATAAGCTTTTACAAAATCCCATCGGGTCGAACTCCACTGAGAAAGGAGAAACGACGCCGGTGGTTGTTGGCGTTGTCGCTGAGAAAACTGGAGCAAAAATCTTATTTTTGATTTTGGTATCAAATGTATCGCGGAATTGTAATTATTTTGGAGTATCAGTATGTACAAGTACAACCATACACTGTGGCCATGGCTAGGTGAGGGAACTGCTCAGCCCACGACGACTAGACTGTGTTTTCTGATTGGTGGTATGAGCGCGCATCATTTGGTATTTTGGTATTTGGTAATTTGTGACGTCAAAAGGTCACATCATATAAATATGATTTTTGGTTAAAATCAGATATACCGGGGTACATTAAACAGATCGTCTGCTTTCTTTTTCCCCCAAATGTTCTCATTGCATATAAACATTTAGGCCTATGTAGGCCTCAGTATGATTTTTGGTTAAAATCAGATTAAAAAGATGATCTGTACAAATGTTGATGATTCCGTTGTGTCGTACATAAAAATGCATACATAGATTTGATCGGCAAACATAAACTACGCAATTCATCTAAATTGTTTGCAATGAGACGTAACTTCAATCAAGAGAAATCGGTGGCTCGATGCTGCGTGATTGAAAGTCATTACATGAATACTTACAAGGTTTGAAGACTTTGTAGACCATCAAATGTTTCGTTTGCAATTTCACTGATTTTGTTGTTGTACAGCCATCTATGATGGGTAAAACAAAATAGGGTTAAAACAAAGATCACAATAGCCTGCTAATAGGGCTATTTTTTTTTACCAATGTTTTTAGATTTTCCTGAAAGCATACTTGGTGAATTATTAGTGATCGGTCAAAAACTAGAAAAAATGCTCACTAGGAAATAAAATCACGAACTAGGATTAAAAACATCGTTTTGAAGTGAAACATCGGTTGCTGGATGCTGAGTGACTGAAATTCATGACATAAATACTTACAATTCTTTGAGATTTTGTAGATCATCAAATGTTCCTGGAGCAATTGCTCTAATTGTGTTGTTGGAGAGCGATCTAAGTTGGGAAAACAAAGTAGGGTTAAAACAAAGATCATTAAAGCCCAATGTTATTAGATTTAAATGAAAGCATACTTGGTGAAATATTAATAATCAAGTAACTGGATCAAGTAATAAGATGGATAACGAGGTTCTAACTCAGAAAATGATCAGAAACATCAACAGCAAAAATGCTTCGAACGACATGAAGATTTGCGTCAAAATATTGGTTTAAACATATTCTGCTTCTACAACGGCTTTATGTTTACTACAGCTGAGGGTTTTGATTTTGAAAGAATATAGGTACAGTATATGATGAAGCATGGTTCTACCTTTTGACCACAAACTTAGTATAAGTATGTTATTTATTTGAAATATCTTACAAGGTTTTCAACTTTTCTAGATCCGAGAACCAGGAAGAGTTCAAGCTGACGATCATATTGTTTGAAATGTTTCTGGAATAAAAATAAATAAAAAGGTTCGTCATGTCAAATTTTATAAACCTTCAAAGTGAAACCGTACCGTACCATTTGAACACATTGCAATGCATGCGTATGGCATTGTATATATACAATCTTTATCTCACTTTATCATTGCATATAAAGAGGAAAAGAAAACGTGTTCTCTTACTAAATATCTTTTGATACACCGTGTGCAATAATACACCAGCGTTTAGTTCATAGAGTGCGCCATGAGAATGTGATCCATTCCTATAATGAAAACAACTGAATTGGAAAAATTGGTCTGATATTCTGATATCATTTTTGTGGGTCGAATGATTATAGACCCACTTTGACTCGTACCGAGAGAGCCTATAGTGCACAATTATTTATCATTTTTCGTGGCACTGATACAGATTGTAATTTTGTCAGATTGTCAAATAATTATTAACCCCATAGGGCCTGTGCTTAGCTACGTTCTCGCATGCTGAGGGAGGACACAGTACCCTCTTTCTGATCGTCTGACACCTTGAACATTCAATTATTTGCCGTATCATGACAGCGTTATTTTATGTTTGAGAGTATCAAAAACCTGGATTTCCAATCAACCTGGTCCTTGTTAAATTCATGGTTGCCATAAACACGATGAGCATGCCATATCGGAATGGGTGATTTTCGTACGAATAGTTAGGAAATGAAAATGTAGCAAAATTGCACAATAATGACAAGTTCAACGACACAGGAAACGTGCAGAATTTTTTCCCACATGTTATTTTTACACGTACTGCACACCAATGTCCGCCAAAACGAGGCAATAAATTGTAGGCTATGTGTGTAATTCTCTCGAACAACCCAACTGCTTCACTTTGGAATTCCCTTCCTTCATCTTGTTTCCCTGTTGCATACAATCCTTTCAAGTTCAAGCGTAATGTCAACAGGTTTCTCTTAACTTGACTAATTTTCTTGTTAGCCCTCACCTTGAGTGGCCTTTTGGCCTTGTGATGGGCGACTTACATTTAAAAAAAAATTAAAAAAAATATTTAAAAAAATAATAACAAAATAATAATAATAATATAATATGCCATTTAAAAACACCTACATCCGTAAACCTCTGCAACTCATCATAGGCAGAAACTGTTTCCAATTCGGAAATAAATTCTTCATCTACAAAATCGGTTGTGCCGTGTGCTAAAAAGTGTGTGACGTAACTCCACGATCTCGAAAATCTAATCTTACAACAGCAACACAGTGGCTCTATAGAGGTGACGTTTTAGTCATCTATAGCGGCAAAGATTTTAAAACTGTCAGAAATGCTGTGAATGAAATGCATCCTATATAGCCTCAAATTCACCTATGAGATCTCGGAAACATCCATCGCAAGGAATATGCATCTTTGAAATGTTTAATACTGGTCTAAAAGTCTGAAAAGTGGACACCATCGTTTATAAAAAATAAAATTAAGGTTTAATGAAACACATAAGTATAATGATCATAGGTGATAATTTTGCTACACTCCTTTGGCAAGAACTTGGTGTTCAGCTGAGTCAGCAGCACTGATTTCTTGGCCGCTGGGTAGATGCAACATAAACCAGACTCTAGTTAGTGGATCACCAAGTAATCACGGGATCACCAAGTAATCACGGGATCACCAAGTAATCACGGGATCACCAGGTTAATTTGTTGTATAGTTTGTCTGACCGTTTTAATTAGGAATTTCAGAGATCCAAAGTGGTTAATGCATGACTGAAATTGATGACATGAAAAGTTGTTTTTGTAGACCCTGAAATGTTCCTGGGGCAATTTTAATTAAATTGTTGTTCTGCAGGAATCTTAGATAGGAAAACAAAGTAGGGTTAAAGCATTGTATTAACTGTATTTCGTTATATTTTTGGCATTAATATAGTATACATCAAACAATTGATTTATTAAAATGTTCAGCTCATTACTTTGTTTAGAAAATAGCGACATAAAATAGTGCAATTGGATACAAATATTTCGATCTAAAGACACGAACTTTGTACTTCCTCTAATTTTGTAAAATAGAAAAAAATTCAGTCAAAAATAAAATATGGCTGGTTCCTGCTTGTTTGCAATTTATAACAAGTAAGTTTTTTCCAAATACTGTCATTACATATAACCATTTATATCAGTATGATTTTTGGTTAAAATATACATTAAACAGATAATCTGTACAAATGTTGATGATTACGTTGTGTCGTACGTAGAAAACAGTGAAAATGCATACATAATGTTTGGTCAGCAGAACAACGTCTAATTTGTTTGTGGTGAGATGTAATTTCAATCAGGAGAAATTGGTGGATCGATGCTGCGTGATTACAATTCATGACATGAATACTTACAAGAATATGAGATTTTGTAGACCATCAAATGCTCCTGGAGCAATTGCACTGATTTGGTTGTTTTCCAGCCGTCTAAGATGTGAAAAAGTAGGGTTAAAACAAAGATAATTAAATCCCGTTAATATGATTATTTTCACCAATGATCTTAGATTTTCCTGAAATCATACTTGGTGAAATATTAGTGATTGGTCAAAAACTATGAAAAATGTTTCCGCCTGCAGCTAATAAAATGAAATCACGAAGTAGGGTTAAAAACATCGTGTAAATGCAGATATAGGCATACATCGGTATATATCCATCAATTTTCTCAGATTTTCCTGAAATCATACGAAACGTTTTTCGTTCAAGCATTTTAGAAAATTAAATTTACAAATGTGACGGCTTAGAAATTATTAAGTTAGAATTTAGCACCCCCGTTTATTTGTTAACTCATACTTACCTTTATTACGTAATCATTTCTTTACTCACTACATTATTCAGATTAGGGAAGCGCCCTCTACGATTGCATTTCTATCGCGCGCTTCTACCTTCACACTGTTTTCTGTTGAAGATCCATTAACATGTCTTCGTCTTCATATCGTTTTCAGGTAATACTCTTTTATTATATTTTCAACTTATATTTCAAAAATATAATTTATCTAAACTTTGATTTACACTTTCATCAACATTAATACTTTCAGATGATCTGTACAAATGTTGATGGTTACGTTGTGTAGTACGTAGAAAATAGTTAAAATGCATACATAGATTTCATCGGCAAACATAAACTATGCACTTCATCTAATTTGTTTACAATGTGACGTAACTTCAGTCAAGAGAAATCGGTGGCTTGATGCTGCGTGATTGAAATTCATAACATGAATACTTTCAAGGTTTTTAGACTTTGTGGACCATCAAATGTTTCGTTTGCAATTTCACTGATTTTGTTGTTGTACAGCCATCTATGATGGGTAAAACAAAATAGGGTTAAAACAAAGATCACAAAAGCCTGCTAATATGGCTATTTTTCACCAATTTTCTTAGATTTTCCTGAAAGCATACTTGGTGAATTATTAGTGATGGGTCAAAACCTACAAAAATGCTTCCGCCTGCAGCTCAATAGGCCTATGTAGAAAATAAAATCACGAAATAGGATTAAAAAATCGTTTTAAAGTGGTATAGGCCTACATGGGTATATATCCAGCAATGTTCTCAGATTTTCCTGAAATCATACTTTATGAAACGCTGTCATGGTATGAAACAAGTTGAACAATTTTCCTGCCAGAAGTTCACTCATTTTAGAAATTTGAATTTACGAATGAATCTTGATAGACAATATAACAACAAAAATACTAGTTCGTTGTCGTATAGCCCTCCAATGAATAAGTGTGATAAAGTGTGAAAATTTGTAAATAAATTTAAAACGAACAATACAAATTTCCTCATTCGAGACAATTTACATGAATACTTACAAGGTTTGAAGACTTTGTAGACCATCAAATGTTCCGTTTGCAATTTCACTGATTTTGTTGTTGTACAGCCATCTATGATGGTAAAACAAAATAGGGTTAAAACAAAGATCACAATAGCCTGCTAATAGGGCTATTTTCACCAATGTTCTTAGATTTTCCTGAAAGCATACTTGTTGAAATAGGTTATAAATTAAATTAAAAAAATACTTCCGTCTGCAGCTCAATAGGCCTAGGCCTAGGCCTATAGAAAATAAAATCACGAAGTAGGGTTAAAAACATCGTTTTAAAGTGGTATAGGCCTACATCGGTAAATACCCGTCAACGGCCAAGATTTTCCTGAAATCATACTTTATGAAACGTTGTCATGGTATCAAACTAGTTGAACAATTTTCATGCTGGAGGTTCACTCATTTTAGAAAATTGAAAAGATTTATATCGAAATATGAAACATAAAAGTATCAGTTCGTTGTCCTGTAGCATTCCAATGAATACGTGATAGTGTGACAATTTGTAAATGCATTTAAAATTAACAATACAAATTTACTCATTAGAGACAATTTATTTTATGAGTATGCTTAACGTAATGATTGAAGATATACATTAAATAACTGATCCGTGATAAATGTAGCTCTTTACCTTATTTCGTTAAAGATAAATAAATGAAAATGCATATATACAAAATAATTATTTTGATCGGCACGACACGTGAACTTCGTACTTCCTCTAATATTGTTGCGTCGTCACGCGTAAATTAAGTTAAAATTAATGTTTTGCAGGTTCCTGCTTGATTGAAATTCATGACAAGTAAGTACGCTTTTGTAGACAATTTAAATGTTCTGGGTGAAAGTATACTAATATTGTTGTCCAAACATCTATAATGAAAAAACGAAGTAGGGTTAAAAACATTACACTGAAACACATAATATTATTCTGCCTGAAGTTCACATAGGCCCGTTTTAGAAATTTAAAATAACCAATGAATCTTGATAGCCAACACTTGAGTGCATCGATGTAAAACACGGTTCAGTGGAATGCCACCCTCTATTCACAGGTGTTAAGTATAGTATGAGACAACTTTTTCCAAATGTTCTCATTACATAGGCCTTTAACAATTTACATAAGTATGATTTTTGGTTAAAATCAGATATACATTAAACTGATGATTCGTACAAATGATGATTAAGTTGAGCCGTACGTACAAAATAGTGAAAATGCACACATGGATTTAATCGGCAAACATGAAGAATGCCCTTCAACTAATTTTTTTTGCGATTTGACGTAATACTAATCTGGAGAAATTGGTGGCTCGATGCTGCGTGATTGAAATTCATGACATGAATACTTACAATTTTTTGAGTTTTCGTAGACCATCAAATGATCCTGGAGCAATTGCAGTGATTGTATTGTTTTGCAGCGATCTAAAAATGGTAAACAAAGTAGGTTTAAAACAAATATCATTAAAGCCCGCTAATAATGGCTATTTTTCACCAATGTTCTTAGTTTCCTGAAACATACTTGGTGAAATATTAGTGATCGGTGAAAAACTAGGAAAATTGTTTCCGCCTGCAGCTCATTAGACGTATGTAGAAAATAAGTTTTCTCAGATTTTATTGAAATCATACTTTGGGGAAACGTTGTCATGGTTTCAAACTATAGTTGAACAATTTTCATGCTGGACGTTCACTCATTTTAGACAATTTAATTTACAAATGAATCTCGGTAGACAACAGTTGAATGTATCGAAATATAAACCATAAAAGTATCAGTTCATTGTCCTATAGCCCTCCAATAAATAAGTGTGATACAGCTTGACAATTTGTAAATAAATTTAAAACAATCCACATTTACTCATTACAGACAATTTATTGCACGAGTATTGTTACGAAGTCACGAACCGATTGTATCAACTTAACAGAATAAAGGGAAAGACCACAACTCAAAGGAATTATATGGGAGTCGGGATTTAGAACAACAAAATATAAGTCATTTAATATAACAAATAATCAACAATTCAAATATAAAAAAAAAAAGGGGAAATACAGTAATCACATCCAATGAAAATAATTGTGATAAATAACAAAATGTTCATGGTTTTGAGGGGAGGTACCTCCAATGAGAAACGAGGCTGGGGTTTTGTAGACTGGCGGGTGCTGGTCCAGTCCTTGGGTGGAGTTTAGTCGCGAATGTCTTGTATGGCCGACATCGACAACTCGGGGACCGGAACTAGCAATAAGAAGAGGAAGGCCTCCATTGAGTTGAGAAACTAAGCTTCGTTTTTATATTGCCGACGTTGACGACTCAGGGACCAAAACTGGCAGTAGAGAGAAGAGTGCGTTGATTGAGTTGAAGACGGGGCGACAGAGTAGTGTTGATGGTGACCGTGATGGAAGATGTGGTGCCAGTGGGAGCTCGGCACAGTCCATCGGGCCACGCCTTACGGCTGGCCCGGCAGCCACAGGACCGTCCGTCCGTCTGTGGTAAAACCGAAGCTTAGAATCTGATGATCGCGTGGATGAGCAGTACTTTTAAGCAGGAGATTTAAGTGTTCCTGTAGCCACTGCGAATAGGGACAATGATGCACAAAGGGCACCGTAGCGTATCGTGGTCGCGACCACCATGTACTATTGTACTTATAAAAGTTACATAAAGTTACACAAACTAATTCAAATTCTTAACAGTACACTTAACTTTATGGTTAAAGATATACATTAAACAACTGAAAAAAGTGAAAATGCATACAGAAAATTGTTTGCGATTGACACGAAAAACGAACCAATTTTTGTTCGTCTTCAGGCGTAAATTAAATTAAAATTAATGTATAACAGGTTCCTGCTTGATTAAAATTGATGACAAGTAAGTACGCTTTTGTAGACAATTTAAATGTTCTGGGTGAGAGTATATTGTTGTTGTCCAGACATCTATGATGGGAAAACGAAGTAGGGTTAAAAACATTGTACTGAAACACATATAACAACAATTATCCTGCCTGAAGTTCACATAGGCAGACATTTTAGAAATTTAAAATAACCAATGAATCTTGATAGACAACACTTGAGTGCTGTAAATCATGGTTCAGTGGAATGCTACCCTCCATATACATTAAACTGATGATACAAATGTTGATGATTACGTTCTGTCGAACGTAGAAAATATTTCGATCGGCAAACATGAACTACGCCCTTCAACAAATTTTTTGCGGTGTGACGTAATTTTAATCTGGACCATCAAATGTTCCTAAGGCAATTGCACTGATTTTGTTGTTCAGCAATCTAAGATGGGAAAACAAAATAGGGTTAAAAGAAAGATCATTAAATCCCGTTAATATGGTTATTTTCACCAATGTTCTTATATTTTTCTGAAAGCATATACTTGGTGAAATATTAGTGATCGGTGAAAAACTAGGAAAATTGTTTCCGCCTGCAGCTCATTAGGCGTATGTAGAAAATAAATCACGCAGTAAGGTTAAAAACATCGTGTTAAAGCAGATGTAAGCCTATATCGGTGTATATCCATCAATATTCTCAGATTTTCCTGAAATCATACTTCATAAAACGTTGTCATGGTATCAAACTAGTTGAACAATTTTCCTGTACGTAATTTTAATCTGGAGAAATCGGTGGCTCGATGCTGCGTGATTGAAATTCATGACATGAATACTTACAAGATGATGAGATTTCGGAGACCATGAAATGATCCTGGTGCAATTTCACTGATGCTGTTGTTGTACAGCCATCTAAGATGGTAAAACAAAATAGGGTTAAAACAAAGGTCATTAATTTAAAGCCCGCTAATATGGCTATTTTTCACCAATGTTCCTATAGATTTTCCTGAAAGCATACTTAAATATAAGTGATAGGTAGGTCAACAACTTTAAAAAAAACTTTAAAAACGCCTGCAGCTCACTAGGCTAGGCCTTTGTCGAAAATAAAATCACGAAGTTGGGTTAAAAACATCGTTTTAAAGTAGCATATATCCCTATATCGGTATATACCCGTCAATGTTCCTAGATTTTCCTGAAATCATATTTTATGAAACCAGGTCATGCACAGATACAGGCGATAAAGCACTATATCAGTAACCCTAATGGGCCAATCAGTGGTTCGCAGCAACTTAATTAGGAAAATGGCAAAGAACCCTGTGCTCACTTCAAAATCATGGTTTCAAACAAGTTGAACGATTTTCTTGCCGGAAGTTCACTCATTTTAGACAAGTAAATTTACAAATGAATCTCTATAGACAACAGCTGGCGTTCGCACTTCAACTACTTTGTTTGCAATGAGACGTAACTTCAGTCAAGAGAAATCTGTGGCTCGATGCGGAGAAATGACATGAATGCTTACAATTCCTCGAGATTTTGTAGACCATCAAATGTTCCTGGAGCAATTGTACTGATTTTGTTGTTGGAGAGCAATCTAATTTTAGAAAACAAAGTAGGGTTAAAACAAAGATCATTAAAGCCCAATGTTATTAGATTTAAATGAAAGCATATACTTGTTGAAATATAAATGATCGATCAAAACTATGAGAAATATTTCCGCCTGCAGCTCATTAGGCCTATATAGAAAATAAAATCACGAAGTAGGCTTAAAAATATCGTGTTAAAGCAGATATATGTTTACATCGATAAATATTCATCAATGTTCTCAGACGTTCCTGAAATCATACTTATGATACGTTATCATGGTATCAAACAAGTTCAACAATTTTTCTGCCGGAGGTTCACTCATATTAGAAAACCTCAGTTACAAATGAATCTCGGTATACAACAGTTGAGTGCATCGAAAATATAAAACATAAAAGTCATCAGTTCGTTGTCCTATAGCCCTCAAATGAATAAGTGTGATACAATGTGATATAGATATACATTTAATTAACAACTTATCCGAGAAAATGTAGCTCATTACTTTGTTTTGTTAAAGATAAACAAGTGAAAATGCATACAAAAACATTATTTCGATCGGCTCCAAACACGAACTTTGTACTTCCTCTATAATTTTGTTTCGTCATCAGGCGTAAATTAAGTAAAATTAATGTATGGCAGGTTCCTGCTTGATTGAAATTGATGACAAGTAAGTACACTTTTGTAGACTATTAATTTTTCTGGATAAACGTATACAAATATTGTTGTTGTCCAGCTATCTATGATGGGAAAACGAAAAAACTAAGAAGTGTTAAAACATAACAACAATTATACTGCAATTATACACCCTCCATTCACAAGTGTCATATAGTATAGGACAGGTTAATTATTTTTTTTAAATATTTTTTTATCCAAATGTTCTCATTACATATAGGCCTATAACCATTTAAAGAAGTTTGATTTTTGAGTTCATGACCATGTTGTAACCGTACACATAAAGTCTTTAGACCGTGACGGCGCGTTATCTAATTTGTTTGCAATGAGACATAACTTCAATCAAGAGAAATCGGTGGCTCAATGCTGAGTGATTGAAATTCATGATATGAATACTTACAAGTAATTGAGATTTTGTAGACCATTAAATGTTCTGTTTGCAATTTTACTGATTTTGTTGTTGTACAGCGATCTAAGATGAGAAAACAAAGTAGGTTTAAAACAAAGATAATTAAATCCCGTTAATATGGTTATTTCAACCATGACATGAATACTTACAAGAATTTAAGACTTTGTAGACCATCAAATATTCCCGGAGCAATTTCACTGATTGTGTTGTTTGTCAGCGATCTAAGATGGTAAATCAAAGAAGGGTTCAAACGTTAAAGCCTGTTAATATGGATATTTTCACCAATGTTCTTAGATTTTCCTGAAAGCATACTTGGTGAAATATTATTTATCGGTCAAAAACGATGAAAATTTGTTCCGCCTGCAGCTCATTAGGCCTTTATTGAAAATAAAATCACGAAATAGGGTTAGAAACATAGGCTATACAAACAGATATACATTAAACAATTGATTTGATTTTTTGTCCATACAACGACGTATGTATAAAGCAATGTATACTCAATGTTCAGAGTAACTGAGGAGAAAATACATAGGCAACTCGGGCGGGATTCGATTCCGATAAGCATGAAGTCGTGGAGGTTTTTTTTCCCCCGCAGACACTAGGAATGTACTACAGTGTACAATATTTCATACATACGTCGGTGCAGGGCAAAAATCAAATCAAAAAATTAGTTTAATTCGTGTAATTTCTATCCATGCTCAGTCAGACTCCCTGTACTTACAGTATCTGCGTTGTGCTCATGATGTCACCGATAATGGACTGGTTCCAACCATCCATGCAATCGACGCGGTTATAACTATCATTAATCCAGCAAATGCAGACATCCGGACACTGCTGATCACCATCTCCTGGATCGAAACAAATAAGAAAGAGGAACATCGTAAAATTAAAGCTCATTTAAAATATTGACTCTCTGCATTCAAACTTAAAGCCAGTATACGCTTTTGGTAAAAAGTAAAAAGTGCATACTTTAGGATCAAGAGATATGAATAGAAAACAGATATGTACAGGAACCAGCCTGAAAGTTTCTGTTTATTTCATTGTGTCGTTTAAAGGATGTTTGATACCATTATCAATATTACACTGAGTAAGTTGTGATCATTTATGGTTTTTTCCTGGAATACCAATAATGTATAGGGTCTTTAAAAGCACTCAATATATGTGGGTAATTTCCCGCCTAAAGTGTTTTCATTTTAGAGAAAGAGAAAAATATGGACTACATGACCGAGAAGAATAAACAACCTTGTAAATTTTCGGCCTAAATATAGATGAACGAGACATACTGCACCAAGTTTCATGCCATTTGGTCAACAATTGTGGGATAAAAACACCATAGTGATTTTTTTCTCATACATTAATTACATAAGGGTAAACATTGTTACCTAAAAGTAAGAAACAGCGTAGGACGGGGAGGCACAACATGCACCTCACACGGTCCTGAGAAGCACCTCCCATGTTTTTTTTAAATATTATTATTTTATTTGTTTTATATTATTATTACTGCAACAAAAAACTGTTCCGGGAGGGCCGAATTCCCTTGAGGGCCAAAGGACAAACCCAGAAAAGAATGCAGTGCGACCTGTGTCGCATCTCCTGTCATGTCTGTCGCATCTGCTGTTGTCATTACACATAGGAAAAAATGCCTGTATCCGCGCATTTCATTTTGCACGTATCGGAGCAAAAATCGAGACGCATTTTCGTTTTTCTTTTATGTAAAAACCAAAATATATATCTATAGTAAGGCGCGATTCGTTTTTGTTTGTACAAAATAAAACTTATAATAATCATATGTATTATTTAATTTCTATGGATAGAAATATCAATACAATAAAAATATTGATTATTTTTTATTGTAAAACGAAAAATGAAAAAAGAAACCCATTATGTTGGTGCCGTTTTGCATGGCACTAACACGGTTCAAATAGTGGGTAAACACAGACCATACACAGACCATTTTATGTTTTGTATCTTTACAAATCTTGAATGCTTTTTTTCACTTGAACTAAATCATTCACAGATTGGTTACAATGAATATCTTAATTTACGTCCGTTCTCTTAAAGTCCAGTACTGCTTACTCTGGTCTTAAATCATAATTGTTGACATTTATCCCCTGAAAATGATCCAGGTATTTACCTGAATGATTTTCAAATCATTTAAATCATTGTATTGTACTGAGTGTTACATATTTAATTTATAAATCTGCAAGACAATAGTTAATTTCTACCGAGTCCATGTGTATTTTATCCTAAAAACCAATAGGTTGTGTGTACCTTAAACATTATTTTCATACTACAAAATTAACAGTTACACATAATTATAACGCTTGAGCGATTTAGCCATGTACTTGTTTCCTCAAATTATTAACTTACCTAATTGTGCCATGATGACACATAATCCCTGTGCCACAAGAGCTACAACGATGAAACCCAAGTAGCCCATGGTTTCTCGTTCCACCGTTCTCGCTGATGTCAGAGATGGTTTAAGAATGAAATAAATTCAAAATGAAACTAAGTAAAAACTTGTAGATTTGCATGGTGAAGAGGATAAGTAAAGACTATTTGCAGGGAATTCCACATGGTGTCACCGCAAATAGTCTTTACTTAAAACGAAACTAAAATTATGTTGTACGAGTAAGTAAAAAAACATCAACACTGGTGATAACACGTCACTGGTGATAACAGAATAAATACACTGATCAGTGAAGATTTTGGTATCTCACATTTCGGGAATGCAATGCAATAGTCATAGATTTTGATCCTATCAAACAGTAATTTTCTAATCAACGATAGCTGCTCAATGAAATACTGTTGTCTGATGTGCAATCAATTTTATAAGTCGCATTATATTTTGAGGCAAAATGTAATCAAAATAGATTTTATATTGACTTTCGAGTAAAAAGTGCATTTATTTTATTTATTCATCTCCATAATGTAAAAACCGATTTCAATTTACGTTTTGATGTATATTTTGTGTATATATTTGAATGTGAAATCATGATTTGAAATAAAAGGAAATGTAAAGTTCCATCTGAAAGAGAAAAACATATTTAAATTGACCTCTTGCATGTTTGGATCAGTCAATTAAAGCAGGTTGATCAATTATGCTAAGACTCCTGGCCTATAGGCCTATCTATTTCATCATGGGTTTGGTGCGTGCGTGGGTTATCATTGCAGTTGTATTAATTGATTTTGCAGACACAGGTGTATTGTGCAACTCCGACAGTTTTCTTTACTATGTAACAATGAACCACATGATGATTACTCAAACGTAACATTTTCCAAAGGAAACACTCCACAATCGTTGGCTGTTTATAATTTGGCTGAAATTTAAACACTAAACATGGGTTTGTTCCCTTAAAAATAAGGGTATGCTTGTCACTGATTTTTTATTAAAATAAACCCTACAAAGATTTAACTTGTAGTCAGGTTTGTTCAATATTTTTCGTTTTTTCCTTCACACGATATAAATCATAGTAACAGAAGAAACTGCGCATTTCGAACTGAAATTCATAACTAAATTGCCATATTTCTTGCAATGGCATTATAGACATTAACATAATAATAATAATAATAATAATAATAATAAAGATTTTTAGCGCGCACATATCCACCCTGCTGGGCGCTCAAGGCGCGGAAACAAAGAAAAACATTAATACAAACAATATACAATGATAGCATAGGGAAAACAAATTATGTACCGAGATACATGTACCTACAATGTAATTACAAATATACATCATCTTTGAAGAGTTGTGACATAAGATGAGTTTTAAGCATCGACTTGAATCTGGTTATACTATGACAAGATTTGAGTTTAGTTGGAAGATGATTCCAGAGTCTCGGAGCTGCGACAGAAAACGACCTATCACCCCAGTTCCGTTTTGAAGTTGGTTCCTTGAGGAGTGACATGTTGCTGGAGCGCAAATTGCGTGATGGAGTGTAGACTTTAAGTAGTTCAGAAATATAAATTGGAGCAATGTTATTAAAAGATTTGTGAACAATTAGCATAAGTTTAAAAACAATTCTCTGTGAAACAGGAAGCCAGTGCAGTTCTTTCAAGATTGGCGTGATATGGCATGACTTTTCTGGACAAAGTCACAACACGAGCTGCTGTGTTTTGTATGTGCTGAAGACGAGATATTTGATTCTGCGGAAGACCGTAAGGAGAGCATTCCCGTTATCGAGCCGTGATGTGACAAATGCATGTATAATTTGTTCAGCAGCACTTTTATTCAAGTATTTCCTAATTCGGCTTATATTTCTGATATGAAATGATGATATGCGAACAATGTTGGAGATATGTGGTTTTAAAGTCATTGTCGAGTCAAATATAACACCCAAATTACGTGCATGTAATGAGGGGGTTATCTGCGAGTCACCAATTGTAATAAATGGAAGAGAAACTTTAGACAATTGCTGACGTGATCCAAATAGAACAAATTCTGTTTTTTCATCGTTCAATTTCAGGAAGTTTTGTCTCATCCAACTTCGAATCTCTTGAATACATTTCTCCAGTGGGTCATTGAATTTCATAATGTATATAGTGTATTGTGTACACAATCATGAAAATGATAATGTCAATATATATTCATTATGCTCTCATGAGTAGTTCTAGGAATTATTATTTTTACTACGGCCTCGAGTGTCTGATGCGGCAAAGTTCCCCCACTGGCTGGATGGCTGTGTTCCCTGCTGAAAACTCCAACTTCTAAGAACGTCAGATATAATGTACTGCTGAACAAAAGTCCCCTCCACACAATCATGTGCCAAAAAGTGCCCAACCGTGGTGTTAATAATGGGTATAGGACACAGGGGAAACGTAACGCCCCTACGCTCGGCTCCCCCCCCCCCCGCTCAGAATTTGGATTCCTAAGCAAAGCATAATGGCCTGTAAAAAAGTCTTAAGTGCCACTCTGAAAATCCTGGTATCCCAGGTTTTCCCCTACTGAACCAAACGTAGTTACACCACTGATAAATCTTGCATTTTCAAATATTGTTGCTCTTCGCAAATCCTGATGATAGACAAAATCCTTGCAAGTCTCCTTAGTATTATATAAATTAATATACAGTATACATTTCGGGAAACTTATACAGAGCGTCATAAAAAACCTATTTTTTTATGTATCCCCCATTACTTTGCCTTTATAAAGACTTATAGCTTTGCACGGTGAAAAAGATAAGTAAAGACTGTCTGCGGTGACACCATGTAAAAATTCTGCTGAAGACGATCAGAGCATACTGATCGAAACGTCGAGTTGTATTCCCAACCGGATCTTTACTACTAAAAGAGAATTCTCCATGGTGTCACCGCAAACAGTCTTTATTGCTCTATTATTATGGGGAGAACGTCTAATTTTAGTACTTTCCGAGTTCAGATGCAAAAATAGCCTTTAATGATTTTAATGTCTATAGACCTGGGTATTTGTTAGTTTTAATACTAAATGAGGATCACGAACTATTTATTCATATATACCAGTTCGTGGAAGTTTCTTCTTGAAATGATCAGCATATATTCATTTAAAAAGTTAGATAAATACAATTTTTTTCAGTGGACTTATTTTTTCCATGGCAAGTATACTCTTAAAGATTCGTGGCAATTTGAGGTGAATAATTTTGTTTTACAATTTTCTCTAAAATGAGAGCACATTGGACAGATGATCATCAATGGTGTGTCCTGCCTAATATGACAGTATTCCATATTCAGTTTGAATGTTCTTTTTGAATATCAATTAAATATTAGTTTGTTCAACTGTCGTATCATCACTAGGCGGTAATCATTTGAAATGCTATTTTTTCGAAATAAAAAAAGATGAAGAAAAATTAATCTCAAAAGTTGTCCATAAATACCATGGACAAAATAATTGAGAACGCTGTTGTAGTTTTTACACCCTCGTGCATAGGCAATGTCTGATTTAGTATCTCGCATCAACATGGATCTGTTGCTATGCTAGGCAGTATACATTTATGGTTAAATGTATGTATATCCTAAATGAATCCATCATTATTAAACACACAATCCACAGACACCTGTTTGTGAAAGTTTCAGCTTATTTCGTTTTGTCGTTCTTGTGAAAAGAGTGAAAATGCATTCATAATATTGTTGTATTGTTGTATTGATGATCCATTGCAGAATCATAAAATTTGTGTACATACATTGAAGTAATTTTTAATTTGTATATTTTTGATTATTTGTTGATCATGTCAGACACAAGATGCTGTTTATGTCATTTCCATCTTAAAACCAAGTATTAAGCTTATCAATAACAATTCGTTCAGTTACTATTTGCGGGTAATTGCCAATGGCGTATATAAGCCCATTACAGGAAAAAGTAATGAACTAAACATTATTTCCACAATACTATGAGTATTATCCAAATTGAAATTGCCTTAATAACTGCCCACTTACCTTGAAACTGTAGATATTCTGATTAAAAAATCACCAACAGGTAAGATGTAAGCTGTTTAATCTATGCCCGGTTTAGTTAATAGTGTCCGTCGTGTAAATCAGGTCTAGCTCGTTGTCCATGCGAAAAACTGACAGTAATGGTTATTAGAATTAACAATCAATGTTTTATATATGGAGTACAGACCAAACAACACTTTACTGTAATAGGCTGACGTCACAGGCTATCTGTAATTGGTTGAACTGTTGCGCATGTAGGCCATTGTTGTTTCCCGTTTCTTCCACGTACGGAGTTCATGGCGTTGAAGGCGGGGCGCCTGAGTCTAGAGGGAGGGGTGGGGCTTCATGGGGACAGATCTATCCTTGCCACACCGAATCACAAATTTTGATATCGTTTCCAATTTTGTTTTCTTTCACAAGAAGATGACTGGATGGCGCTGAAAACACGCATGGAGGTTATCGTGAGTATGATGATAACACGCGGCACCATTCCACCATTATATCAGTCATAGCTAGGAATCTGCCAAAATAGCACTTTGGTAAGTGCAGCAGCATAGCATTGGAATCACTGTGGCAATAACAAATAATAACAGCTTAATGAAGGATTGCACCAATCAACACATTACTATAATAGTTATAAAGTATTTTACATTATTATAATGTGATGTTAATATATACCATCTTACATAATTAATAACCTCACCCTCCAACTCTTTCCCATTTGCATTTCATCTGATTAGTCCCCGTCTCATTCAGGTCAACCTGGCAATAATTCTGAAAACCCAGCCTTGGGGAAAGAGGTTGACTGACAGGATGAAGAAACTCAATCAGTAAGCACCCCTGAGACTGAATGATTCTCTGAATACAAATTATATGTAACGGAGATGAACTGTCTGTGGAGAGAATGATCGAAGCCAGGTACATCCAAGGCACAACATAATCTCCACTTAACTGCATGTCATTGTTGTAAAGGTGATAATGGCATGCAAACATGACTTGAAATATTTATGTCTCAGGTGCTATCGTTTTTGTCAAATTAGTGAAATAATTTCCAACACGGACATGAATTCATTTCGTTTGTTCGACACACTGAATTAAATAAAGTGAAACATTCACAGATTGGTTGCTGTACATAATGACTATCTCTTGATACACACTATTAAGAATTTATATTTTCATGAACAAATGCCATTTTGTGCCCACTTTCACAGCTTTCATTCAGTCACGGGACCGTATTGTTGTCTATGTGTTCGAATGGAGCAACTACGCTTGCTTTAATATGAGCAACGTCACAAGTTCTTCAGATCGAAACATTCTTGATTGACAATGCAGGAGGTGACAATGCAGCAACTTATGGTTGGGGAAACTTTGCAGACAGTGACTTTGTTTTAACAGACAGTGAGTTTGTAGACAGTGAGTTTGTATTAGCACTCTATGGAATTATATGCGTGGTTGGAATCACTCGCCCACCTTTTCAAAGATGTAGGTGTTTCCTGCCTTGCTTATATCCGCTTCACTCATTGACAGATTATTCCCCAGGTGCCAATTTTCAACTGAATTTCATTAACTAAATTGCCACATTTCTTGCATATGGCATATGACTTTATAGACTTTCAAATGGGTTATTGAATGTCATAATTTGTGTGGTGTATTGCTTACACTACAATGAAAATGATAATGACAATTAAGAATATGCTCTATGATAAATTTGTATTGTGCTATACGGCCTTGGGCGTGTGAGAGGCACTAGTGGCTGAAAATTGGCCATCTAGCTACAGCGTGTGCCATCTTTGTCAAGATTTCAAGGAGGTCACGGTAGCTGGATTGGACTGAAGGCATAATACAAAATAATAATAAAAAATTTAAAGCATATTAACATAACAACTGTTTTATGGAGCGTTAACGTAACAACACTTGGTTTGGTTATTTTCTGGACTAAACAAATCTCTCTGAAAATGACTGTTAGGTTCACAAAATGATTGTGGTTTAGACTGGCTATTTAACCTTTAGCAGATTTTCATGAAACTTTGTAGGGATGGTGAAAATTTTACTGACAGATGTTGGCTTATTTATAAACTTATTATGCGATTTTACGTGTACAAACATTATGGGGAAATTATCAAGCGTATCCTCTGTGTGCAACATTCGCTAAGCGTGTATTGATCGCGGGCCATCAATCATAACTTCATTGAGGCACTAATTATAATTGATAGTGTTGTAATCGAGACCACAACGTCCAAGACCGAGACCGAGACCGATACCGATACCGAGACCGAGACCGAGACCGAGGAGGAGATCGTTTATTAATTTGGTATAACAATGAGGTTGCAGTCTTGTATCTAAGGTATCATCATACAGTGGCATAACTAGGGTCCAATTTGCAAGGGGGAAGCATGTCAAAAAGAGGAAGTAATTTTCAATAGTACATGAACTCTGGGGATATCATTTTAAATCATATTTTATGACCCCCCTGGATTAACGTTGTACCCATGGGAGGTAATACAGGGGGGAGTGGGAACATGTCCTCCAATAATTATTATGGGGTCCAGTATGACGGGGGTGGTGGGGTGGGAGGTGACGGTAATGGCAAGTGGCTCCAATAATTATCGTTCATCAACGCAACCTTCGTATTTTTATATTACAGATATCACCCTTAGTCTATTACGTCTAAGTTTGTTCTCACAGTTTCGTTGGTGCCCATTTATACCCCAGAGGATGTATATCCCCCACTAACTTTTCTGTTTATAATTCTCTATTTTTTATTTAACCTGTTTACTATTTATGTCTGATATTCATTCGCCAAATCTTATTAATATTCAAACTGCTTGGCGCCACCAACGGCTGCTCACAACCCATTAATGTCAGAGACTAAACAACATATTATTATATGACTTATCTTCGTCTTCTTCACAAGTAATAATAATTTCTTTATTTTATCTCTTTATATTGCAAATTATATTTACCCAATGTATTTTCACTAAACACTTATCTGTAAATATTCCATTTAAGAAGATACAGGAGAATGTGTTTTGCGAGTTGCGACATAGTATTTTGAGTCCGGATTCACAAATGTTTAACTTGTATAAAATACCTTTAGTTTTTGACTTATACTTCTCAATTGATATACGGATATACTATAGTATATCGTACATAAACACACACACACACACACACACACACACACACACACACACACCCATACATGTAGACCACAGCAAACTGAGACGATACTTGGTATTCTATCAAACGGAGGACAGTGGTACAATTTGGGTAGTATCTATCAAATTGAGGACTACATACACAATCACTGTCTGTGATGATTACCTGCACTTTAGGCATATGCCATAATGTTTTCTTAGTGCTTGGGAGATATTAACTATCTGTAAGCATCTTCCGCATAATTAGTCAGCATAAATAGTCAGCATAATTAGTCAATGAACACAGGAATGATAAATCTGCTCGCTGGGCAATTTGGAGGTACATTTGTCTTTTTGGCTTAACTTGTTTTTCTATTGTCTGTTCACAAGGCATACAATACCTTTTCAGTTCACTCTAACTTTCAACTTTGATAGAGCTTCATTGTGTTTTTGCAAAAGTCTTTAATGTTCCGCCACGTTCGAGTCGCGAGTGCCACAGGACAGGCCGTTTCAATGTCACGTTTGCCGGGTAGTTTCTTCATCAGAAAAAATCTCTGTAGTCCCTCCATGACGTCTCTCTTCTCTTCTACAGTCCATGGACGATGCTGCCCTCTTCGAGATAACGGGGAGGCCCGACTAGTGGATGGGACACTGGCTTCACAAGTTCCTATAACACAAAGTAATTAAAAAGACAATTTAGACATAGGAAATCATTCACTCTCGGTGCAGCCAGCTAGAGACAGAGAGAAAGAGAAATAATAATAATAATGTGTGGACTTATATAGCGCACGTATCCACCAACTGAGTGGTGCTCAAGGCGCCTATTATTACCCCTGCTCATCAGGCTCATAAATCATTCCTGAAACCATCTCAGCTCCCTGGGGAGTATACAGCTCAATTGCTGCCATATTACAGCACATATAGGGCTAATCAACCAACTCTGCCCTCACAGGTACCCATTTAACCCCTGGGTGGAGAGAAGCAATTATGGTTAAGTGTCTTGCTCAAGGACACAAGTGTCACGGGATTCGAACCCACATTCTGCTGCTAACACCAGAACTTGAGTCCGGTAAGCTAGACCGCTCGGCCACGACACTCCATTAATAGAGAGAAAGAGAAATAGAAAGAAAGATAGAGGAAAATAGATGGACTGAAAAACAGATGGAAACAAAAAATATAAACAGCCAAAACTTACTGTTATCACTAGAATCATCACTCGAGTCACAGTAGTCAGAAGAATCACTGCTGCCGTCATCAGTGGTGAAGCCCTCTGCAAATAAATAAAGAACAACAAAGAAATTATTAAAGTATTTCTGCTCGCGTAAGAATGTGCTAGCCACGGTGGAGGGAGGGGGCGAGAGGGGATGAGAAAATGTCGGTCACCTAGATGTAGGTAATTGGGAGCGAACAAAAAAAGTGAGGTACACACAGAGGAGATATTAGTTTTCACAGTGGCTGTACGTACCTCCAGTGACATGTAACTCTTGCAGTGATTTGCCATGCTGGGACTCCAAGTTGCCCTCTCCAAGCTGAGGAAAAGTCGTGACAGTTGAGTAACCCTCTGGACGGTATCTGGCATCTGGTAGTATTCACGATGGACTCGCAAATCGTGACCCATGAAGTCTGCCAGGGTTTCCAGCTGATGGTCCTTCAAGGCAAGAATCTGTGAGGCAGTCGCCACATGTTTTCGAAGTTTGGTAGAGCGGATGCTGTCGGCATTGTCGAGTGCCTGCATCGTTTGCATACGCTCTGAGACAGTCACTTCCTCGAATATGGCTCATGCCTCCATAACAAGACCGTGCAAACAAGTACACGTTATCCTGTGCAACTCCAGCTTGAATTCTCTTTGCAACCAAAGCATTCAACCACGTCATGGCCTCGTTGCTGAGAAGGACCGGCACAGTTCTGCCCCTCTTACCAACTATTTCAACGACTTTGAACATTTTGCAGAGGTGCCTTTCGAGATCAGTGAGCACGCACTCCCTATTGACAACAGATGTACTGTGCTTGTTGAAATCTTCAACTTTCATCTTGGAAACTTCACCCTGCCTCCTCCGATTGAACATAATGAGGCTGCACAGTGTGACCTCATTCAATATCTTCCAGGGTGCGATGACTTGTTTCCCCCGGGCAGCTTGAAGGAGTCGCAATTGCCTGTCACCAGTGTCATTGAGAAACGATGACATTTTAACCACATCAGCATTTGTTGGGAGAATGGTGGGGTTATTACGCTTTCCTTGGTACAGCGTTCTGTGTGCATGGGTGGACACATGTTCTCTCCATTTCATTTCACACAATTGCAGGAACTGGTCGGATGTTTGTGCTTTGTGCCTTTCACCGGACTCCAGAGCATTTCCTTTGAGAATGACTGCACATTTCTTGATGGAATGCCCAATCTTCAGTGCTAGAGATGGAACATTATACAACTGCTTTACTTCACTGAAGCCTGCGATATCCTGAACAGCCTTGAATATATCATTGAGGTGGTGGGGATGGATGAATACTTCAAGTGATGCATTTGGTAGGTTGGTGTTTTTCGCAGTTGGATGACGAGGCGACCCAATTCGCGTAGCTTGTTTCGGATATAGCCATGTTGAGCTACGTCGTGGCCGAGCTTCAGGTATTCACGTTTGGCTACTTCGATAATCAGTGAATCGGTTTTGACTATGATAGATATATCATCTCTCTTCATGGGACTTAAAACTTTGTTCAACTTGAAAGATACACCAACAGGAGGAGGTTTCAACAAATCACTCTTTGTGAACCACTCGTCCACGCCTACACCCTCCATCAGTATGTGCATTGAGCACAGGCTTAATTGGGCACCGGTGTCTCCAAAGATCGCTGCGTACATAATAACCAAAACAATATATGCACGGTCCATAGTCATGGGGATCTGCCTTATGATTGGGCCTATATGCCACAATGAGGACACCCTCACCCTCTCTAAGTACTTTGCAATTGTGTCTGTGATTACCAACATTACGTATTTTCAACAGAAGATTGTTACGGGCACTACGGTCGGTCTCAGAGGTAATATCTACAACTTCTCTTTCTTCCTTATGGCAAGACCGAAGATGACGGGGCAACTTAGCCTGAGGTTCGTCACAGTAAAAACAAAAGTGTTTTTTGTCCCATTTCCTTTGACCACCCATATTACTGGTCTGCATGACTGTCACGCCGCAGTTCTCATCGGGTTCAAAATCGTCAGGTGAGCTGTGTGGCTCGTTAGTCGGGCTGCTATGACATCCCGAGGCTTCAGGGGTAACACTGGAAAGGGTTGGTTGGCCACCGTCATCCCTGCACTGTGGCGATGATGGGTGGACCAGCTACAATGAAATAAAACAGACATATTTATCAGCAGTGGATACACGCTGTTTTCGATCTGGGAAAGGCTGCAGTGAAAGGGAAGGGGGGGGAGAGCTACGGCCAAACCCCATTAACCCTCCTATTATCAGTGTAGTTCTTCACAAAGTGGACCCATACTTCAAAATGTCTCAACTGGGACATATTGTGGTACGCACTTTCTTATCTAATGATTAATGGCATAGCCCAAGGCTCTTCAGAGATGAGGTAAACTGAAGCAGCCACCTGCTTTGTTTCATTGCAAGGCTAACTTGAAATAAACCAGTGCAGTAAATTGCGATATACATGTACTGTGTGAGGATCAGAACAGTTTGGTTTTTGTCCCATACCCAGGGGCATTTTGGGGTATCCATGAGTAGTATGTTAGATGGGGGTTCTAAGACAACTACTAAAAAATGATTTGTAAAAATCATTTTTAGTAGTTGTCCTAGAACCCCCATCTAACATACTACTCCATGTACCATTCTTGTGTACAGTATGCAATATTTTGAGGCATGCACACAAAAAGCATTGTGTACTCAGCAGTTTTTGTTGCAGCATTTTGGAGACTGCATGTATAGAAGGGTTAATGTGTGTGTAAGGTACTTACTTTACAGGGCAACTTCTTTTGGTGACGACCCCTGCGTTCCATGTTGCTCAAGATACTTATAGCATACGCATTGACTCACTGGGGAAAAATAATATAAATCACAAACCTGAATTAGCCCTCCTACACATAGAGGCCACTGTAAACCACAAAATGTCCAATGTGTTGTACACACATTGTTTGTGCATATAAGCCACACTGCCCCTTTGAAGTAATCTCCATTGTACATACAAAGACACATGTATACCACAGTTGACCTTTTATTGTTAGCAGGTTAAACCAAACTCTCATTAATAATTCACCATCAGCCATTGAGAACAATAAACCATACAAAGCCCCCATTGGGATTTTCAGTAGTTATTTGGTAAACACAGACTCTCCATAGTAACCTACCACCAGCCACTGAGTCTGGAACAAAGTATTATGCCCTGCAATATGTCTATCACAAAGCACTAAAACCAACAGACATATGAGGCATTATGTTACTATGCAGTATAGCTATGGGGAGCCACTGCCTACCATAGCAATGGCTTGTAGTGGCCTGCATGGCTTGCTTAAAAGATTTCAGTGATTGCAGGAGGGTTAATACAGACTAACCCTCCACAATCAGTGAAATTTTCAAGCAAGCCATTCACGCCACCACAAGCCATTGCTATGGTAGGCAGTGGCTCGTCATAGCTATATTGCATAGTAACATAATGCCTCATATGTCCGTTGGTTTAAGTGGTTTGTGATTGACATATTG
Source organism: Zoroaster sp. YZ-2022 (assembly GCA_029582265.1). Lineage (NCBI taxonomy): Eukaryota > Metazoa > Echinodermata > Asteroidea > Forcipulatida > Zoroasteridae > Zoroaster > Zoroaster sp. YZ-2022. The sequence continues at coordinate 18,849,720 of CM055819.1, forward strand.
CAGGGCATATTACTTTGTTCCAGACTCAGTGGCTGGTGGTAGGTTACTATGGAAAGTCTGTGTTTAAAAAATAACTGCTGAAAATCCCAATTAATGGATGATGGAGGCTTGGTATGGTTTATTGGTCTCAATGGCTGATGGTGATTTATTATTGAGAGTTTGGTTACCGTATAATCTGCCAAAAATCAGGTCAACTGTGGTATACATGTGTCTTTAGATGCATGATGGAGTGTTGGCTCTGAAAGAGCCGTTGGTGGTCGTCGCTTTGAACAGTGTACTCTGCTCAAAATGTCTAGACCACCAAGGGCTCTTTCAAAGCCAACACCTCCCAAAGAGATTACTAGTTACACATGGTTGTACCCGCAAGTTTACTACTATAGTTATACTAGTAAAAGTAGTATAGTTTTACTATCATCCACACGGAAATTCATCCACACCATGGCCTTCAACCATCAATTACTAATACTATATAAATAGAATTCGAGTCAACTCGTACCCCAACCAACTCGTACTCCAACCAACCCGTACCCCAACCAACTCGTACTTCAACCAACTCGTACCCCAACCAACTCGTACGAGTTGGTTGGAGTACGAGTTTGTCGGAGTACGAGTTGGTTGAAGTACGAGTTGGTTGGAGTACGAGTTGGCACGAGTACGAGTTGACCAAAATGAGCACGAGTTGGTTGGAGTACGAGTTGGTTGGAGTACGAGTTGACCTGTTTCCATATAAATAGGACCTAGTTTGGTGTTAAAATGACAGCTCTATACTGTGTTTCGTATAATGTATTGTTCAATAAACTTAAAATATAATGATTATAAAAGAGTTATAATAAGTCAGCTATGTGGCATTTCATAATATTAAACCCAAGAGGCTGTGATCGCAAATTATTATATTACATGTTAATGTCATTATATTAAATGATTACACTACAGGCAGCCTACGACAAACGTTGCATTGAACTTAGCCTAAATAACAAATGCATCTGAGACTGAGAGCATACTTTTAAAATTGCCAGTAATTTTCTATAGACACATTTTAGTACTTAAATCGTTAGTAATAGTACACTTGACTTGGCTTACCTGTATCTTGTGAGCGGCTGAAAAATACCGTCTTCTCTCTAGCACTAGCAGGCACGCACTGGTGGAAAGGACGCTATCTTTGAGTATACCAAAAAGCATCTATGCTGATGACAACAACAGCAAACGCGTCTCCACATGTCAAAAGTATTGTAACTAGAGAGGGCGCTGGTACATTTCCAGGCGATTCCGTAAAGTCCCGGACGAATGTGTTACGTCACACTCCGTCGGTTTTTCTCATAAGACCGAGGACGGCTTTCAAAACGTGAGATATTTCACTGGCCGTCATAAATATGCTCAGAGTTGCCAATTTTGACGTTATTTCAAATCGAGGACGTCCTCGTTTTGCATCGCGTGCTCGGTTGGCTAGTATGAATTTACATGGAAGACCTCACTTGACGTGATTAACACGTACACCCACACACACACACACACACACACACACCCTCACGCACATTGATTTGTGGGGTATTCCTTTGTTCGTTCTATTATCCCTTTTCCTTATAATTCTCCTGTGGGGTACAAGATTTTCTATAGTTACCTTGTGGGGTCCAATTGTTCTATTGTGTTTTGGACCCCACAACGAATGGTGTGTACGTTCACACACACACACACACACAAGTCTTTTTCCGTAATTGTGGGGACATACACTCGCTTTTACACACAGTTGTGAGGACCAAAAATGCTATGGGGACATGAAAATGTCCCCACAGATACGGTGTCATGGCCTACCCTTTTCTTATAAGTCCCCACAACCCCGCCAAGGCCTACCCACATTTGTGTACGCGGGAAAGCGAGGACCTATTGTTCTCCCATTGTTGTTAGGACTTTTTAGCAACATCCCATAAACCAACATGCCCGATAACCAAGGAGCTATTGTTCCCAATTGTTAAAAGTCCTCGGTATTGTGGGTAGACATACCCACAAACACTCACACAAGTGTAATTACATTACCTCTGGAAACCTTCGGAGGAGGTAAAAATGGAAGGGAAAATGTTGCAATATCATTTGAAAAATTTGGTTTTCGTGCGTATAGATTCCACATGCACCCTCCTCCTAAAAAAAGGCCTTTAAAAAAATGATTTGACGTGGATAACATAGGCAGAAATGTTCGGTTCAGTGCCGACAAACGACATAAATAGGGAATGAGGACAACCAGCAACTAACAAAATACCACGATTGAATCATTTTCTGAAATAATAACATTGTACACTTTATTTATAACTTAACCGTTACAAGTAAGAGCAACTAATACGGGTAAAAACAATAAAACCAATGACTCGGAAGATGAAAAGATGGTCAACTGCGGCCATAACAGTCTCCCCCAAAGAGTTTTGGTTTAATGGTCAACTGATCAAGTGCTGGACAAAGGGTTTTATGTGGTCAAAGACTGCATCCATAACAGTCTCCCCCTAAGAGTTTTGGTCAAAAGGGAAAAACTGATATAATAATTCATATTTTAGCTGGCAAGTGGCGCTTGGGTGAACAAAGAGTAATATTCCTGTAATAGTAAACGTCACGTCTATTACAAATGATTTCGTTTGAAGTGCTTTCTTCTGAAGTGCATTCAACTTCGAGAAAACAAAAATGTCAAATTTCTAAAATGATTGCCGTCTGGAAACTGTTTGTAAAATATACAAACATAAACATAAACAGTTTCAACATTAATACACAAAGTTGAAACTTGATGATCATGAACAATATTATGTAGTTAGCTAGAACATGGTAAATACCATTAAATAATTAAATATATCAAATAATTAAATATTTAATTGATAACTTTAAAGAGTCCATGGCAAAAGTAAATCAAATCTTACTGAAGAGCCATAATTAATATAATGTTTCTCTCAAACAACGAAAGCTATCATAAATGGTAATTGTTTCAATGTTGAAGTGGTATACACCATTGGTAATTATCTGAAAAGAAACTGAGTGAATTATTAATCTAAAGCTTAATTGGTTTTCAGATGGTATTGATAACAAACGTTATGAACAATTATTCCAGCTGACATTTTCGAGAATACGGGAATTAAAATTCTAATCTGTAATGGATCATCAGCTAATGATCCATTTCCACATCAGAATGAATACAAATAATCTAAATGAATGTTCACTATTTTCGCTACATGACACTACGAAATAAGCTAAGACTTTCAGGTGTTGGTTTCTGTACATATCTCTTAACTCTATCAAGCCGGGGGTCATAATGTTCCCCAGCCTATGGTTTGTTTTATAATAAGTCGAAAAACACTTCGACCGATCACGCTATAATTTCTGACTTTTTGAAACTATTATTTAGGACCCTCTCATACACAAATCAACGATTTCGGGTGTGCATGGTTTCCATGACGACCGTTTATTTTGAACAGGTCTAATTGAATTTCCACATTTTAGTGGTAGGCCTAAATACTCGATTTTTGATACTGTAAGACATTGAATGTGACCGCATTCTGTGAATCCAGTATGGCCATTATTACTTTAAAATGCAATATTATAATTTGTTTGCCATTTTCATGTTTTCAAAAGGTTTCTCAATATATGAATTTACGAAAAACATCATAGTGATCTGGATGTGATTATTTGGGAAAGAAATATTCAACAATTATGTTTTGGGGACAAATCAACATTTGGCCATAGCGACCTTTAGCGGTGATCCACGTCACATTATTGCTTGTACTTACGACAACATCTGTGCCATTTTTGATTGCCCACGGATGAAATTAAGGAACATATTGGGAAAACACTGTTTTTGACCAAATTATAGCAAACAAAAATGGTGATCTATTGAAGTTATTAAGACAGCATCCGACAGATTTTGTGGAAATTAGCATCCCTATGAAGTTTAATTAAAATTGGCTAAAAAAATACGCTTGATAGGGTTAATTCATAAACGCCTATACTGCCTTTAAGTAAAATCCTTAATTTATCATTCAAAAACAAAACATACACAACCTTTGTTTAAACAATTAGAAATTAAATTTAAAAAAATCAGAAATGGTTATAAACGTATCTAAATATTATAAATTACCATCTTAATACTAACTTACAAGTGTGCCTAGGAGCAAATTACATTAACTTACGAACCAAAGGCCTTGCCAGTCACATATGTATCATCCAGAAACTGTTGTATTTCTTACCATGGTTACTTTGACCTTTGACACCTTTTGATCCCAAAACCAACCTATCATTTCTCATTTCTCATTTCTCAAGTTCCATGAGCAATATGGCCCAGGGTACACAAATGCCCTCCTGTGAATTTGTTGTTTTAACCTCAACTTTTCTACAGGACTCCTCATACCCAAATAACCGATGTGGGATATTCATGGGTGACATATAACAATTACATTGGAAAATGCAGCTTTTAAATACTCGCTGTAAGTCACTGAATATTTGCTTTGGGGATTGTTGTCAACTTCCAAGCACTGAACAATTTGACTCATGTGACCACTTCTAATGCATTCAGTGAAGGCAATGATCCAGTCGTTACGTTAAAATGTTGAATTAAAATTTGTAGCATTTTCCTCATTTTCCCCTCTTTTTTGGGTTTATGAACATTTCAGAGAAATATATGAATACATACCATAAATAGTGATTTGGACATGATTTTGCTACCTTAAGTGTACTTTTCGAAATCTTCAAAATCATGTTTTTCATGCACGAAACGATTTAAAATCATAGTAATAACGCCCTCTAGCGGAAATCGCAGTTGTCCTATGTGACGTCATATTATTTTTGTTTACTATTTAAAGACACCATATTATGTGCCCAGTTTAATGTCACAGGCCAAAAAGGGGTCTCCAGTTTCTGCTGGTCATAGGTCCGGTTCAATTATTTATTTATTTATTTATTAATTTTTTTTTTTGAAAGTGATAGCCTATTATGTTAACATCTATGCAGGCCTAATGTATGAACACTAATGAAAATATGGGGAAGTTTTTGTTTAACCAAGAATTACAACAAATAGTAAAGCACTCCCAAACGGTGATCTATGCAAATTTCTTGACCTCTTCAAATAGATAAGCTTGTTAAACTTAACATCCCTACGAAGTTTCATGAATATTTTTATTTCTGTCTTTAAGTTTAATGGTGTAAATTGTAGGAGTTTTTGATCGTCGTTGGCTTAGACATGTTGATGCTTTGTAGCAACTGTTGTATAATGTATACAGATACGGGTTAAATGCCGAGTTAATGGGTAGGATAAACACAGCAATCCAGGCATACATATCAAGACTGATCTTCACCGTCCCGGTCTGAGAAAGAATCCCCATGATGATGACAGGCACCCAACAGAGGAAGTCCGTACCGATTATAAGCGCCATTTTGATCGTCATCTTGATTTCCTGCTGGCGGTGAGCGGTCCTCCTGACACTCTTGGCCGAGTGTTTTACACTGACGAAGATGGCGATATAACAACAGAGCACGATCATAAAACACAACATGTTCACGCCGAGAAACAGGACAATAGAGTAGATCCAAGATGGCTCACTTCCATGAGCAACTGGGATCGAAATTTTGGGAAACGACCAACGTATTTTGTTCTCTTTATTGCCAACACTATTTGGATATGTTATTAGAGGGAGCCCAATACACACATCGGATAGTCCATATACCTTCGAATCAGACCTACTTATGACAGTTGGAACAATACTTAGACACGCAACCACTACCCATACAATGCAGACAATAATTCTAGATGTTTTGTACCGAATTTTGATTTGACTGAAGGGAAAAACGACGCCGAGGAAACACTCGATACTGATAACAGTGACAAAGAAGACAGATGCCTCACTTGAAAGCACCGCCAACACCCCAGCAATCTTGCAAATTGCACTAGACCGCCAACTCTCCGCTCCTTTAAAGTACTTCTCCCCAAATTGCAAATCTGCAATCGCAATGATTAGCATATAAATCCCCATCATCAGATCAGATATAGCTAAATTGCTCACTAACAACGAGTGCGTCTTATTCTGACCTGCTTCTTTGCGTTGTTGATACCTCCATATAACAACAGTTGAATTACCAATGAGGGCGCTAAGACCAATAATCCAAATGAACACTCTGAGTGCTTGGTTCCTCATCAGACTGCCACATTGGTCTAATGGTGACTTTAACTCTTTGGTCTTGCAATTAGAATAATTAAAATCAGGAATAGCTGAAACAAACTCACAGCAGAGACGGTAGTCATCGACAAACCTAAAATAAAAACACGTTAAAAAATGACATTTAGCCTTGTGTAGCCTTCCGTGTACGTTGCATGTTAAAAAGGTGGTGAAAGACTCACCTTTTCAATGTAAACATAAATTAAAATGAAAATCCAACTATTGTGAATGAAACTATATATAGCCTACATATCGTTGAGCCAAAATTTCCACAGACTGATAAATTCCTTGCTTGATCCTCATAGACCTCTTTACATATACCACAGTGTGCACATTGCAAGCCGATTTGCGTAATGCAAATTACGGAAGACAAAATACTGCAAAACTGCAATTACCTCCCCAGATATTGTCAATCAATGTCACAACCACACTGAACAAAAGTTAGCCATGTTTTTCCCGAATTTTTTATGTTTTGTTTAATAATACAGTTATGTAGATTGTTCGATTATAAACTACAGTCAGTATAAGGAAAGGAAAATGTGAAAGGTGATCACAAGCAAGATTTATGTCTAAAACTAATATACTGAGCAAAAAACTATCACAAACAAAACATCTTGAAATTGACACAGAAAGTTTAAATTGCCTTTTAAAGTAATTAGTATTTACCACAAGGTGTTTGTGGTTGCCATGGCAACCACGAACACCCATTGTGCCCCCACTCTCCCACCCCCAGACTTGACAGGGCTAAATACAGGGTACAGTAATGTTTGAAGTTTGAATTAGTTATACGTAATCGAGCGGTTGCTGTCATCATTCACTTACAGTTTTTTGAGGATCACAAGGTCAGTCAGCGCTCCTTCATGGACATCAATTGGGTCATCAGTGGATGTTTTACGTCTGATCAGCACCCTGATAAATAAATAAGGTAAATACATACCCTAATGTAAGACGGGGGAAATTTAAGATGACATGCAGTGCGTTAATCTGTTAAGTCTGAAATCCGAACAAAACCAGTATGCAGATAGAAGCGATCATGGACTGCGGTAGCCCTATTTTAACCACACTTCACCACATTTCAAACCCAAGATGCAGACAATATTATAAAAAAGAGAAGAACAATGCAGTGTCTTACAAGGTTTTCAGCTGCGTGAGTCCGTCAAAGGCCTTGCTTCGTACTATTTTCAGAGGAATATTCCTGACATCCCTTGAAAACAATCAAATAATAGTAAATGTAGTTAACAGTTCGTTTCAGAACTAATTACTACTCAATTGAGAATTTCACATGCATGATGTCACCGCAGTCTTTACTTATCGTTTTCACCATGCAAAGCTACAAATATTACTGAATATTAATTTACTACGCGTGTCAAGGTGGATCCAGACATCAGATAGAAGGAAGCTGAATTTTGAAATTGATGGGAAAAGTTGACGAAATTGATGGGAAAAGTTGACGAAAGTGGCCCAACTTTAACGCCTCTTAAATCGCTTCAGATGGGTGGTTTGGGTGGGTTAATTTTGTTTATCCACGTCACGATGCTACACGTCGCATCGATATTTTTAAGCAGTCGGAGAGGGGGGGGGGGACAAGATGGAAGCTGCTAAATCAGAGAAGTGTATGTTTCGCTCCACCCATGCCTTCTTCTGAATCCACCAGTGTGTATTTAATTTTTGTAATAAAAGTAACAATCTTATTCAATGCAAACAACTTTCGCATACACATTATTTTTGGTTTCTTTAAAGTTGCCGCATGGTAACTCGTAAAAGATAATAACACTGCTGTATACTATTTGCTAAATATGTTTGGTATGGAGCAACATTTTTGAAAGTCCCAGCATAAATAGTAACAGTAACTGAACCCTTCTATGAAGGGCAATTCATACGTAGCGATTATAAGCGCTGTTCATGTGTTAAAAATGTATCGCCCGTGTTTGGGCCAATTTAAGGGAACAAATAAATTTAAATGTTGAATTGCTGTTCTTGGGTTAAGGAAGTTATAAGCTTTCCTTTCAGATATTGAACAAAAACAAATCCATCATTAGTACAGTACCAGTAAATTAACAACTCAGATTAATTTATGGCGGGACGTTTTAATCCTCACGTGATCACGTTGGTAATTTGTCATTTGGCAGGTACCGGCCTGACGTATGCGTACTGTACACACTAATAGGTATAGGACTAGGAAACTATACACTCGATTCTAGAGGACACCGATGTGATATTTCGGCATATTAAAATAAATGTAAACATTGACACTGCAACGTGAAAACAGCTCCTGAAAGATGCCATAATTTGCAATTCATGAAGAAATTACGAAATCAAGTAACTGGATCAAGTAACAATATGGATAACGAGATTGTAACTCAGAAAATGGTCAGAAATATCAACAACAAAAATGCATCGAACGACATGAAGATTTGCGTCAAAATATTGGCTTAAACATATTCTGCTTCTACATCGGCTTTATGTTTACTACAGCTGAGGGTTTTGATTAAGGTTACGTTTTATTTTGTTAGAATATAGGCCTACAGGTATAGTATAATATGATGAAGCATGGTTGTAACTTTTGACCACAAACTTTGTATAAGTATGTTATTTATTTGAAATATCTTACAAGGTTATTAAATTTACTAGATCCGAGAAGCAGGAAGCGTTCAAGCTGACGATCATATTGTTTGAAATGTTTCTGGAATAAAAAATAAATAAAAAGGTTTGTCATGTCAAAGTTTATAAACATTCAAAGTGAAAACATACCAATTTAACACGTTGCAATGCATGCCTTTGGCATTGCATGTATGCAATCTTTATTTCACTTTATCATTGCATATAAAGAGGAATAGAAAACGTGTTCTCTTACTAAATTTTTGATACACAGTGTGCAATAATACACCAGCGTTTAGTTCATGGAGTGCGCCATGAGAATGTGATCCAATCCTATAATGAAAACAACTGAATTGGAAAAATTGGTCTGATATCATTTTTATGGGTCGAATGATTATAGACCCACTATGACTCGTACCGAGAGAGCCTATAGTGCACAATTATTTATCATTTTTCGTGGCACTGATACAGCAGATTGTAATTTTGTCAGATTGTCAAATAATTATTAACCCCATAGGGCCTGTGCTTAGAAGCGTTCTCGCATGCTGAGGGAGGACACAGTACCCTCTTTCTGATCGTCTGACACCTTGTACATACAATTATTTGCCGTATCATGACAGCGTTATTTTATGTTTGACAGTATCAAAAACCTGGATTTCCAATGAATTTACCAATGAAAAGCTGAAAGTCAACCGGGCCTTTGTTAAATTCATGGTTGCCATGAAAACGATGAGCATGCCATATCGGAATGGGTGATTTTCGTACGAATAGTTAGGAAATGAAAATGTAGCAAAATTGCACAATAATGACAAGTTCAACGACACAGGAAACTTGCAGAATTTTTTCCCACATGATATTTTTATACGTACTGCACAACAAAGTCCGCCTAAACGAGGCAACAAATTGTAGGCTATGTGTGTAATGCTCTCGAGCAAGCCAACCACCTATAATATGCCATTTAAAAACACCTACATCCGTAAACCTCTGCAACTCATCATAGGCAGAAACTGTTTCCAATTCGGAAATAAATTCTTCCGCTACAAAATCAGAGCATACTGATCGAAACGTCGAGTTGTACCACCAGTTCTTTTCAGAACTAATTACTACTCAATTGAGATTCCACATGGTGTCACCGCAATTAGTCTTACTTATCATCCTCACCATGCAAAGCTACAAGTTTTATCTAAAAAGTATGTGACGTAACTCCACGATCTCGAAAATCTAATCTTACAACAGCAACACAGTGGCTCTATAGAGGTGACGTTTTAGTCATCTATAGCGGCAAAGATTTTAAAACTGTCAGAAATGCTGTGAATGAAATGCATCCTATATAGCCTCAAATTCACCTATGAGATCTCGGAAACATCCATCGCAAGGAATATGCATCTTTGAAATGTTTAATACTGGTCTAAAAGTCTGAAAAGTGGACACCATCGTTTATATAAAATATTAAAGTTTAATGAAATACATAAGTATAATGACCATAGGTGATAATCTGCTACACTCCTTTGGCAAGAACTTGGTGTTCAGCTGAATCAGCAGCACTGATTCCTTGGCCGCTGGGTATTGTAGATGCAACATAAACCAGACTCCAGTAAGTGGATCACCAAGTAATCACTGGATCACCAGGCTAATTTGTTGTATAGTTTGTCTGACCGTTTTAATTAGGAATTTCAGGGATCCAAAGTGGTTAGTGCATGACTGAAATTGATGACATGAAAAGTTGTTATTGTAGACCCTGAAATGTTCCTGGGGCAATTTTAATTAAATTGTTGTTCTGCAGGAATCTTAGATAGGAAAACAAAGTAGGGTTAAAGCATTGTATTAACGGCACTGTATTTCGTTATCTTTTTGGCATTAATATAGTATACATCAAACAATTGATTTATTAAAATGTTCAGCTCATTACTTTGTTTAGAAAATAGCGAAATAAAATAGTGCAATTGGATACAAATATTTCGATCTAAAGACACGAACTTTGTACTTCCTCTAATTTTGTAAAATAGAGAAAATTCAGTCAAAAATAAAATATGGCTGGTTCCTGCTTGTTTGCAATTGATAACAAGTAAGTTTTTTCCAAATACTGCCATTACATATAATCATTTATCAGTACGATTTTTGGTTAAAATATACATTAAACAGATAATCTGTACAAATGTTGATGATTACGTTGTGTCGTACGTAGAAAACAGTGAAAATGCATTCATAATGTTTGGTCAGCAGAACAACGTCTAATTTGTTTGTGGTGAGATGTAATTTCAATCAGGAGAAATTGGTGGCTCGATGCTGCGTGATTACAATTCATGACATGAATACTTACAAGAATATGAGATTTTGTAGACCATCAAATGCTCTTGGAGCAATTGCACTGATTTGGTTGTTTTCCAGCTGTCTAAGATGTGAAAAAGTAGGGTTAAAACAAAGATAATTAAATCCCATTAATATGATTATTTTCATCAATGATCTTAGATTTTCCTGAAATCATACGTCGAAACGTTTTTCGTCCATTAATTTGAGAAAATTAAATTTACAAATGTGACGGCTTAGAAATTATTAAGTTAGAATTTAACACCCCCGTTTATTTGTTAGCTCATACTTACCTTTATTACGTAATCATTTCTTTACTTACTACATTATTCAAATTAGGGAAGCGCCCTCTACGATCCATTAACATGTCTTCGTCTTCATATCGTTTTCAGGTAATAGGCCTACTCTTTTATTATATTTTCAACTTATATTTCAAAAATATCATTTATCTAAACTTAGATCTACACTTTCATCAACATTAATACTTTCAGATGATCTGTACAAATGTTGATGATTATGTTGTGTAGTACGTAGAAAATAGGTAAAATGCATACATAGATTTGATCGGCAAACATAAACTACGCACTTCATCTAATTTGTTTACAATGAGACATAACTTCAGTCAAGAGAAATCGGTGGCTCGATGCTAAGTGATTGAATTTCATGACATAAATACTTACAATTCTTCGAGATTTTGTAGACCACCAAATGTTCCTGGAGCAATTGCACTGATTTGGTTGTTTTCCAGCCGTCTAAGATGGGAAAAAGTAGGGTTAAACAAAGATAATTAAATCCCGTTAATATGATTATTTTCACCAATGATCTTAGATTTTCCTGAAAGCATACTTGGTGAAATATTAGTGATTGGTCAAAAACTGATTTTATTTTCCACCTGCAGCTCATAGAAAATGAAATCACGAGGTAGGGTTAAAAACATCGTGTTTAAGCAGATATAGGCATACATCGGTACATATCCATCAATTTTCTCAGATTTTCCTAAAGTCACACTTTTTGAAACGTTGTCATGTATATCAAATAAGTTGAAATAATTGAACAAGTTGTATATGATTCACTCATTTTAGAAAATTAAATTTACAAATGAATCTCGATAGACAAGTGCATCGAAATATAATAACAAAAATAATAGTTCGTTGTCGTATAGCCCTCCAATGAATAAGTGTGATAAAGTGTGAAAATTTGTAAATAAATTTTAAACGAACAATACAAATTTCCTCATTCGAGACAATTTATTTCATGAGTATGCTTAACTTTATGATTGAAGATATACATTAAACAACTGATCCGTGAATAATGTAGCTCATTATTTTGTTTCGTTAAAGATAAAAAAGTGAAAATGCATACAAATATTTCGATCGGCACCAAACACGAATTTCGTACTCCCTCGAATTTTATTTCGTCGTCAGGCGTAAATTCAGTTAAAATTAATGTATAGCACTGCAAAGCATAAGCTTTTACAAAATCCCATCGGGTCGAACTCCACTGAGAAAGGAGAAACGACGCCGGTGGTTGTTGGCGTTTCGCTGAGAAAACTGCAGCAAAAAACTTATTTTTGATTTTGGTATCAAATGTATCGCGGAATTGGAAATATTTTGGAGTATCAGTATGTACAAGTACAACCATACACTGTGGCCATGGCTAGGTGAGGGAACTGCTCAGCCGACGACGACAAGACCGTGTTTTCTGATTGGTGGTATGAGCGCGCATCATTTGGTATTTTGGTATTTGGTATTTTGTGACGTCAAAAGGTCGCATCATATAAATATGATTTTTGGTTAAAATCAGATATACCGGGGTACATTAAACAAATGGTCTGCTTTCTTTTTCCCCCAAATGTTCTCATTACATATAAACATTTATGCCTATATAGGCCTCAGTATGATTTTTGGTTAAAATCAGATTAAAAAGATGATCTGTACAAATGTTGATGATTCCGTTGTGTCGTACATAAAAATGCATACATAGATTTGATCGGCAAACATAAACTACGCACTTCATCTAAATTGTTTGCAATGAGACGTAACTTCAATCAAGAGAAATCGGTGGCTCGATGCTGCGTGATTGAAATTCATTACATGAATACTTACAAGGTTTTTAGACTTTGTAGACCTTTAAATGTTTCATTTACAATTTCACTGATTTTGTTGTTGTACAGGCATCTATGATGGGTAAAACAAAATAGGGTTAAAACAAAGATCACAATAGCCTGCTAATAGGGCTATTTTTTACCAATGTTTTTAGATTTTCCTGAAAGCATACTTAGTGAATTATTAGTGATCGGTCAAAAACTAGAAAAAATGCTTCCACCTGCAGCTCACTAGGCTCACCTGCAGCTCACTAGGAAATAAAATCACGAACTAGGATTAAAAACATCGTTTTGAAGTGAAAAATCGGTTGCTGGATGCTGAGTGACTAAAATTCATGACATAAATACTTACAATTCTTTGAGATTTTGTAGATCATCAAATGTTCCTGGAGCAATTGCTCTAATTGTGTTGTTGGAGAGCGATCTAAGTTGGGAAAACAAAGTAGGGTTAAAACAAAGATAGCCAAACGTTATTAGATTTAAATGAAAGCATACACTTGGTGAAATATCAATAATCAAGTAACTGGATCAAGTAACAAGATGGATAACGAGGTTCTAACTCAGAAAATGATCAGAAACATCAACAGAAAAAGTGCATTGAACGACATGAAGATTTGCGTCAAAATATTGGTTTACACATATTCTGCTTCTACACCGGCTTTATGTTTACTACACCTGAGGGTTTTGATTTTGAAAGAATACAGGTACAGTATATGATGAAGCATGGTTCTACCTTTTGACCACAAACTTTGTATAAGTATATTATTTATTTGAAATATCTTACAAGGTTTTCAACTTTTTTAGATCCGAGAACCAGGAAGCGTTCAAGCTGACGATCATATTGTTTGAAATGTTTCTGGAATAAAAAATAAATAAAAAGGTTCGTCATGTCAAATTTTATAAACCTTCAAAGTGAAAACGTACCGTACCATTTGAACACATTGCAATGCATGCGTATATGGCATTGCATGTATGCAATCTTTATTTCTCTTTATCATTGCATATAAAGAGGAATAGAAAACGTGTTCTCTTACTAAATATCTTTTGATACACAGTGTGCAATAATACACCAGCGTTTAGTTCATAGAGTGCGCCATGAGAATGTGATCCATTTCTATAATAATAATAATAATAATAATAATAATAATAATAATAATAATAATAATAATAATAATAATAATAATAATAATAATAATAATAATAATAATAATAATAATAATAATAATAATAATAATAATAATAATAATAATAATAATAATAATAATAATAATAATAATAATAATAATAATATAGCGCACGTATCCACCAACTGAGTGGTGCTGAAGGCGCATATTATTATTACCCCTGCTCATAAGGCTCATAACGCTCATAAATCATTCCTGAAACCATCTCAGCTCCCTGGGGAGTATACAGCTCAATTGCTGCCATTACAGCGCAAATAGGGCTAATCAACCAACTCTGCCCTCACAGGTACCCATTTAACCCCTAGGTGGAGAGAAGCAATTATAGTTAAGTGTCTTGCTCAAGGACACAAGTGTCACGGCCGGGATTCGAACCCACATTCTGCTTCTAACACCAGAACTTGAGTCCGGTAAGCTAGACCGCTCGGCCACGACACTCCATAATGAAAACAACTGAATTGAAAAAATTGGTCTGATATTCTGATATCATTTTTATTGGTCGAATGATTATAGACCCACTTTGACTCGTACCGAGAGGGCCTATATAGTGCACAATTATTTATCATTTTTCGTGGCACTGATACAGCAGATTGTAATTTTGTCAGATTGTCAAATAATTATTAACCCCATAGGGCCTGTGCTTAGCTGCGTTCTCGCATGCTGAGGGAGGACAGAGTACCCTCTTTCTGATCGTCTGACACCTTGTACATACAATTATTTGCCGTATCGTGACAGCGTTATTTTATGTTTGAGAGTATCAAAAACCTGGATTTCCAATCAACCTGGTCCTTGTTAAATTCATGGTTGCCATGAAAACGATGAGCATGCCATATCGGAATGGGTGATTTTCGTACGAATAGTTAGGAAATGAAAATGTAGCAAAATTGCACAATAATGACAAGTTCAACGACACAGGAAACTTGCAGAATTTTTCCCACATGTTATTTTTACACGTACTGCATACCAATGTCCGCCAAAACGAGGCAATAAATTGTAGGCTATGTGTGTAATGCTCTCGAGCAAACCAACCACCTATAATATGCCATTTAAAAGCACCTACATCCGTAAACCTCTGCAACTCATCATACGGGCAGAAACTATTTCCAATTCGGAAATAAATTCTTCATCTACAAAATCGGTTGTGCCATGTGCTAAACAGCCAGTCCGAAAGTGTGTGACGTAACTCCACGATCTCGAAAATCTAATCTTACAACAGGAACATACATGGTGACACTATAGAGGTGACGTTTTAGTCATCTAGAGTGGGAAAGATGTTAAAGATCTCATCAGGAATGCTTCCTCTACAAAATCGGTTGTGCCGTGTGCTAAAAAGTGTGTGACGTAACTCCACGATCTCGAAAATCTAATCTTGCAACAGGAACACAGTGGCTCTATAGAGGTGACGTTTTAGTCATCTATAGCGGCAAAGATTTTAAAACTGTCAGAAATGCTGTGAATGAAATGCATCCTATATAGTCTCAAATTCATCTATGAGATCTCGGAAACATCCATCGCAAGGAATATGCATCTTTACAATGTTTAATACTGGTCTAAATGTCTGAAAAGTGGACACTATAAAGGTTTAATGAAATACATAAGTATAATGATCATAGGTGATAATTTGCTACACTCCTTTGGCAAGAACTTGGTGTTCAGCTGAATCAGCAGCACTGATTCCTTGGCCGCTGGGTATTGTAGATGCAACATAAACCAGACTCTAGTAAGTGGATCACCAAGTAATCACGGGATCACCAAGTAATCATGGGATCACCAGGCTAATTTGTTGCATAGTCTGACTATCTTAGTTAGGAATTTCAGGGGTCCAAAATAGTTACTGTGCGTGATTGAAATTGATGACATGAAAACCGACACGTCAATAAGTTTTTGTAGACCTTGAAATGTTCCTAGGGCAATTTTACTTAAATTGTTGTTCTGCAGGAATCTTAGATAGGAAAACAAAGTAGGGTTAAAACATTGTATTAACGGCACTGTATTTCGTTATCTTTTTGACATCAATATCGTATACATCAAACAATTGATTTCTTGAAATGTTTAGCTCATTACTTTGTTTCGAAAATAGCGACATAAAATAGTTCAATTGCATACAAATATTTCGATTTAAAATCACGAACTTTGTACTCTAACATTGTAAAATAGAGAAATTTCAGTCAACAATAAATTATGGCTGGTTCCTGCTTGAGTGTAATTTATAACAAGTAAGTGATCTTTTGTAGACATCACGTTCTGGATGCATGTAGCCTTCCAATGAATACGTGTGATAGTGTGACAATTTGTGCCTTCCAATGAATACGTGTGATAGTGTGACAATGTGTGCCTTCCAATGAATACGTGTGATAGAGTGTGACAATGTGTGCCTTCCAATGAATACGTGTGATAGTGTGACAATCTGTGCCTTCCAATGAATACGTGTGATAGTGTGACAATTTGTGCCTTCCAATGAATACGTGTGATAGTGTGACAATTTGTGCCTTCCAATGAATACGTGTGATAGTGTGACAATTTGTGCCTTCCAATGAATACGTGTGATAGTGTGACAATTTGTGCCTTCCAATGAATACGTGTGATAGTGTGACAATTTGTGCCTTCCAATGAATACGTGTGATATAGTGTGACAATTTATGCCTTCCAATGAATACGTGTGATAGTGTGACAATTTGTGCCTTCCAATGAATACGTGTGATAGTGTGACGATTTGTGCCTTCCAATGAATACGTGTGATAGTGTGACAATTTGTGCCCTCCAATGAATACGTGTGATAGTGTGACAATTTGTGCCTTCCAATGAATACGTGTGATAGTGTGACAATTTGTGCCTTCCAATGAATACGTGTGATAGTGTGACAATCTGTGCCTTCCAATGAATACGTGTGATAGTGTGACAATTTGTGCCTTCCAATGAATACGTGTGATAGTGTGACAATTTGTGCCTTCCAATGAATACGTGTGATAGTGTGACAATTTGTGCCTTCCAATGAATACGTGTGATAGTGTGACAATTTGTGCCTTCCAATGAATACGTGTGATAGTGTGACAATTTGTGCCTTCCAATGAATACGTGTGATATAGTGTGACAATTTATGCCTTCCAATGAATACGTGTGATAGTGTGACAATTTGTGCCTTCCAATGAATACGTGTGATAGTGTGACGATTTGTGCCTTCCAATGAATACGTGTGATAGTGTGACAATTTGTGCCCTCCAATGAATACGTGTGATAGTGTGACAATTTGTGCCTTCCAATGAATACGTGTGATAGTGTGACAATTTGTGCCTTCCAATGAATACGTGTGATAGTGTGACAATTTGTGCCTTCCAATGAATACGTGTGATATAGTGTGACAATTTGTGCCTTCCAATGAATACGTGTGATAGTGTGACAATTTGTGCCTTCCAATGAATACGTGTGATAGTGTGACAATTTGTGCCTTCCAATGAATACGTATGATAGTGTGACAATTTGTAAATACATTTAAAATTAACAATACAAATTTACTCATTAGAGACAATTTATTTTATCAGTATATATATATATATATATATATATATATATATAATATATATATATATATATATATATATATATATATATATATATATATATATATATATATATAATATATATATATATATAAATGAAGACTTGCTGGAACGGTAGTTGTAACTCCGAGTTTCACGCTTATGCGATCATCAGACAACTGCAACTGATGATCGCATAAGCGTGAAACTCGGAGTTACAACTACCGTTGCAGCAAGTCTTCATTCCTATACTACGCTCTGCATAGCATCGAGCACTCTGCATGAAGATAGCTCCCTCACCCAGTATATATATATATATGTCTCGTGGTGTCGTCTGTGTGTTCGAATGGAGCAACTACGCTTGCTTTAATATGAGCAATGTCACAAGTTCTTCAGATCGAAACATTCTTGATTGACAATACAGGAGGTGACGATGCAGCAAATTCACTGTCGATGCAGCAAATTCACTGTCTACAAAGTCACTGTCTGCTAATACAAAGTAATTGTCTGCAAAGTTTCCCCAACCATAAGTTTATGGTTGGGGAAACTTTGCAGACAATTACTTTGTATTAGCAGACAGTGACTTTGTAGACAGTGAATTTGTATTAGCACTCTATGGAATTATATGCGTGGTTGGAATCATCGCCCACCTTTTCAAAGATGTAGGTGTTTCCTGCCTTGCTTATATCCGCTTCACTCATTGACAGATTATTCCCCAGGTGCCCATTTTCAACTGAATTTCATGAACTAAATTGCCACATTTCTTGCATATGGCATTTGACTTTATAGACTTTCAAATGAGTTATTGAATGTCATAATTTGTGTGGTGTATTGCTTACACTACAATGAAAATGATAATGACAATTAAGAATATGCTCTATGATAAATTTGATTGTGCTATACGGCCTTGGGCGTGTGAGAGGCACTAGTGGCTGAAAATTGGCCATCTAGCTACAGCGTGTGCCATCTTTGTCAAGATTTCAAGGAGGTCACGGTAGCTGGATTGGACTGAAGGCATTATACAAAATAAAAATAAAAATTTAAAAGCACATTAACATAACAACTGTTTTATGGAGCGTTAACGTAACAACACTTGGTTTGGTTATTTTCTGGACTAAAAAAATCTCTCTGAAAATGACTGTTAGGTTCACAAAATGATTGTGGTTTAGACTGGCTATTTAACCTTTAGCAGATTTTCATGAAACTTTGTAGGGATGGTGAAAATTTTACTGACAGATGTTGGCTTATTTATAAACTTATTAGCCTATGCGATTTTACGTGTACAAACATTATGGGGAAATTATCAAGCGTATCCTCTGTGTGCAACATTCGCTAAGCATGTATTGATCGCGGGCCATCAATCATAACTTCATTGAGGCACTAATTATAATTGATAGTGTTGTAATCGAGACCACAACGTCCAAGACCGAGACCGAGACCGAGACCGAGACCAAGACTGAGGAGGAGATCGTTTATTAATTTGGTATAACAATGAGGTTGCAGTCTTGTATCTAAGGTGTCATCATACAGTGGCATAACTAGGGTCCAATTTGCAAGGGGAAGCATGTCAAAAAGAGGAAGTAATTTTCAATAGTACATGAACTCTGGGGATATCATTTTAAATCATATTTTATGACCGTCCCCTGGATTAACGTTGTACCCATGGGAGGTAATACAGGGGGGAGTGGGAACATGTCCTCCAATAATTATCATGGGGTCCAGTATGACAGGGGTGGTGGGGTGGGAGGTGACGGTAATGGCAAGTGGCTCCAATAATTATCATTCATCAACGCAACCTTCGTATTTTTATATTACAGATATCACCCTTAGTCTATTACGTCTAAGTTTGTTCTCACAGTTTCGTTGGTGCCCATTTATACCCCAGAGGATGTATATCCCCCACTAACTTTTCTGTTTATAATTCTCTATTTTTTATTTAACCTGTTTACTATTTATGTCTGATATCCATTCGCCAAATCTTATTAATATTCAAACTGCTTGGCGCCACCAACGGCTGCTCACAAAAACCCATTAATGTCAAAGACTAAACAACATATTATTATATGACTTATCTTCTTCTTCTTCACAAGTAATAATAATTTCTTTATTTTATCTCTTTATATTGCAAATTATATTTACCCAATGTATTTTCACTAAACAATTAACTGTAAATATTCCATTTAAGAAGATACAGGAGAATGTGTTTTGCGAGTTGCGACATACTATAGTATTTTGAGTCCGGATTCACAAATGTTTAACTTGTATAAAATACCTTTAGTTTTTGGCTTATACTTCTCAATTGATATACGGATATACTATAGTATATCGTACATAAACACACACACACACAAGTCTTTTTCCGTAATTGTGGGGACATACACTCGCTTTTACACACAGTTGTGAGGACCAAAAATGCTATGGGGACATGAAAATGTCCCCACAGATACGGTGTCATGGCCTACCCTTTTCTTATAAGTCCCCACAACCCCGCCAAGGCCTACCCACATTTGTGTACTCGGGAAAGCGAGGACCTATTGTTCTCCCATTGTTATTAGGACTTTTTAGCAACATCCCATAAACCAACATGCCCGATAACCAAGGAGCTATTGTTCCCATTGTTAAAAGTCCTCGGTATTGTGGGTAGACATACCCACAAACACTCACACAAGTGTAATTACATTACCTCTGGAAACCTTCGGAGGAGGTAAAAATGGAAGGGAAAATGTTGCAATATCATTTGTAAAATTTGGTTTTCGTGCGTATAGATTCCACATGCACCCTCCTCCTAAAAAAAGGCCTTTTAAAAAATGATTTGACGTGGATAACATAGGCAGAAATGTTCGGTTCAGTGCCGACAAACGACATAAATAGGGAATGAGGACAACCAGCAACTAACAAAATACCACGATTGAATCATTTTCTGAAATAATAACATTGTACACTTTATTTATAAATTAACCGTTACAAGTAAGAGGAACTAAAACGGGGAAAAACAATAAAACCAATGACTCGGAAGACGAGAAGATGGTCAACTGCGGCCATAACAGTCTCCCCCAAAGAGTTTTGGTTTAATGGTCAACTGATCAAGTGCTGGACAAAGGGTTTTATGTGGTCAAAGACTGCATCCATAACAGTCTCCCCCTGAGAGTTTTGGTCAAAAGGGAAAAACTGATATAATAATTAATATTTTAGCTGGCAAGTGGCGCTTGGGTGAACAAAGAGTAATATTCCTGTAATAGTAAACGTCACGTCTATTAAAAATGATTTCGTTTGAAGTGCTTTCTTCTGAAGTGCATTCAAATTTCTAAAATGATTGTCGTCTGGAAACTGTTTGTAAAATATACAAACATAAACATAAACAGTTTCAACATTAATACACAAAGTTGAAACTTGATGATCATGAACAATATTATGTAGTTAGCTAGAACATGGTAAATACCATTAAATAATTAAATATATCAACTAATTAAATATTTAATTGATAACTTTAAAGAGTCCATGATAAAAGTAAATCAAATCTTACTAAAGAGCCATAATTAATATAATGTTTCTCTCAAACAACGAGAGCTATCATAAATGGTAATTGTTTCAATGTTGAAATGGTATTCACCATTGGTAATTATCTGAAAAGAAATTGAGTGAATTATTATTCTAAAGCTTAATTGGTTTTCAGATGGTATTGATAACAAACGTTATGAACAATTATTCCAGCTGACATTTTCGAGAATACAGGAATTAAAATTCTAATCTGTAATAGATCATCAGCTAATGATCCATTTCCACATCAGAATGAATACAAATAATCTAAATGAATGTTCACTATTTTCTCTACATGACACTACGAAATAAGCTAAGACTGGTACTGGTTTCTGTACATATCTCTTAACTCTATCAAGCCGGTGACATAATGTGTCCCCTATGATTTGTTTTATAAGAAGTCGAAAACACTTCGACCGATCACGCTATAATTTCTGACTTTTTCAAACTATTTAGGACCCTCTCATACCCAAATCAACGATTTCGGGTGT
This sequence comes from Zoroaster sp. YZ-2022, assembly GCA_029582265.1. Classification (NCBI taxonomy): domain Eukaryota; kingdom Metazoa; phylum Echinodermata; class Asteroidea; order Forcipulatida; family Zoroasteridae; genus Zoroaster; species Zoroaster sp. YZ-2022. The sequence continues at coordinate 18,871,650 of CM055819.1, forward strand.
GCATGGTTTCCATGACGACCGTTTATTTTGAACAGGTCTAATTGAATTTCCACATTTTAGTGGTAGGCCTAAATACTCGATTTTTGATACTGTAAGACATTGAATGTGACCGCATTTTGTGAATCCAGTATGGCCATTATTACTTTAATTTAAAATGCAATATTATAATTTGTTTGCCATTTTCATGTTTTCTAAAGGTTTTGGAGAGTATTGTTTCTCAATATATGAATTTACGCCAAACATCATAGTGATCTGGATCTGATTATTTGCCTCTATTGTACTTTTGGGAAATAAATATTCAACAATTATGTTTTGGGGACAAATCAACATTTGGCCAGAGTGACCTTTAGCGGTGATCCACGTCACATTATTGCTTGTACTTACGACAACATCTGTGCCATTTTTGATTGCCCACGGATGAAATTAAGAAACATATTGGGAAAACACTGTTTTTGACCAAATTATAGCAAACAAAAATGGTGATCTATTGAAGTTATTATGACAGCATCCGACAGATTTTGTGGAACTTAGCATCCCTATGAAGTTTAATTAAAATTGGCTAAAAATTAGCGAATATACGTAGCAACCCCCCCCCCCCGTGAAAACGCACAAAAAAACTAAAAAACACGCTTGATAGGGTTAATTTATAAACGGCTATACTGCCTTTAAGTAAAATCCTTAATTTATAATTCAAAAACAAAACATACACAACCTTTGTTTAAACAATTAGAAATTAAATTTTAAAAATCAGAAATGATTATAAACGTATCTAAATATTATAAATTACCATCTTAATACTAACTTACAAGTGTGCCTAGGAGCAAATTACGTTAACTTACGAACCAAAGGCCTTGCCAGTCACATATGTATCATCCAGAAACTGTTGTATTTTTTACCATGATTACTTTGACCTTTGACACCTTTTGATCAAAAAACCAACCTATCATTTCTCATTTCTCAAGTTCCATGAGCAATATGGCCCGGGGGTACAAGCAATATGGCCCGGGGTACAAAAAATGCCCTCCTGTGAATTTGTTGTTTTAACCTCAACTTTTCTACAGGACCCTTCATACCCAAATAACCGATGTGGGATATTCATGGATGACATACAACAGTTAATTTTGCACAGGTCGATTTTCAGTGGCAAATACATTGGAAAATGCAGATTTTAGATACTCGCTGTAAGTCACTGAATATTTGCTTTGGGGATTGTTGTCAACTTCCAAGCACTGAACAAATTGAGTCATGTGACCGCTTCTAATGCATTCAGTGAAGGCAATGATCCAGCCGTTACGTTAAAATGTTGAATTAAAATTTGTAGCATTTTCCTTATTTCCCCCTCTTTTTTTGGTTTATGAACATTTCATTGAGAAATATATGAATACATACCATAAATAGTGATTTGGACATGATTTTGCTACCATAAGTGTACTTTTCGAAATCTTCAAAATCATGTTTTTCATGCACGAAACGATTTAAAATCATAGTAATAACGCCCTCTAGCGGAAATCGCAGTTGTCCTATGTGACGTCATAATATTTTTGTTTACTAAAGACACCATAGTGCCCAGTTTAATGCCACAGGCCAAAAAAGGGTCTCAGGTTTCTGGTCATAGGTCCGGTTCAATTATTTATTTATTTATTTATTTATTTAGTTTTTTGAAAGTGATAGCCTATTATGTTAACATCTATGCAGGCCTAATTGAACACTAATGAAAATATGGGGAAGTTTTTGTTTAACCAAAAATTACAACAAATAGTAAAGCACTCCCAAACGGTGATCTATGCAAATTTCTTGACCTCTTCAAATAGATAAGCTTGTTAAACTTAACATCCCTACGAGGTTTCATGAATATGTTTATTTCTGTCTTTAATGATGTAAATTTTAGGAGTTTTTGGCCGTCGTTGGCTTAGACATGTTGATGCTTTGTAGCAACTGTTGTATAATGTATACAGAAACGGGTTAAATGCCGAGTTAATGGGTAGGATAAACACGGCAATCCAGGCATACATATCAAGACTAATCTTCACCGTCCCGGTCTGAGAAAGAATCCCCATGATGATGACAGGCACCCAACAGAGGAAGTCCGTACCGATTATAAGCGCCATTTTGATCGTCATCTTGATTTCCCGCTGGCGGCGAGCGGTCCCCCTGACACTTTTGGCTGAGCGTTTCACACTGACGAAGATGGCAATGTAGCAACCAAGCACGATCATAAAACACAACATGTTCACGCCGAGAAACAGGACAATAGAGTAGATCCAAGATGGCTCACTTCCATGAGCAACTGGGATCGAAATTTTGGGTAACGACCAACGTATTTTTTTCTCTTTATTGCTAACACTATTCGGATATGTTATTAGAGGGAGCCCAATACACACATCGGATAGTCCATATACCTTCGAATCAGACCTACTTATGACAGTTGGAACAATACTAAGACACGCAGCCACTACCCATATAATGCAGACGATAGCTCTGGATGTTTTCTCCCGAATTTTGATTGCACTGAAGGGAAACATGACGTAGAGGAAACACTCGATACTGATAATGGTGACGAAGAAGACAGATGCCTCACTTGATAGCACCGACAGCACCCCAGCAATCTTGCAAATTGCACTAGACCGCCAACTCTCCGCTCCTTTAAAGTACGTCTCCCCAAATTGCAAATCTGCAATCGCAATGATTAGCATATAAACACCCATCATCAGATCAGATATAGCTAAATTGCCCACTAACAACGAGTGCGTCTTATTCTCACGTGTTTCTTTGCGTTTTCGATACCGCCATATAACAACAACTGAATTACCAATGAGGGCGCTAAGACCAATAATCCACATGAACACTCTGAGTACTTGGTTCCTCATCAGACTGCCACATTGGTCTAATGGTGACTTTAACTCTATGGTCTTGCAATTAGAATAATTAAAAGCAGGAATAACTGAAATAAACTCACAGCAGAGACGGTAGTCATCGACAAACCTAAAATAAAAACACATGTTAGAAAATGACATTTAGCAATGGGCCGGATAAATAAAAAGTAGCAATTGCTTTTACTAGTCATTTTCTTAAATCTTCATTAATAAAAGTGAGCAATTACTTGCAAGTAATTGCTTCCAGTAGTTAGCAAAAGCAATTGCTATGATTTTTAAGCAATTACTAGAGAGATTAGCACTTGCTTGGAAGCATATAAATAAACCAGACCTTTTACTAATGACTTGTAGCACTTGCTAATATTTTTACAAGCTAAATGAGGAGCTTACGCATTTGCTAACACTTGCATGTTGCATTGGGCCGGATAAATAAAAAGTAGCAATTGCTTTTACTAGTCATTTTCTAAAATCTTCATTAATAAAAGTGAGCAATTACTTGCAAGTAATTGCTTCTAGTAGTTAGCAAAAGCAATTGCTATGATTTTTAAGCAATTACTAGATAGATTAGCACTTGCTTGGAAGCATATAAATAAACCAGACCTTTTACTAATGACTTGTAGCACTTGCTAATATTTTTACAAGATACTAAATGAGGAGCTTACGCATTTGCTAACACTTGCATGTTGCATTACTCCTGCCATCATGGCCGAGTTTATGCATGTAAGGGAACATGAAAAGGTGTACAATGAAAGAATAAATCGTGATGAAGTCAATCCTACCAGATACCGGAAATTATTTCGGTTCAATTATGAAAATTTGGAGTGGCTAGCAGCAGTCGAAGTACTTGGTTTGAAACCAGCAGAAATGGCGCATGGCATCTTCGTAATAGTCGGGTTTTCATCCCCTTTGAAGATGTTGTACAGATCTTGTTCCCATGGAACCAAAACAATCTTCCTATTTCCTGTTTGCATTCCATCTGTTTTCTTCTTCACTTGACTTTTCATGTTTGCTATCTTTTTCAAAATTTGCTTCTCATCCATGGCTTTACCTGTGTTGGTAGCAATTGACATTTGTGCTTTTTTAAGTGCATTTTCCTTCATGTCTTTTACCCCCGGCAACAGACTTTTCTCGATTAGAACAGGGTACTCTTTGATTATACTAACGAACAGTTCGTTCAAAGATTGCTCACTATTTGTACCACTCCCCAATTCTTCGGCAGCATCCATGTTGCTAACACATGCCTCATATACAACCACTAGGCTAATCGGAACTGACCTCCCATCATTGTTATACCCATAAGCAATTGCTAACCCACCCAAGCAACAGGTGCTAGTCAAAGAAGAAGGTTATTTATACATTTTTAAGCAATTGCTTAACCTTGAGCTTTTACTTGTTAAGCAATTGCTATTGCTTGAGCTTTTACTAGATAAGCAATTGCTAACTTTTATTTATCCGGCCCATTACTCCTGCCATCATGGCCGAGTTTATGCATGTAAGGGAACATGAAAAGGTGTACAATGAAATAATAAATCGTGATGAAGTCAATCCTACCAGATACCGGAAATTATTTCGGTTCAATTTTGAAAATTTGGAGTGGCTAGCAGCAGTCGAAGTACTTGGTTTGAAACCAGCAGAAATGGCGCATGGCATCTTCGTAATAGTCGGGTTTTCATCCCCTTTGAAGATGTTGTACAGATCTTGTTCCCATGGAACCAAAACAATCTTCCTATTTCCTGTTTGCATTCCATCTGTTTTCTTCTTCACTTGACTTTTCATGTTTGCTATCTTTTTCAAAATTTGCTTCTCATCCATAGCTTTACCTGTGTTGGTAGCAATTGACATTTGTGCTTTTTTAAGTGCATTTGCCTTCATGTCTTTTACCCCCGGCAACTGACTTTTCTCGATTAGAACAGGGTACTCTTTGATTATACTAACGAACAGTTCGTTCAAAGATTGCTCACTATTTGTACCACTCCCCAATTCTTCGGCAGCATCCATGTTGCTAACACATGCCTCATATACAACCACTAGGCTAATCGGAACTGACCTCCCATCATTGTTATACCCATAAGCAATTGCTAACCCACCCAAGCAACAGGTGCTAGTCAAAGAAGAAGGTTATTTATACATTTTTAAGCAATTGCTTAACCTTGAGCTTTTACTTGTTAAGCAATTGCTATTGCTTGAGCTTTTACTAGATAAGCAATTGCTAACTTTTATTTATCCGGCCCATTGTGTAGCCTTCCGTGTATGTTGCATGTTAAAAAGGTGGTGAAAGACTCACCTTTTCAATGTAAACATAAATTAAAATGAAAATCCAACTATTGTGAATGAAACTATATAGCCTACATATCGTTGAGCCAAAATTTCCACAGACTGATAAATCGTAATTCCTTGCTTGATCCTCGTGCACATTGCAAGCCGATTTGCGTGATGCAAATTACGGAAGACAAAATACTGCAAAACTGACTTCTCCAGATAATTACTTCCCCAGATAATTATTGTCAATCAATGTCACAACCACACTGAACAAAATTAAGCCATGTTATTTCCCCAATTTTGCTGTGTTCAGTTTAATAATGCAGCTATGTAGATTGTTCGAATATAAACTACACAGTCACTATAACTCACAGTCAATATAAGGAACGGAAAATGTGAAAGGTGATCACAAGCAAGATTTATGTCTAAAACTAATACACTGAACAAAAACTATCACAAACCTAACAAAAAATCTTGAAATTGGCACAAAAAGTTTAAATTGCATTTTAAAGTAATTAGTATTTACCACAAGGTGTTCGTGATTACCATGGCAACCACGAGCACCCAACATCTATATAAGATATTATTTTAAAAAGATACAAGCGCCACATGGAGTGCCATGGTCGAGCGGTTTAGTGCATCGGATTTGTGTTCTGATGGCTGAGTCGTCAGAATGTGGGTTCGAATCCCAACCGTGACCATGGTGCTTGTGTCCTTGAGCGAGACACTTTACCATAATTGCTTCTCTCCACCCAGGGGTAAATGGGTACCTGTGAGGGCAGAGTTGGTTGTTGTGTTTGATTAGCCCATATGCGCTGTAATGGCAGCAATTGAGCTGTATACTCCCCAGGGAGCTGAGATGGATTCAGGAATGATTTATGAGCCTGATTAACAGGGGTAATAATATAATGCGCCTTGAGCACCAGTTTGGTGGATACGTGCGCTATATAAGTCCACATTATTATTATTATTATTAAGCGGAGGGAACATTGTGCCCCCACTCCCCCACCCCAGGCTTGATAGGGCTAAATACAGGGTACAATAATGTTTGAAGTTTGAATTAGTTATACGTGATCGAGCAGTTGCTTTCATCATTCACTTACAGTTTTTTGAGGCTCACAAGGTCATTCAGTGCTCCTTCATGGACATCAATTAGGTCATCAGTGGATGTATTACGTCTGATCAGCACCCTGGTAAATAAATAAGGTAAATACATACCCTAATGTAAGACGGGGGAAATTTAAGATGACATGCAGTGTGTTGATCTGTTAAGTCTGAAATCTGAACAAAACCAGTATGCAGATAGAAGCGATCATGGACTGCGGTAGCCCTATTTTAACCACACTTCACCACATTTCAAACCCAAGATGCAGACAATATTATAAAAAGAGAAGAACAATGCAGTGTCTTACAAGGTTTTCAGCTGCGCGAGTCCGTCAAAGGCCTTGCTTCGTACTATTTTCAGAGGAATATTCCTGACATCCCTTGAAAACAATCAAATAATATTAAATGTAGTTAACAGTTCGTTTCAGAACTAATTACTACTCAATTGAGAATTTCACATGCATGATGTCACCGCAGTCTTTACTTATCGTTTTCACCATGCAAATCTACAAATAATACTGAATATTAATTTACTCCGCGTGTCAAGGTGGATCCAGACATCAGATGGAAGGAAGCTGAATTTTGAAATACATGAGAAAAGTTGACGAAAGTGGCCCAACTTTAACGCCTCTTAAATCGCTTCAGATGGGTGGGTTGGGTGGGTTAATTTTGTTTATCCACGTCACGATGCTACACATCGCATCGATATTTTTCAGCAGTCGGAGGGGGGGGGGGGACAAGATGGAAGGTGCTAAATCAGAGAAGTGTATGTTTCGCTCCACCCAGGCCTTCTTTTGAATCCACCAGTGTGTATTTAATTTTTGTAATAAAAGTAACAATCTTATTCAATGCAAACAACTTTCACATATACATTATTTTTTTCCGGTTTCTTTAAAGATGGCGCACGGTAACTCGTAAAAGATAATAACACTGTTGTATACTATTTGCTAAATATGTTTGGTATGGAGCAACATTTTTGAAAGTCCCAGTAAATTAACAACTCAGATTAATTTATGGCGGGACGTTTTAATCCTTACGTGATCACGTTGGTAATTTGTCATGTAATTTGTCATTTGGCAGGTACCGGCCTGACGTATGCGTACTGTACACACTAATAGCTATAGGACTAGGAAACTATACACTCGATTCTACAGTACACCGATGTGATATTTCGGCATATTAAAATAAATGTAAACATTGACACTGGAACGTGAAAACAGCCCCTGAAAGATGTCATAATTTGCAATTTATGAAGAAATTACGAAATCAAGTAACTGGATCAAGTAACAATATGGATAACGAGGTTGTAACTCAGAAAATGGTCAGAAATATCAACAACAAAAATGCATCGAACGACATGAAGATTTGCGTCAAAATATTGGCTTAAACATATTCTGCTTCTACACCGGCTTTATGTTTACTATACAGCTGATGGTTTTGATTAAGGTTACATTTTATTTTGTAAGAATATAGGCCTACAGGTACAGAATATGATGAAGCATGGTTCATAAGTATGTTATTTATTTGAAATATCTTACAAGGTTGTCAAATTTACTAGATCCGAGAAGCAGGAAGCGTTCAAGCTGACGATCATATTGTTTGAAATGTTTCTGGAATAAAAATAAATAAAAAGGTTTGTCATGTCAAAGTTTATAAACCTTCAAAGTGAAAACATACCAATTTAACACGTTGCAATGCATGCGTATGGCATTACATGTATACAATCTTTATTTCACTTTATCATTGCATATAAAGAGGAATAGAAAACGTGTTCTCTTACTAAATATCTTTTGATACACCGTGTGCAATAATACACCAGCGTTTAGTTCATAGAGTGCGCCATGAGAATGTGATCCAATCCTATAATGAAAACAACTGAATTGGAAAAATTGGTCTGATATCATTTTTATGGGTCGAATGATTATAGACCCACTATGACTCGTACCGAGAGAGCCTATAGTGCACAATTATTTATCATTTTTCGTGGCACTGATACAGCAGATTGTAATTTTGTCAGATTGTCAAATAATTATTAACCCCATAGGGCCTGTGCTTAGAAGCGTTCTCGCATGCTGAGGGAGGACACAGTACCCTCTTTCTGATCGTCTGACACCTTGTACATACAATTATTTGCCGTATCATGACAGCGTTATTTTATGTTTGACAGTATCAAAAACCTGGATTTCCAATGAATTTACCAATGAAAAGCTGAAAGTCAACCGGGCCTTTGTTAAATTCATGGTTGCCATGAAAACGATGAGCATGCCATATCGGAATGGGTGATTTTCGTACGAATAGTTAGGAAATAAAAATGTAGCAAAGTTGCACAATAATGACAAGTTCAACGACACAGGAAAGTTGCAGAATTTTTTCCCACATGATATTTTTATACGTACTGCACAACAAAGTCCGCCAAAACGAGGCAATAAATTGTAGGCTATGTGTGTAATGCTCTCGAGCAAACCAACCACCTATAATATGCCATTTAAAAACACCTACATCCGTAAACCTCTGCAACTCATCATACGTGCAGAAACTGTTTCCAATTCGGAAATAAATTCTTCCTCTACAAAATCAGAGCATACGAAACGTCGAGTTGTACCACCAGTTCTTTTCAGAACTAATTACTACTCAATTGAGATTCCACATGGTGTCACCGCAATTAGTCTTACTTATCATCCTCACCATGCAAAGCTACAAGTTTTATCTAAAAAGTATGTGACGTAACTCCACGATCTCGAAAATCTAATCTTACAACAGCAATACAGTGGCTCTATAGAGGTGACGTTTTAGTCATCTATAACGGCAAAGATTTTAAAACTGTCAGAAATGCTGTGAATGAAATGCATCCTATATAGCCTCAAATTCACCTATGAGATCTCGGAAACATCCCTCGCAAGGAATATGCATCTTTACAATGTTTAATACTGGTCTAAAAGTCTGAAAAGTGTACACCATCGTTTATATAAAATATTAAAGTTTAATGAAATACATAAGTATAATGACCATAGGTGATAATCTGCTACACTCCTTTGGCAAGAACTTGGTGTTCAGCTGAATCAGCAGCACTGATTCCTTGGCCGCTGGGTATTGTAGATGCAACATAAACCAGACTCTAGTAAGTGGATCACCAAGTAATCACTGGATCACCAAGTAATCACTGGATCACCAGGCTAATTTGTTGTATAGTTTGTCTGACCGTTTTAATTAGGAATTTCAGGGATCCAAAGTGGTTAGTGCATGACTGAAATTGATGACATGAAAAGTTGTTATTGTAGACCCTGAAATGTTCCTGGGGCAATTTTAATTAAATTGTTGTTCTGCAGGAATCTTAGATAGGAAAACAAAGTAGGGTTAAAGCATTGTATTAACGGCACTGTATTTCGTTATCTTTTTGGCATTAATATAGTATACATCAAACAATTTATTTATTAAAATGTTCAGCTCATTACTTTGTTTAGAAAATAGCGAAATAAAATAGTGCAATTGGATACAAATATTTCGATCTAAAGACACAAACTTTGTACTTCCTCTAATTTTGTAAAAAAGAGAAAATTCAGTCAAAAATAAAATATGGCTGGTTCCTGCATGTTTGCAATTTATAACAAGTAAGTTTTTTTTCTCCAAATACTGTCATTACATATAATCATTTATCAGTATGATTTTTGGTTAAAATATACATTAAACAGATAATCTGTACAAATGTTGATGATTACGTTGTGTCGTACGTAGAAAACAGTGAAAATGCATTCATAATGTTTGGTCAGCAGAACAACGTCTAATTTGTTTGTCGTGAGATGTAATTTCAATCAGGAGAAATTGGTGGCTCGATGTTGCGTGATTACAATTCATGACATGAATACTTACAAGAATATGAGATTTTGTAGACCAACAAATGCTCTTGGAGCAATTGCACTGATTTGGTTGTTTTCCAGCTGTCTAAGATGTGAAAAAGTAGGGTTAAAACAAAGATAATTAAATCCCGTTAATATGATTATTTTCATCAATGATCTTAGATTTTCCTGAAATCATACGTCGAAACGTTTTTCGTCCATTAATTTGAGAAAATTAAATTTACAAATGTGACGGCTTAGAAATTATTAAGTTAGAATTTAACACCCCCGTTTATTTGTTAGCTCATACTTACCTTTATTACGTAATCATTTCTTTACTTTCTACATTATTCAAATTAGGGAAGCGCCCTCAACGATTGCATTTCTATCGCGCGCTTCCACCTTCACACTGTTTTCTGTTGAAGATCCATTAACATGTCTTCGTCTTCATATCGTTTTCAGGCCTACTCTTTTATTATATTTTCAACTTATATTTCAAAAATATCATTTATCTAAACTTAGATCTACACTTTCATCAACATTAATACTTTCAGATGATCTGTACAAATGTTGATGATTATGTTGTGTAGTACGTAGAAAATAGGTAAAATGCATACATAGATTTGATCGGCAAACATAAACTACGCACTTCATCTAATTTGTTTACAATGAGACATAACTTCAGTCAAGAGAAATCGGTGGCTCGATGCTAAGTGATTGAATTTCATGACATAAATACTTACAATTCTTCGAGATTTTGTAGACCACCAAATGTTCCTGGAGCAATTGCACTGAATTGGTTGTTTTGCAGCCGTCTAAGATGGGAAAAAGTAGAGTTAAAACAAAGATAATTAAATCCCGTTAATATGATTATTTTCACCAATGATCTTAGATTTTCCTGAAAGCATACTTGGTGAAATATTAGTGATTGGTCAAAAACTGAAAAATGTTTCCACCTGCAGCTCATAGAAAATGAAATCACGAGGTACGGTTAAAAACATCGTGTTTAAGCAGATATTGGCATACATCGGTACATATCCATCAATTTTCTCAGATTTTCCTAAAGTCACACTTTTTGAAACGTTGTCATGTATATCAAATAAGTTGAAATAATTGAACAAGTTGTATAAGATTCACTCATTTTAGAAAATTAAATTTACAAATGAATCTCGATAGACAAGTGCATCGAAATATAATAACAAAAATACTAGTTCGTTGTCCTATAGCCCTCCAATGAATAAGTGTGATAAAGTGTGAAAATTTGTAAATAAATTTAAAACGAACAATACAAATTTCCTCATTGGAGACAATTTATTTCATGAGTATGCTTAACTTTATGATTGAAGATATACATTAAACAACTGATCCGTGAATAATGTAGCTCATTATTTTGTTTCGTTAAAGATAAAAAAGTGAAAATGCATACAAATATTTCGATCGGCACCAAACACAAACTTCGTACTCCCTCGAATTTTATTTCGTCGTCATGCGTAAATTCAGTTAAAATTAATGTATAGCACTGCTAAGCATAAGCTTTTACAAAATCCCATCGGGTCGAACTCCACTGAGAAACGAGAAACGACGCAGGTGGTTGTTGGCGTTTCGCTGAGAAAACTGGAGCAAAAAACTTATTTTTGATTTTGGTATCAAAATATGTGTCGCGGAATTGGAAATATTTTGGAGTCTCAGTATGTACAAATACAACCATACACTGTAATCATGGCTAGGTGAGGGAACTGCTCAGCCGACGACGACAAGACCGTGTTTTCTGATTGGTGGTATGAGCGCGCATCATTTGGTATTTTGGTATTTGGTATTTTGTGACGTCAAAAGGTCACATCATATAAATATGATTTTTGGTTAAAATCAGATATACCGGGGTACATTAAACAGATTGTCTGCTTTCTTTCCCCCCCCCCCCCAAATGTTCTCATTACATATAAACATTTAGGCCTATATAGGCCTCAGTATGATTTTGGGTTAAAATCAGATTAAAAAGATGATCTGTACAAATGTTGATGATTCCGTTGTGTCGTACATAAAAATACATAGATTTGATCGGCAAACATAAACTACGCACTTCATCTAAATTGTTTGCAATGAGACGTAACTTCAATCAAGAGAAATCGGTGGCTCGATGCTGCGTGATTGAAATTCATGACATGAATACTTACAAGGTTTGAAGACTTTGTAGACCATCAAATGTTCCGTTTGCAATTTCACTGATTTTGTTGTTGTACAGGCATCTATGATGGGTAAAAGAAAGTAGGGTTAAAACAAAGATCACAATAGCCTGCTAATAGGGCTATTTTTCACCAATGTTCTTAGATTTTCCTGAAAGCATACGGAGAAATATTAGTGATGGATCAAAACCTAGAAAAATGCTTCCGCTTGCAGCTCAATATGCAGAAAATAAAATCACGAAATAGGATTAAAAAATCTTTTTAAAGTGGTAGAGGCCTACATGGGTATATATCCAGCAATGTTCTCAGATTTTCCTGAAATCATATGAAACGCTGTCACGGTATGAAACAAGTTAAACAATTTTCCTGCCAGAAGTTCACTCATTTTAGAAAATTAAATTTACGAATGAATCTCTATAGACAAATTTTGACTGCATCGAAATATAAAACATAAACATATCAGTTCGTTGACCTTCAATAAATAAGTGTGACATAGTGTGACAATTTGTCCATAAATTAAAAAACGAACAACCCAAATTTACTCATTAGAGACAATTTATTATATGAGTAGGTTCAACTTTATAATTGAAGATATACATTAAACAACTGATCCGTATAAAAATGTAACTCATTACATTGAAATATAAAACATAAATATTCAAATGTGAAAATGCATATACAAAATAATAATTTCGATGAGCACGACACACGAACTTCGTACTTCCTCTAATTTTGTTGCGTCGTCAGGCGTAAATTAAGTTAAAATTAATATATGGCAGGTTCTTGCTTGATTGAAATTGATGATAAGTAAGTACGCTTTTGTAGACAATTTAAATGTTGTGGGTGAAAGTATACTAATATTGTTGTTGTCCAGACATCTATGATGGGAAAACGAAGTAGGGTTTAAAAACATTGTATTGAAACACACATAACAACAATTATCCTACCTGAAGTTCACATAAGCCTCTTTTAGAAATTTAAAATAAGCATTGAATCTCGATAGACAACACTTGAGTGTATCGATGTAAAATGGGATAAGTTTTTCCAAATGTTCTCATTACATTTAACCATTTGTATAAATATGATTTTTAGTTAAAATCAGATATACATTAAACAGTTAATCTGTACAAATGTTGATGATTACGTTGTGTCGTACCTAGAAAATAGTGAAATGCATACATAGATTTGATCGGCAAACATAAACTACGCACTTCATCTAATTTGTTTACAATGAGACATAACTTCAGTCAAGAGAAATCGGTGGCTCGATGCTAAGTGAATGAATTTCATGACATAAATACTTACAATTCTTCGAGATTTTGTAGACCACCAAATGTTCCTGGAGCAATTGCACTGATTTGGTTGTTTTCCAGCCGTCTAAGATGGGAAAAAGTAGGGTTAAACAAAGATAATTAAATCCCGTTAATATGATTATTTTCACCAATGATCTTAGATTTTCCTGAAAGCATACTTGGTGAAATATTAGTGATTGGTCAAAAACTGAACAATGTTTCCACCTGCAGCTCATAGAAAATGAAATCACGAGGTAGGGTTAAAAACATCGTGTTTAAGCAGATATAGGCATACATATCCATCAATTTTCTCAGATTTTCCTAAAGTCACACTTTTTGAAACGTTGTCATGTATATCAAATAAGTTGAAATAATTGAACAAGTTGTATAAGATTCACTCATTTTAGAAAATTAAATTTACAAATGAATCTCGATAGACAAGTGCATCGAAATATAATTACAAAAATAATAGTTCGTTGTCGTATAGCCCTCCAATGAATAAGTGTGATAAAGTGTGAAAATTTGTAAATAAATTTTAAACGAACAATACAAATTTCCTCATTCGTTTAAATTTTTATGAGTATGCTTAACTTTATGATTGAAGATAAGATATACATTAAACAACTAATCCGTGAAAAATGTAGCTCATTTCTTTCTTTCGTTAAATATAAAACAGTGAAAAAGCATACAAATATTTCGATCGGCACCAAACACAAACTTCGTACTCCCTCGAATTTTATTTCATCGTCAGGCGTAAATTCAGTTAAAATTAATGTATAGCACTGCTAAGCATGAGCTTTACAAAATCCCATCGGGTCCGAACTCACTGAGAAAGGAGAAAACGACGCCGGTGGTTGTTGGCGTTTCGCTGAGAAAAACTGGAGCAAAAAACTTATTTTTGGTTTTGGTATCAAATGTATCGCGGAATTGGAAATATTTTGTAGTATCAGTATGTACAAGTACAACCATACACTGTAATCATGGCTAGGTGAGGGAACTGCTCAGCCGACGACGACAAGACCGTGTTTTCTGATTGGTGGTATGAGCGCGCATCATTTGGTATTTTGGTATTTGGTATTTTGTGACGTCAAAAGGTCGCATCATATAAATATGATTTTTGGTTAAAATCAGATATACCGGGGTACATTAAACAGATGGTCTGCTTTCTTTTTTCCCCAAATGTTCTCATTACATATAAACATTTATGCCTATATAGGCCTCAGTATGATTTTGGGTTAAAATCAGATTAAAAAGATGATCTGTACAAATGTTGATGATTCCGTTGTGCCGTACACAAAAATGCATACATAGATTTGATCGGCAAACATAAACTACGCACTTCATCTAAATTGTTTGCAATGAGACGTAACTTCAATCAAGAGAAATCGGTGGCTCGATGCTGCGTGATTGAAATTCATTACATGAATACTTACAAGGTTTTTAGACTTTGTAGACCTTTAAATGTTCCGTTTGCAATTTCACTGATTTTGTTGTTGTACAGGCATCTATGATGGGTAAAACAAAATAGGGTTAAAACAAAGATCACAATAGCCTGCTAATAGGGCTATTTTTTACCAATGTTTTTAGATTTTCCTGAAAGCATACTTGGTGAATTATTAGTGATCGGTCAAAAACTAGAAAATAATGCTTCCACCTGCAGCTCACTAGGCTCACCTGCAGCTCACTAGGAAATAAAATCACGAACTAGGATTAAAAACATCGTTCTGAAGTGAAAAATCGGTTTCTTTTTGGGGTAAA
>CM055819.1:18887451-18912261 GCA_029582265.1 Zoroaster sp. YZ-2022
GGCGTAAGCCCATTACAGGAAAATGTAATGAACTAAACATTATTTCCACAATACTATGAGTATTACCCAGAATTACAATTGCCTTGTTAATAATAGTGCCCACTTACCTTGAAGCTGTAGATATTCTGATTCAAAATATGCCAACAGATAAGATGTAAGCTGTTTAATCTGTACCCGGTTTAGTTAATGGTGTGCGTCATATAAATCACATCTAGTTCGTTGTCCGTGCGATTCTTTCAATCCAGCACATTACTGTAATAGTGATAATGTATTTTGTTTTTTATAAATAAACATAGGTTGGTACAAGCCTAAACATATCTCACGATATGCTAAAGAACGTTAATTCTATCACCGTGGACAAATGGATTAAAACTATTCCAAGAAATTGCGTAAAATAGAGTGACGACTAATTATAAAGATTCAGACTTTGTCAAACTCGGCACGAAACTGAAAATTTATACAAAAAAAAAATATATAGAAAGTTGTGGATGCTAGATGTGTTGTATGATTTATTATAAAATTTTTTTTTTTTATTTAAAAACGATTAAGAAGCAGAAAAAAAAGATTGGAAAATGATAATAAAATACATTATTTTTAAGTTGCAGGTATTTATTTCTGAATAACATAAAACATATATGACATGGGGTCAAGAAAAATAAAATTGATGTTTATATTGATTAAAAAGAGGTTACGAAACGAAATTGATACAATTGTGTTATTAGTAAAAATAATACAAATGTTGATGAAGTTTATAAAAAGATAAAACAAGAGTAAGAGTGGGTACCAGTTAGTGTTTGGTAAATGAAACTACAACAAGAATTAAATGAAGGGTAATAGAAGAATAGTTGTGATTGCTAGTTGGTATAGTGACGATGAACAGTGTATAGAGGGCGCGCACGCAGTAAACATTATGTTATATTGACTGTGTGTGTACACATAACCACTTGTATGCAGGATGCATAGTACAAACGTCGCGCGCGGTCAATAAACTATATGACACACTAAATAATGGACACAAGATGTACCAGTATGATACTACCATAAGAAATGAAAGCTAAAAGGAAATACAAAAATAAAAACTACCAAGACGAGCAATTAAAACAACGATAGTTTAAAGAAAAGGATAATATATGAAAATTTAAACAAACTTAGTGAAATCAATGTGAACCGACGACGATGAAATGTGAGAGAACCGAACTGGCCTAGTATGAGTACTAGTACCGTATTAGTACTACAGTAGTAACTAGTACAACAAGATGGAAACAGAAAGGGGCAATGGTGGACAGCGAATCAATACACTGAAATAACGGGACATGAGGAAGCCGTGAATGCCAGCATATATGGAGGGTGAAAGGGCAAGCGAAAAGAAAACAAAGATGTAATAAAGGAAAAGGTCGACAACAAATTTAAACTAAAAACACTAGAGGTCCATTACTAAGTTATTAAAATACCTTAGCAAAGATAATGAAAAAGGAGACGTTGAGAGGTGTATTGATATATGTATTATGTGAAACAGTTTAATTAAGCCAAGTGATTTAATCTTAATTTGAGTTAAAGTAAAATTATCAAAACTTTTAAAAGGTATTACGTTGGACTAAGAAACATTAAATTTATTAAAGACTAAAGCTAATAATACAATATAAAATAATTGTTTGAAAATAAAATAAATAAGTTAAAGAAATTATAAGAATACTAAATTGACTTTATAAAATTTGTTATTCACAGATGGAGTAGCGATGGACAAGTGTAATGTCATGGACGACGTGTGTGATATATGAAAATAATTTAGCTGTAGTGATGAAACTATGGAGAACAGTATAAAAGACAAATGCTGTAGTGAACTTATGGAGAACAATATAACCAAGACAACGATGCTGTAGTGAACTTATGAGAACAGTATACAAGACAAATATAGCACAGTAATGAAAGGCAAAACGGTTATGTGTAAAAATGCGAGGAGGAAAAACAACAGTCAGGCTCAGTGATTGAAAAATTGCAAGAACTGAATGATGATGGAAAACATGGAAAATTACATGTTGATTGTGATACTACTTTTCAATTAGGCCCTAATTATTCCAGGAAGTACAGGATGTGTCAAAAATTGTGACGAGAAAAAATGAAAAATGTAATAATATGAGAAAACGCCCTGAGGAAAAAAATGCATGGATGGAAATATCAATGCTGATACTGGACAGATAAAGAAACAATACATGGATGATGCAAAAAAGTAGAGTCTAATAATTTAAGGTTTGAAAGGCAGATTTTCTTATGAAGTTTTGCTACTGAAGTACAGAAACAGTTGTTTAAGTTTGATATCATTAGATGAGAACTATAAACATATGAAAAACGGTTCTTGACTAAGATGTTTGTATGTTGGTTAATAACACTTACGAGCATAGAAAACTATTATTACTGGTTTTGTTAAACTTAACAGTACAAAAAATAGGTCCTTAACGTTACAATTAGACAAAAAAAGGTTTGCGGGAAAAAGAGTATGATGATATTTATAAGCTTAAAACATGTTAATAAAGACCTATGAGAAACCGCATTTGGGGAGTCTAATTGAAAATAGTTTTAAGATAGTGGTTATATTCATTGATGGATACAGGATGAGTGGGTTTTATAACGATGACATTCACGCTAATAATGCTAGAAAATAATTGGGAGGTTGTGATTGGAGAGTGAAATTAATATAACTGAATTTTTGGAATGGTTTCTGATAAATAAAGAAATTTAATTTATTATTTAAAGGAAGTAAAATGAGTCAAAAAACAGAGGCTGGAGGGTCTAAAAATTAATGGTTTTATTATTAATAGTAAAAGTGATTGAAGTATGAATTTAGGAGTGAAACAGGGTGAGGGCATTAATGACATATTTATGGCTAAAATTAATAGAGTTACAGAGGTGATTAAGAGACCAAATATCAATATATCTGACAAAAATAAATAAGAAATTAGGGTTTGTTGAAATTTTTGAAAAAAAGGAAATTCTCTGTACAAAGCTAAAAATTAAGTTAGCAATTTGTGCTTTTGAGTGATAGCTACCCATTTGAACACCGATATTTTGTTTAAAGAAAAGAGTACCTACTGAAAAATTGCTATATTTACAAGTGAATTTATAAAGTTTGAAAAATAATTAAAAATTCAAAAGGGTAATCCTACTAAAATTAAGTAACCTTAAAAAGAAGAGTATCATGGATGTCACATGGAGTAACTATTGGTGCTTCAAAGACTTTCAAAATCAAAAGAAATGAGGAAATGTCATCAAAATAATTAATGTCTAAGGTCTTGATTTGGTCGATAAGTTGATTAGAACTAATTAATGATAAGCCAGGAAAGTTAAATTCTGGCAAATTTATCTTCAAACCTGCTTGAGAATATCTAAATAAAAACCAAAGTGCTTTAGAAATAGGGGTAATCCAACTATGAGCAGTAATAATGGGACTGACCTTTAAGTTTGATTCGTTAGATGGACAAGGTGGAGTTTAATTTGTGAACTTTTGGGAGAATATCCACTAGAAGGACTTTAATTATTTTAAGTTTAAGGAAGGATGTTATTTCTTTGAAGTCTGAATCTGCTGCTTTAGGAAAGATCGTTGTTGTCTGTAAATAATGGAAATAGATGTCTTGTTTGGCTGAGTGTTATGAGAAGTAAAGTGACTTGATGTTAGTGTTAAAACGACCCTAAAGATGTGTATGTCTGCAGTTAATTTGTCTCTTATATTCATTTATGTACCATGATGTGTTGCAAATACACCAAAACATATTTTGTCGGAGATTCTAATAATGATGTATTTATTACTGGAAAAGGAATGTTGAATATCTTTAATATCTTTGTAATGTAACGTTATGAAGGCGATTGGGATTTAATTTTAAAACGTTGGAAAGTTATGTGGAATTATTCCATTAGATTCTTCTAGTGTTGCCTGGATGTAACTAGATATGTGTTATTATATATTTTTGGATGACAGAGAAGTGAGTTGAGATGTTTATTAGTATATTTGCTTGTTAAGTCTGAAATTAAAATGGTATTGTCTGTGGATGGTTTATGTAGGTATGAAATGAGATGTTTTCTTTAGATGCTAGTTTTTTTAGAGAGGAGGATTAATTTGTGATGATGTGAGTTTAACCCAATTCAGGAGATCTTCTGAAAGGAAGTGGGGATGAAGGATGGACCTTTATTGATAATTTGTTGGATACGTTTGGGGATGTTAATTGAAGTAAAATTATGATGAATTAGGTGAATTAGTAGAGATTTCATTGATGATGATTTTATCGATGGCTTGATTTCTAAGGGACGATGAGTTCAAATTAAAAATTCATTGTGAATTAATTTTACGTTGGTTTAATTACAGGCAATAAGCTAAAATGATAATTCAGAGATAATGAGACGAAGGCGTGAATGACGATTCCAGTGGTTTAGATGGTCGAGGGAGGAAATCAGATTTCCAGAGCGATAAAATGTAATTCCTAGTTATTGGAAATATTATCAAGGTTGACTTTGGCATTATTAATTAATTTATTTAAATTGTCGATACCTAATCTCTGAGGTTATTCAGGGTTGATGAACTATAGTTTGGTGTGTTTTCTATGACGCATTGATGAATTTGATTAAATTAAGTTAGAAGTTTATGGAGTTTTGGTATGGAATTCATCTAAAAAATTAAACATCGTATTTATTAGTCTACCAGATTGATATAATTTTTGAAATAATAATTTTTTAGAACGAAGCCAAAGTTTTCCATTTAATTGAAGTTATGACATTTTGATTTTATCAAAAATGTTTTACTAAGAGGCGAGATGATGGCATAAATGAAAGGATAACAATAAATGATATAAAATATGAAAATTACTTTTACCAGGAAAACTTAATTTAAAATTCTTTGAAATAAAATACTACACAAACTAAGGAGGTCGTCAAGCCAAGTTGTTACTGTCAGGCCTGGATGCCAGACCTTGTAGCAACAAGGTATAAGGCGATAATAAAAATTTTAATTTTTTTTTTTTTTTTAAGGGGTTGAGTAATAACAATATAATTACTGAAGAGCTTGGGGTTGTGGCAATAGGTTTAGAATAATCAGAGTGAACTAATCAAGTGGAGTGAATTATACTAACTGGCGCATATGTAGGATGTATGAAAAGAGACAACGTAGAAAAACTAAGTTGATGAATTGATCTGGGTGTATAATTAAAATCATAATTGGTGATGAACGAAAAGGAAAAGGAAAAATAAAGAAGAAGAAGACTTAAAATAAAAATTGTGGTTATGTAAAAGTGGATTAATGTAAAACAGAAATAAGACAGGAAAAATATAAATTTTAAATGTTATTAACACGAAAAGTAATGTAAGGGTTAAGAGGATGTAAAGCCAATAAGAGTTCTTAAACAGCCTTTTTTTTAATTTTAAAATTTTTATTTTTTAAGGAAAAATAGCATGACTCGTCAGGTGCAGTATGCTATAAGGCTATAGGCAGGTTTCGTCTCATGAGACTGCACAAATGGGTATGGGACACAGGGGGCATGTGTTTCCCATTGGCACCAGCTTCCCCTCCCCCCGCTCAAAATTTGGATTCCTAAGCAAAGCATAATGGCCTGTAAAAAGTCTTAAGTGCCACTCTGAAAATCCTGGTTTTCCGCTACTGAACCAATTATTATTCTTAACCGTTCTAAAACTCTTAGAATCATTAAATCATTAAAATCAATAAAATCATTAAAACACATTCTCAATAATAACATAAAAATTGGTACGGCTGTGGTATAGTACCTGCAGTGTAGCAAGCTACGGCCTCGTAGTTACATTGTTATAGTGCACTTTTTAGAGCCTGGGATAATTGTTTTCTTAAATAGCTGGAGTTAAAGGTTACACATGATGCTTTGTGTCTTCATTCACAAGATATTGTGAAAGAAATAAGCGTGTTCCAACGGTCATGGATAAGACTCGACTGGGTACGAGCAAACGGTGGATTGTGCAGATGAAAATACTTCTTGTAGAATTATGTAGCAGTATTTCAGTTAATCTTAATATTATTAATAAAATAATTCCCAGACAAATTGCATTTTCAAATACTGTTACTCTTCGCAAACCCTGATGGTAGACAAAGTCCTTGCAAGTCTTCCTATAGTATTATATAAATAAATACACAGTATACATTTCGGGTAACTTATACAGAGCGTCCCCAAATTTGTTGTTTTGTTGTTAAAATGTATCCCTCATTGCTTTGCCTTTATAAAGACTTTATAAAGCTTTGTATGATGAAAATGATAAGTAAAGACTGTTTGCGGTGACACCTGAAGAAATTCTGCTGAAGTCGATCAGGGCATACCGGTACTGATCGAAATGTCGAATTGTAACCAACCGGTTCTACTCAAAAGAGAATTCTACATGGTGTCACCGCAAACAGTATTTACTTTGCCTTTATTGCTCTATTATTAACGTCTAATTTTAGTACTTTCCAAGTTCAGATGCAAAAATAGCCTGTGTACATACATTTTAGTAGTTTTTATTTTATAATTTGTTATTATTTGTTGAATATGTCAGACACAAGACGTTATTTATGTCATTTCCATCTTAAAACCAAGTAAGCTTATCAATAACAATTTGTTCAGTTACTTTGCGGGTAATTGCCAATGGCGTATAAGCCCAATACAGGAAAAAAGTAATGAACTAAACATTATTTCCACAATACTATGAGTATTATCCAAATTGCAATTGCCTTGTTAATAATAATTGCCCACTTACCTTGAAACTGTAGATATTCTGATTCAAAAATCACCAACAGATAAGATGTAAGCTGTTTAATCTATGCCCGGTTTAGTTAATAGTGTGCGTCATGTAAATCACATCTAGTTCGTTGTCCGTGCGATTGCACCAATCAACACATTACTGTAATAGTGATAATGTATTTTACATTATTTATAATGTGATGTTTATATGTCATCTTACATAATTAATAATTCTGAAAACCCAGCCTTGGGGAAAGAGGTTGACTGACAGGATGAAGAAACTCAATCAGTAAGCACCCCTGAGACTGAATGATTCTCTGAATACAAATTATATGTAACGGATATGAACTGTCTGTGGAGAGAATGATCGAAGCCAGGTACATCCAAGGCACAACATAATCTCCACTTAACTGCATGTCATTGTTGTAAAGGTGATAATGGCATGCAAACATGACTTGAAATATTTCTGTCTCAGGTGCTATCGTTTTTGTCAAATTAGTGAAATAATTTCCAAAATGACTTTCTGTCATCAGAAGACAGAAACGTTGGAAAGAATACGAACAATCTGAATTCATGTTCAATGATTTTTCGTTAACGACACACTGGAATAAAGTGAAACTTTCTACATACTGCCTATCTCTTGATTGTGATAAAGTATGGATTCATTTACAATCTATTAAAGGCACAATATCATCACGATCAGAGCAGACTTTCAACATGGCATGGAATCGGTGTTCTTGTTTAAGATGAACAAAGTGACTGAAAATTACTGGCTCATTCATGCAGCAGCAACAGTAATATGACCTTAACATGTAGGGTATAATGTGTTCAATCACTGAGTTAATCTGAAACTAGAACTCCGATTCCATGCCCTGTTGATCGTGACGATATTGTCCCTTTAAGAATTTATATTTTCATGGCCAAATGCCATTTTGTGCCCACTTTCACAGCTTTTATTCAGTCACTGGACTTTCTGGAGGAAGGCAGCCGTCTCGGTCTTCGTCTCGTGGTGTCGTCTGTGTGTTCGAATGGAGCAACTACGCTTGCTTTAATATGAGCAACGCCACAAGTTCTTCAGATTGAAACATTCTTGATTGACAATACAGGAGGTGACGATGCAGCAACTTATGGTTGGGGAAACTTTGCAGACAATTACTTTGTATTAGCAGACAGTGAGTTTGTAGACAGTGAATTTGTATT
Source organism: Zoroaster sp. YZ-2022 (assembly GCA_029582265.1). Taxonomy (NCBI): domain Eukaryota; kingdom Metazoa; phylum Echinodermata; class Asteroidea; order Forcipulatida; family Zoroasteridae; genus Zoroaster; species Zoroaster sp. YZ-2022. Next base: position 18,895,374 of record CM055819.1, read on the forward strand.
AGCACTCTATGGAATTATATGCGTGGTTGGAATCACTCGCCCACCTTTTCAAAGATGTAGGTGTTTCCTGCCTTGCTTATATCCGCTTCACTCATTGACAGATTATTCCCCAGGTGCCCATTTTCAACTGAATTTCATTAACTAAATTGCCATATTTCTTGCATATGGCATATGACTTTATAGACTTTCAAATGGGTTATTGAATGTCATAATTTGTGTGGTGTATTGCTTACACTACAATGAAAATGATAATGACAATTAAGAATATGCTCTATGATAAATATTATTGTGCTATACGGCCTTGGGCGTGTGAGAGGCACTAGTGGCTGAAAATTGGCCATCTAGCTACAGCGTGTGCCATCTTTGTCAAGATTTCAAGGAGGTCACGGTAGCTGGATTGGACTGAAGGCATATATACAAAATAAAAATAAAAATTTAAAAGCACATTAACATAACAACTGTTTTATGGAGCGTTAACGTAACAACACTTGGTTTGGTTATTTTCTGGACTAAAAAAAATCTCTCTGAAAATGACTGTTAGGTTCACAAAATGATTGTGGTTTAGACTGGCTATTTAACCTTTAGCAGATTTTCATGAAACTTTGTAGGGATGGTGAACATTTTACTGACAGATGTTGGCTTATTTATAAACTTATTAGCCTATGCGATTTTACGTGTACAAACATTATGGGGAAATTATCAAGCGTATCCTCGGTGTGCAACATTCGCTAAGCATGTATTGATCGCGGGCCATCAATCATAACTTCACTGAGGCACTAATTATAATTGATAGTGTTGTAATCGAGACCACAACGTCCAAGACCGAGAGCGAGACCGAGACCAAGACCGAGACCGAGTCCGAGACCGAGGAGGAGATCGTTTATTAATTTGATATAACCATGAGGTTGCAGTCTTGTATCTAAGGTATCATCATACAGTGGCATAACTAGGGTCCAATTTGCAAGGGGGAAGCATGTCAAAAAGAGGAAGTAATTTTCAATAGTACATGAACTCTGGGGATATAATTTTAAATCATATTTTATGACCCCCTGGATTAACGTTGTACCCATGGGAGGTAATACAGGGGGGAGTAGGAACATGTCCTCCAATAATTATTATGGGGTCCAGTATGACGGGGGTGGTGGGGTGGGAGGTGACGGTAATGGCAAGTGGCTCCAATAATTATCGTTCATCAACGCAACCTTCGTATTTTTATATTACAGATATCACCCTTAGTCTATTACGTCTAAGTTTGTTCTCACAGTTTCGTTGGTGCCCATTTATACCCCAGAGGATGTATATCCCCCACTAACTTTTCTGTTTATAATTCTCTATTTTTTATTTAACCTGTTTACTATTTATGTCTGATATTCATTCGCCAAATCATATTAATATTCAAACTGCTTAGCGCCACCAACGGCTGCTCACAACCCATTAATGTTATAAACAACATATTATTATATGACTTATCTTCGTCTTCTTCACAAGTAATAATAATTTCTTTATTTTATCTCTTTATATTGCAAATTATATTTACCCAATGTATTTTCACTAAACACTTATCTGTAAATATTCCATTTAAGAAGATACAGGAGAATGTGTTTTGCGAGTTGCGACATACTATAGTATTTTGAGTCCGGATTCACAAATGTTTAACTTGTATAAAATACCTTTAGTTTTTGGCTTATACTTCTCAATTGATATACGGATATACTATAGTATATCGTACATAAACACACACATACTTACAAGTCTTTTTCCGTAATTGTGGGGACATACACTCGCTTTTACACACAGTTGTGAGGACCAAAAATGCTATGGGGACATGAAAATGTCCCCACAGATACGGTGTCATGGCCTACCCTTTTCTTATAAGTCCCACAACCCCTGCCAAGGCCTACCCACATTTGTGTACGCGGGAAAGCGAGACCTGTGTTCTCCCATTGTTGTTAGGACTTTTTAGCAACATCCCATAAACCAACATGCCCAATAACCAAGGAGCTATTGTTCCCCAATTGTTAAAGTCCTCGGTTGTGGGTAGACATACCCAAACACTCACCAAGTGTAATTACATTACCTCTGGAAACCTTTGGAGGAGGTAAAAATGGAAGGGAAAATGTTGCAATATCATTTGAAAAATTTGGTTTTCGTGCGTATAGATTCCACATGCACCCTCCTCCTAAAAAAAGGCCTTTAAAAAAATGATTTGACGTGGATAACATAGGCAGAAATGTTCGGTTCAGTGCCGACAAACGACATAAATAGGGAATGAGGACAACCAGCAACTAACAAAATACCACGATTGAATCATTTTCTGAAATAATAACATTGTACACTTTATTTATAACTTAACCGTTACAAGTAAGAGGAACTAATACGGGTAAAAACAATAAAACCAATGACTCGGAAGATGAGAAGATGGTCAACTGCGGCCATAACAGTCTCCCCCAAAGAGTTTTGGTTTAATGGTCAACTGATCAAGTGCTGGACAAAGGGTTTTATGTGGTCAAAGACTGCATCCATAACAGTCTCCCCCTAAGAGTTTTGGTCAAAAGGGAAAAACTGATATAATAATATTTTAGCTGGCAAGTGGCGCTTGGGTGAACAAAGAGTAATATTCCTGTAATAGTAAACGTCACGTCTATTAAAAATGGTTTCGTTTGAAGTGCTTTCTTCTGAAGTGCATTCAAATTTCTAAAATGATTGTCGTCTGGAAACTGTTTGTAAAATATACAAACATAAACATAAACAGTTTCAACATTAATACACAAAGTTGAAACTTGATGATCATGAACAATATTATATAGTTAGCTAGAACATGGTAAATACCATTAAATAATTAAATATATCAACTAATTAAATATTTAATTGATAACTTTAAAGAGTCCATGACAAAAGTAAATCAAATCTTACTAAAGAGCCATAATTAATATAAATGTTTCTCTCAAACAACGAGAGCTATCATAAATGGTAATTGTTTCAATGTTGAAAATAATGGTATTCACCATTGGTAATTTTCTGAAAAGAAATTGAGTGAATTATTATCTAAAGCTTAATTGGTTTTCAGATGGTATTGATAACAAACGTTATGAACAATTATTCCAGCTGACATTTTCGAGAATACGGGAATTAAAATTCTAATCTGTAATGGATCATCAGCTAATGAACCATTTCCACATCAGAATGAATACAAATAATCTAAATGAATGTTCACTATTTTCGCTACATGACACTACGAAATAAGCTAAGACTTTCAGGTGTTGGTTTCTGTACATATCTCTTAACTCTATCAAGCCGGGGGTCATAATGTTCCCCTATGATTTGTTTTATAATAAGTCGAAAAACACTTCGACCGATCACACTATAATTTCCGACTTTTTCAAACTATTCTTTAGGACCCTCTCATACCCAAATCAACGATTTCGGGTGTGCATGGTTTCCATGACGACCGTTTCTTTTGAACAGGTCTAATTGAATTTCCACATTTTAGTGGTAGGCCTAAATACTCGATTTTTGATACTGTAAGACATTGAATGTGACCGCATTTTGTGAATCCAGTATGGCCATTATTACTTTAATTTAAAATGCAATATTATAATTTGTTTGCCATTTTCATGTTTTTAAAAGGTTTTGGAGAGTATTGTTTCTCAATATATGGTCACAGGCCAAAACAGGGTCTCCGGTTTCTGCTGGTCATAGGTCCGGTTCAATTATTTATTTTTTTAATTTTATTTTGGAAAGTGATAGCCTATTATGTTAACATCTATGCAGGCCTAATGTATGAACACTAATGAAAATATGGGGAAGTTTTTGTTTAACCAAGAATTACAACAAATAGTAAAGCACTCCCAAACGGTGATCTATGCAAATTTCTTGACCTCTTCAAATAGATAAGCTTGTTAAACTTAACATCCCTACGAAGTTTCATGAATATTTGTATTTCTGTCTTTAAGTTTAATGGTGTAAATTGTAGGAGTTTTTGGCCGTCTTTGGCTTAGACATGTTGATGCTTTGTAGCAACTGTTGTATAATGTATACAGAAACGGGTTAAATGCCGAGTTAATGGGTAGGATAAACACAGCAATCCAGGCATACATATCAAGACTGATCTTCACCGTCCCGGTCTGAGAAAGAATCCCCATGATGATGACAGGCACCCAACAGAGGAAGTCCGTACCGATTATAAGCGCCATTTTGATCGTCATCTTGATTTCCCGCTGGCGGCGAGCGGTCCCCCTGACACTTTTGGCCGAGCGTTTTACACTGACGAAGATGGCAATGTAGCAACCAAGCACGATCATAAAACACAACATGTTCACGCCGAGAAACAGGACAATAGAGTAGATCCAAGATGGCTCACTTCCATGAGCAACTGGGATCGAAATTTTGGGTAACGACCAACGTATTTTTTTCTCTTTATTGCTAACACTATTCGGATATGTTATTAGAGGGAGCCCAATACACACATCGGATAGTCCATATACCTTCGAATTAGACCTACTTATGACAGTTGGAACAATACTAAGACACGCAGCCACTGTCCATATAATGCAGACGATAGCTCTGGATGTTTTCTCCCGAATGTTTATTGCACTGAAGGGAAACATGACGGAGAGGAAACACTCGATACTGATAATGGTGACGAAGAAGACAGACGCCTCACTTGAAAGCACCGCCAACACCCCAGCAATCTTGCAAATTGCACTAGACCGCCAACTCTCCGCTCCTTTAAAGTACTTCTCCCCAAATTGCAAATCTGCAATCGCAATGATTAGCATATAAACACCCATCATCAGATCAGATATAGCTAAATTGCCCACTAACAACGAGTGCGTCTTATTCTCACGTGTTTCTTTGCGTTGTCGATACCGCCATATAACAACAACTGAATTACCAATGAGGGCGCTAAGACCAATAATCCACATGAACACTCTGAGTACTTGGTTCCTCATCAGACTGCCACATTGGTTTAATGGTGACTTTAACTCTATGGTCTTGCAATTAGAATAATTAAAACCAGGATTAGCTGAAACAAACTCACAGCAGAGACGGTAGTCATCGACAAACCTAAAATAAAAACACATGTTAGAAAATGACATTTAGCATTGTGTAGCCTTCCGTGTATGTTGCATGTTAAAAAGGTGGTGAAAGACTCACCTTTTCAATGTAAACATAAATTAAAATGAAAATCCAACTAATGTGAATGAAACTATATATAGCCTACATATCGTTGAGCCAAAATTTCCACAGACTGATAAATCGTAATTCCTTGCTTGATCCTCGTTCACATTGCAAGCCGATTTGCGTGATGCAAATTACGGAAGACAAAATACTGCAAAACTGACTTCTCCAGATAATTACTTCCCCAGATAATTATTGTCAATCAATGTCACAACCACACTGAACAAAATTATTTCCCCAATTTTGTTGTGTTCAGTTTAATAATGCATCTATGTAGATTGTTCGATTATAAACTACACAGTCAGTATAAGGAAAGGAAAATGTGAAAGGTGATCACAAGCAAGATTTATGTCTAAAACTAATATACTGAGCAAAAAAACTATCACAAACCTAACAAAAAATCTTGAAATTGGCACAGAAAGTTTAAATTGCCTTTTAACGTAATTAGTATTTACCACAAGGTGTTTGTGTTTGCCATGGCAACCACGAACACCCAACATTTATATAAGATATTATTTTAAAAGATACAAGCAGAGGGCACATTGTGCCCCCACTCCCCCACCCCAGGCTTGATAGGGCTAAATACAGGGTACAGTAATGTTTGAAGATTGAATTAGTTATACGTAATCGAGCGGTTGCTGTCATCATTCACTTACAGTATTTTGAGGCTCACAAGGTCATTCAGCGCTCCTTCATGGACATTAATTGGGTAATCAGTGGATGTTTTACGTCTGATCAGTACCCTGGTAAATAAATAAAGTAAATACATACCCTCATGTAAGACAGGGGAAATTTAAGATGACATGCAGTGTGTTGATCTGTTAAGTCTGAAATCCGAATAAAACCAGTATGCAGATAGAAGCAATCATGGACTGCGGTAGCCCTATTTTTACCACACTTCACCACATTTCAAACCCAAGATGCAGACAATATTATAAAAAAGAGAAGAACATGTAGTGTCTTACAAGTTTTTCAGCTGCGTGAGTCCGTCAAAGGCCTTGCTTCGTACTATTTTCAGAGGAATATTCCTGACATCCCTTGAAAACAATCAAATAATATTAAATGTAGTGAACATTTTTTTTTCAGAACTAATTACTACTCAATTGAGGATTTCACATGCATGATGTCACCGTAGTCTTTACTTATCGTTTTCACCATGCAAATCTACAAATATTACTGAATATTAATTTACTACGCGTGTCAAGGTGGATCCAGACATCAGATGGAAGGAAGCTAAATTTTGAAATACATTGAAATACATCGCTTCAGATGGGTGGGTTGAGTGGGTTAATTTTGTTTATCCACGTCACGATGCTACACATCGCATCGATATTTTTCAGCAGTCGAAGGGTGGGGGGACAAGATGGAAGGTGCTAAATCAGAGAAGTGTATGTTTCGCTCCACCCAGGCCTTCTTTTGAATCCACCCGTGTGTATTTAATTTTTGTAATAAAAGTAACAATCTTATTCAATGCAAACAACTTTCACATACACATAATTTTTTTCGGTTTCTTTAAAGTTGGCGCACGGTAACTCGTAAAAGGTAATAACACTGTTGTATACTATTTGCTAAATATGTTTGGTATGGAGCAACATTTTTGAAAGTCCCAGCATAAATAGTAACAGTAACTGAACCCTTCTATGAAGGGCAATTCATACGTAGCGATTATAAGCGCTGTTCATGTGTTAAAAATGTATCGCCCGTGTTTGGGCCAATTTAAGGGAACAAATAAATTTAAATGTTGAATTGCTGTTCTTGGGTTAAGGAAGCTTATAAGCTTTCCTGTCAGATATTGAACAAAAAAAATCCAGTAAATCCAGTACAGTACCAGTAAATTAACAACTCAGATTAATTTATGGAGGGATTTCGCGTTTTAATCCTCACGTGTTCACTATAATTTGTCATGTAATTTGTCATTTGGCAGGTACCGGCCTGACGTATGCGTACTGTACACACTAATAGCTATAGGACTAGGAAACTATAGACTCGATTCTACAGTACACCGATGTGATATTTCGGCATATTAAAATAAATGCAAACATTGACACTGGAACGTGAAAACAGCCCCTGAAAGATGTCATAATTTGCAATTTATGAAGAAATTACAAAATCAAGTAACTGGATCAAGTAACAAGATGGATAACGAGGTTCTAACTCAGAAAATGGTCAGAAACATCAACAACAAAAATGCATCGAACGACATGAAGATTTGCGTCAAAATATTGGCTTAAACATATTCTGCTTCTACACTGGCTTTATGTTTACTACAGCTGAGGGTTTGATTAATATGCAAGAATATTTATGTACAGTAGGCCTAAATGATGAAGCATGGTTCTACCGTTTGACCACAAACTTCGTCGAACGCAAACGACGCCGAAATTTCACCAACCTATAGGCCTAAGTATGTTATTTATTTGAAATATCTTACAAGGTTGTCAACTTTACTAGATCCGAGAAGCAGGAAGCGTTCAAGCTGACGATCATATTGTTTGAAATGTTTCTGGAATAAAAATAAATAAAAAGGTTTGTCATGTCAAAGTTTATAAACATTCAAAGTGAAAACATACCAAGTTAACACGTTGCAATACATGCGTATGGCATTGCATGTATGCAATCTTTATTTCACTTTATCATTGCAAATAAAGAGGAATAGAAAACGTGTTCTCTTACTAAATATCTTTTGATACACCGTGTGCAATAATACACCAGCGTTTAGTTCATAGAGTGCGCCATGAGAATGTGATCCAATCCTATAATGAAAACAACTGAATTGGAAAAATTGGTCTGATATTCTGATATCATTTTTATGGGTGGAATGATTATAGACCCACTTTAACTCGTACTGAGAGAGCCTATAGTGAACAATTATTTATCATTTTTCGTGGCACTGATACAGCAGATTGTAATTTTGTCAGATTGTCAAATAATTATTAACCCCATAGGGCCTGTGCTTAGAAGCGTTCTCGCATGCTGAGGGAGGACACAGTATCCTCTTTCTGATCGTCTGACACCTTGAACATACAATTATTTGCCGTATCATGACAGCGTTATTTTATGTTTGACAGTATCAAAAACCTGGATTTCCAATGAATTTACCAATGAAAAGATGAAAGTCAACTGGGCCTTTGTTAAATTCATGGTTGCCATGAAAACGATGAGCATGCCATATCGGAATGGGTGATTTTCGTACGAATAGTTAGGAAATGAAAATGTAGCAAAATTGCACAATAATGATACAGGAAACTTGCAGAATTTTTTCCCACATGTTATTTTTACACGTACTGCACACCAATGTCCGCCAAAACGAGGCAATAAATTGTAGGCTATGTGTGTAATGCTCTCGAGCAAACCAACCACCTATAATATGCCATTAAAAACACCTACATCCGTAAACCTCTGCAACTCATCATAGGCAGAAACTGTTTCCAATTCGGAAATAAATTCTTCATCTACAAAATCGGTTGTGCCGTGTGCTAAACAGCCTGTCCGTATAACCATTTATATCAGTATGATTTTTGGTTAAAATATACATTAAACAGATAATCTGTACAAATGTTGATGATTACGTTGTGTCGTACGTAGAAAACAGTGAAAGTGCATTCATAATATTTGGTCAGCAGAACAACGTCTAATTTGTTTGCGGTGAGATGTAATTTCAATCAGGACAAATTGGTGGCTCGATTCTGCGTTATTACAATTCATGACATGAATACTTACAAGAATATGAGATTTTGTAGACCATCAAATGCTCTTGGAGCAATTGCCCTGATTTGGTTGTTTTCCAGCCGTCTAAGATGTGAAAAAGTAGGGTTAAAACAAAGATAATTAAATCCCGTTAATACGATTATTTTCACCACTGATCTTAGATTTTCCTGAAATCATACTTAATATTAGTGATTGGTCAAAAACTATGAAAAATGTTTCCGACTGCAGCTAATAAAATGAAATCACGAAGTTGGGTTAAAAACATCGTGTTAAAGCAGATATAGGCATACATCGGTGTCTATCCATCAATTTTCTCAGATTTTCCTGAAATCATACGAAACGTTTTTCGTTCAATCATTTTAGAAAATTAAATTTACAAACGTGACGGCTTAGAAATTAAGTTAGAATTTAACACCCCCGTTTATTTGTTAACTCATACTTACCTTTATTACGTAATCATTTCTTTACTCACTACATTATTTAAATTAGGGAAGCGCCCTCTACGATTGCATTTCTATCGCGCGCTTCCACCGTACCTTTCACACTGTTTTCTGTTGAATATCCATTAACATGTTTTCGTCTTCATATCGTTTTCAGGTAATACTCTTTATTATATTTTCAACTTATATTTCAAAAATATCATTTATCTAAACTTAGATCTACACTTTCATCAACATTAGTACTTTCAGATGATCTGTACAAAATGTTGATGATTATGTAGTGTAATACGTAGAAAATATGTAAATGCATAGGCCTACATAGATTTGATCGGCAAACATAAACTATGCACTTCACCTAATTTGTATACAATGAGACGTAACTTCGGTCAAGAGAAATCAGTGGCTCGATGCTGTGTGATTGAAATTCATATACATGAATACTTACAAGGTTTGAAGACTTTGTAGACCATGAAATGTTCCGTTTGCAATTTCACTGATTTTGTTGTTGTACAGCCATCTATGATGGTAAAGCAAAATAGGCTTATAAACAAAGATCACAAAAGCCTGCTAATATGGCTATTTTTCACCAATGTTCTTAGATTTTCCTGAAAGCATACTTGGAGAAATATTAGTGATGAGTCAAAACCTAGAAAAATGCTTCCGCCTGCAGCTCAATGTAGAAAATAAAATCACGAAATAGGATTAAAAAATCGTTTTAAAGTGGTATAGGCCTATGGGTATATATCCAGCAATGTTCTCAGATTTTCCTGAAATCATACTTTATAAAACGCTGTCATAGTATGAAAGTTGAACAATTTTCCTGCCAGAAGTTCACTCATTTTAGAAAATTAAATTGACGAATGAATCTCGATAGACAACTTTTGAGTGCATCGAAATATAAAACATAAACATATCAGTTCGTTGACCTTCAATGAATAAGTGTGATATAGTGTGACAATTTGTCAATAAATTAAAAAACGAACAACCCAAATTTACTCATTAGAGACAATTTATTATATAAGTAGGTTCAACTTTATGATTGAAGATATACATTAAACAACTGATCCATGAAAAAATGTAGCTCATTACATCGAAATATAAAACATAAAGATTCAAATGTGAAAATGCATATACAAAATAATTATTTCGATCAGCACGACACACGAACTTCGTACTTGCTCTAATTTTGTTGCGTTGTCTGGCGTTAATTAAGTTAAAATTAATATATGGCAGGTTCTTGCTTGATTGAAATTGATGATAAGTAAGTACGCTTTTGTAGACAATTTAAATGTTGTGGGTGAAAGTATACTAATATTGTTGTTGTCCAGACATCTATGATGGGAAAAAGAAGTAGGGTTAAAAACATTGCACTGAAACACATAGGCCTATAACAACAATTATCGTATCTGAAGTTCACATAGGCCCGTTTTAGAAATTTAAAATAAGCAATGAATCTCGATAGACAACACTTGAGTGCATCGATGTAAAATGGGATAAGTTTTTCCAAATGTTCTCATTACATTTAACCATTTATATACATATGATTTTTAGTTAAAATCAGATATACATTAAACAGTTAATCTGTACAAATGTTGATGATTACGTTGTGTCGTACGTAGAAAATAGTGAAATGCATACATAGATTTGATCGGCAAATATAAACTACGCACTTCATCTAATTTGTTTACAATGAGACATAACTTCAGTCAAGAGAAATCGGTGGCTCGATGCTAAGTGATTGAATTTCATAACATAAATACTTACAATTCTTCGAGATTTTGTACACCACCAAATGTTCCTGGAGCAATTGCACTGATTTGGTTGTTTTCCAGCCGTCTAAGATGGGAAAAAGTAGGGTTAAAACAAAAATAATTAAATCCCGTTAATATGATTATTTTCACCAATGATCTTAGATTTTCCTGAAAGCATACTTGGTGAAATATTCAAGTAGTGATTGGTCAAAAACTGAAAAATGTTTCCACCTGCAGCTCATATGGGGTGTCGTGGCCGAGCGGTCTAGCTTACCGGATTCAAGTTCTGGTGTAAGCAACATAATGTGGGTTCGAATCACGGCCGTGACACTTGTGTCCTTGAGCAAGACACTTAATCATAATTGCTTCTCTCCACCCAGGGGTTAAATGGGTACCTGTGAAGGCAGAGTTGGTTTGCTCTATATGCGCTAGAAATGGCAGCAATTGAGCTGCATACTCCCCAGGGAGCTGAGATGGTTTCAGGAATGATTTATGAGCCTTATGAGCCTTATGAGCAGGGATAATAATATAATGCGCCTTGAGCACCACTTAGTTGGTGGATACGTGCGCTATATAAATCCACACATTATTATTATTATTATTATAATAAATGAAATCACGAGGTAGGGTTAAAAGCATCGTGTTTAAGCAGATATAGGCATACACCGGTATATACGGTATCCATCAATTTTCTCAGATTTTCCTGAAATCATACGAAACGTTTTTCGTTCAATCATTTTAGAAAATTAAATTTACAAATGTGACGGCTTAGAAATTATTAAGTTAGAATTTAACACCCCCGTTTATTTGTTAACTCATACTTACCTTTATTACGTAATCATTTCTTTACTCACTACATTATTATTCAAATTAGGGAAACGCCCTCTACGACTGCATTTCTATCGCGCGCTTCCACCTTCACACTGTTTTCTGTTGAAGATCCATTAACATGTCTTCGTCTTCATATCGCTTTCAGGTACCGGTAATACTCTTTTATTATATTTTCAACTTATATTTCAAAAATATCATTTATCTAAACTTATCTACACTTTCATCATTAATACTTTCAAATGTTAATGATTACGTTGTGTCGTACGTAGAAAATCATGTAAAATGCATACATAGATTTGATCGGCAAACATAAACTATGCACTTCATCTAATGCAATGAGACGTAACTTCAGTCAAGAGAAATCGATTGCTCGATGCTGCGTGATTGAAATTCATAACATGAATACTTACAAGGTTTTTAGACTTTGTAGACCATCAAATGTTCCGTTTGCAATTTCACTGATGTTGTTGTTGTACAGGCATCTATGATGGTAAAACAAAATAGGGTTAAAACAAAGATCACAAAAGCCTGCTAATATGGCTATTTTTCACCAATGTTCTTAGATTTTCCTGAAAGCATACTTGATGAACTATTAGTGATGGGTCAAAACCTAGAAACATGCTTCCGCCTGCAGCTCAATAGGCCTATGTCGAAAATAAAATCACGAAATAGGATTAAAAAATCGTTTTAAAGTGGTATATGCCTACATGGGTATATATCCGTAAATTTTCTCAGATTTTCCTGAAATCATACTTTATGAAACGTTGTCATGGTATATGAAACAAGTTGAACAATTTTCCTGCCGGAAGTTCACTCATTTTAGAAAATTAAATTTACAAATGAATCTCGATAGACAACTGTTGAGTGCATCGAAATATAAAACATAAACATATCAGTCTGTTGCCCTTCAATAAATAAAACGAACAATCCAAATTTGCTAATTAGAGAATTTTGTTATATGAATAGGTTCAACTTTATGATTGGAGATATACATTAAACAACTGATCCATGAAAATGTAGCTCATTACTTTGTTTAGTTAAAGATTCAAAAGTGAAAATGCATATACAAAATAATTATTTCGATCAGCACGACACACGAACTTCGTTCTTCCTCTAATGTTGTTGCGTCGTCAGGCGTATATTAAGTTAAAATTAATGTATAGCAGGTTCCTGCTTGATTGAAATTCATGATAAGTAAGTACGCTTTTGTAGACTATTTAAATGTTCTGGGTGAGAGTATACTAATGTTGTTGTTGTCCAGACATCTATGATGGGAAAACGAAGTAGGGTTAAAAACATTGTATTGAAATACATATAATAACAATTATCGTATCTGAAGTTCACATAGGCCTGTTTTAGCAATTTAAAATAATCAATGAATCTTGATAGACAACTTTAAAATCAGATTAAAAAGATGATCTGTACAAATGTTGATGACTACGTTGTGTCGTACGTAGAAAACAGTTAAAATGCATACATAGATTTGATCGGCAAATAGGGGATCTATAAAGTTCGCACTTTATCTAATTTATTTGCAATGAGACGTAACTGCGTTCGAGAGAAATCGGTGGCTTGATGCTGCGTGATTAAAACTCATTACATGAATACTTACAAAGTTTGAAGACTTTGTAGACCATCAAATGTTCCGTTTGCAATTTCACTGATTTGGTTGTTGAACAGCCATCTATGATGGTAAAACATAATAGGGTTAAAACAAAGATCACAATACCTGCTAATATGCTTATTTTTTACAAATGTTCTTAGATTTTCCTGAAAGCATACTTGGTGAAATACTAGTGACAGGTCAAAACCTAGAAAAAATGGTTCCGCCTGCATCACACTAGGCCTATGCAGAAAATAAAATTACGAACTAGGATTAAAAACATCGTGTTAAAGTGGTATAGGCCTACAACGGTAAATACCCGTCAACGGCCAAGATTTTCCTGAAATCATACTTTATGAAACGTTGTCATGGTATCAAACTAGTTTTCTAAAATGAGTGAACCTCTAGCATGAAATTTAATGTACAAATGAATCTCGATAGACAACAGTTGAGTGTATCGAAATATATTAAATCGGTATAGACCTACATGGGTATATATCCAGCAATGTTCTCAGATTTTCCTGAAATCATACTTTATGAAACGTTGTCATGGTATATGAAACAAGCTGAAAATTATATATACAAAAGAATCTCGATAGACAACTGTTGAGTGCTTTGCTATAAAAAAAAAAAAAAAACAGTTCGATGGAATGCCACCCTCCATTCACAAGAGTTATAGTAGGCCTATGGGACAAGTTTTTCAAAATGTTCTCATTACATATAACCATTTATATCAGTATGATTTTTGGTTAAAATCAGATACCGGTTTACATTAAACAGATGATCTGTACAAATGTTGATGATTACGTTGTGTCGCACGTAGAAAACAGTGAAAATGCATGTTTGGTCAGCAGAACAACGTCTAATTTGTTTGCTGTGAGATGTAATTTCAATCAGGAGAAATTGGTGGCTCGATGCTGCGTGATTACAATTCATGACATGAATACTTACAAGAATCTGAGATTTTGTAGACCATCCAATGCTCCTGGAGCAATTGCCCGGATTTTATTGTTTTCCAGCTGTCTAAGATGGGAAAAAGTAGGGTTAAAACAAAGATAATTAAATTCCGTTATTTTCACCAATGATCTTCGACTTTTATGAAAGTATACTTGGTGAAATATTAGTGATCAGTCAAAAACTATGAAAAATGTTTCCACCTGCAGCTCACATAGAAAATGAAATCACGAAGTAGGGTTAAATGCATCGGTACCCGGTATATAGGCTATCCATCAATTATCTCAGATTTTCCTGAAATCATACGGTACTTTATGAAACGCTGTCATGGTATGAAACAAGTTGAACAAGTTCACTCATTTTAGAAAATTAAATTTACAAATAATCTCGATAGACAACTGTTGAGTGCATCGAAATATAAAACATAAACATATCGGTTTGTTGCCCTTCAATAAATAAGTGTGATATAGTGTGACAATTTGTCAATAAATTTAAAGCGAAAAATGCAAATTTCCTCATTAGAGACAATTTATTATATGAGTATAGGTTCAACTTAATGACTGAAGATATACATTAAACAACTGATCCGTGTAAATTCGGTGGCTCGATGCTGAGTGATTGAAATTCATGACATAAATACTTACAATTCTTTGAGATTTTGTAGATCATCAAATGTTCCTGGAGCAATTGCACTAATTGTGTTGTTGGAGAGCGATCTAAGTTGGGGAAACAAAGTAGGGTTAAAACAAAGATCATTAAAGCCCAATGTTATTAGATTTAAATGAAAGCATACTTGGTGAAATATAAATAATCGGTCAAAAACTATGAGAAATATTTCCTGCAGCTCATTAGGCCTATATAGAAAATAAAATCACCAACTAGGGGTAAAAACATCGTTTTAAAGTGGTATAGGCCTACATCGGTAAATACCCGTCAACGGCCAAGATTTTCCTGAAATCATACTTTATGAAACGTTGTCATGGTATCAAACTAGTTGAACAATTTTCATGCAGGAGGTTCATTTTAGAAAATTTAATTTACAAACGAATCTCGATAGACAACAGTTGAGTGCATCGAAATATATTAAATCGGTATAGGCCTACATGGGTATATATCCAGCAATCTTCTCAGATTTTCATGAAATCATACTTTATGAAACGTTGTCATGGTATATGAAACAAGTTGAAAATTATATATACAAATGAATCTCGATAGACAACTGTTGAGTCCTTTGCTATAAAAAAAAAACGGTTCGATGGAATGCCACCCTCCATTCACAAAAGTTATAGTATAGGACAAGTTTTTCAAAATGTTCTCATTACATATAACCATTTATATCAGTATGATTTTTGGTTAAAATCAGATACCGGTTTACATTAAACAGATGATCTGTACAAATGTTGATGATTACGTTGTGTCGTACGTAGAAAACAATGAAAATGCATGTTTGGTCTAATTTGTTTGTAGTGAGATGTAATTTCAATTAGGAAAAATTGGCGGCTCGATGCTGCGTGATTACAATTCATGATACGAATACTTACAAGAATGTGAGACGATGTATACCATTAAATGCTCCTGGAGCAATTGTCCTGAATTTGTTGTTTTGCAGCCATCTAAGAAAAAGTAGTGTTAAAACAAAGATAATTAAATCCCGGTAATATGATTATTTTCACCAGTGATTTTAGAATTTTTTTGAAAGCATACTTAGTGAAATATTAGTGATCGTTCAAAAACTATGAAAAATAGCTCATATTTAGAAAATAAAATCACGAAGTAGGGTAAAAAAAATCATCGTGTTAAAGCAGATATAGCCATACATCGGTATATATCCATCAATTTTCTCAGATTTTTCTGAAATCATACTTTATGAAACGTTGTCATGGTATCAAATAAGTTGAACAATTTTCCTGCCAGAAGTTCAGTCATTTTAGAAAATTAAATTTACAAATGAATCTCGATAGACAACTGTTGAGTGCATCAAAATATAAAACATAAACATATCAGTTCCTTGCCCTTCAATAAATAAGTGTGATATAGTGTGACAATTTGTCCATAAATTTAAAACGAACAATCCAAATTTGATCATTAGAGACAATTTATTATATGAATACGTTTAACTTCATTACTGAAGATATACACTAAACAACTGATCCATGAAAAATCGGTGGCTGCCGGGATGCTGAGTAATTGAAATTCATGACATAAATACTTACAATTATTTGAAATTTTGTAGACCTTGAAAAATGTAGCTCATTACTTTGTTTCGTTAAAGATTCAAAAGTGAAAATGCATATACAAAATAATTATTTCGATCAGCACGACACACGAACTTCGTACTTGCTCTGATTTTGTTGCGTCGTCAGGCGTAAATTAAACTAAAATTAATGCATAGCAGGTTCCAAGTACGCTTTTGTAGACCATTT
>CM055819.1:18912761-18989063 GCA_029582265.1 Zoroaster sp. YZ-2022
AACGTTCAGACTCTAGTTCACGGTTCATGTAAATTTCAGAACCCTTTGTTACCGTATTTTAGCCATTAAGGATAAAGAATCAACAAGATGTGTGTTATAAATATATAAAAAGAAATTTGATATAGAGGGTGAGAATAAGAATTCTAACCTGAACACCCACTGGAGGCAGGCCGTGTGTATATTATGTAGAAGCTCAGTTGCCTCTCTAGAGTTTCATTCAATATGACTGTAGCAGGTCCAAGATGTTCTGTCTTGTGTTTGTAAACCTGAAATGAGAAATGTATTGTATCAGTAATGCTAATAAGGCTAAACAGCTCAGGTTCCAAACTCAATACTTAATACTTAATATCATGACTTTCAAAACGCCTCATCCTTGTGATTCCCAGACAGCCGCTTCCATGGGGGTGTGATCCCTGGCCAACGACATTTATGGAAATTGAATAGCTTTTGATGCTTAGTGCCCCCAGAACAAAGATATTGACAAAATAGGGAGAACCAACACAGAGCTAGATAGCTCTAGATACCGGTACGGTAACCCAGATGTTGCAGGTTCAAACCCCGCTCTTGTCAATTCAGTAATTCATTTTAATAGACAGATTCAGCCACTCAGTGCAATATATTCATCATGATATATTTTTTTTCCTAAGTTACTTTTTAAATATTTATGAAAGCTTTGATAGAACATAAATTGGCAGAACTCATTCTCTGCAACATATTTCAAATGTAGGCCTATGAATGAAGATCTTTGAATACGTCTGGATC
This sequence comes from Zoroaster sp. YZ-2022, assembly GCA_029582265.1. Classification (NCBI taxonomy): domain Eukaryota; kingdom Metazoa; phylum Echinodermata; class Asteroidea; order Forcipulatida; family Zoroasteridae; genus Zoroaster; species Zoroaster sp. YZ-2022. Next base: position 18,913,524 of record CM055819.1, read on the forward strand.
TATGGAGTGTTTTCTATGCATGTACTCTCCTATTGTAGCATTTTGTATTACTCCTGCTCGTGGAGCTTATTCAAGCATAACTTTCATTATAAGATTTTTTATTTGCTTGATCATCGTCCATGTTAACTGAGAGGTCAGGGGCACTTGGTAGGGGTGGGAGAAAGGGTTAAGGTAAATACTTGTGCATTCCCATGGTTACATCTATTAAGAATCCTGCAAAAGCTGTGTGAGGACTTACATAAACAGCCACCAGCATCTACATGTATGATATAATTTATCAACTATTTTTTTTTCCATGATGTCACCTGTGCTTGCAGGATTTAAAAATGAAACGGTTGTTTGATGAGTAGCTGGGCATATAATTTGATATTGTATGAATGTTCTATTTTGTTTGGTCTTTTGAGTAGACTGCATGGTAACATTAAAGTATTCTGGACATGTGCTGTACGTGCTTAAAAGGCACCTGAACGTGTTTTAAATCACTTTAATTACATGTACTCCAACATTCTCAAACATACACATACACAAAATTACATGTAATCAAAAAACTTTGCACTCTTCTACTCATTACATTGTATGACAGCCACCAGTGTTGCTGATGCTCCAATTAATGACCTGCAGCTGATAGGACATGACATGATGAAGTTCCAGACGATAGATAAGGAGGTGGCTGATGCAGCCCTAGGCAAGATAATAAAACATGGATGGTACCTAACTCAAGAAGTGGTCATAATACAGATCCAAGAACGACCAACACAATGAAAGGCTTGATGGCAACCAAGATGCTCAACACAGAAACACCAGATGAACTCAGAAAGGGGAAACCTGTTTTCCAAACCCTCGCAAAGGACACCACACTTGTTGATCTCACTGGGCCAGAGTCATGGCTATCCTCTACTGTGGTCTCTTGACCCAAATTTCATGGTTGCAGACAGATTTGTAAAGACGGTTAAGTTGGTGAATAGCAGAGCGAGGAGTGAAGATGATGAGTGACTTTGCCAACATCATTACTACTGACTCCCAACAGAGAGCTTCGCTTGTGCAAGCAGTTGAGTTCAATGGGACACGATTTGACAGTTTCGCAAAAGCATCCCTGAACATATAAGCACCCCGGATCCATGATATATCAATCAACATCTGAAAAAATACACTGTATTAATAATCACTCTTCAAAATACTTTGTAATAGAAACACAGGTCTTTTCAAGCCAATTAAATGTATGCCTACATCAGTTACTCCATAGACAGGCTATACTATGTGTATTGGTCAAAATTGGCCTCAAAGTAATTTCTTCTGGTTAGAGCTGAGCTTCAAAATCAGTGTCTTGGTGATTAAACTTCAGTTGGATTTTTGTTTATACTTGCACTACTCAAAATTGTACGAAAGCCCATTAGCGCCAACAAAAAATAAATTTCCAATCCATTATTACGGATTCACAATTACAAGGGCTGTGTATAAATTGATGAAACAGTCTGATAAATTCAGCTCTGGTCAAATAATGTCACCTATAGTACTATAACAATGGTTACATGCAGAACTGAACAGTATTATTTACAAGTTACAACATTTTACCTTAATCTGGCCTGGATGCCTTGGCTTGATTGTAAGTGTCTATGTTGATGTCTTGAAGCGAAGGAACGGGCGTCCTCGGCATATTTACTGAACATCATCAGAGCAGATGCAGTGGCTGAGTTAGTTTTCAATTTCTTATTCTGTTTTATGAATGCTTCTACTACAGACACTAATTCCCGAGGATTGGCCCTCATCATCCGTGCAAGGAAGTCTTGAGTCACTTTCATGACATTTGGCTTCCAAGTCTTCAAAGTTCCACTCTTTTTTGGAATGTTCAACGTCATGTTCTTCTCCTTGCTCTTGCATGTGAATTATATGTTCTCCTTGTGTATGCACCTCTACAGACATTTCTTTCCTCTATCTGGGGTGGTTTGCTGGGACCAGCAGACAGTGGGATAAACCAACCCTCTGGTACATTCTCCTGTCCAGTAGCCAGGTAGAGTAGCTTCAGGCACATTTTCTCATTACTGATGAAATTGAAAGAATGAATCCTGTAGTGCTTCACAATGTACATATTGATTCTTACAAGGTGCACCGTTGAACCCAACATAGCATGTGCACATTGCCATCTCCATCCACCTGATATTTCTTGTCGGCAGTGGATGCTCTTCATTGTATGACTTTATAGAGGCTTCAAGATCTTGTAGCATTTTTCTCTCTGGTGGTAGCACCATATGACTATGTATGCACTGTAAAGGAAAATAAATCAATATTTATAAATATTACTTTAGGGAATAGTCAATAAATGTGATCTGAACCATTTCTTCACTAAGTGCCCATTAAAACAGAAGCATATATTCATTGCACATATGCTGAACATTTCTCTAATTAAAAAGGAGTAGGGCCTACCTATAATAACCCTGGTCCAAATTTACTTATTGTAAAGAAATTATTCATTTTGGGAACTGCATTCATCTGATATGATGAACTGTTTAAAAATTAACATTAAACATTTGAATTTAAAAAGAATTGCTGTCCAGGAATTTTTTTTTCTAAACATAACAAAAACATGATTATCTTTACAAAAATTCACATGGTAGATTTATTATATATTTCTTAAAACATTGAGGCTTAAAATGGCCATTTGTCTACAAACTTCCCTTTAAAAGATGTGAGGTGTTTTTCCTTAGAATGTTTATTTCCAAAAGTATCATTTCCATTTATTCACAACACTTTGAAGAAGTGATTTTAATTAACAATACAATTTATTTTTCTCTTTTAAAGATGAAATCACTTCTGTGTGCCTCATATCTTTAAAGGGAAGTTTGTAGACAAATGGCCATTTCAGTCCTCTATTTTTAAGAAATATAAGAAATATATCATAAATGTACTGAGTGAATGTTATTTGGTATACATGTATGTAGATGATCATGTTTCTTGAGGATGATACATTTGATAATCCAGTAATTACCACTGTTACACTTGCTTTAAAAGTGTATAGACTGTTTTGGAATACTCCCTGCACTTTATATTACCTTTATGAATTAAAGGAACTCAAGTATCTATCTCCACCATGAAAAGCCTCAAATCCAACATAAAGGAACAGTATCGTCACGATTAGAGCAGACTTTCAACAGGGCATGAAATCGATGTCCTAGTTTAAGATGAACACAGCGACTGTAAATTACTAGCTCATTTATGCAGCAATGACCTTATCATGTGGGAAAGTATTTTCAACACTGACTTAATCTAAAACAAGCACTCTGAATCCATGTCCTGTTGATCTTAATAATAATAATGTGTGGACTTATATAGCGCACGTATCCACCAACTGAGTGGTGCTCAAGGCGCATTATATTATTACCCCTGCTCATAAGGCTCATAAATCATTCCTGAAACCATCTCAGCTCCCTGGGGAGTATACAGCTCAATTGCTGCCATTACAGCGCATATAGGGCTAATCAACCAACTCTGCCCTCACAGGTACCCATTTAACCCCTGGGTGGAGAGAAGCAATTATGGTTAAGTGTCTTGCTCAAGGACACAAGTGTCACGGCCGGGATTCGAACCCACATTCTGCTGCTAACACCAGAACTTGAGTCCGGTAAGCTAGACCGCTCGGCCACGACACATGTGAGGGTAGAGGTTGATATTGTGTATTAAAAAACCTCCAAAGTGCTATACGGTTGGTTGGGGCTGCATACTCCACAGGGAGCTGAGAAAGACTACAGGAATGATTGGCTCAATGACCAGGGGTAACAGTAAAGCACATTGGGACATTATGTGAACTGCACCATATAATAATTAAATATTATTATTATTGCAAAATAAATTATTTAATACAAACCTGCTTAGTTTTCCTGGGTTTCGTTTCACAGTTACACAGTTTCACAGTTACAACCACGAGCAGGACAGAACATTATGTCCTAATTTTGACTTCAGACAAAGGTCTGCCTTAATATCAAATTGGGGCAAATTATTGTATTGACACCGGTAGTACACTTTAAACAGATTTACTCTTCCACTCTCAGGGTTTAGTGGTCTGTACTCTCAGTGTAATTTTGTGGGTGTGGTTGAAGTATAGTGGTTGGGGAGGGGTTATGATGGGGTAGCTATGGTAACATAGCCCAAAGTAAGTCACATTGGGCTATGCTATTTTCCACAGATGTACAAGCCAACAACATTATGTGGTCTAAGAAAGATGGACGGTCCCTTTAAAGTACACAGCATAATCCTGAATCCTTATTGAACATAATCAGTCTACTCAAATAATAAAACCAAATTAAAAAAATTGTTTTAAAAATAAATAAAAAATCATATTTTATGACAGGAGTATACTCACGAATTTGACAAAAAATATTCACTGTAAATTTGAAATGTTGTGGCAAATTTTTGATTCATTTTTTGAAAATACTGGTTATGAATGTTCAGTGAGTATTCTGGATACACTATGTACTTAAAAGGGACCTGAAGTCATTTTCTATTTAATTTGTTCGATGTTTATGAATTGTTCGGAAATATTATATACAATCGCTCATAACTCTACATGATAATGTTGAGTTATGATTATCACAACTGATGGGAGTGATGCACTTCAGGGGCAGTCATATACAATTGAAATGTTGAATCCTCAGATTCAATGATCAAACAAAACCAAATTGTTGTGTCACAATCAAGGTAGATTTTGCAGAAAACCTAGCTTATACTTGGTTCTAAATACCGGTACTAGTAATAGCGGTTGCACAGAGTGATCAAAGCATTTATGCTCAGTGTAACGTTAATCTTAAAATTATTCAGTACTCACAAATGAATGGTTCACACAAGTCTGTATTCCAGATATCCAAACTAAACTATGAAATCTTGATCATGTTGATAAAGCGCCCTCTTTCGTCAGCTTTTAAGGACTGCATGCAATGTATCCACGCAGTACATAACTTAAAGGGACAGTATCGTCACGATCAACAGGGCATGGAATCAGAGTACTTGTTTTAGATTAACTTAATGACTGAAAATAATACCCAAAATGATAAAGTTATGACCGTTGCTGCTGAATAAATGAGCCAGTAATGTTCAGTGTGTTCATCTTAAACATTGACCATGGCACGTTTCCTATCGTGTACCATGCATTTGTCCGTCACCGGCACCATGCTTACAGTACTTATTGGTTATTCAGCCTTTTTTCACGTTGTTTCTCATCCTATTGTCTATATGTCCATACTCCATCTGTGTATTCATTAATCATAATTAGTTTTATTAGTCACTTTCATGTAATATTATTTATTTTCATATTTTTATTTATTTTCCAAATAATCATTTTGGGCTTATTCTTATTTTAACCCTTAATTAGTTTAATCTTTCTAAACACTTTGAAAGGTTTTAACATGTTTATTGTACGTTATTAGCTAGTGGTTTTGTCTAGAAATTTTTCTTCCGTATATATAGCCTATAGTATTTTATTTTATAACACCTCATACATAGATTGTGCCTTATAATTGGTTGAGAACGTGTCACATGATCTTATGATATTCGCTATTTTTTACTGTAATGCCAAGCAAACAAGGAAAGACTAGCCCATGGCAACCAATGAACTAGCCCATGGCAACCGGTGAAATTGGTCTAAATGCGTCAATGCTGTTGTTACAACATGAATTAATATGTTTTACATAATTGTTACAGAATTTCAATTAATTTCGAGTGTTGTCAAGTTAATGAAAGTCATGTATTGGTTTGATTTATTGTAGCAGGTCTCTTAATAAAATTGTGCAGAATCTATGTATGAGGTGTTATAAAACAAATGTTGACTGTTTTCACTCGTGGTACAGTAAAACTTAGTCGAATGCTTCTTCCATTCACAGTCTCCTATGCAATTTGTCACAGCGACAAATTACATAATTATTCTAAAAATAGGACACTGTGAACGGAGGAGGGAGCATTTGGACTAAGTAAAACTAGTCTCCCTAAGTGATCCCTGGAGCGTTCTATTTTCCCTTGGCTTCACCTCAGTAAAATAGAACGGTCCAGGGATCACCTTGGGAGGCTAGTTTTTCTGTACCACTCGTAGCAATCAATATTTGTATACTACAGTTATTTCACCTTTTTAAAGAAACTGTCAGTCGTAAGGTTTTATGTGGAAATACATCTACACTGTTCAATTGCATAAGTAATATGTTCTACACAGTTTTCCCACTTTTCATAAAACTGTCATACGTATGGATTCATTGAGTGTATATACACACACTAGTAAGCAAAATTGTACGTCTAAAAGTAAGAGAGTTAATTTCTTCTTATTATTATTTTTTTACATTCTGGGATTTAAAAGATTGACGTTAATCCCTAGTTTTGTCCTTACTTGTTTTACGTTTGTCTGTACAAATGCATTTCAACGTCTACTCATTTTGATTTTTTTTTAATTGTCTTTTAGTAATTTATTTTAAACTTTTTTGTCAACCTTTTCCCTTACATCTTAATATCCTTCGTTTACCCTTCATGTGCTATGGTGCATGGCTTCCACGTGTCTCATTTATCCAGGTATTTTTTTTTTTTCACCGTCAACCATTTTACCCTTTTATCCTTCCGTATTGGTAATTCAATTGTCTCTGCGTTTCACAGTTCTTGCTTTTCACCATCGTCGTGTGATTACATTATCATTTATGGCTATCCTTTTTAGTTGCAGTAAGGTGTCCTTTTTCTATCGGCTTCATTCAACTGGTTTTTAATCACTTGTCTTCACAGTTTTTTGTTGTTGTTGTTGTCCATTGATGGCCAGCTTCAGCTGCCACATCTTGCATTGCATGTCACATACACTAAGTCCACGCACCGCACGTTGTGTATCTTACACACAGTTGTTATCCTTTTGATGATTTCAATAGTTACTGCACCCCCCCCCCCCTCCCCTCTTGCTGGTCCACTCTCATATTAAACCTTCAATTTTTGTTTTGTTTATAGTTACCAATGTTTACTGGTACCCGTTTTTGCACTCTTCTATTTTCATGCCACCTTCATCAGATTTTGTATTAATACTTACACTCTTTACACTCATTGTATCAATTTCACTTTAAGTTTTCGTTCTTTTTACCAAAGCGTAAACATCACTCCTATTGTGACCCAATGTCAAGCTTTTTATTCATTTTATTCATAATCTAATCCATGCTACTTAATTAAATCTTGCTTTTAGTTTAAAATCTTTTTCACCCTAATTCCTTTTCCTTTTCAGTTTTCAAATAAACTTCATCATAGTTGTGCCTTTATACACATCCATTAGTTCTTCGGTTTAAATTAAGCTCTCTAATTTTACGACAGATTTACTCTTTTAAATTTTGCCCATCTAAGGGGCCGTCCAAAGTTTTCAACATTTTAATGGTCGTACAAAGCGTACGACGGGGGGAGGGGGGTCAGAGGCCGCGTACGACTTTAAATGGTGAATAAAATGTTGATTTTGTACCGTACAATCAGCGAAGGAAAATTATATAATTGGTTTTTTTTCTTTTTCATACGTGTATGTACAGTGGCCTGAGTAGAGCGAATGTGCGAAGCATGAATGAATGACCTTTGACACGACTGTACTGCGAATCGTTCCCACAGCTGTGCATGGACATCGTGCACGCCATGCCCCACACCGCGCTCTACCGGTGTTTGGAGTTTGTACACATGGCACGAGGTTGTCACTGCCAATGATCATGGCGTCGCACTTGTTGCAGTCCGATCGCTTTTCTTCCGACCTCAAATACATCATTACTTTGTCATCTGTCGTACATAAATCACCGTCAAACCTCTACGAAAATTACATCAATGCTCACGTCTACGTAAACAGTCACAATGGGGCTCGTGACAAACTTGTGCGAGCAGCTCAATCAGATTGGAAGGCGGCTAGAAACACCCCCCCACTTCGTCTCGAACAAACGTGTTCTCAGTTGTTCGAGCGAGTCGTCGAAAAGGTGATAGTATTGCATGATGACTGTACCAATGTTTTTACAAAAAGACACCAGCCATGCTTTTAGGATTGTATGTTTAAAATAAACAATAAAAGTATGTGTACATTGTTTTTGACAAAATTTAATTTTCATCTGATTTTGTTTTTAACTTGCATTGATCATCAGCAACAATGTTAACATTGCTAATAGTCAGTGCAGCACACATGTAAAATGTTATATAAAACATGCGCATCAACATTGAAAAAAAAAATGTTGAAAAGTACTACTTTAGGGGAGGTGGGGTCTTGAAAAGTAGTACTCTCTGTACGACCTTAAAAATGTTGAAAACTTTGGACGGCGCCTAAGTCAGATTCCTTTTTTCTTTTTTCTATATTGGACTTAGGGACCACAGGTTATATGGTTTAAGTTATATATACTGTTTTAAGTCAGGTTTTTATGTTTTAAAATGTTATACACCTCTCCATTTTGCCCTTCAAAGTCAGGTTTTGTGTTTTAAAGTCATTCACATTCCTTTTTTCTCTTTTTTCTATATTTGATCTAGGAACCATGGTTTAACTTTAAGTTATGGTTTAAGTCAGGTTTACTGTTTTAAGTGTTTTCACATCTAACATAAAATATTCACGTTCACAACTCTCTGTATTTTTTAAGTATATTTTTCTTGCTTTCGTGCCGAGTTTGACACTGAATCTTTATAATCAGTCGTCACTCTCATTCTACGCACTTCTTGGAATATTATAGTTTTAATCCATTTGTCCACGGTGATAGAATGAATGTTTTTGCACATCGTGAGATATGTTTAGGGCTGAATAAACCTTATGTTTATTTATACTCAAGACAGTGTCACAGATGACACTGTATCACTGTGGCACTATGATTCACAAACCAACATTGGATGCAAAAATAATATCCTATCTCTGTATAAGGCCTTCATGTACACGTTACTGCAAACGTCAAATGCTCAATGGATCGATACACACTAACATGGAAAACTGTCATGATTTTCAATCAATACGGCAGTGAATGTGAATGTACTTTTATTTGGGCCGAAGTTGTGGTCATCGATCAAGCAGTGTGATTCGGGCAAGCGTAAAAGATGGTGATGTTGAGTGCAATCTAGGGATTTGCGCAATCTGCAGACAACTAGAGCTGCTTGGTACACCTGTACATCATAACATGGATGAATACATTAAATGTCATCTAAACCTAGCTTTAAATTATGGTCAGAAGCTTCAATTATTGCATGCTCAGATTCAAGCTTTGCCAGCCATAAGTTGGGTTAAGATTGACCCAATGCTGAGATAAAATGCAGATAAAGAGTACCTAACTATAAACGCCAACCCCATGTGTATAGTCTGTGAATGTTTTTTATTTCAAACTTACCACTCTGGTCAATGGGGTACCCGGTTCCTGATGCTTGATAAGTTTGTACTGAATACCGATTGTGGATGCTTTGCAGATGGGCGATAGAATTTGATGGTCTGTGAAATAATAATAATAGTATAATTATAAATATTAGGTGCCTCAGGGTCACATGAATAGAATTATATCACATTAGGTAACATCTGAACTGTCCCATTTCACAAGGCAATCCGAGTGATATGAGACAGTGATATAATTCTAACCATTTTTCAAAATAAAGGCACTCAATTAATATTTGTTTTATATAACTCACACACAGATCATTGTCATTTGATTACACAATCACCAGTTCAGTCACCTTTATTTACTAATAAAGTCATTCTAAATGAGAACCAGAAATGTGTACATTGTGTACATAAAACAAATTGTAACTTTTTTATGTTTATTCGGTTATTTTGAATTTGAAAGGCTTCACTGCAGCTCACTCAGCTATAGTAGTATATATATGTGTATGATGAGCATGCAGTAATTTCCCTTAATACCAAAACTGATCACAGTTTTTTGTTTTTTTTCACTATTAGCATCATGTGATAAACTTACCGAGTGCTTTGTACGTTTTGCTGATTCAGTTCTTTGGACTTGAGAATCTTCTTCCTACCAAAACAAATAAAGTAACACAAATGTACACAATTAATGATATTGTAATTTGCACTATTAATGGTCCCTTCATGCAAGCATGCTACTCGACCTTAAATTGTCTAAAGGCCTGCATGCAATTTGCAAAAAATAATATCATGTGTTTATCTCAACTATCGCGAAGCTTAGGTACAGGTTCTGAAAAGAACCTTATCGCACAACTCATATCTCTACTGCCGCTAAGTGAGAATGGTTGAAGGGAGAACCAATGTCGGGCAACTCGTTTTTCTCTACTGTCGCTAAGTGAGAAATATGGTTCAGGGAGAACCATGGGAACTTCACGGGTTATTCTCTATGTTTCAGTAAACACATAGTGTTACCGCAAACCGAAATGATATCGATATTCCACCATGCAAAGCCTCAAATCTTATAACAAATAATATCTGGGAATTTTCATGAATTATCACATCAGCCAGGAACAATATCATCACGATCAAAAGGGCATGGAATCCGACTGCTAGATGTAGATTAACTCAGTGACTGAAAATAATACCCCAATTGATAAGGTCCTATTGCTGCAGCATAAATGAGCCAGTTATTTTCAGTCACTGTGTTCATCTTAAACTAGAACAAAGATTCCATACCCTGTTGAAAGTCTGCCTTTAATGTACACTACTCAAAAAAATTAAAGGATCAAACTTGTCTACTAATATTTTTCAAAAATAGCATTGACATTGTAACTCATATGAGTGCCATTTTATTCAGTTATGTTCAGGCAACAAAACAAGACACACTTTTGTTCCAGTCCAATGCACACTTGCACTGCAGAGTACAAAAGACCCATGACATTGAAAAAACAGTTTGGTCAACACCATGAGCACAAAAGCAGAAGGAATTCAAATCGGGATTTTCAGTGTCTTAGCTGTCTTTTCTGTCATCTCAATACCGTGTGGGACCTCCACGGTTGCGAATGCACTCCCTGCAGCGTTGCGGAGATGCTTCTGATGAGTCTGCGAATGACATCTTGGCCAATATCTTGCCAGGCCCTACGGAGTGCTTCAGTGAGTTCCTGTACTGTCTGAGGAGGACGTGGCTGCCTTCAAACGGTGCGCTGAAGCAGGTCCCACAAATGTTCAAGGGGATTAAGGTCGGGGTATCGTGCTGGCCAGTCCATTCGCTGAATCCCTTCCTCTTCAAGGAAGTTGTTCACCACCCTAGCTCTGTGCGGACGGGCATTGTCATCCATTAACACAAAGTTTTCACCTACTGCACCAGCATATGGCATAACAATTGGGATAAGGATCTCATTGAGGTAGCGCTGTGCATTAATCCCACCCCTAGGGACGACCCCCAATGCTGATTCCTCCCCAGACCATTACTGAACCACCTCCAAAATGATCGTGTTCCACCATGTTGTCCACTTGAAAACGATGTCCTCTCTCTCTCTCCAGACTCGGACACGTCTATCGTTAGTCGAAACACAAAACCTGGATTCATTGGTAAAGAGAACAGGAGTCCAGTGTCTGAGCTGCCAGTCCACATGAGTGTTGGCAAAGTTGCGTCTGGTTCACAAAACTTGCACTCCTGTTGCATTGTGGAAGGCACCACGCAGTTGGACAGCTGTATGGAACCGGTTCCTAGTGGTCAGAATTCTCAGGTAGCAGTCTTGGGCAGGGGTTGTGGCCCTTGGCCGACCTTGTCCAGGTCTCCTATGGTACTGACCAGTCTCTCTGTACCTCTGTACACCTCTACTAATGACACTCTTAGACTCTCCAAGTCTATCAGCCACTTGCCTCTGAGTCATCCCATCTTCAATCATTTGAACTGCTCTGGCAACTTCATCTTCAGTAAGTTGTCTCCGAACAGCACCACAAGTGACTACCACCAGAATTAATGTGCAAAGACAGTGAAAGATGGCCATCTTGAAATTGTGCAATACCTGACCAATGCACATCACCAAATGCTTTTTGATCCTTCCAGTCAACTGGACTCTGAAACACATGACTGAGCAATTGCATCATGTGACATTCTCTGGTGCTTAACCAAGCATGAACATGTGCTGCAGTGTACAATAAGTAAAATCAATGAGGTATACACCTGGCTGAAATTTCCAAAGGCAAATGTTTGATCCTTTATGATTTTTTTGAGTAGTTTATGACAAGGGCATCAAAGGCATGATTAATTTTGGATGAGTCAAAACAAATTCTTTACCTGGCATACAAATGATGTACTTGCAAGAGGGTCCTCATCAGTGTGTATTCCTGATGTAGATGCTGCTGCAATCTAACATTAAGAAATCAAGGATAGATGACACATTATTAAGTAAAAGAATGCCTTCAATGAGGATTTCAGACTAAAGGGCGGCATTAACTGTTATTCATAAATGCCCAAGACAGTTGAGACAATCTGATTGGACAAAACGTAATCACTTTGGGTGTATTAATGGATGATAAAGACATGTCTTATGAAAATCACAGCAGTGCATATGTGCTACGTTTGCCAGCTCTTTTGTGCAAAGCCAATGCGGATTTGAACCAATCAGAATGACAAAGATTGTTTTGCATCACGCGCCTAATTCATGTACACTGAAAGTGTTTCGTGTGTCCTCAAAACATGAATTTGGAAGGCTTGCAACTGCAATGATCACCAGAACAAATATTAATTTGGCAAATATGGCAACTACAGAATCAATCTCCTCATCAGATTTGATGGAAAGAAATGTTTTACACCTGTAAACAAATCAATTTATTACATTATTTTAACATGGGAACAGAACACAGCAATCGCCCTGTTGAGTGGAACTGATCCACCCATTCTGCAGTGTGCATTTACATGATCCAACTTATTGAAAGATGCAATTCTCACCATCTTATAATTAAAAGGGAGTGTATATACACCAATGGTTAATAAATGAATGTGAATACATCCATATACTTATAGAATCAAGAGATGTATACAAGCCAAACTGTAGAAAATATGTTCACATTTGTTTGTATTTGTTAAAATGTGGAAATGTTTCAATGTCCAATGATCCATTTAAAATTTGAGTATTTCATTCATACATTGTCAAGTGGAATAACTTCTCAGAGTGTTCAGTATTTCGGCACCATTAACATATTACATTACAAGTATAATTCACTCAGTTACTCCCTGAAATAATTAGGGAAAAAAATTACCCTTTCATTCCCGCTCTCAGAATATTTTAGATTACATCATATACTGATGACATCCTGCAACTTGAATTTGTATGTATAAAAGTATGTTGGATATTGCAATGGTAATGAAGGGATGTATCCAAACCCCTTTTATGCTTAAACCAGTTAGAGTTAGTGTAATGCTTTCATGAGGATGCTTTCTTAAAGGGGGTATATCGTCACAATCAGAGCAGGCTTGCGGCTTGACACTGAATCCTCCACTGATAGTTCTAGATGATGAACTCGGATAAACCCAGTGATCTATAGATAGATATAATATCACATACCTTTGTTGTAGCTGTTTTGCATATGATTGCATATATATAATGATGGTTTGCCTCCTGTCCCAACAAACAAAGGTGAATGTTCTGACCTCATAGCACCTGGTATGCTTAGTGTTCGCATTATTTCCATCGATATATATATTTATAGTTAAATTTCTTCCTCTGAGAATAAAGTAAACTGATCATGTCTGACTGTGGGTTTACAATAATTAAGCATTAACAATCCCATGGGTGCGTTATACTATACATGACTATACGAGGATCAAACTATGTGTCTGGACGTGCAAGAAACAATTCAAGACTCTAGTTCACGGTTCATGTAAATTTCAGAACCCTTTGTTACTGTATTTTAGCCATTAAGGATAAAGAATCAACAAGATGTGTGTTATAAATATATGAAAAGAAATTTGACATAGAGGGTGAGAATAAGAATTCTAACCTCAACACCCACTGGAGGCAGGCCGTGTGTATTTTATGTAGAAGCTCATAGTTGCCTCTCTAGAGTTTCATTAAATATGACTGTGACAGGTCCAAGATGTTCTGTCTTGTGTTTGTAAACCTCAGTAATTCTAATAAGGCTAAACAGCTCAGGTTCCAAACCCAATACTTAATACTTAATATCATGACTTTCAAAAAGCCTATCCTTGTGATCCCCAGACAGCGGCTTCCATGGGGGTGTGATCCCTGGCCAACGACATGTATAAAAATTGAATTGCTTTTGATGCTTTTGATACTCAGTGCAATATATTCATCATAATAATTGTTTTTCCCTGACACATCCAGCATTTTTCTGACTGACTTACTTATGAATGCTTTGATTGAACATTAATTGGCAGAACTCATTGAATATTGATCATGTTGATGTAATTACCGCCCTCTTTCGTCAGCTTATTAGGACCGCATGTAATGTATCCACGCAGTATATAACTAAAACCCTCATCCAGGAAATCTCAGGGGAAGGTGTTTAATAATTGGTTTCTATAGACAGACAAGCAGACATGATAAAACGGACACTTTCAGTCGAAAGGTTGACTTTAACCGTTAGGTAAATTCACGAACTGTGTATTTTATCTTGCAATGCAATTTCAACAGTCACTTTCAGCTCACAAATTGAAAGCATTTTTCATTAAATGAGTGATTAGAATCAAAATGGTTTATCTTCTGTTTGAAAACTTGACAAGACCCCGGACTTGCGTTTCTTTTGCTGTCCTCGGACTTGCGTTTCTTTTGCTGTTCAGTATATATACCAGGCAAGTGTAATATAAATTATACCAACGCTTCAGTTAACTGAACCTCGCCACATTTACGTAATTAACCTTCTGTATTATTTGTATTCTACATCTACAGTTTTAACACATAGTTATAGTATTAAATTTAATATACCTTCATCGTTATTTATGTCATGTGTCAATACGGTAATTTTATGTTTTTTATGTTATTTTATTTTTAAAAAAATTTGGGGGGGGGGGCCTATTTACCCATGAAACAAAACAACCGACAAAATTTGTGCAGTCATTAAAAGGCAATTATATGCATAGTATACACAAATGAAATGAGAGTGGGTCTAAAATCTCTCACTTATAATACACAAAGTTGAACACCTCAGTCCACAACATTCAACGAGGGGAGGGGTGAGTGGGAGAAATGTTGAGGGGATGGGGTTGGCCTGAGAAATTAAGTTTGTTACAGAATTTCTTGTACTTATTTTGTTGGCATTGTTTGGTTTGATCAGGAAGTTCTTATACATTATTTGTTTTTGTGTTTGATGGATTGTATGATGCCATTCGTCATCCATAATTTCTATTCTATTAAGACTGATATTTTAATCTGGGAAATCATAAAGGTGATTCACCCACAGTAACAAAAATCACACGTCCAAAAGTTCCGTACGCCCTCTGTCGCTGTAGCGATGCAAAAACTTGGCCACAGGACAGAATACACGTGGGTGAAACCATCTACAGAATACAGGAAAGATTTATCCAAAACAAATAATACGATCTAGTCTAAAATAGTCATTGCTTAATTAAAGTGATTTCAGCATATTTTGTGAAGTGTTTGAAGTCCATCTCTTTTAAAATACAAAATTACTGAGACTTCAAATCAGTCTGTTTCTTTAGGTCTATACAAAATAATGTCATGGTTCAGACTTTCAAATAAAGTTCAAATTACCCGGGGTTATTCAAACTCGGCGATTTCTATTAAATTTACTAAGGTTGCAAATTGATTTCAAAGTTTCAAGTACAACAAATTACAGAATTCAAACTTTCGGTTTTGGAATATATCTCTTGTCCTGGTTGCAGCTCTCATATAAGTCGCCACTTTTTTCCAACCAATTTGCAGTTTGGGGGAAAATATGGCCTTAAAAAGGCCTAATGAGCTGCAGGCGGAAAGAATTTTCACAGTTTTTGACCAATCACTAATATTTCACCAAACAATGCTTTCAGGAAAATCTAAGAACATTGAAATAAATAACCATATTAGTTGGCTTTAATGATTTTTGTTTTAACTCTATACTTTGTTTTCCCATCTTAGATATCTTCTGGTCTATAGGATCTCCCCCAGGATTTTTCATGTGTTACAAAATATTAATCAGCGAATAATTTGTGCCGATTTATTATTTAAAAACACACCAAAAATGCCTTTTTTTTTTTTAAGGGGTGGGCGACGTTTGAGATCAGATCCAATACTTAGTTGTACATTACCACAGCCAGCAGCTGTCATGTCCCCATGTGTTAAATAAATTGTTATTGCGTCACCATTTAAAGTTTAAAATAGTAGCGCCACTGAGTTTCGATCCAGGGTTATTTGCACTGAAACTATCGACTTAACTACTAAACTATTCGACTACGCTATCAAACCGTGTTGGTATTTGGAGTTGAATTTTAAACTACTTAAATTATTGCGCTTGCCGAATCATATCCCGTTTCAATGTGCCTGTAACGAAACCAGACGCTCATATACATTTCGCTATAGGCTCCGGTCATGGCCTAAAGAGGGCGCTACTAATATAACGGTAATACCACTGAACAGTGGCGTAGCCAGAATTTTTGGATTTGGGGGAAAACATGTGGAAGACAGCCCTGGGTCTGCATAAGACATGACAGTCATTGAGTTATAGCATTCTTTGGCAAGATTTTTTTCAGTATTTTACCCATATTGTTTTTAATAAAATATTTTCTGAAAAATAAGTGAAAGTATTATGCATTTGATTTTTTTTAATTTTTAGGCCCACGCACTTTTTTAAAATCAGCAAGGGGTATCCCTTGTCTCACGCAGTGTATGGGGGTATTCCCTCGTTGAGTGACGTTTGAGATCCAGTACATTATGCAAACAAAATGTCAATATTACCCCAAACTTTTCATCACGGATTTACGGCACTGGTTTAATGATTTGTGTTCTTAATTTTAATGCACTCAAGTGTTGTGCATTGAAATTCATTTCTCACTTTCATTTCTCTGAGTATATTAACGTCTGACGACAAAACAACATTAGTACGTAGGAGCATACGTAGATCCTGTTTGCCGATCGAAACATGCACTTGCATGTTCACCGTTTTCTCTTTGAGGACATTATTGCGCCACATATTTAACAAATCAATTGTTTTATGTATAACTGAATATATTGAATGGCTGTTCAACAACAATATCGGTTCATTGATCAAGGAACATTTGATGGTCTAAAAAAAAGCTCACTTACGCGTTAGTTTCCATGCCATGAATTGCAATCACGTAGCATCAGGAAAACGATTCCCTTCAAATGAAATTACGATTGACGACAAAATAAATTTGAAAAAGTGTGATGTTCATATTTGCCGATTGAAAAATATGTATGCATTTTCACTATTGTCTCGGTGCGACACAACATTATCAGCAACATTTAAACAAATCGGTTGTTAAATTTATATAGGCATATCTGGATTAAATAACAAATTGCTGTATTTAATGAAAACATTTGGATAATTTGCTTTAAAATGTGGTCAATAGAGGTAGTATGTCACCACAGCTTTTTATGTCGATGCACTTAAATAATTTGTGTTGATATTCAGTGAACCTCGGGCAGGATCATTTGTTTGATACCATGGAAGCTTTTCACAACTATATGCTTTCTTGAAAATCTGAGAAAATTGATAATTATTACCAATGTATTTTTGTTTTAATACAATTTTTTTATAAACCATACTTCGTTTTTATTCCATCTTCCATATCTGGAAACCAACAACAACTTTCACCCAGAGGCCAGAGCATAGTTGTCATAGTTGTTAATTAATTTTAACTTAAGTTACACCCGACAACAAAACAAAGTTTCTGTTTGCTGCAATCGAAAAATTTGAATGCATTTTGTTTTCTTTAACTAAAGACATTAATGAGCTACATTTTACACGGATCAGTTGTTAGGCTACATGTATATCTTGAATCGTTAAACATACTCATATAATACATTTTCTTTATGAGGAAGTTTGCATTGTTCGTTTCAAACTAATTCACAAATAGTTACAGCATATCATGCACACTTATTAATTAGAGCTAAATAAAGAACAACGAACTTATATTTTTGTTTTATATTTCGATTCACTCAAATGTTGTCTATCAAGATTCATTTGTAAATTTAGTTTTCTAACCAGGATAGACATTTTACCACAAAGTAATTAAATTGATCAAATTGATTATATTCTAATTTCAGAAACACTCGGATAACAACTAAAATAAATTTCTGTTGATTCTTCCGGTCTGTCAGATCACAGTACAGTAATTGTCCGTTTTGTCGAGATTCATTTGTAAATTTAGTTTTCTAATGAGTGAACCTCGGGCAAGACAAATGTTCAACTTTGATACCATGACAACGTTTCACAAAGTATGATTTCAGGAAAATCTGAGAACATTGATGAATATATACCGATGTAGGCTATCTACTCGAACAAGTTGTTTTTAACCCTACTTTATAATGAATTTTTTTTCTATATTGGCCTAATGAGCTGCAGGCGGAAATATTTTTCATAGATTTTGACCGATCACTCGTACTGTCATGGTCAAGATCAGAATTACCCGCATACTTTTCATTTTGAAGCTGTGGGAGGAGTAGCGTTCAAGATTCAGAGTAGCTTCTTCAAGATGGTCTACTTTGGAGGGAAAGCTGGTGATACAACGGGATCTGACCTCTTTTTCTCTTTTTTTTTGCGGCATTTTAATGCGTCATAAATCTGAGATCAGCAGATTTGAAGTTGTATTGTAGATTCTCCTATGTTTTTTAATTTTTTTATTAGGTGTTCGGGTATGTACCCGAAACACCTATTGTTTTTGTTCGTTTTTTTCTTTCTTTTTCTTCTCCTTCTTCTTCTCCCCATCGATTGTCTACAATAAAACCCACATACTTGCAAACTTCCCATGAACTTGAAACTTGGCATATACTTAGAACTTAACACGTAGATGAAACAAAATTTGTGACGTCATGATTAGGTCATCAGATATCGAATTACGATAAATCAAAGTGTAATATTTAAAAAAATCATATCTCAACAACCACAAGAGGGAAATTCACAATTTTTGCACCATTGTACAGATCGTTAATTGTCAAAAAATATTTACAAAAAGGTAACCCCAATTTGACCTTACTTCCTGTCCAAACCGGAAGTGAAAGTTTAATATTTAAAAAAATCATATCTCAACAACCACAAGAGGTAAATTCAGTTTTTGAACCATTGTACAGATAGTTAATTGTCAAAAGTATTTACAAAAACATGACCCCAATTTGACCTTTACTTCCTGTCCAAACCGGAAGTCAAAGTTTAATATTAAAATAATTAGAAAGAAATTGATGGTGTCACTGTTAACTTAATTTCATTGTATGCGCCAAATGGCGCTTCTATGCGGAAGCAATTTTTGTTGTTGAATTTGAGAACTCCCTTTTCGATAACATCCTAAATATAATTACATGATTGGAGGTAATCTTAACTGTCAGTTAGATTCAAGAAATATGTACGATCAAATCAAAACTTCTCTTTGTAAAATTATTCAGGAAAATGAACTCATTGATACATGGCGACATAGAGAATAAACCAGGATAGACATTTTACCACAAAGTAATTAAATTGATCAAATTGATTATATTCTAATTTCAGAAACACTCCGATAACAACTAAAATAAATTTCTGTTGATTCTTCCGGTCTGTCAGATCACAGTACAGTAATTGTCCGTTTTGATTATCAAACCATTCCCACAGGAAAGGGAAGATAGATTTGTAATAATGAACTTCATAAAGACGACAAATGTAAATCTCGAGTTGAATAGTTTTGGATATTTTGGATTACCCCAAATAGACTGTTATGACTGTTATTTGTTTGCTAGGATATTGGAAAAAATAGTCTAAAAAATTATTAAATATTATGAAGGCGAGAAAAGATACAAAGAAAAACAGGAATAAGAAGAACGGTACGATTATGTTATTAGTAATCCTTCAAACAATACAATAACTGAACTAGAATTAAAGGAGAAAAATATTAAACTTTACTAAACTCGCAAATGGGACAGAGCTACACTCAGATTGCATACATAATGTGGGCAGAGAAAAACTGAGTAAATATACTTTTTTCTGCCAAAAAGCATCAAAGGAAAACAATCTTGAATAAATGTGGGTCCAAGGAGAGCAGGAGTTTATGACTGAAAGAAGAAAATAAGGATGAGTGAAAATGAAAAAAAAGTCAGACAGGGAGACAAATGAATTAACAAGCAACACATACATAAATCAAATTAATGTTAAATGGCTGTGGGAAAAAAAGTAAAATTAGTCATTCCCTTCCTGTAAGTTGAAACCATGGGGGTGAATGGTGTGGAGACGCCAGATGCACATCTTTCTTTTATCTGCTGAGATGGATTTTTAACCCTTCTTTGTTTTCCATCTTAGGTCTCTGTCTGACAACAAAATCAGTGAAATTGAACCCAGAACATTTGACGGTCTACAAAATCTGCAATACTTGTAAGTATTTATGTCATTAATTTCAATCACGCAGCATTGTGCCACCGATTTCCGTTGACTGTAGTTACGTCGCACTGTAAGCAAATTAGTTGAAGTGCGTAGTTCATGTTTGCCGATCGAAATATAATGTCTGCTGTTTCGATTGAATATCGAAATGCAATTTCAACAATATTATTAATTTATTTTTATTTAAAAAAATACTTTGAAATTGAAAAAAAGGAAAAAAAGAAAACATAGGCGAAAGAGGTGACTTTAAAAAATGGAGACCTATCAGTCTTCTCAATGTTGAAGGATCCGGTTCAAAAATCAACAATCAGAAAACCCAAGGCTTATAGTTGGGAGCATGGAAAGACAGAAAAACAGGAACAATCAAAAATTTAAATTCTTGGCCTACATTTTGGAAATGAGATCAAGACGGAAGACAATTGGGCAGAGAGAATAAACATAGTGAAGAATATTTTGAATAGAAATATTACTAAATGACTAAGAAATGGATAAAGTTATCATGCAATTTTATTGGTCATCGAAACCAGACAAAATCAAAACAGACACTATAAGGGGATCTCCAGAATTAGGTACAACTGGATTAATCATCATCACATGCAAAATAGATGCGTTAACATTAAACTGTCTGCAAAAATATACCAAAACTCAAGGAAAATGGAAATATTTTTGGATCCAAATGATCAAAATCTTGGTTATTTTGTCTTTAACAATCCTAAACTGATGGGAGCAAAAATACCCAGTTTTTATTGAGATTTAATTAAAGCTGGGTGGCCAAAGGATAATCTCCAGAATTGTTCATGTGTTAAAATATTAATAAGCGAATAATTCGTGCAAAAAAGGCCGAATTTGGTTTGTTTAAATATTGATTGTCTATTCGTTTGGGCCTTGTTTGTAAGCATTCGTCCATTGGAGTTAAAATCACATCGAGTGTTGAGTGGGAGTTTTTCTTAAGAATATAATTTATAATGTTCCCGGTTTGTTTGATATTGGATTTAGCATCAGAAAACTTATCTGCATAGTACTGTGGCGGGACTACTCCCGATCCGTAATTCACTACACCCTCTGCGGATCAGTTCCCTGCAGCCGGGAATGCAGGTTCGTTTGGATGGAGATATACCGCCCTATACGCGTAGTGACATCACCCACGCCTCCTTCGAGGAGCTGACTTGGACAGACACTTATTAAATTACACCAGAAACAATGACCTCCGTTGCTCTTTGATTGATTGTGGTGAATTAAATACATGTATTGGACCCAGTGTTGATTAGCCTCTTATTAACAATGATAACGAAATAGCCTACAGGATAGCCTCGCACTAATGCGCTAAAGGCAGTGCTTGGCGGCGGGGTAGTGCCCGGCCGGGCTGTCTCAGGGTACCCGTGGAGCCGTACGCCTCTCGCGTTGCGCGTATTCCGCCTTCAAGATTCCCGCCTCCAGAGTCCTGAGATCTCCTAGAGTCTCCTTCCTCGAGGCGGCCTTGTGGAGCGCGCGCTCCCTGGCTCCGTCCTGCCACGTCGGCCGAGTGCCGTGCGTCGTCGCGTCACGCCTCCGGTAGCCTCCGCGGTCCCTGCGACCTGACCCCAACCAAACTCCACCGTCCGTCCGTCCATCACACCGTCAGCCCTGCTCGTGCCTACCGTAGATTTCACTCCTGTCCTGTGAGACAATCACACGCTACCAGACTAGAGGACTAGACTAAAACTAGAGAACTAGGGAAGTGAACTACTGCATGCTAGCTGCGTCCAAGGCCTTTTATATTGGAGCCCATCGCTGCTCGCGCGCCCTCTATATATTGTTCAGTAATTTGCGCCACAGTAGTACCTTACTTTGACAACTTTGATCAGACCATTAAAGGGGGACTGACATCCTTTACATAAGGCGTTTTGTAATAAAGTATTGTTTTTGAGACCCACCTGTGAATATCGCCGTATTTGGACAAGCAAAGTTCGACTGACAAGAGTAAAGTGGTCAGGTCCATCGGCTCACACAGTTTTGTGCAGCGACGGGATGAACATGGTTAAATTTCAACAACCAACAATCATGACTAGACTATCGAATTTCTCTTCCCGACTTGACGTCACAAACAGCTCCTCCGTGCAGGGCGGGAACAACTAGTAAAAGTGGGGCATTTTTACAATGGTAAAATAACACTCTCAAAAACAATAAAACAAAACAAAAATTGTATTGATCTTTTACTGATATAAAAGAATAAAACGATCACATATTTAACTGTTTGATTTAAATCCACGACAGTCCCCCATTAAGGTTGTTACAGAATTTCTTGTACTTCATTTTGTTGGCATTGTTTGGTTTGATCAGGAAGTTCTTATAGAATTTGTTTTTGTGTTTGATGGATTGTATGATGCCATTGGTCATCTATGGTTTTAATTGTATGATGCCATTGGTCATCTATGATTTTAATCTTCTATTAAGACTGATATTTTGAACTGGGAAATGAGAATCATAAAGATGAGTAAACATAGTGATGAAGGTATTATAAGCAGTATCGGGCTTTTCACATGAGTACATTTTCCTCTAGTGAACAGTGTTGTTGAAACTGAATAATGTTTTCTTGATACAATCTGAAGGATTGAGTGACTTTCTCTTTATTGAGATGTGAATCATTTAACTGAATCATGAGAAAAATGGGTAGATGATCAGAAGCATCGCAAAACAAGATTCTAGATTTGGATGGTAAATCACAACTATTAGTAAAGATGTTATCTATTAACGTAGCTGTGGAGTCAATGATACGGGTAGGTTTGTGGATAGATGGTGAGAATGAGTTACTGAAAAGACAATGTACAAAATGGGAAGTCAGTAGTAGTCATGTCAATAAAGAAGGGTTACAAACACATTGTGTGCCTAAATCAAACTTTTGAGCATACTCAATTATAAAAAAAGTTTCATATTTGTAATTTCAATAAATACATTTTTTTTTTTAAAAAAATAAAAAAAAATAAAAAAATATGTTAATACTTTGTAAGACGGGACTTTTTCGGTAGGTTTCAAATTATCAGGCCCTTGTTCAAGTACCCTCTTTATTTACTATTAACCTGATCATCGTAAGCCACATACTGAGTACTGTTCTATACAACTTAGATAGAGTAGTACAAATTATATTGCTAAGTTCGGCATTATCGAGCTGGGTCAATAAAGTGATCATGATGTGTGTAAAATCCATATGTACACATACTTTTAGGGAAGGATTCATCTCAGTAAGTGTTTTGTTTTGATAATGTAGAGCCTCCATCTAAAAATAATTAATTCTACAAAATGAACCCTACCCTAACCCTATGACCAATAGGGATTTGTAAGCATGGACCACAAAAATAGAAGCCCCATCCAATTTGTCTCAATCAGGATGTCCCTAACAATTTTCTGTAACCTAAAGGGTGTGAAAACAAATACTGTAAAATTACACATTTCTCAAAATAATCCCGTCATAAATACATTTTGATGGTTTTCCTTTCTAGAAATTGATGGTAAAACACAGGCAATACATCTTTAAAAGTATGAATTTTTCAATATAGGCATGTGAAGTAAACACCCCCAACCCCCTTCCCAGCCCCATCATCCTCAAACACACCCACCAAAAATACAACAAATAAAAATTACCCACCCTTCTTTGAAGTGTTCAATGAAGGCTGGGTCATTTGTTTATCAGTTCAGCAAAGTAAATTTGACTGAATCACAGAAAAGTTATGTTTAGCAAAAAAGGTTACCAGCCAAATTGTCACGTTAATGTATACCACTTCTGGCTGGTTCTCGGCTACATTTTGCTGAGCAGATAAATTTACTAAGCAATAATGAAATTGGTCCACAATCCACAATTGGGTTAAAATCCTTGTTCAGTGTAATTGGTCCCTGGTGGTAGAGCAATTTATCCACAATTGGGTTCAAATCCTTGTTCAGTGTAATTGGTCCCTGGTGGTAGAGCAATTCATCCACAATTGGGTTCAAATCCTTGTTCAGCGTAACTGTTCCGTGGTGGTAGAGCAATTCATCCACAATTGGGTTCAAATCCTCGTTCAGCGTAACTGGTCCCTGGTGGTAGAGTAATTCATCCACAATTGGGTTCAAATCCTTGTTCAGCGTAATTGGTTCCTGGTGGTAGAGCAATTCATCCACAATTGGGTTCAAATCCTTGTTCAGCGTAATTGGTCCCTGGTGGTAGAGCAATTCATCCACAATTGGGTTCAAATCCTTGTTCAGTGTAATTGGTCCCTGGTGGTAGAGTAATTCATCCACAATTGGGTTCAAATACTTGTTCAGTGTAGTTTTCTTTGCTCATTCCAATCATACCAAGTTAGTTGCCTTCTTTATTTAGTGCCAATATTTATAGAAATATCCAACTTAAATTGTAAATAGGGGATTGCACTATAAATTGGAATGTTTCAAATTTTACCCCCTTTTGTATGCAGTATTTCAAATATGGTATAGTAAAAAAAATTTATTTTTTACAATATGTTCAATCTTAAAGATACCGTGAAATATCTCAACTCTAAAATTGTGCAACACAATCTGAAACTCTAAAGGCAGTGGTTCTCACAAATCAGTGGTTAAATTACGGTCATCAGAGCATAGAGTATACATTATAAAGCCACTATGACTGTTGTATTTTACATTTTGTTTTTTAGATGTCTGCTTATAAACAACACTCATCTTACATCATCTCATGGAGTCAATGCAAGACATGTATCTTAAAATGTTGAAATAGTCCAAATGTTTTGCTCATTTGTATACATAAGCATTATTATGGTGTCCTTTTCAGGCCGTAACTGATACCAACATTAAGCCTTGTTGTGCCTTACACCTAACTCAATTGATGTGAACAAGTTCCACAGGAAGAAGTACTTTCACTGTGTATTCCAGGATTTTTGGAAGTCTGCTTATAAAAAGCATGGTGTCAAAGAAAATCTTCTTTGAAAATTTTGAAATTGTCCAAAAACATTGCCAATTTGTATTTGCATATTTAACAAATTTCAACTCTGTCCATTACGGAAGAGTACATCAGTGATTATAATTATCTGAAATGAATGTGAGCGAAATTGTCCGGAAATTATACACTGATGTACTCTGCCTATTAAGGGAGAGTACACTAGTGGTTATAAATATCCGAAACGAATTTGAGTGAATTGTCATCATTATACCATTGATAAAATGTATTTAATTGCATCTTTCTGATAATCAATGTATACTGCAGAAACCAACCTGTGAAAGTTTCAACTCATTCAATTGTCATTAAAGCCTCATATACACTATTGGTAATCTAAAACAAAATCAATCCAAACTAGACGGCAGTGTTTGTGATATTACAAACACATAGGTGTTCGAGTTTTGTCAGGGCAGTGATGATGACGTCAGAATGTTTTTTAAAGAAACTTTGTATTATTATTTTTTAATATTAAACTTTGAATTTACCTCTTGTGGTTGTTGAGATGTGTTTTTTTTAATATTAAACTTTGACTTCCGGTGTGGACAGGAAGTAAGGTCAAATTGGGGTCATCTTTTTGTAAATATCTTTTGACAATTAACGGTTTGTACAATGGTACAAACATTTTGAATTTACCTCTTGTGGTTGTTGAGATGTTTTTTTTTTTTAAATATTAAACTTTGACTTCCGGTTTAGACAGGAAGTAAAGGTCAAATTGGGGTCATGTTTTTGTAAATATTTTTGACAGTTAACAATCTGTACAATAGTGCATAAACTGTGAATTTACCTCTTGTGGTTGTTGAGAAATGATTTTTTAAATATTAAATTTTAACTTCCGGTTTGGACAGGAAGTAAGGTCAAATTGGGGTCACCTTTGTGTAAATATTTTTCGACAATTAACAATCTATAAAATGGTGCAAAAAATGTGAATTTACCTCTTGTGGTTGTTGAGATATGATTTTTTTAAATATTAAACTTTGACTTCCGGTTTGGACAGGAAGTAAGGTCAAATTGGGGTCACTCACAACTCGTGTTTCATCTACTTGTTAAGTTCTAAGTACATGCCAAGTTTCAAGTTCATGTGAAGTTTGCAAGTATGTGTTTGTTACCGGACAGTTATTGGGCAGAAGAAGAAGAAGAAGAAGAAGAAGAAGAAGAAGAAGAAGAAGAAGAAGAAGAAGAAGAAGAAGAAGAAGAAGAAGAAGAAGAAGAAGAAGAAGAAGAAGAAGAAGAAGAAGAAGAAGAAGAAGAAGAAGAAGAAGAAGAAGAAGAAGAAGAAGAAGAAGAAGAAGAAGAAGAAGAAGAAGAAATGAGTGATTATTTTTTTCTCAGGACTATGCTTTATCGACACTGCAGTGCAGGCATTTAATTTCATTCTTATAGAAAATCAAATTGTCTGTGGCAACATTTGAATGGCCACTTAGTCAAAAACCAAGAGCAATAAATAAATTACCTCTGAGTATTTGGGGCTACAATGGCTGGCCTGAATCAAAAAATGTGGTCCCTTTCAAATAAACCTGGATTAAAAGTAGATAAATAAATTTGAAATGGCAGAGACAAGCACTGGTAAATAAACTAACAAGTTACTTATATCTATCTTTTCATTGGAATAGCAATTGCGCTGATATATGGATCAAAGCAGGATTTTACAAAAATGCAGAAGAGAATTTCTCTAAGAGCAAACATAAGCAAACTTAATACCTTGGTGTCATTGTTGAGGCAGAACATCCTCGTAAGACAGTAACTGTTACTTCGAGTTGCTCCTCAGAGAAGTGCCCCCTCTTCAAGTCAAAACATAATCCCACTGTATGAGAATAACAGATTTGTAATGTTTGTATACTAGAACTATATGCTAGCCAGTTACTTCTATTCCATTACAGTGGTCAAACCATGCATTAAGTTGCCAGAAACATTGGCTACCTTTAAGAATTTTGTTTAGAGTCCTTCCCATAGGTGTACATAAGACTGTGCCGGGTATCCGGGTACCTGGATACTCGACTGAAACTGTTCCATTTTTCAGTTCCAATTACTCATAAACGACTGTTGAAAATTTCAACTGACCATTTAAGCCACACAAACAAATGGAAATCTCTAATTTTTTGTTAACAAAATGTGTGTGCGGAATGGGGATGATATGAGTAATTTTTAATATAGAGGTCCACAAAAGTCCATAATAAAACAAGAGAAATTTGTGTTTATATTGGTTATTTTATACATTTGGGAGTATTTTCGTGTTTTACAAAATTGTTTATGGGTACCCAAGTATCCGGAGATTTCCAATTTCTGGTATCCGGTTCCCGAAATAACCGAAATGCACAGCCTTAGGTGTACAGGACTAAACAACAAAGTGTCCAAGTAAGTAACAGTGACTTAACATTGATGAGTAAACATTTATATACGTGTTAACGGATCACAGGTCTGTAAATGAAATATTCTTTCATTCATCATGCTGACAGAATTGTATTTCCTTTTTATCTTGAACTTTCACCTCATGGGGTCAAATTTAAAAAGTCCATGAAGTATTTCTGAAGTGTGACGGGCGGATGGACACATGCACAAAGAACATGTATGATCCTATTTGCTTTGACTTTGGCATACAAATAAATACAAATGTTTACAATTAAAAAAAAAATAATAATTTGAAATAAGGATGATGACCTTATGTGCGAGTGTAGATATTTAAACAACAAATCAAAAATTTAAAGTCAACCCCAATAGGTATTCCCTGTTTTAGCAATGTGAAGACTACTCTCCCAATTAAATCCTACCACTATCCAAGCATCTAAACCAATACAGCCCCTTAATAACCTAAAAGTTGTTGGAGCAAGCGGGAAGACGGTGCCGTACGTAGGGTATATAGAGGTCAGTTTGAGGTTTTCAGAGAGCACGGCCGGTGTTAGTGAGGAGATAGCTACTCTGGCGCTTGTCACACCTAGCAGGGACGGGCATGATAGGATACCACTACTTCTGGGTACCAACACGAATGTTATAAAACGGACGACGCAGAGATGCAAGGAACGAGCTGGTCCAGACTTCCTTCAAAAGTTAGAGGTTAGCTGTGCATGGGCCGGAGCATACCGAGCCATGGATGCAGCCGCACGCATGTCTACATCTGATGATTTCATTTCCTCAGTGCGACTCTGTGGTAACGACCAGATTATTGTAAAAAGTGGTGAGTCGGCTACATTACACGGTATCACTACCACCCCTTTTTATGTTGAAGCCCCCATATTAATAGAAGCAGGAGAAGGATGTGTCATGCCAGGTGGTCTAGTCGTCAGGCGCACGCTCTGCACACTCCCGGCAGTTGCTAAGTCCGAAGTGAAGCTACTTGTGTCAAATGAGGCAAACCACGACATCGTTCTCCCTCCAGGGGCAGTCATCGCTCACACATATGCTGTGGAAGTGGTTGGGCCTATTGCACCAATGAAAAGTCCTGAGGAGTCAAAACTGCCGAATGTCAACTGTGAGGCAACAGAGCTAGGGCCACCCACAGACAAGCCTTTGTCATTTAATTTTGAAAATTCCCCCTTGTCTAATGAAGAGCGGGAGAGGATCACTCGGCGGTTGCAGGGGTATTCATCCATTTTCTCAAGAGACGATATGGATATTGGGTGCACTTCTGCAGTCAAACATCACATCCGCCTGTCTGATGACTCTGCATTCCGGGTGAAGTCAAGAGGGATTGAACCAGCAGACTATGCGGATGTTCGGAAACACCTAGCTGACTTGATGGGTAAGGGGATCATCAGGCCTTCTGAAAGTCAATTCGCCTCACCAATCGTTGTCGTGCGGAAGAAGAATGGGGACGTTCGGTTGTGCATTGACTATCGTCGCCTAAACAGTCGGACGGTTCGTGACCAGTACACCATGCCGAAAATAGAGGAAGCTCTCCACGCTTTGAATGGAGCAAGGGTTTTCACTTGTCTAGACCTCAAATCTGGTTATTACCAGATAGAGCTGTAGGAGGCGGATAGAGCTGGAGGAGGCGGACAAGGCGAAAACGGCATTTTGGTGCCCTCTTGGCTTTTTTGATTTAACCGAATGCCTCAGGGAATCACAAATGCCCCAGCTACTTTCCAAAGATTAATGGAGAAGTGTATGGGCGAGCTAAATCTTATGGAGGTAATGGTGTACCTCAATGATTTACTTGTATTTTCTCGCACAGTTGAGGAACATGAGGAACGGCTGACCAAGGTACTGGACAGGTTGAAGGAATTTGGCTTAAAACTTAACCCTAGCAAATGCCAGTTCTTTCAGTCGTCTGTCTTGGTCACGTCGTTTCAAAAGAAGGAGTAAGCACTGACCCCGACAAGATCAGCTCTGTTAAGTCATGGCCAACTCCATCAATGCTTAGGAGTTGAAGTCATTTCTTGGATTCACCGGGTACTACAGGAGATTTGTAGTCAATTATTCTGCGATTGCCCGCCCACTTAACCAACTCACCGCTGGCTGTGACTTGACGAAGCGAAGATTCTCGAAGGGGCGTAAACGGAAGACCCTAGTTCGTAGTGCAACGGAACCATTTGGTAGCCTGTGGACGCCGGTATGTCAAGCTGCGTTTGAAGACTTAATTGGGAAGTTAACAACAGCTCCAGTCCTCGGGTTTGTTGATTACAGCTCTCCTTTCTTTCTTCACACGGATGCGAGCTTGACTGGCCTTGGTGCAGCACTCTACCAAGAGCAAGATGGCAAGATGAAAGTCATTGCTTATGCAAGTCGGGGACTCTCACGCAGCGAACAGAACTACCCAGCGCACAAGTTAGAGTTTCTGGCGTTGAAGTGGTCAGTCACTGAGAAGTTTCATGATTACCTTTATGGCAGTCAATTTAAGGTTCTCACCGACAACAACCCGCTGACCTATTATTCTAACGTCCGCTCGACTTGATGCGACTGGGCAGCGTTGGTTAGCAGCCTTGGCTAATTACGACTTCAGCATACAGTACAGGTCTGGGAAGAAGAACGCAGATGCCGATGGGTTATCACGACGCCCTTAGGCATTCCCCACTACTAATGCTGAAGCTATGGGAAATGATGAACGAATTCAACAGCTTCGAAAGAGAGTCCTCGGTGATGTGGACATCAGACTAGATGAATCAAGTGTGGCAGCAGTTTGCCAGTATATGACATGCACCTTGCTTGAAACGCTCACCGACTCATCTAGTGCAGTACCTGATGTTCTCAATGGAGTCACGTGGCCCGGCCAGGACTCACTCCCAGGCCTTACCCCGAATGACTGGGTAGACTTGCAACAATCCGGCGAGGACATCAGATACATGACTGAGTGCCTGAAGACAGGAAAACACCCTACTGTGAAGGAACGCAAACCCTGACTGATGGACAAAGGATTCTCCTCCGCCAAAGGGAACACTTAAAACTTGAAGATGGGGTTCTGTACTGCGACAGTGCGGGTCATGGGGAACCTCCTAAACGCCAGTTAGTTCTGCCCACGAGTCAGCGCCACCTTGCCTTTGAGGGGGTGCATGACCAGGTCGGTCACTTAGGGTATGAACGAACCCTTGATCTGGCACGAGCTCGTTTCTACTGGCCCAGGATGGCTGCTGACTTAGAAGAGCAATGCAGGACTTGCCCCCGATGTCTACGTAGGAAGAGGAAGATGTTGAGGAGAGCCCCATTAGTCTCCATAAAGACGACGCACCCAATGGAACTAGTTTGCATGGACTTCCTGTCACTTGAGCCTGACGACCGCAATACCAAGAATATCCTAGTGATAACAGATCATTTTACCAGGTATGCCCAGGCCTTCCCAACCAAGGATCAGAAGGCGAGGACGGTGGCTAAGGTACTCTGGGAAGAGTTCTTCATCCACTATGGCTTCCCAGAGCGTCTTCATTCTGACCAAGGGCGTGACTTTGAGGCAAGCCTTATCCAGGAGCTGTGTCAACTTGCTGGGATCCGAAAATCACGCACAACACCATATCATTCACAGGGGAATGGTCAGGTTGAGCGTTTTAACCAAACACTCATTGGTATGCTTGGCACCTTGGAGGAAGAGAAGAAACACCAGTGGCGTCTCTACGTCAAACCCTTGGTTCATGCTTATAATTGTACCAAGAATGATGCCACTGGGGTGTCCCCGTATTCACTGATGTTTGGCCGAGAACCCCGCCTGCCGATTGATCAACAATTCGGTGTTACCAACTATCCCAATAAGGCCACATCTCATCATAATATGTTCATGATCTACGTGACAGGCTGCAACGCGCTCATCAACTTGCTGCAGCCCGAGCGGAGAAAGCCACAAATTACCACAAGGAGAGATATGACAGAAGAGTCCGGGATCAAGCATTATCAGCTGGTGACCGGGTACTGGTGAAGAATGTCGGCCTCACTGGTACAAGTTGGCAGACCGCTGGACAACTGCAACGTACAAGGTCGTGAAGCGCATCGGTAATGACATGCCTGTGTACGTAGTACGACCTGAAGATGGCAGTGGCCGAGACCGCACTCTTCATCGAAATATGCTCCTTCCATGTGGGTTTCTTCCCGATGCCCCTGAGCCATTTCCTTCATTAAAAGTTCCTAAGCCGCGTCCAAGGGCCTCCCCACGACGATCTCTGAGGGAAAATGACCCACTTGATGTACCAGTGTTGGGGTCACAGTTCAGAGTCAGACTCATCTTTACCGGTAGTGGTGATTCAGGGCAGGACTCGCCCAGTGCCAGCCCCAAGGAGATCGATCGCACATGCAAGTTCCAGTGGTGAGAGGCTTTTACCTATTGGACCGCTAAATCCAGATGCCCATGAATTCCATCCAGCTGAGCCCCTTACAGGCCATATAACCCAAGATGATGAACCGATGGACTCTGAGGAGGGCATAAAGTCGGACACGACCCCCGATGCAGTTGATGCCCCTAACCAACCATAGGCAGTAGTCCCCATCCCCCCACAGAGACAAAATCGACTGAGACAGACAGTCTTACGTCGTCGGAAGAGTCAACCAGTGGAAGTCCCCCAGCTCTAGTAAGACGTCGGAGACCCCTTCGTCAAAGACCACCACCAGATCGCCTTGGGTATGGTCGGCTGGGATTGTCAGAAGCTAAATTATTAGAAGAGCATTTTGCTATTCAAAAGCAGAGCTTGGCGTTGTTCCAGTCTTGCCTTTTGCCAGTATAATTTAATTTGTATAAAATATTATTCTTGCCATGTCGGGACGCCATGATTTTAGAAGGGGAGAGTGTCACACCCCCCAAAAATGTTCAACTTTTGGTTGTGACTTGTACAACTCTAATTCCCACACATGTAAGCAACCTTTTAGGACCAAGGGTTTTATTACCATGGACCCAGGCTATAGTCTCCTCTCTGTCTGACTTGGTTTGGGTGATTTATGATGTAAGAAGGAGGAATTTGGCCATGTGGCGTTCTAGTGGGCGATTTGGGCCATTGTGACTCCAGCCTTCGTCCAGTAAGCATCAAAAAAGTCATAATCGCTACAATCGTCTGCAAGACACAACATCACCTTTGTTATATTTTGAACATAGGTGAGTTTTCAAATTCCTTTTCTCTTTTATGAACATCATTTTAGTAATTAATAGGATATTTAATCATATGATTTTTTTTCTCTTTTGCCTTTTCCAGGCGTTTTATTGTTTATCCATCAATACAATTACATGTCAAAAGCACACAATTGTACAAAACAAAAGAAGAAAACAGAAGCATTACAAATTGATTAACAGACAAATGTTTTGAAATTTGGTATAATACAGTTTGTGAATTCAGTTTCATTTTTGAACGTTTTCCAAAGAAGTTTATAATTAAAAGTGGTGTTTGAATTGAATGCGTTAATTACTCTGCATTTGTACACAGTGAAAGATGCTGTTATTATTAAGAGGTTAACCGTGTCGAAATTAATATCCTTAATATTATAGCCTACCACTATATCTTTCAACTTAATGTCATGCTTGATGCGTAAGTTAAAATTCATGAGATAGCCAATATTGTGTCAAAATTGTTTCAGAGACTTACAGGAAAACAAATAGTGATTGAGGTCGTCAAGTTCATTGCATATAGAACAACTAGACGAGTTACTTAATTAGTCAGATTAGTTTTATTTGGGAGGATGTTGTATATTACTTTAAAACTGAATTCTTTATATTTATTTATAGGTAGTTTTTTTAATCTTAAAATTCCAAACTTGAATCCAATTAAAGTCATGTGGGAGTTGTAAGACGGTTTTCCAGTACACTTCACCTCTACTTACGTGTTGTTTGTTCTTAACAAGAATATTATACACTGTCTTGGATTTCAAATTGTTCAGGTCAGTTGTGTGATTATCCCTATTCAGAACTTTTTCATTTATAGAGGAAGCAATGAATTGAGTCAATTTGGCAGCCGCTAGTTTCTTGATCCAAATGTTAGGTATTGCTTTTCTGACTTGATACGTCTCGGCAATGTAGTTTGTTTTGTTGATGAGCTGATTTTGAATGTCAGTAGCGTAAACAAATACTTTAGGACAAGTCTCCTACAAACACAATACCAGACTTAATCCAATGCTTAAAGATAAACGGTTTACCGTTAATATTTATGAGACTGTTGCCCCATATGATCTGATTTCTAATTTCTATGGGGTCTAATAATTCCAAACCAGAAACACTGACGTCGTTTTCTTTGAATTCGAACCATGACCTTAAGTAGTATGTCAGATGAGAGTCCTGGACCATTTCACTCCGCTGCGCTCCGTTCATGGTCCAGGACCACTGCGCTGCGCTCCGTTCTCTCATCTGACATACTACTGGAGGTCAAAAGGTCAAAATGTCAAAATGTCAAGAGGTCAAGAGGTCAAGAGGTGAGATGTTCTAGTTAAATTTCAAAAGCAAAAAAAAAAAGTCCCCTGTATGACTAGGTGAGATTTAATAAAATTGATGTTAATTTAAAAAAATGTAAAACCCTTACGAAAAAAAAGATATTGAAAATCGGACTTAAAAACTGAAATAATAAATTAAGATTATGTAGATAAATAGTAAAGATGACGGCAAAATATTTATCAAAGTGGACGTTAGCTGAATTGAAAGAGTTTGGTCGCTCGCATAGACCAATCATATTAGTACAAAACAGAAAGGGTAAAATTGATAAACGGTCTCGGTATCTGGCGGTAAAAAAATATATAAAACGGCATAAACGAAAGCCCTTATATAAATTAACAAAGAGTCAACTTGAAGCTGTTATAGAAGCTGAAAGTATTCCGTTGAGAGGAGTAGGAAGAAGATATTTGCGAAAAGATTTGTATAAGATTGTAAAAGATTGGCGCGCTGGTGTTTTAGAATTTGATGAACCAGCGATTGATGGTGGAGGATATTTACGTCGACGAATAATGACCGTTCCGCTGAATTATATCAAAGAAAAAGATTTAAACAAGTTTTGGGAAGCGGCAAAGCCAGCGATTAGAGCCAAGTTTATTTTTAGACTTGCGAGAATAAACGTCATTTAAGTTTATGATATATATACGTATAAAATTACGTAAAGATAAACCGGACGGTACTACCGATTATGAAGATCCTAGTTTTCATAATAATGGACAAATTGTTTTATTGAGTTTGGATGGTATTGAAAATGTATTCGTTACCGTTATTTCACAAATTCAAGAGTCTTTAGAAAAATGGACGCAAAAGGGTTCTGGATGGGTGGTAGAACGTATAGAGAGTATGAATATTACAATCTCGAGATATCAGCCTTTGAGGGGTGGTTCTTATATCGAGTTATGCTACTTCATAAAAAATTAAAAAGCATGCATCAACCCCAAAAACAAAGACGATGATTGTTTGCGATGGGCTTTTCGTGTTGCTCTTTTTCACATGAAAAAAGAAAAAGGAATACAAATAGAACATTCAGATAGACTCTCAACATACCCGATAGAGGATGATTTTAATTTTGATGGTATCGAGGCTCCTACACCAATCAGTCAGATTAATCAAGTGGAGAAACAAAATTGTATCGCGCTAAACGTTTTTGGTTACGAATCAAACTCATTTATAGTTTACAAACTTAGCGATCAACTTGAGACTATAGATCGTATAAATTTATTATTAATTCATAAAGAAGAAAAATCTCACTACGTTTGGATTAAAGATATAAATAAATTATTTTCCGACCAAACAAAACATAACGGACGTAAACATTTTTGTTTGAGATGTTTACAGGGTTACTCGATGGAAGCGTATCTTGAGAATCACATAAAAATGTGTAAGGGAATAAACGACAGACCGACAAAGATCGTGATGCCTGAAAAGGGTAAAAACGATACGCTAAAATTTATAAATTTTCATAAAAAGATGAAAGTTCCTTTCGTTATATACGCCGACTTTGAAAGTGTGATTAAAAAGATTGACGATGTGAATACGACGAATACTAAAAAACTGCAAGAACACGTTATTTGCGGTTATTCGTACGTCGTCGTTCGGTGCGACGGTGAAACTTGTCCTCCCGTTGTATACCGAGGAGAAAATGCCTCGGAGCATTTTTTTAATAAATTACAAAAACAAGTAGAACGCATCAATGAGATATTTAGAAATCCTAAAAGAATGTTTATGAAAAGAGACGATGAAGAAGATTTCCAAAATGCTAAAAAGTGTTGGATATGCGAAAAAAAAATTATGAGTAAAGATGATTTGGAAGACTTTTTTACGAGATGAGCGAGTGTTGTAAAAAAGGTGCGATGAAAAGTGTCAAGTGTAACAAGAAATTTGGCGCGTTTTGCGTCAAGTTTAGTCGAGTACGCGATCATTGTCACGTGACCGGGAAATATAGAGGAGCGACGCATAGTAAATGTAACTTGCAACTAAGTTTAAAACCGGACAAAACTTTTATTCCGGTCGTATTTCATAATTTGCGAGGCTACGACTCTCATCTCATTATGCAAGCCGCTAGTCAAACGCGAGGAAATCTAACGTGTATTCCAAACAATATGGAAAAGTACATATCTTTTGGAATCGGGCAACTGCGATTTATCGACAGCGCTCAATTTTTACTCGCTTCGCTCGATAAACTCAATCGTTAAATAGTACGAGCGCGATTTAGAAAAATTTAATCTTTTAAAACAAAAGGGTATTTATCCTTACGAGTACATGGACTCTTTCGAACGTTTTAAAGAAACGCGTCTTCCTCCGATAGAATCTTTTTATAGTAGTTTGAATGACGAACGCATTACTAAAAAAGAGTACGATCACGCTGAGAAGGTTTTCCAAACCTTTGATTGTAAAAATTTAGGAGATTATCACGATTTGTACGTGCGGGGTATACTTGCTTATAGGCGGACGTGTTTGAAAATTTTCGTTCCACTTGTATGAAAAAGTACGGGTTAGATCCGGCTCATTATTATACCGGCCCAGGATTGAGCTGGGACGCATTATTAAAACATTTAAAGATAAATTTAGAATTGTTGACGGATTATGACATGCATTTATTTATAGAAAAAGGTACTAGAGGAGGAAAGTGTATGGTAAGTAAACGATACGCAAAAGCAAACAATGACGATAAAACGAAACCTAGGACTTTTATACAATATTTCGATGCGAATAATTTATACTGCTATGCAATGAGTCAACCTTTACCGACTAGTAATTTTAAATGGTTGACTCGTCATCAAATGGACAGACTCTTAGAAAAAGGAATAATACGTGGAAAAGGATGTATTTTAGAAGTTGATTTAGAATACCCTAAAGAATTACACGATTCTCACAATGCATATCCACTCACGCCAGAGTTATTGACGGTACCGAAAGAATGGATGTCTGACTATCAACAGGAGTTATTAAAAGGCAAACCCGCTCCAAACGTTACAAAATTAGTTTAAAATTTATACGATAAATCAAACTACGTGCTTCATTATCGTAATTTACAATTGTATTTACAACTCGGTATGAAACTGACTAAAATTCATCGCGTTTTAGAATTTGATGAATCGCCTTGGATGAAATCGTACATCGATTTAAACACCCAACTCAGAAAAGACGCAACGTCAGATTTTTAAAAAGACTTGTACAAACTGATAAATAATTCAGTTTTTGGAAAAACGATGGAAAATGTACGAAATCGCGTCAACGTGAATTTGAAACGCATCAACGATGAAAAAGCAGAAAATCAAATTCGTGCATTAATCGCGAAACCAAATTTTGCCGAGGTTAGGATTTTCGATCACGATCTAGCGGCGTTTCACATGCATAAAACAAAACTTTTACTCAACCGTCCAGTATACGTAGGAATGAGCATACTGGATTTATCTAAAGCTTTCATGTATGATTTGTATTACAATCATTTAAAAAAGAAATACGACGACAAGTGTAATTTACTTTACACGGATACGGATAGCTTGTTCCTCGAGATTGAAACGGAAGACGTTTATAAAGATTTATATAAAGATGTGGATTTATACGATTTTAGTAATTATAAGAAAGATCATTTCTTATATTCTGAAGTGAATAAAAAAGTGATTGGAAAATTTAAAGATGAGACAGCTGGCGTAGCTATTTCTGAATTTGTAGGTTTAAGACCAAAATGTACTCCATACATTTATCGAAAGAAATATAAATAAAAAAAAGCTACTAGCTTAAGACCTAGCGTTTTTTCGAAAGAATTAAAAAAAGCTAAAGGCGTAAAAACAAGTTTTAGAAAAGAAAATTAACCACGAAAACTTTAAAGATGTTTTATTTGAAAATAAAACGTATCATCACAAGATGAATTTTATTAGAAACAAGGGTCATCATCTTTACACTATAAAAGTTGACAAAAAATCGTTAGACGGTCTCGATACAAAGAGATATATTTTACTAGATGGAATACATACTTTAGCTTACGGTCATTATAAGATTTCAGAGTAATTTTTTAATGGGAGGATTTTCCGTATCTCGAGGAACAATTTGTAATTCTTCTCTTACAAAACTACGTTTGGGGCCCGCCTCTAAATAATACAAGATGGGTTGATGTTGAGCTTTTATAGTTTTACCTAAACTATAAATTTTTATAGACCATATAGGATCGGACGCGCGACGTCTCGTATCTTTTTCAGCTTCACCGGGTGCGTATAAATACCGAACTAGAGCGTTCGCATTAATTCCTTTTTCAACAGCAACTTTGTTAGCTGTACCGCTAGAGGTAATAGCCGGTGAGGCTGGATTTTGCTCGACGAGTTGTAATTTAATCGCATCTTTAGGTTTTAAATGTATGAGTCTGGTCGTTTCGTTGTTTAATGCTTTTACAACCAACAGTAATCTTTTAACCCATTCTCTCGATCTTTCATCCGTTGATATTTCTTTAGCGTATTGATGAGAAAATAATCTTTCGGCTAAAGTTCTATTAAATCGCTCTACTATACCTTGAGCTCTATGATTCCCGGCTTCGCTTCTTTGGATTTTTACATCGTGTTGACTCATGATTTTAGCGACGCTCGACATAAATTCTTTTCCAGGATCGACTTTAAAAAAATTTGGCCAAGTGAGCGGGCTCCGCCTATAAATTTGTTCAAACGCTAGACTGATTTGAGCGGCAGTTTTATCGATTAACGGTTCCGCTTCTTTATATCTGCTGGCTTCATCCGCAACGGTTAACGCGTACTTGTACGTCTTTTTACCTACACTATCGTGGGGGAGAAACAATAAATCCGCTTGATGAACCTCATTTGGTTTTTCCAACATTGAATTTGAACTGGTCGGCCTTGGAATATATTTAGGATAAATTTGCCACAGCGCTTGCTTTTTTAACCACTGCCGGACTATTGTAGGAGGTACGCTTGTTTCTTGAGCTAATTTTTTAATCGCGCCGAGACCTTTCCAATATCCTTTCGGGCTATAATAGACGTTTTGTAGCTTTAATTTCGTTCGCTTATCCATTTAGTATATAAAAATATTATTCGTTAGACATAACAGAGTCTGGTAAAATTCCTTGTTGAACCAACCACGTTTGCGTCATTAAAGCCGCTCCAACCGTCGTAGTGAGTTTTAGCCCGTCGTTTAGATCCAACTTTCCTAAATCGGCTGGATTTATTTTTAATACTTTTTTACCGAGCATGCTGTATAAAACCGTTATCATTCCTACAACGGCACCGTGATAAGCTGAATTAACGATTCCTTTTGTATCCATCATATTTTATACTTAGTAAATATAATTTAATTAATTTTTTATTATTTTTTATTCCATTTCAAAAACATTAATTTCTTTTGTTGGCGTTTTTTCGCTCCGCTTTGGTTGAGTGCTTGCACCGCGTAGCGTAGCGTCTATTGATTTTACAGCGGTACGCGGTGGCGAGGCTCTGCCTAGCGCAAGCGCTTGCGCTGGCTGTTGGCGGTAAATGTAATAAGCAAAACCTCCAACGGCTAGGAGTCCAAGAGCGATATAGTAGTAGTTTATTCCAGCGCTTTCTTATTTTATCGGCGTAGCGCCGCTACGGCTAACATTTTCTTTGTTTGCATAATGAGTTTTGACAGCACCTTTTTTTAATTCTTGTTTTTTCTTTTTATTAACTTCTGCGTGTTTTTTTTACCAGCAGTGACTCTTTTTGGATTGTTTATTTTCTTATTGTTCGCCGACGGTGTTTTCGTTACCACCGACGGTGTCTGCTCCGCATTCTCCAACTCGTTCGTTTCCATCTCTTTTATTATCTATACAAGATTCTTCTTTTCTTTTTAAATGTTTTGCCGTAATGAGCCCATGGTCATCGGCGCCAAATACATCCCATACTTGTAATATATTTCACACGCTATGGAAGAAAGAGCGCTCGAAATGAATGGATCTTTTTCTAAATCTGTAATTAATTTACCTTCGTCATCAATTTAAAAACTCATATCCATATAAATCAACAGAATTTAAACAAGAATCTAATGCTTTGACATATAATGTTAGAATGGCGCTACCTAAAG
Source organism: Zoroaster sp. YZ-2022 (assembly GCA_029582265.1). Taxonomy (NCBI): domain Eukaryota; kingdom Metazoa; phylum Echinodermata; class Asteroidea; order Forcipulatida; family Zoroasteridae; genus Zoroaster; species Zoroaster sp. YZ-2022. Next base: position 18,953,718 of record CM055819.1, read on the forward strand.
ACGATGTTATGTCACGACCTAATTTAGTTTGGTATTGCGTGTATAATACATCTCGCTCTTCTCCAGACAAAGCTTCAATGTCGCTGACAGAATACTCTTTCCCGAAATGTTTTTTGAATCTCCTCCCGCTACAACAGAGAAAAGACGTTTGTCCCGTTGCTTTTGCTTCAGCAGCAGGTTGTCACTTTCATTAAAATCCATTGATGGTGGTGGTAACATTAATGGTTCTTCGTCTAAAATTTTGTGAACTTCTTCCATTTATTATAAGTATTTTTAATTTATTTAAAAAATTACTAAGTAATCAATCAGTAATTCTGAGTAACCGATCAGTAATGCTGAGTAACCGATCCAGTAATGCTGAGTAACCGATCCAGTAATGCTGAGTAACCGATCCAGTAATGCTGAGTAACCGATCCAGTAATGCTGAGTAACCGATCCAGTAATGCTGAGTAACCGATCCAGTAATGCTGAGTAATCGATCCAGTAATGCTGAGTAACCGATCCAGTAATGCTGAGTAACCGATCCAGTAATGCTGAGTAACCGATCCAGTAATGCTGAGTAACCGATCCAGTAATGCTGAGTAACCGATTCAGTAATGTTAAGTAATTTTTAGTAATGTTAAGTTATTTTTAGTAATGTTAAGTAATTTTTAGTAATGTTAAGTAATTTAGCCTAGAATCACATAATCGGTAGGTTGATCCGTTTTTAAAATCAACTTTCAATGTTTAAGTCGTTAAAAATTTTCATGCATTTGCTTTCTCAACTCTTTCGTGGGTATGACATCACTTTCTCGAAGACAATTTTCAAACGAGTCTCTATCTTTACAATAAAATAAACACACCCATTTGAGTTGCTCTCTAAAATCTTTTAATACGCTATTATATTTTTGCGAAATAATCCAACAGCTGTGATTGGCGTGTCGACCGCTAAAAGCCAAGTGTACCAACACATTCGTCTCATCCTGGGAAATTTTTTATATCGCAAATCTTTACTCGCGCTACAATCGTCGATGATAAACAACGTTTCGTTTCCTTTGAATACGTCGCTATAAAGTTTTATCGCTTTGTTTAACGAAATATTTTTTAAATCGTCAACGAGCACTCGCTCGTCGCTCCAAATCCATTTTCTATTTTGATACGTGTCGTTGTCGGCGAGGGTGGGGCATAATATGACGATCGTTTCAAAATATTTAAAATATTCTTTTTCTAACAAATTTAAAACAAATTCAGTTTTTCCCACATCCGGTTTGACCACAATTTAATGCAACGTGTGGATATTTCGGCAACATCCTTTTTAATACTAGTCGCTAATACTAATAAACGACAGAATCAAAACGTCCATTTCTTATATTGAGTTGCGCATCCATAATAATAAAAGTGTACATGTATAATTCACCCGCAGCTTCTGATTCTTTATCCATTTGAATGGTAATTCCTTCGGATAAGTTTTGTACTTGTCTTCCACTTCCATGTATTTTATTGTCGTCGCTAGTTCTCATATCTAAAAATAAACCGTATCGATGAAGTAAATAATCGGCTTGTTTGATGTTGGATAAATTTAGGGCTTTTTGTATACGTAGTGCATGTTCTTTGTTTGAATCACCAAAATATTTCTGAATTTCTTCCCAATGTTGATACCTTTTCATTCCCTGCGCGTAGAGTTGATTGGGAACGCCTTCGATCGTAATTGAAACTTTATCGATTTTTGGATTATAAAATGTCCACGTTTCTTTCACATCGGGCTCTTTGAATAAAAACAATATTCCTTTCATACTTTTTGCGGGGGTATTTAAATTTATATTCCACGTTGTATTGCGTTTGTTTAACGGGGTCACGCTCTGTCTTAAAACTCGATCAAACAATATCACCAACTTGTCGCTATATTGATTTTTTATCATCGTTGCGAGATGCGGCATATGAACGACTTCATATTCTAAAGAAATCCCACTTATGATATATTTTGCATTATCGTCGGTGCTTTTAATCACGTTAGAACATTTATTAAACACGAGTTCATAAGTCAATCGATCTCCGATCCCCGATTGGTAGTAGGGCTGATGATCGGTGAGTAATTCAAAATCGAGTGGAATGTGATATCTATTTTTCAAACAATCCGCGATGGCTTTATCTTTTCCTCCGTTGCCGGCGGGGACCGCGTCACTGGCGTTTACTCTTAATTTAGTTACGTTAGCATCTTCGATTCCTTGGTACGCTAGATTTTCACGTTGACCTTTCGTCCATTCGTCTTTATAACAATGAAACACATCCGCATCGTCTAAAGAAAATATTTCATTTCCTTCCATTTTAATGATTATATTTTTTACGATGGCTCTACCTATATTATGTACGATCGTTCTCGTATCATCATCCGCAGACTGGAGTTGTATGTTGAAAGCTAATCTAACCGTCCCCGGAACGATGACGTAATTTTTTCCTAAATTTGGAAAACGAACCGTCAACAATTGATTTTCAGTAATGGTACTCGGATTGTTTGTAATGACGACTTTTTGACGCAATCCTTTTAATCCCAAAGGTTCTCTTAATTTTCTGTATGGATTGAGTACATCTCGTACGCATTCATCATAGTTTATATTTACAAATTATAAAAAATATATATTTTTTTTTTAAGAAAAAGTAAAATGGTGTCACTAGCGATGATGATTGGAGGCGCGGTCGTCAATGCGTTGGCTTTTACCGGATCAATTTTTTTATTTTCCAATTTACGTACTAGCGATGCTGAACAAGAACGAAAAAGGCACGATTTAGCGCTAGAACAACTTATATAAGCCCGAGACGAATTTAGTAAAAAGCGTTTAAAATATCTAGATTATTTAAACGAACGAATACAAAAAGAATCAAACGCTGAAAAAACATTTAATAACATTGACGATGCGATAAATGAATATTATAACATCACCGGCGAACGATTTGACCTTCGCGAACCTAAACTTGAGGATTTTTACGTTCCTAGCGAAGATCAAAAATTCATTTTGATTGGTGTGAGTATAGTAGGCTACGTGAGTTATAAATTATTGAAAAAAGATAAAAACTAATTATAAAATGGCAGAAGGAGGGCATGATTTCATTGAGCTGGATCCAATGTATAACTACCCCGAAGATGAAGATGTTGAACAGGATGAAAATGAGGAGGAAAGAGAGAATTTAGCGAGATTAGAAAGAAATAGGAAAAAATGGAAATGGAAAGATTGGAATGAATCAAATTGGGGGATACTGATTTTGATGTCAATCCATCGGCGCGACTTGCGAGTCAAAAAGCCGTTGACTTTTACGACTTTGTAAAAGGTCAAAACTACGATGTCGATAAACTACCGGAATACGATAAATTTCATTTTCGTGATGATGGTTTTTATTACGACAACGTAAAGTTGTCGATCGACGGAAGGCCGAGAGAATTTGCCTCGCTGAGTACGATATCTAGTAGAGCTCGCAAAGCTACGGGTAGATCGGGACCTTTATTTATGAGAGAGCGGTTGGGCGTAAAAGACTATGGTTTAAAAAATAAAATCTCAAGAAAAGAAAAAGAAGCGCTCGAAAATGTTATAACGACAATAGAAGCGTCAGAAAGACCATCAACGTCGGATATCGAGCGGTCGGGTCGAAAGTTACCGTCTATACCACAACAACAACAACAACGCGTGGTAGATGCAAATAACGTACAAATAGCCATGCAATAATTAATTAACGCTTCCAGAGAAGAACTCAAATGGGACGATCAATAAGAACTTGATTGGCACATGCCCCCACTCGACGACTACGAAGCCGATCGATATCCTTTTACCCACCAGTATTTTCGAGAGCTGGCGGGTCTCAATAAAGCCATGCAAACGACTCGAAGTGAACTAGAGTATAATTTAGCCAGATTGACCCAACTCGATGAAAACATTTCCGATTTAGAGCAAAGAATCGATAATGACGATACCGGAGATGAAGAAGCAAACGACGAACTCGTTAACCAGCTGCGAGATATGCGAGACGAAAGACGAGCTAGATCAGAAGCCGCGAGTACGAATGAGCGCGCTCTTCGCGGTCAACTCAACAGAATCAAAGAAACGATTCGCAACGTGTTGGAAAGCGACGACACATTGGGAGAACAAATTAAAACTTTATTTAGAGTACAAGGCGTAACGATTGTCAGTTTATTAACGGCCTTTAGTATGACCATTGCTTTTATAGTAGAATCAATCGTAAATGCTGTAAAACCTGCGCCAACACCATCACCAACACCCGTACCTCCTAAACCGAGTAGCGGAGGCTGGATACAAAAAACTTTTAAAAATATAGCGAGTGTACTAAAGAAACTCGGAGAAAAAGCTTTAGCCGCTTTACCGGGTATTATAGGTTCAGTGATAAGTTGGTTATTGACGACCATTTCAAAAGTAGTATCATGGACGGCAGAACATGTGTGGTTAGCTTTAACCGGAGTTGGATTTGCAATTTTAACTACTATAAAGCGTTAAGCCAACATCTCATAAATAATCAAACCTAATCCGGTCATTACTGCAAAACCACTATAATTAAAGCATTTTTTTCTTCTTGGTGAGTTGTGTCCTGGGTTATTGTAGCCTTAGCGGCTACGCTAGGAGGATCATCGTTTGATTCTTGCACATGTTGAGCGGTTACGGCTGTCTGCGTCGATGTATTATTAAGTAGTGGTAAAGAAAGCAACGTTGAATTCGTGTCTCGATTTAATCCTAATGATAAAGCCATTGATGCGATTAAAATATTATTGTTGTATCCCGCGCGCGTACCTATATGCATATTCATATCGCTCGGCATGAGATATAAATTTTCTCCGATTGCAAAGTTTAATTGCGATCGAGCGTATTTTAAATTATCTTGATATTGTTGAATAGATTTTTCTAAATCTACGGGGGAATCGATCAAAGCATCCACTAAATTTAAAAATTCTCTTTTTGCGTCTAAACCAGTACCGGCTGTAAAAAATGATGTTTTTGCTTGCACTTGAGCTCCTAATAACGCGTAAACGTACGTTCTTATAGAGTCGTTTATGCGTTCTGTACCGATATCTGTAAAACCTCTAGACTCATCGATTATAAAATTTTGTCCAAGCGAGCTCTGTAGATGGGGATTGTAAAATGTAACCGATCATATACGTCGAGGGATGATCTCCAAAACTCATTTTTGTCGCAGTTTTATAATAATCATAATCACTCACCTCGGTAGAGATGACATTCAAACTAGAATTATCGTAGTCTTGTCCAAGCGAGCTCTGTAGATGGAGATTGTAAAATGTAACCGATCATATACGTCGAGGGATGATCTCCAAAACTCATTTTTGTCGCAGTTTTATAATAATCATAATCACTCACCTCGGTAGAGATGACATTCAAACTAGAATTATCGTAGTCTTTTCCAGGCACCGCTTTGTAACCGTCGTTATCGTAATAATAGGCCGTTCCCAATCCTGACGAGTTTTTGTCTACGCGTTGTTTCCAATTAGAAACTTGTGAAAGGTGAAAGTCTTTACTTATTTTTTTATACGCGCTAATGTCTATATTGTATAAAATAATTTTGAAAAGACGCGGGGCAACTCATTTCTTTGAGTAATCGTCTCATTTGATAATAGACGTGAAATCTAAAAAAAACTACGAATCATCCTATTCGAATGATTTCAATGTTTATAACTCACCCCGCATCTCGTTGTACTGCAGTACGTTAAAAAAATTATTTGATTTTGATAAAATTTTAGCGGATTAGAATTCCAACTATTTACAATCTCGTCGCTATTAACGCAAGGTAACTTGTAGTTGCTAAAAACATTATCGAATTGTACGTTAAAAAAATCATTTTTATTGACGTAAATATTCATACTCGTCAAATCGCTAGCATTAAAATTTTAAGGCGCACTAAAATTTCCAGATTGCGGATATGGAAACGAAAAATTACTCTGAAACGCTAATGGAAACGTCATTTTTATTATATTAAAATTATAAATTTTTAATAATAAAATGTATCACACCTTTGAAATCGAAATTGAAAAAAATAGCGAGTCGGTTCAATTAAATGACGTCATCGATAATCGCGACGGACGACTCGTTATTTAATTACATAGCGTTAACATTTGGGTGGGATATTACAACGTGCGTAGAAAAGAAAAAAATAATCTATCGTACTATTTTAAACGCTTTTCCCTTACAAGACAAATCGTTCGGAGAGAGTATGTGGATAGAATATAAAAATCCCTTAATGAAAAAGCTTAAAACCGGCACTTTTAACGCATTGAGTTTTCAAATTAAAGATTCAAAGGGTAGAGGAATAAATAATCACGGTTTCCCCATTATTTTAAATCTAGAAATTATATAAATGGCGAGTATTTATGGACCCAGTCGAACAAGCGCGCAAATTTCGTCTAATAACACCACCATTTTACGAACATCACGGCTATATCGATAGGGATGAAATTTTACAAACAATACCTCTTGTCGAAAAATTTAACATTATACTCGGATGGCACGGTGTGCTTAAACTACCCTTTTACATGTTTAATCAAGCACCCACATACTGCTCAATTTTTGTAAAATTTATGAAAGTTGAAGGTATCTATTCGCGTTTTCACTACGACATATAATTAGCAACATTTGTACAGATCCATTTAAAATCGTTTAAAACAAATTGACAATCAGTCTGAGGGCTGAAGGACAACGTTCATGGTCTAAACCTTCACACCGATGAAATGGCACAACGGCCCCTAGTCCCCAGCAGCTCTAGGTACTGGCTGCAGCCTGAATGCTAAAGGAGCAAGGGGTGCTAAGAATCACTGTGTACACAACAGCTGCCTAAAATAACTTAAGTTTTGCACAATAAATACAAGAACACTCAGGACCAGCGGCGTAGCCAGGACTTTTTCAGTGGGGGGGGGGGGGGGAGGCACAGGGGAGGCATTGCTTTTCAGTGGGGGGGGGGGGGCAGGGGTATGGGTTTTTTCCCTTTTCTTTTTCTTTTCTGTTTTTTGGGGCACTATGAGGATTTTGGAAATTTGTTGGGGGAACGTGCCCCCCCCCACCCCCCAGCCCCCCGTGGCTACGCCGCTGCTCAGGACTGATGAAAAGTTTCAGGAACTTGAAATTTAACTTCAAAACATAAAATTGGATATCATTGGCCTAAGCGAAGTAAAAGGAAAGGATATCATTGGCCTAAGCGAAGTAAAAGAAAAGGAGAAAAAATAATACTATTCAAAAGTCAGAGATGATGTTTTACTTACAAAGGCAGATATGATGTTTTCACTACAAAGGCAGAGATGATGTTTTACTTACAAAGGCAGAGATGATGTTTTCACTACAAAGGCAGAGATGATGTTTTACTACAAAGGCAGAGATGATGTTTTACTACAAAAGCAGAGATGATGTTTACTACAAAGGCAGAGATGATGTTTTACTACAAAGGCAGAGATGATGTTTTACTACAAAGGCAGAGATGATGTTTTACTACAAAGGCAGAGATGATGTTTCACTACAAAGGCAGAGATGATGTTTTACTACAAAGGCAGAGATTATGTTTTACTACAAAGGCAGAGATGATGTTTTACTACAAAGGCAGAGATGATGTTTTCACTACAAGAGCAGAGATGATGTTTTACTACAAAGGCAGAGATGATGTTTTACTACAAAGGCAGAGATGATGTTTTCACTACAAAGGCAGAGATGATGTTTTACTACAAAAGCAGAGATGATGTTTTCACTACAAAGGCAGAGATGATATTTTACTACAAAAGCAGAGATGATGTTTTCACTACAAAGGCAGAGATGATGTTTTCACTACAAAGGCAGAGATGATGTTTTCACTACAAAGGCAGAGATGATGTTTTACTACAAAAGCAGAGATGATGTTTTACTACAAAAGCAGAGATGATGTTTTCACTACAAAGGCAGAGATGATATTTTACTACAAAGGCAGAGATGATGTTTTCACTACAAAGGCAGAGATGATGTTTTACTACAAAAGCAGAGATGGTGTTTTCACTACAAAGGCAGAGATGATGTTTTACTACAAAAGCAGAGATGATGTTTTCACTACAAAGGCAGAGATGATGTTTTACTACAAAAGCAGAGATGATGTTTTCACTACAAAAGCAGTGGTGATGTTTTACTACAAAGGCAGAGATAATGTTTTACTACAAAGGCAGAGATGATGTTTTACTACAAAAGCAGAGATTATGTTTTCACTACAAAGGCAGAGATGATGTTTTACTACAAAAGCAGAGATGATGTTTTCACTACAAAGGCAGAGATGATGTTTTACTACAAAAGCAGAGATGATGTTTTCACTACAAAGGCAGAGATGATGTTTTACTACAAAGGCAGAGATGATGTTTTACTACAAAGGCAGAGATGATGCTTTACTGCAAAGGCATAGATGATGTTTTACTACAAAGGCAGAGATGATGTTTTACTACAAAGGCAGAGATGATGTCTGCCAAGAGGGAATGGGCTTCCTCAGAAATTTCCAACATAAAATAATCAGCTACACAAACACAGGAACAAGACTGGCAAAGATCCAATTCCAGCTCTCAAAAAGCCACTGCAGATAATCCAGGTTTATACGCCAACCAGCAGTCATGACGATGAAGAAGTGGATGAACTATATGAAGAAATATCAAACTTGCTGAATGACATAAAAGACCAACACGTAATTGTGCCAGGCGACTTTAATGCAAAAGTGGGAAAGAAAAAGATGAAAATTAAACTTCAATTGTCATGTTTGGCATCGGAGAACGCAACAACCGTAGCGATAGACTCATAGAGTTTGCTCAACTACACAACATGAAGATAACTAACATCTTCTTCAAAAAGAAGCCAAAAATGGACTTGGAGGAACCCCAACTGACAACACAAAAATGAAATTGATTTCGTCACAGCGGATAGCTGCCAAAATGTGTCAGACCTCTCCGTCCTCAACAAATTTGACATCGGCTCAGACCACAGACTCGTAAGGTACAAAACCAAATTCAATATTTCACAGGAAAGTAAAAAATAAAATGAGGGCACCCAAAAACTTAAACATGCAAAACCTAATTGACAACGTGAAAGAATTCCAGATCAAGCTAGACAACAAATTTGAGAGCTCAGACATAGAAGATGAAGAAATCGAGAATTAATTCAGCAAAATCAGCACAACAACAGTTGACACTGCAGTCGAAGTTGGCGGTAAAAAAAAGACGCAAAAAAACAACAACAAAAAACAAAACAAAACAGCAAAATATCCGTGGAAACGCAAAACCTACTCAACAGAAGAGAACTGAAGAAAAACTCAACAAGAAACCAAACTGAATTATGCTGAACTGTGCAAGACTATCAGCAAGAAAATGAAAGCTGATCTCTAAGAACATAACACATAACTAATAAGAAACACTCTCGAGAACAATGGAAACATCAAATAGGGGAACAAGAAATTGCAAATTGGCAAAGATCACATTGTCCATCTGAAAGATGAAAATGGCGCACTGATATCCGACAAGAACGATATCCTGAAGCGAATCCATGGCTTCTATCAAGACCTCTATAACAACAAAGAAACAATACCAGACATCCAAACCAATGGGAATGATGAACAAAACAGAAGACATTCACAGAACAAGAAGTCTGCCACGTACTGAACAGTATGAAAAATGGCGAAACACCCGGACCTGACAACCTAACAGCAAAAATCTTCAAATACGCTGGTGACAAAGCTGTTAAAGAACTAACCAAACTGTTCATCAGATACATCAAACAGAATCAATCTGGAAGAGTGCAGATGTCATCATTCTCCACAAAAAAGGAGACGCAAAAGATCTCAAAAACTACAGACCAGTCCGCCTTTTATCTCACTCATACAAACTCTTTGCAAAGGTTATCACAAATACAATAACAAAGAAACTGGACGAAAACCAATAGAGCGGCAGCCCAGAGCAGTTTGGTCAAACGAACAAGGTACCAATATCCGAGTACAGGAACATTTATTGTGTAACCTAACATATTCAGATATGGATGTCTGCCGGGGACCCCCTGCTGCGTGTGGCCCCTGGGGCCCCAAAAAAGTTGTCTGCTGCATAAGGCCCGCCAGACACCCCCAAAAGGGTCTAAAAATTTGGGCTGGATCAAACATAGGAGGTACCACATGAAACCAAGTTAAAATGAACAATTACACTCTACTAAGTATACAATATCCATTGCCAGACAAATTGTCTGCTGCACAAGGCCCGCCAGACACGCCCCAAAAATTTACCCTGTGGACACTATGATAGAATTGGGCTAGAAGATATATTAAAAGTACCGGTACCACATGAAAGTAAGTTTAAATGAACATGTACATCTCACAGAGTACAGAATGGCCCCTACCAGACAAATTTTCCTCTGCATAAGGAGCACCAGACAATCTGCATAAGGTCTACCAGACCTCCAAAGAGACTAGGGCCGGATTAACCCAGGGACACTTGGGGCACAGGCCCGGGCCCCCCACATGAAGGGGGCCTCCACCAAATGAACCGTTATGTGAATTTCACGTCAAATGTCAATTTAAATTCATGTTCTTATTGTAGCTGGTAAAAGCCTACAAAATATTGTCTAATTTGTCAAATTGTCTTCCTATATTTTAGTTACAATAGCAGAGCCTGAAATAACGGTCGGACATCGGACGATTTCCGACCAAATTACAGTTTTCCGACCAAACGTTCAATTGGTCGGAAATTTTGTCCAGAAAAATTTACTTGTAGACTTGCCACAAGTCGACTTCTTTTTCTTTTTCACTTAAAAGAGCCCTCTCGCAAAGCGAAATGTCGAGCGACCGAAGGGCGGCTCAGCAAAATCGAAAAAACAGTGCGATCAGTTTTCTTCAATAAGACTGGGTCTGAGCTCAGCATACCGCAAAGAATGCGGGCTCAGGAAACAATGTCATCAATGTATCCTACCAGCAATGACCTACCGTAGTGAAACCTGGACACTAACGAAAACTGTGGGAAAACAAGTTGCTCACTACACAATAAAGAAGTATGGACAGACTGATGATTTGTGCACAAGAAAAAGAAACGCCTGGTTGAGAACAAAACAGGAGTCAAAGATATCATTAGAACAGTCAAAGAATATAAATGGAGGTGGGCAGGTCACATTGGGCGATTAGACGACGAGAGATGGACAAGACTGACAACCGAATGGCAACCACTCTATGGTAAAAGAAAACAAGGCAGACCAAGGGCACGATGGCGGGACGAAATTGCTGAAGCTCTGGGGACACCTGGAAGGACATGGCATGCAAGAGATAGAGACGAATGGAAGTGGCGTGGAGAGGTCTTCGCCCAGCAGTGGGACACAACAGGCTGCCGCCGCCGACGACGACGACGACGACGACGATGATGAGGATGACGACGACGATGACGATGATGATGATTGTAATCGCGGCAAGTAGTTTTCCAGCATTTCGAGTTTTTGGACGGCAAGTGGATGGTGGTTTGAAGGGATGAGTTTATTGTGCATTCAGAATGCAATTCTCGGCATTCTTCCATGGGAAGTATCGATGTCACTCCAAAAAGTAGAACGGGATGGTTTAGGCCAAAAAAGTCTCTGGTCTCCGCAGGCGTCGCCTCAGACCCGCTCGTCAGCATTTTGAGTTTTCTTCTTTTTTTGCGATGAAACGATATCCAATTGCAGCCGGAATTTTTGGATCAATTGGAATTTGGCCGCTTTGGGTTTTAAGCAACTTTTTTCACGTATGGGTATGAACGTTTGCCCGATTTGTGTGGCCTTTCTTAGCCACCGTACTTTGTGTTTGGGAAATTTGATCTGGTTCCAATAACCACGTATACATGTTAACATGTATTAACAAACACAAGCAAACAAACCAAAACAAACAAAAACAAAACCAAAAACGCGTCACCCCACTGGTTTGGACTTTTTTGTTGACCTTAGCAGGGGTTGAAACAAAACTTAACATTTGTTTATGCGCATTTTGTCCACTTTGTGACAGTTTTGCTTTGTATAGGTTTGGGATGAATTGTTTACTTTGCTCCGCTAAAGTAGGAATTCGACTGGTGTTTTTAAGTCTTGGTTGGGAATTGTTGTATTGTGGTGGTCTTTAAAAAAAGACATCGTCCCGATGGTTTACCTCGTTTTCAATTCTACACCATTGTGGGGAACATGTTCCACTGTTTAATTTCTACAGAAGATATGTATTTTAATTTTACAAAATTCTTTGTTAAACGTAATAACAGAAATAGGTGATGGCAACTCGGTCCCTGTCACTTGTTATGTACAGGGCCAGGTAAACTGAAGGAAAAACAACATATTAAAGCCAAGCTCCTATAATGGATAATTGTTAAAACAATTGAGATTATTCGAAGGTCCACCCATAATCTCTGTTATAATACACGCCAGTACTATACGCCATTAATATACGCCAGTCACGTCTTAAAGTTACAAAGCCTTCGGGTAAAACGGATCCTCTGAATTACTTTACAACAAAAACACTCGTTGTCATTATTGTTCTATATTGTTAAATTTTACCGGTTTAAGTTCAGCATGATTTCCATTAGAAAATTCAGGCTTTTGATACTGTAAAAGTTAAATATATGTTTGAGAATTATTGTCAACTTCTTATTGCCGAATTTGTTTAAATTACGTCATATGACCACTTCCAGTATATTCTGGAAATCCAGTATAGCTGTGACGTTATGTTAAAATAATGTTGTAGTAATGTTCATGCTTATGTGTCACGTTTTTGAGGGTTTTCTTTCTCAATGATTGAGTTAATTACATACATAATACTATGAATGTGAATTACAACTGCTATTGTTTTATTGAAAATTAAATAAACATTGGAGGAATACTAATAATTTAAGTTTTGGCTTAAAATTACCCACAATGTTGACAAGAGCGCACTCTATAGTAGTGACTTATCATAACTGTCGTCGTGTTATTTTATTAAAGACAACATATATGTCGATTTCTAAGACCAACTGATACAATTATTGAGGTAAATATGGGAGAAATGTTAGACGTGGTTAGACACAAACATTTAAAATAAATTAGAGTAGGGCCCCCAACGCTGGAAATTTGTTTTTTATGACAATTGATAAATTACGTTCCAGTGAACGTCATCGCTCTATCAGCAGCGGCGTAGCCAGGACATTTTCATCGGGGGGGGGGGGGGCATAGGGGGAATTGCTTTTCAGTGGGGAGGTAGGTTGTATGGGTTTTTTCCCTTTTCTTTTTCTTTTCTTTTTTGGGACACTATCAGGATTTTTTGTGGGGAGGGGCACCAGGGGGAACTAGAAATTGTGGGGGCACGTTCCCCCAATCCCCCCCCCCGTGGCTACGCCGCTTTCTAACAGTGCCACAATGCAATACATATAATGCAACTTATTTAACCTTTTAAAGACTCAATACTATGAGATGATTTTTACTATAAATTGATTTTGTTTCTCGATTTTTCAAATTATATGATTTGATCTCATTCTCCGAGCGCACTCTATTTATAGTACCGGTAATAAACATTGGTGTATTATTGAACGTTACTAAGTATATCAACTGAACTTTAGTAATTGGATCCGTTTCCCATTCCTCTTTGCAATAATGATAAAGTGAAATAAAGATTGCGTTAATGCATAAGCATGCAGTGTAATGCGTTCAGTTTGTATGTTTGCACTTTGAAGATTGATCAACTTTGACGTGACGAACTTTTCTATTATGTTTTATTCCAGAAACATTTCAAACAACATAATCACAAGCATCGACTCTTCAATGTTCTTGGATCTGGTAAACTTGGAAGCCTTGTAAGATATTTCAAATAACACAATTATTTTCCAAAGAATCGAGCAAAAAAGAAGTTTGTGGTCATACTGTACGTCTATCTGTCAAAATAAAATGTAATCTTAATCAAAACTCAAAGATTGAGTACAGATAAAGCCTGTGTAAGAAAGAGCAGAATATGTTGAAACCAAATTATTGACTCGTAATTAACATGAGGAACAGCTGTTATAACCGCTATGTACCAACTGCCACATAGAAGGGTCGCAACTGTCCACGCTGAGAAAATACTTCAAGATACCAAAAAATATTAATAAGCAAAAAGTATATCAAATTGTTATTATCGTTTACGCGTCATCGTGCACCAAGTCTAAGTAACTGAAAAACTCATCTTTATGTGAACATGGTGTGCATTGAATAAGAACATGTTATTTTTTATTACAATATGAAATACACACTAGTGGACCCAGGAGGAGCTTGGGTGGGGCCAAATCACCAACCTCCCTGATTTAGCAGCTGTAATCGCCATTAGCCCCTCCCCCAATTACTGCTAAAAAACCTCGATGCGATGTGTTACGCAATAATTCATGTGTAGCATCAGGACGTGTTTACAAAACAAACAATAATGATATAAAAATAAAACGCCAACCCACCTACCTAACCTGAAGCGATTTTGTGTAAATTTCCCCCCGTATTTACTCCGTTACAAAACTACCTAGACACATGTAGTAAATTATTATTATTTGTTTATTTTCAAGGGAGATCACAAATATTCCTCTCAAAACAATCCGAAGCAAGGCATTCGAAGGACTCTGGAAGCTAACGACCTTGTAAGACATTGTACTTCTCTTTTCTGTTTAAATAATAGCTGTGTGCATCTTTGGTGAATCAACACATTGCATCACATCTTTAATTTCATCTGTCTTAAATTAGGATTGGATAAGTAAATATTACTTATTTTACATTGTTTATTTACTAGGATACTGATCAGACGTAAAACATCCACGGATGACCCAATTAATGTCCAAGATGGAGCTCTAAACGACCTTGTGAACCTCAACAACCTGTAAGTGTAATGATGAAAGTAACCGCTCCAACGCGGATAATACTAATGTATAAGAAAACCACCTGTAAGTGAATGATGAAAGTAACCGCTGGAACGCAGATAATACTAATGTATAAGAAACCAAGTGAATGATGAAAGTAACCGCTCCAACGCGGATAATACTAATGTTTAAGAAACCACCTGTAAGTGAATGATGAAAGTAACAGCTTCAGCGCAGATAATACTAATGTATAAGAAACCACCTGGAAGTGAATGATGAAAGTAACCGCTGGACCGCGGATAATACTAATGTATAAGAAACCACCTGTAAGTGAATGATGAAAGTAACCGCTGGAACGCGGATAATACTAATGTATAAGAAACAACCTGTAAGTGAATGATGAAAGTAACCGCTGGAACGCGGATAATACTAATGTATAAGAAACCAAGTGAATGATGAAAGTAGCCGCTGGAACGCGGATAATACTAATGTATAAGAAACTTCCAATATTACTTTACCCCAAAAAGAACGATGCATGCGACATGAGACTTAAGCTAATGAGTGTAGCTTTGTTATTCTTGTCGTTTAATAATTATGTGTTAAGACTTTAATAATGAACACTTAACTTGTCTGTATTTAGCCCTATCGAGCCTGGGTACAATTCCCCCTTGTGGTATTTATTTATAAAATCACTTCAACCGATCACGCTCAAATTGTATGACTTGCTATTCTTTAGCTTAAGGACACCGGCCTCTGCCTCCTCAACGATTTTGGGTATTCATGGTTGCCACGATAACCGTTTATTTTGAATAGGTCTGTGAATCCAATATGGTCGCTGTTACGTAAAAAGTTAATATAACAATTGTTATTTTCATGATTTAATTTTTTTTTGCTCAATATATGAATTTTCAACATAAATTGTGCTATGGATTTGATTATCTGGGTCAAAATCAGTAATCATGTTTTGTTAAAAGAATATTGTGATTAGTAAGACACATGGGACGTAGTACCGAAATCTTCTAGAAAGTGGGATATGCGCTTTTCACCTTGATAGTCAATGCAGTCTTCACAAATCGATCTTTAGGATATGCATAACAACATTTTGTTCCCCTTCCAAAAGTGATATTCTTTGAGAATAAATTCACATGAAAAAATTAGTTGGGGCAACATGATTTGAGGGCGATTTGGGTTTTCTACATTCACAATCCGAAAAAATTCGCCTCAAAACTAAATCGTCCCATCCCCATTGTGCTTGATTACAACCACGGCCAGGAAACCATTATAATTGTAAAATGCTATTTACCCATATAGAGTAATTTCAATTAAACAGACTATAGATTGGTTTGATTTTTTTTAGTGGGGGAGGGGTGTTTTTTGTTTTATTTTGGTGATGACTGCCTGAAATCAGCCATGATTCAGCACAAATTATCTTTAAAAAAAAATCAAACAGACAGCCCGCCCGACAAACAGACAGATAGACAGACAGACAAAACTGTTCTGAACACGTTTTGAGGGTGTATCTGCACCTGGGAATCAACTTTTTGTATGTAAGCGCAAAAAACGGTATCTGGTTTTACTTGGCTGAGACCTGCGCGTCGAATTTTTAGTTTTCTTTTCTTTTCGCGAAACGATGTCAATTGCCAAAATTGCTGGATCGATTGGAATAGGATATGAACATTTGCCCGAAGTGAGTTCATGTATATATACACATAATATGACAAAAAGGAACAATAGGTCCTCAGCTGCTATCACAATCCTCCGTTGTCCGAACAATAGAGAAGAACAATAGGTACTCTGCGTATGAAGGTGGTAACACACGAGTGTGCTTGTTATAGGCTATACATTATAATCGACTGTGTAGCGGTATTTTACTGTTCATAGTTTAGTTCACATTTTTAAAATTAAATTGTTCATTGAAAAATAAAGTCTTTCAGAAATAATAATTTTGTTATAGTTGTTGGAATCATAATCATAATTTCACCACCTTTTCAACATCATGCAAATAACCGAAGGCTACAACAGAATTAATGTTTTTTTTCTAACATGTGTTTTTATTTCAGGATTGTCGATGACTACCGACTTTGCTGTGAATTTGTTTCAGCTATTCCTGGTTTTAATGATTCTATTTGCAAAACCACAGAGGATACGTCACCATTAAGCCACTGTGGCAGTCTCATGACGAACCAAGTACTCCGAGTGTTCATATGGATCATTGGTCTGAGCGCCCTCATTGGTAATCTAGTTGTTGTTATTTGGAGATGCAGGCAATTACGCAAAGAAACACATGAGAATAAAACGCACTCTTTCTTGGTTCTCAACTTAGCTATATCTGATCTGATCATGGGGGTTTATATGCTGATAATCGCGAGTGCAGATATACAATTTGGGGAGAAGTTCTTTAATGGAGCGGAGAGATGGCGGTCCAGTGCAGTTTGCAAGATTGCTGGGGTGTTGTCTGTACTTTCAAGTGAAGCATCTGTCTTCTTCGTCACCATGATCAGTATTGAGTGTTTCATAGGCATCGTATTTCCATTTAGCCCATTCAAAATCCGTGGGAAGTCATCCAAAGTGATTGTATGCATAATATGGGTAGTGTCTGCATGTCTTAGTATTATTCCAACCGTAATAAGTAGGTCTGATTCAAAGATATATGGATTATCTGATGTGTGTATAGGGCTTCCTCTGATAACACATCCGAGCAGTGTTGGTAGTGAAAAGACCAACATTGATACCGAAAATTTATCAGGGATACCCAAAATTCCGACGTCAGTTTCTCAGGGAAGTAAACCATCATGGATTTACTCTATTGTCCTGTTTCTTGGCGTGAACTTGTTGTGCTTTGTGATCGTTCTTTGCTGTTACATAGCAATGTTCGTAAGTGTACAAAAAACAGCCAAGAGTGTCAGAGTGGCTGCTCATCGGAAGCGGGAAGTGAAGATGGCGATTAAAATGGCGTTCATAGTAGGTACGGACTTCGCCTGCTGGATGCCTGTCATCATCATGGGGATTCTCTCGCAGTCCAATGCGGTGCAGATCAGTCTTGAAATGTATGTCTGGATTTCCGTATTTATACTACCAATCAATTCATCAGTGAATCCATATCTATATACAATCGTCACTGCAGTTGCCAATAAGATTCAAAATGCCAAATCCAACAACCGTCCGATAGGTCTAAACATGGCTCAATTATAAACGCAGATAAAACTATTGTCTTGAAAACTGAAGACTGCCTGCCTCTGAACCATTATCTTAAGACATTTTAAAGCCAAACATTTTCAAATACCTTGATTAAATGCAGATATTTTTGGCTGTTTGAATTGTACATTTTCGAAACGTAGTTCATATGTTTTTGTTTCTTAAACAAAATATTGACATTTGATGAATGTTATCATTGATATTATTTAAAATATATTATATAAAAATAATAACACATCTTCAAATTAAAAGAGGTGTTCCCTCATCGTTCAAGTTCCTTATTTCAGTTTCGTTAAATTCATTTATGTTTTGGGTCACATGGTCTGCATTTAATTTACAACCTCACTATGGGTTAGCTATAAACGGCTGCATATAACCCAAATATGGAACCCGTCTCTGTATACACTATCACCGTAGTACACGAAGGTGAAAGTCCAACCTGGACTAGGTTGTACATCTTGTTGGCAAAATTGCTCCTAGGAATACTTTTTAAGTTAGTATTTAGACGATAATTTATAACATTCAAATACTTTATAATCTCAAATTGTAAACTAAACAAGTTTTTAAAATGTGTCGGTTTGTAAAAAAGAAAATCAGATTTAGAATTGTTGGTAAAATGTCTGTAAAGGCATCCATACCTGAATTGTTGGTAGAATGTCTGTAAAGGCATCCATACCTGAATTGTTGGTACAATGTCTGTAAAGGCATCCATACCTGAATTGTTGGTACAATGTCTGTAAAGGCATCCATACCTGAATTGTTGGTACAATGTCTGTAAAGGCATCCATACCTGAATTGTTGGTACAATGTCTGTAAAGGCATCCATACCTGAATTGTTGGTACAATGTCTGTAAAGGCATCCATACCTGAATTGTTGGTACAATGTCTGTAAAGGCATCCATACCTGAATTGTTGGTACAATGTCTGTAAAGGCATCCATACCTGAATTGTTGGTACAATGTCTGTAAAGGCATCCATACCTGAATTGTTGGTACAATGTCTGTAAAGGCATCCATACCTGAATTGTTGGTACAATGTCTGTAAAGGCATCCATACCTGAATTGTTGGTACAATGTCTGTAAAGGCATCCATACCTGAATTGTTGGTACAATGTCTGTAAAGGCATCCATACCTGAATTGTTGGTACAATGTCTGTAAGGCATCCATACCTGAATTGTTGGTACAATGTCTGTAAAGGCATCCATACCTGAATTGTTGGTACAATGTCTGTAAAGGCATCCATACCTGAAACAAGAGATGTGTGCTTGTGAAAGTTTCAGCTTATTTCGTCGTTTAAGAGAAAATTGTGAAAACACATTTAGATTATTTGTAGCGTATTCATTCTGATGAATCATTAGCTGATGATCCATTTCAGATTGGAATTATTCTTACAGTTTCCTCGTAAATAATTTGTCAGGATTATTCTGCCGGAATAATTTGTCAGGACGGATTGTCTGGTAACAACGACATCTTAAAACAAATTAAGCTTGTATCTATTCAGGTAATTACCAATGGTGTACACTCAATTTAACCTTTATTAAATTACCACTTTCTCATTGTTACAGAGAAACATTGTGTTAATAAATGCTGTTTATCTATGTGGCCTTACGCAGATATTTGGAAGTGGCTTTTCCTTAAGGATATTTATTAACTTTTGTTATTGGCACTCGAAACTTCTTACGTTTAATATTTAATTATTTGATATATTCAATATATTCAGTATATTTAATATTATGTAAAAGGATAATGACCAGATTTGGGCGTGGTCACAGCTGATAAAGTAAAGTCCAAGCGCTAATCTTTTATTCCCATTAATAAATGCCTGTATAGATTCAGTTTAAAAAATGTATAAATAAATAAATAAATTAACAAATAAAAACTATTTTTTGGAAAACATAGCAATGGGCATCTCCACGTTTTGGTGACACGCGAGTCAGTGTGATGCGAAACAAACTTCGTCACCCTGTTTGGTCACGCACATACGCGCTGCTCTAATTTTGATAGGCCTTGTCTTTACCATCCGTTGATACACCCCACGTGATCACATTTCGCCCAATCAGATTTTCTTATCTGTCTTGGGAACAGCGGCGTAGCCGCCAGGACTTTTTCAGTAGGGGGGGGGCAGTGGGCATTGCTTCTAAGTGGGGGGCCCAGGGGTATAGGTTTTTTCCCTTTTCTTTTCTTTTCTGTTTTTGGAGCACTATGAGGATTACGGGGTGCACCTAGGGGGCACTGGAAATTTGTGGGGGGCACGTGCCCCCTCCCCTAAGCACACCGTGGCTACGCCGCTGCTTGGGCATTTATTAATGGTATTTATTATATGTGCTATTTATATTAAAGTAACGTCAAACTTAGCGACATTATATTGTTCATATTAAAGTTTCAGCTTTGTGTATACTCTTAAAACTAAGGTGTTGAATCAACCAGGTTTTAAAAGTTCGGTGAGTGACAACACTTTTAAAAGTTAAATCCAACTTTATAAAGAGTTGTCACTCACCGAACTCTTTAAAATGTTGATTTCACACGTTAGTTTTAAGAGTGTATTAATGTTAAATAGACAATCAATATATACCCAGAGAACGTGTATCGATGATGAATTTTTATTAAATT
The DNA here is from genome assembly GCA_029582265.1 of Zoroaster sp. YZ-2022. Classification (NCBI taxonomy): domain Eukaryota; kingdom Metazoa; phylum Echinodermata; class Asteroidea; order Forcipulatida; family Zoroasteridae; genus Zoroaster; species Zoroaster sp. YZ-2022. The sequence continues at coordinate 18,974,326 of CM055819.1, forward strand.
GATACAACAGTAGTTTATGGTAGGATTAAATAAAGCCTTATTCCGGTCGTTTAATTTAAATAAACTAAACGTTTGACAAAGTCCATGATGATGTTAAACTGTGATTTTGCGGTAATGTATTGACATACTACAGTTCATGACAGTTTCGAGTTTAACACATTTGGCTTAGTAGAGCTTTGGTGTATCTTTGGTAATTCGAGTAAGGAATACATAGTGATATAATACATTGTGTAGCACACAATAAACACATTGTGTGCCAGATATATCACTTAGTTTAATTAAAGATTTCAATAATCACAGATTGAAAGTCAAGCTTACAAAAGGCAAATCATAACATTTCAGAGGAATTTTCAATATGGTCAACATATAGTCTGTGGGCTGGGGGGGGGGGGGCTCTAAACACATGTCCTAAACACGAAAAAGACGTGGTCTGGCCCACTATTTGTTTGCCCTCATAGTGAGTCTAGCTGATAATTTTTAGCATTGGGGGTGGAAAAAGATCCGACATCTCGCCATTACTCCATCATGCTTTGACCTATTATAATGTAACTTGATATAATTAATGTTCAGTCGTGTTTCGTCATGATTACGTCATCGGTTCTCATGAAAACGACCGCTATAATTGCACGTATATTATGCATATTTTTAAATATTAGGATTTGCAGAAAAATACCTCAGTATAAGTCATTTTAGTTTTTATAGTTGCCGCAAAAAACACAAAATTAATTAATTAATGCCTTAAATTGGTTTATTCATGTCTAATGTAACCACAAATATGTTTTAACTTGGAAGTTCTTTGAATTTTCTATCTCTGTGAACACTTTTTAGCCCCCGTGGTATTAAGCTTAGTTGGATGTCCATGGCTTTGACCTACTTTAATCAAACTTGGCACAATAAATGTGCATTCACATGTCATTGGTTGCCATGGAAACTACCTCAAGAGGGTGCTATACTTGGATGCATATTATGCGCACATGAATTAATGGATATAATTATTTCTTATTTTTAGCCATTGTAGTACACTAGTTATCACTATGAGGATCATTCAGTTTTACTTGGCAATGATTTGTTAACTGTAATGTAAAGAAAAACGAACGATAAATTTGTAAATATTTTGATAAGGGGTCTCTGGAGCTCATTGTTTAAGCCCTTATCATGTCAAATTCAGCTGGGAATCCTTAGCATTTGGAGTGGGAGGGGATTACACAAACCTCCATTACTCCGGCATTCTTTGATCTACATTAATAAAACTTGACATTAAATGTTAATTTATATGTCGTCAGGATGACGTCATTGCTTGTCATGGAAACTACATATAGAGGGCGCTGTATTTGGATGAATATTACGCACAAATTAATAAATGCTTAAAAGTATTTCTTATTTTTATTTTTGTAGTACACTATAGGGATAATCTATTCCGGCATGCTTTGACACATTTACAAAGTTTTGCACATTTAATGTTCATTTATACGTTGTCAAGATGAAATCATTTGTTTCTATGGAAACTACTTCTATTTTGTCTGTAAGAAGAAGCTTCCTGTTTGGGATGATGAGTCCACCTTTACAAGGAAGCCTCATTGCAGATGCAGGCTGTATGGGAGCACCAAATCATTATGAAATCTCCTGAAAGGACTGTTGTGAACTTGTGATGTATGAGCTAAGGCCTGTCAGCAATCCATCTGCCATCCAAACTAAGTGACACACGTGTTATTTTCGGGAAGGCTTTTCCAATGGAAGGTCACTCCAAGCTGGTTTTAGGCACACAGGAAATCATCAACCGGCTTGAAAGGATTCACATAGGGTGTAATATGTGTTCACTCCAAACATGAATGCATTTCATCCGCAGAAGTTCCATTCAGATGCGATCTTAGATTCACTGCTTATAGTGGATTCAATGATTGCCTGTGGGGCTCTGTATGCTGTATACCTAGCCTCTTCTAGGGATGAGTCGAAGGCACCCAGTGACTGTGCGCAGGGTATTGTTCAGGCTCCTGTCCACTACAGGAGTATGTTTGGTTGTTGGCCACTGCACCACACAGGAGAGCAGAATTCATCAGAAATGTACATAACAACTACATTGAAAGTGCATAGGATGACACTGACCATACAGCACATTGATGACAGCACAAAGGCGCTCCGGGGAGCATCATATCCTTTTGGAGGAGTTTTGGAAAGTCCTGAGCCTTGATGCTTTTTATCCATAGGTGTTGCCAACAAATGACTTCATTAATTTGTTCCAACATACCTTGGTGTGAAGTTACATAGTTCTGTTGCATGCCACCAACATTTGACTAGCCAGTGTGATATTAAAGTATCAGCTTCGTAGCGCCCTATACCACCATGTGCCGGCCAGTCCAGTGCCGTCCAGTGCCGTCCTGTGCCGTCCTGTGCCGTTCAGTGCTGTCTTGTGCATGCCGTTCAGTGCCGTTCAATGCCGTCCTGTGCCGGCCAGTGCCGGATTTTGTCCAGCTTGTACCAGCTTGTGCTGTATGCCAGAACTAGGACAGCCATTTAATGTACTTTCAATAGAGCGTTTGTGTACATTTCTGCTGAATTCTGCTCGTCTGTGTGGTGCAGTAGCAAACATACCCCTGTGGTGGACAGGAGCCTGAACAATACTAAGATCGCATCTGAATGCAATATTTGCGGATGAAATGCATTCATGTTTGGAGTGAACACATATTACACCGTATGTGTGATGATTTCCTGTACCAAAAATCAGGTCGGAGTGACCTTCCATTGGATAAGCCACCCCAAAAATAAAACATATCTCATTGAGTTTTGATGGCAGATGGATTGCTGACAGGCAGTGCCCATGTTAGGGGAAGCGACATTTCGGGATGGGATGCGGAACAAGTGCCGCAGTGCTGGCCTATATCCCAACACTGTTTTATTGTCTAACTTTGTGAGGATATTGTATCCTTTCAGAAGTCCCTTTCAGAAGGTTTCATAACTCCAACATAGACAATGATCTAGTCAGTAATAAACCAGAAAATGTAGTACAACATAGAACAAGTTTCCATGGAAACAAATGATGTCATCTTGACAACATACATGAACATTAAATGTGCCAAATTTTATGCATGTAAGTCAAAGCATGCCGGAGTAATGGAGGTTTGTTTAATCCCTCCCACTCCATATGCTAATGATTTTTGTCTAAACAAAGGGCCGCTAGGGGCTTTAACACTGATCTCCACAGACAACTTAACCCAAGATTTTTACAAAATTAATTAATGACACATTATCCCTATAGTGTACTACAATGGCTAAAAATAAGAAATACATTTAACCATTTATTCATTTGCGCATAATATTCAACCAATATAGCGCCATCTAGATGTAGTTTCCATGGCAACCACTGACGCCATCCTGGCGACATATAGATTAACATTTAATGTGTCAAGTTTTATTAATCTAGGTCAAAGCATGCCGGAGTAATAGAGGTATATGTAATCCCTCCCACCCCAAATGCTAAGGATTCCCGGCTGAATTTGACATGATGGGGGCTTAAACAAGCTCTAGAGATCCCTTAACAAAATATTTTCAAATTTATCTTTCGCTTTTCTTAATGATACGTAATGATACTTTATCACCATAGCAGTAACTTGTGTACTACAATGGCTAAAATAAGAAACAATTGTATCCATTAATTCATGCATGCACATAATATGCATCCAAGTACTGCGCCCTCTAGAGGTAGTTTCCATGGCAACCAATGACGTCATCTTGACGACATATGAATGAACATTAATGTAGGTCAAAGTATGTTCGAGAAATAAAGGATTACTCAATATGTAGTGCCATGGACATCCAATTGAGCTTAATACCATGGGGGCTCAAAAGTTTAAAAAAATCCAGAGGTAAAAAAATCCAAAAAAACTTCTTTAAAACATTTCTGTAGTTACATTAGATATGAACAAACCCATTTAAGGCATACATTAAATATGATAAATTTGTTCTTTGTGGCAACTTTAAAAACTAAATGACTGATACTGAGATATTTTTCTGCAAATCCCAATAATTAAAATATGCATAATATACGTGCAATTTCATGAGAACCAATGACGTAATCATGACGAAATATGACTGAACATTAATTGTACCAATTTACATTATAATAGGTCAAATCATGATGGAGTAATGGCGAGATATCGGACCTTCTTCCACCCCTAGTGCTAAGAATTATCAGCTCGGCTCATAATGAGGGCAAACAAATAGTGGGCCAGAACAGATAATATAACCCAAAATGTTCACTGTTAACATCTGTTTTCGTGTTTAGGACATCGAAAGAAAATTGGTAGCGTTGGTAGCGTTGGGTTATGTGGGGGGGGGGGGTGTGGTAGACCCCGCCAGCCCATAGACTAATATTGATAGACTTTCAAAACTGAGAAACATTTAACTACGTTACATTTAGTTGTTACTCAGATCATGATACACAGATAATTGGAGTTAAATGTAACCTACATTGATACGTGTATTATGTGTTACTCAAGTGTTTTAATTTCAGCTTCTTTATTGTGATTAAGTATTTACTGTAATTGATTATTGCTCTTAAGTATTTTTTGCCAGTTTTGTTTTATTGTAATGCGTAATTAAACCCTTCAAAAGTGAAAAAAAAAATTGGTAGTATTGGTATGTAACGTATGTTCATTGGTATTATTGGTATGTAACGTATGTTCATTGGTATTATTGGTATGTAACGTATGTTCATTGGTATTATTGGTATGTAACGCATGTTCATTGGTATTATTGGTATGTAACGTACGTTAATTTCAACTCCATGTTTTAAAAATATTATTAAAACTAACCTGTGAACGTTTCACCGCAAAAGTGCTCAAGTTTCAGATGGCTTTTATGAATGGGCTGTGTGGTTGTATGGGTTTTAACACATGGCAGGATGTTGTATTTATAGACTGGGCTACTATTGAGTGAAAAACGTACAGATTTTGGGTTTAAAAATGATGTTTTAGGAAAAATGAGGTTTTTTAACATTAATTACGTTAATTAATTTTCAAAGAAAGACATAACATTTTACCAAAAAAACATTTGGGAAAGAAAACATCTCTAGACCCTCTCAAACAAATTAAAATAGTTAACATTGGGAAAATCAGTTCATTTACCCAGTTCATTTTAAAACCTACTACACGGTGTAGATGTGCTTGTAACGCCGTGTATAAATGAATCACGGCCGACGTGCAGAGTGAGTCTTAAATATTACTCTGGGTACACCCAAGCTCCACTTGTCTGCAAACATATTAATAATTAGGTATAAATAAGTTTTCCCCTTGATGAAAACTCTTAAAGGGGAGACTGTTACGGTTGCAGTTTGCATCATCATAAAACACTTTGTCCTGTACTGAATCAATTGACCATTAAACATTTTGTTCTATTCTTTTGGATGCCAGTGCTGGACGGCTAAATCTGTTGTTATTATTATGTAAGCAAGAATGGTAGTTGGGTGTTCTGAGTTTATAAGGTTCTCTTTTTTAACTTGGGGACCTCGGGGACGTGATGCTGACCGGTGCTACAACGGGAGCTAGAGACGTCACGATCTACTTGGGTGTGGCCCGGTGTGACCTATTGTGACTGTGAGTTGGAATTGGAACTATCTACCTTGACTGGTGGATAGTGCCTGACTCCCCAATCCCGAGCACCTGAGTGCTGTTAACTGAGCCTCCTGTTTTATTTGTTTATATTAATATTGTTAATTAAGTCGAATATTCAAGTATCACTGTGCAAACCAGACCATCTTTTGAGTCATTGTTTTCTTTGTTATTGTTCCTCTTAATACCTGTAATTGTCATTGTATAATAAAGTATTCAGAGTTGTTATTATGTCAGAGAATGACTCAACCTTGGTATTTTGTTAGTTGCTAGTTGTCTCCTTTCCTTATCTTCACGGTCGTTTTCGTATTTTATTATGTCTACCGTACCTATTTACATTTTTTGTAGATTGGGTTGGGGGACGCGTCGGCGGGGATCTGACCTGACCCCTGACCTACCCCAGTCCCCACTCTCTTAAAGATGGACTACAACGAGAACTCTCACATTAAATTGACTATCGAACCTTGTTTATGTTGTGTTCAGGTAACAATTTATTGTTGTGGTCATGTTTTTCTCTTTATAATTTTGTTGCAATTTGACCGAAAAAATTAGACCCCGCTTCTTCGATTTTTGAAATTTCCCGCCCTGCACTGGTTCCCGACAAAGACCCATTGGAAATCCACTATGAAATCCACGATATAGTACCAGCGGACTTGTAAACCAGCGAAAAGGGATGACGTATAACCCATGAGCACCCGAGAGTAAACAGAAGACGCCATGTTACTTCCGTGTATATTATACATGCGTTTTCATGCGTCAGCAGAGGCATGAAGTTTTTATGAAGCTTTTTTTCGACGTTGTTGTGTAACAGTTATATAATGCCGACTTCATGTGTTGTTGGTGGATGCACTAGAAATAGTATTAAGAAGTTCGTGAATAATACACGAAAGGATTTCACCTTCATGCCAAAATTCCTGGATCCGCCCCTGCTGATATTTGCCTGTTTTTATCACTTTATCTGGCTCCCATGTATTTAATCTTTTATAATCTTTGCTATTGTTACTTTAGGTTATTTTATTATATTTAAAGGGCCTGGGAGCATTTTATTCAAATGGATTTGGTGCTATATACATGTCTTTTATTTTTTAAAATTAATATTTGATTGAAGACAGAATGACATGGCCTGTACACATTATTGTTATTCTATTCTTGTATTTTACAATTTATTGCTACTGTACACTCAGAACAAGTTTTAAGTTTTATAGGCAGAAGTACATGAGATTTACCAACATGAGAGTTTACAATATTAGTCTTTGTCACACTTCTCCCTTTTGTGATGCAAAGCCAAAAACCTAATTGAATTAGCTTTAATCCAAGAAAATCTGAACCTGCTCAGCAGTAGAGTTATGCTGATTGTAAGTTTTTCCTGGGAAAGAGCAGCAAGTGTGAAACAATTTCAAAGGATTTCCAGTTCAGTTTAACAGAACAATGGCCAAGTTCCAAACAATTATGTACAGGATTTTGATTAAGTTGTTTTCGTCATCAAGAGGCAACTTTTAAATTTTGATATTTTAACCTGAAAAATAAACTCAATTGTTGGTTGCAAATGCATACATATTTTGTCTTGTCATTTATTCGAAAGTACTAAGGTCTTGTAAAATTTTCAGTTCTTGGCATCTTTCTGCCATACCGAATTTGTAATGTTTTTACCATAGTGTATTGTTGGCAACATAAAACAAGTTTATTTCACATTAGTACTAAATTAATCAACTTCTCCCCCCCCCCCCGAAAAGACACAAAATGAAATACACACGTAATTGATTCTGCCATTGATCATGGTTTATGAACGCACAAAATAATTTGTAACTCCCTCCAGATCATTATAACTAGGGAAGAATGTTACCAATTTAAAAAATAAAACAAAGCAAATCGGCCTAATCCAGTGGTGGATACGAAAATCCTTTGTACTGTCCATCAGGATTTGGGAACGTCCGGCGGATTGCGTCCATTACACATGATGGCAGTGGCACCTGGTTGAAACGGCCAAGATAACCCCAACACCACCTCACCACTTGCCGATATGCAACATGGCGATATTTTCTGTAAAACAAAACAAAAAATCAGATAAAATTATAAACATAAGATTTGTGATTTGCATGGTGGAGTATCGATATTGTTTACGTTAACACCATGTGAAACTGAAATGCTATAAAACTATAACCATACCAAAAGGCAATCATGTTCAAAAGTAAACAATTACATACATGTAATGCATGTACAATAAGATATAGATGCACGTGGGTCAACCAAGGTCATATTCAGTTGTGTGCGGTTACTCTGAAGTAAACACCGGTGCTCATTCTGGTCAATCAAAAGTAATCTGCTTGATATGCAGATCATTCAAAACTGACATTGCTCTAAAATATAAATTGAAATTGATGGTACATTGGCTTTGTACATTCAGTCAACACTCAAATCACTTACTGGTCAAGCGTTCCTTCAACTGCATCTCTGCCATAGTATGCTCTGTACTGAAGATACGCTGTTGCAAGCACTCCTGGGTGGAGGCAGATCGCATCAAACCAATCATGGATGGTAAGGCACTGGTTGGGATCATCCACGTTGATGTCCAGCTGCCGCATCATGTTCTCTGTCTTCTCAACTTCTTTGCAACATATACAGTTTGCGAGCAAAGGCTGAAGAACACAATGTCAACACGAACACCTATTACAAAAAAAACAAGTTTGGAAAATATAATTTTAGTAACTTTGTCATTGGGGTTGCACTACTTAAGATTTTATCTTGAAATACATCCCCCATGAACTGATCAAGGACAGGTACATCACGAAGGAATTAATTTTTCCATGGGCAGATCAAACATTTTTATTGTGCAGGGGGCTACAACCTTTGATTTGAAGGGAAAGACTAAATGTCAATTATGCTTAAAGCATGATGGTAAAAGATCATGATTTTATTTTATTTTTGAGCAGTGATTACTTTCCCATCATGTCTTCATAAATACTGGCTAATATTGCCAACAAATCATAAAACGCAAGACAGTAATTACCCCCAAATTTCCACTGTACATGTATTGTACACATGTGTTGTGTAATGCACGTAAAAGAATGCGCCTTGATCACCACTTTGGTTGGTGGATACGTGCGCTATATAAGTCCACACACATTATTATTATTATTATTATTATTATTATTATTATTATTATTATTATTATTATTATTATTATTATTATTATTATTATTATTATTATTATTATTATTATTATTATTATTATTATTATTATTATTATTATTATTATTATTATTATTATTATTATTATTATTATTATTATTATTATTATTATTATTATTATTATTATTATTATTATTATTATTATTATTATTATTATTATTATTATTATTATTATTATTATTATTATTATTATTATTATTATTATTATTATTATTATTATTATTATTATTATTATTTTTATTATTATTATTATTATTATTATTATTATTATTATTATTATTATTATTATTATTATTATTATTATTATTATTATTATTATTATGTGTATTATTATTATTATTATTATTATTATTATTATTATTATTATTATTATTATTATTATTATTATTATTATTATTATTATTATTATTATTATTATTATTAACAATTGTACACATGTACATGTACTACTACATTATGTACCTTAGGTCTTCATCATGTTCGTTCATGTTTTTGTCAAGTATAGCCTGCAACTATTTTTGTACAGCAGAAACGAATTGATCAAACGAAGCATCATTCAGTATTTCATTCATGAATCATTTTGTGGGCTTACCAGTCTGTGTTTAGCCGTCTATCATCAGGATTTGGTTCGTCGTCTTCGGCCTGACGATCACTGTCACCTGGCTGGTCAACTGCAGGCGCCGCAAGTGGCTCGAACAAGACTATTTCATTTTTTGTCAAGTTTTGTTTCATCATATCCATAAGCTCTTTAAAGTCTTTCCAAATTGTCTTAATCTCTTGAAGCTTACTGTGCCACGGGATGAGTTCCTGAAATTTGATGTTACTCTGTATCTGTTTGTGCTCGGGTCCACTGAAGTCACGATACTCCATCATTCCATTCCCTTTATTTGTCCCAAAGTGCCAGTCAATAGCTAAGCCTTGTATAAATGTTTCAAATTTGATGATGTTTTTGCATTTGGATTTATCAACATTCACTTAAATTTTGGTGATGTTATCTTTCGTTCTTAATTCTTGAATAAATTTTCTCACCAACTGATCAGAAATTCTTAAAAACAAGTGAAGTATATCTATCAAGTAAGAATAATTGCGGTGATACCATGTGGAATCTCAATTGAGTAGTAATTAGTTCTGAAAAGAACTGGAGGAACATGAGTTGTACCTCCAGTTCTTTTCAGAACTAATTACTACTCAATCGAGATTCCACATGGTGTCACCGCAATTATTCTTACTTATCATCCTCACCATGCAAAGCTACAAGTTTTACCTAAGTATATCCATTATCACATTGCCATATTCAACAGAAAACATTGGTGCATGTATACAAGCATAGTTCTTAATCCTAGTTCCCGGCGCTCTGACAATTCTCTGATTTCTTCCATTGTGCGTAGGTTACATTCCATTGTGCGTAGGTTACATTCTCTATCAACATCCCAAAACTTATCTGAGGGGCACTTACACCATAGACAGCAGTACTTGCTTAAACATGAACCAATACCCATCATTTCATTCATGTACTTTAAGTCTGCACAAAAACAAAAATTCACATGTAAGGTATTTCCTTTAAATTAAATTGAATTCTAGTTATTGGTCTGCCACCACTAGTGTCCTTGGAACAAGGCCCTCCTGGCTGATGAGATGCCACATAAGATTCACATTTCATTCAAACATTTCCGCTGGTGTGTTTTCCACTGCTTTGAAATGATTTTATTCTTGCATTTTTTTGTTAAGTTTTGGACGTTGTTCTTGAAGTCGACTCAAAAGTGTCTGCACCTTTCTCGTTTCTTTTTTTTTAAACTCAGCTGCATCCTTGCAGGCTTTTTAAACATTTGCTTCTGCAGTTTTTCTACGTTTTTACTCACTCTCGATTTCATGTTGCATTTTGCGTTTCGTACCGCCAAGCTGAAGTTTGTATTTCTGTTCATTGAGGGTCTGTTTCAATTTGGCTAGCTGTCGCCCTCCTTGCTTACTTGGAGGTTTTATTTTGCTGGAGAGAGAAACCAACTTAAAGTTCAGTCTTTTAACTGCTGTTACCATGTATACATATTTTATGTTGATTGTATTCATATCGCAATGTTCTTTGTAAAACAGGGTGAGAGAGATGGCTATGTTTTGTTGATAGTGAGAAAATTACTAATGATATCCACATAATAGCCATAGTAGCACTATTAAAACAATGTAGTTCAAAATGTGTAGTGATTGATCATGTGTAAATCAGTGCAGTTATGTAGACTTTGACAAATCGCAAGTTTGCCAATATATCCTCTGTGAGTAAGCTTTGTCTGTAACTTGGGAGTATACTCTGTGAGGACCTGTCTTTCATACAGCCACATTGAGATTGTAGTTTCTTCAACAAGTGCAAAATCCCCAGCCTTGTTGCAATTTCTATCCTGTCCAAGTGCATGTGCTAAGAGGCACTGGCATAGCCAGGACTTTTTCAGTGGGGCACAGGGCATTGCTTTTTCAGTTGGGGGTGGGGGAGCAGGGGTATGGGTTTTCCTTTTCTTTTTCTTTTTGTTTTTGGGACACTATGAGGATTTTTCGTGGGGGGCACCTGGGGGGCACTGGAAATTTGTGGGGGGCACGTGCCTTTGGGGACAAAGTCGTGAAATTTTCCATGAATATTGATATCCATTCTTTGGTATCCATTCAGGGCTACCATATAATTATGATAAGAATAATGATAAGAATTATGATGAAAATAAATAAACAAATTTCTGTATGAAGTCACAAATCAAAATGAGTACTATTAAAAGGAATCACTGCACTGACATGGCCAGCCTATGTTGACATTTAATATGAGGGCAAGTATACATTTAAAGAAAAAACATGATGGTTTTAATTCCATCCTACCATTGCTAACTAAGCAATGTTGTGTACTTGACTGGAGAAAAGGGGGAAATGTCAGCTAAGTCTGAGCTGCAAAACATGCATTTTTTTAAACTAGAGATTAAAACAATAGCTTGAGTTGACATGGTTTTCATTATTAAAGGTAAGACTGATTATATTTAAAATAAATTATTATAATTTTAAACATGAAAAAAAGCCTACCGCAAGTTAAATGAAAACAAAGTACCCGATGCCACTATTTTTGTTTGGGCTACATGATGTAAACCACGTTGCACGTACACATCGTGTGGAGTCCTAGCCCAGGTTGGACTTTCACCTTCGTGTCACTACTTCGTGTACTCCGTTTCAGTGCATACAGAGACGGAGTCCTTATTTGGGCTATGTGGAGTCCCTGATGTGCAACAGCGGATTCACCCTTTTTCATAACGGTATGTACAAGCCGCTGAGACATGAAAACGTCGAAGCACACCGTGTTGATACAGAAACAAACGATGTTTTTACATCGTCGTACAATTTTAATTCTTTGCATTTACGTAAAGAAATTAACACGTAAGTGGTCAGTAATAATTACCCTTACTATCAGTATAAAACACTACAACTATTAATGATTTTATCTGTCAAACTTACCCGAAAAAAAGCCGACAAACACAAGTTACTACTTTTCTGCGTCAGATAACCTCGTGACAATTTTGTGTAGTATCCTATGGGATATGCTACAAGATCATTTATTGGTTAGTTCTGTAAATGTCTTAAAAGACGAGGGAAACTTTACTCCAATCAAAATAGTTGTCTCATCAGAAGAAAGGTTATGAAATAAGGTTTATTATGAGCCAAACAACATTTTCTATAACTTAGGGGGTCTGGAGATACTGCGTCAAAAAGCCCACCAGGCCGTTAGAAAATAAGCGAAGTTGTAGGTTTCACACACAATTACGGCTAAGGCATCAGTAAATAAATAAAAAAATACGGATTTTAACTCTCTGCGACACAGGGAATTGGAGTTAAAAAAGCGTGAAAATCTGGTTGTTTTTCCATACGTACTACACGCATTCTGTGGTCAACCTGGATGTTTTGTCCATTCATGGTTCAACTTGACCTCAAAAATTCATATGTTTATGCAAATTATCAAAATATCACTCGCCACTTGCATGATGCCTGATGGGTGCCGTTAGCGGATACTTCATTGGTGAATCGAGATTCTGTGAATGCCGTAGCCAGGATATCAAGTGTTATCACGTGTACATCTCCTCAAACATTCACACACTCCTATGTTCTGCTCCCCATGTTGAAGTGTTCACACAACACCCCACAGCTCCCACCCTTCGCCACCAAGGATTGTGCCTTCACTACGGTCCTGGATCCTCCTCAGCATCCCTATATTTGCATAAACTCCGTCTTTGCACACACACATGCATTTTAATGTATTTTATGTTTTAGAAAAATACTGTTGGACACAATTCACTGAGTTACAGCCAGAATATGGCTTCCACTCGTTGTGTTCTTACGACAGGGTCTTGATGATTCAAAGCAGAACATGTAAAAGTTTGACTGAATTTGGCTTTCATACGGCTGTAGGTAGCCTAATACATTTTCTGTAAGTCATCTTGTTTACCGATATGCAATGGCTGCAACGTTGGTCTTGGTTATACAGGTTCACATATACGATGTCGATATGTTTTATTCAAAGTAAGCGATTTGAAACTACACTTGATGTAATTGTGTCGCACTGCACATTTTGTGGCATTCATAATGTACATTCATGAACCGATGAAGATTTCTGCTATATTTTTTAACCAAAGCAATTATTCCATAATTGGACAACGCATTTATGATAAAACAGCACAGTTACCAATGTGGGCAGTTTCTCTTGCAAGCTTTTAAAACATAGCAGGACGATCCCATTACAAAACGTTTTCACCAGGAGGACAACAAATAAGTTCGGGCAATGTTTTATTTAAATAATATGACAGCTTCTCCTATCGTACACAACATTTTCAAGTCATGTGTGGGCGGGCTATCCAACAAAAATAGAACATGGCCCATGACTTGTTGCTTGTATGGGAGTAACAATGTAGTTGTACACATGTCGCATGCAGCCATCGGCGTGTATTGACGGGCGCGCGTGGGTTGTCTCATTTGTTATATCATTATATGCCACTCGAGGTCCCTGATGGCCAGTCCATCTTCAACGAATTTGTATTATATAAGAAAACCTTAGGTAGTTGGCGGTTGTAGTGGGTGGAAACTTAAAGTGGGGCTTTCCGAGCGGACCTTGTCATTGGCCAGTAACATACATGACCGACCGACCGACGTTAGTAGTGTGTTGGGTCTTGATAGGACAACATGCATAACAAAGGAATTTAATTTGCATAACAATGAGATTACAATTATAAAACAAAGGGTGTAATTAGCATAACAATGGGCTTAATTAGCATAACAATGGATGTATCGAAATCTTTATGAGACAAAATGCATAACAAAGGCTTGAATTAGCGTAACAATGGGCTTAATTAGCATAACATTGGGCTGAATTAGCGTAACAAAGGTTTGTATTGTTAAAAGTCGAAATCTTTATAGGACAAAATGCATAACAAAGGGGGTTGAATTAGCGTAAGAAGGGTTGTATAGTTTAAAGTCGGGATCTTTATGAGACAAAATGCATAACAAAGGGTTTGAATTAGCGTAAGAAGGGTTGTATTGTTTAAAGTCGGGATCTTGATGAGACAAAAATAATGCATAACAACGGGATAGCGTTTTCTACTTTCTATAGTAGTTGGTTGACGTTGAAATGGGATGTGATTCAAATAACAAAACAAAATAAATAAATAAAATAAAAATAATAATTAACGGGGAGAATCAAACAATATGTAAAATAAAGTCCTAAAAAGGACTATTTGTGTTTTGTCATTGTACTTACATTGACTGCGTGTACTGCGTAAAGATGAGATACTGGGGAAACAAACATGCTACAACAGACATGAAAATATTCTCTTTTGGAAAGATTTGGGCGAGGGGGGGCCTCCTTAGCCCCCTGATTTAATTGGTGTGTTGCTTTTCGATGGTCTTGGACATTACACGGGTTACTTGAACTTTGACGGG
>CM055819.1:18989563-19010078 GCA_029582265.1 Zoroaster sp. YZ-2022
GTTTAACTTGATCGAGAAAGAATAAGAGTGGCTTGATCAATACTTGTGTACGTAATGGTCTTTATTCAAGAATGGTATGTAATCTAGGAATAACTGTTTTGTTACATCTCTACAAATATTTCTTCTCTCTGTTCTATTTAAATATAATTTATAAAAAGATAACTAAAACGGTTTTCAAATAATGGCAAAGTAAAAAGGTTCACTACCTATATGTAGTACACATTATCGTTTGCTTAATTCTCTTGGAGCATTAATATTAAAAGTATTGGTACCAGTCCAGATTTAACTTAACAAACCAATTGAAAACAATATAAATGCAAAATCAAATCAATTGTTTATCAGCTTAACTACAAGAGTTTCATTAATCCCATAAAATATATGTATAAACATTTACTGTACTCTGTGTGTCCCCATTGAGGTCATGCAGTAGCTTAATTGCCACTAGACCACACAACCCACTTAGGTCCCTTTCTGCACTGGTTTTGGGGTTTGACCCTGAGGGTCCATTAACTACTTTTCTGGCCTTTATTGCAAAGCCATTCTGGACATGGTCATAAAAACCAAGGCTTGGGCTTACTCTCCACCAACTGTCTTTAAAGGTACAATTGATACCAATGACCTAGTGCATAAATACTATGTAGCGCAAATATGAAAGTGGAAGTTAAAGTGGCTACTCTACTATTGGACAACAAATGAATGGCTTTTCTCAGAACAGAATGATAATATGTATCATTGTTGTTCTGTTCCTCAACTTTCCCTCAAACAACCTTGTATTTTAGAAAACAACTTATCACTAAGATTACTATTTAAACTCATCTCTTTTCCATTGATACAATAATACAACCACTACAATTTCTAACAACTATTTATCTTGGCCCTAAACTACACTGTATAAGTGAACTCTATAGATTAAATTAATTAATGTTGGTTTCCTATTGTCTTAAGAAAACATACTCTCAAGATATTATTAAGAAAATTATAAATTCAACTTCCCTAACTTTCGAAATGGAGATCTTTAGAGGTGGTAATTAGTTAGTTAGAAAGATAAATTCAGCTTTTACTGATCAGTAATAATGAAAATTATATAGTAGATGTTATTTAATTGCTAAAGAATAATGAAAACATCACATACCTGATGAAAAGAATAAGAGGGCTTGATCAATACTTGTGTATACGTAGTGGTCTTATTCAAGAATGGCCACGTACACTGGACAGAAGTATTGCTTGGAGGTCCCTCCAGATATGTGCCAAGTCAGGGTTGAGAAACAACTAAAATATATAAGTACAAGGCTTATCCCTTGTGATTTTGAGAAAATAAACTAAAAATATATGAATACAAGACTTACCCCTTGTGATTTTGAGAAAAACAAAACTATATAAATACAAGGCTTACCCATTGTGATTTTGATGACAACAAAAATATATAAATACAAGGCTTACCCGTTGTGATTTTGGGAAAAACTTAAAATATATACATACAAGGCTTACCCATTGTGATTTTGAGAAAAAACTAAAATAGGTCAATAGAAGGCTTACCCCCTGTGATTTTGATGGTAACCAAAAATATATAAATACAAGGCTTACCCCTTGTGATTTTGAGAAAAACAAATCTATATAAATACAAGTCTTACCCATGGTGATTTTGATTTAAAAAAAAAAAAGGCTTGATTCCTGTGATTTTGAGAAAAACAAAACTATAAATACAAGGTTGTCCATTGTGATTTTGATGACAACAAAAATATATAAATACAAGGCATACCCGTTGTGATTTTGGGAAAAACTAAAATTATATACATACAAGACTTACCCATCGTGATTTTGAGAAAAAACTAAAATAGGTCAATAGAAGGCTTACCCCTTGTGATTTTGATCATAACCAAAAATATATAAATGGCTTACCCTTGTGATTTTGAGAAAACAAAAACAATATATAAATACAAGGTTACACTTTGTGATATTGAGAAAACAAAATATATAAAATACAAGGCTTACCCTTGTGATTTTGATGAAAACAAAATATATAAATACAAGACTTACCCTTGTGATTTTGATCGTAACCAAAAATATATAAATACAAGGCTTGCCCTTGTGATTTTGATAAAAAAAAAATATAACAAAAAAAGGCTACCCTTTGTGATTTTGAGAAAACAAACTATATAAATACAAGAACTTTACCCATTGTGATTTTGATGAAACAAAAAATATATAAATACAAGGGCTTACCCCTTGTAATTTTGAGAAAAACAAAAATATATAAATACAAAACTTGTCCATTGTGATTTTGACAACAAAAATATATATATATAAATACAAAGGCTTACCCGTTGTGATTTTGGGAAAAACTAAAAAATATATACATACAAGGCTTACCCACATTGTGATTTTGAGAAAAAACTAAAATAGGTCAATAGAAGGCTTACCTGTGATTTTGATGGTAACCAAAATATATAAATAAGGCTTACCCTTGTGGTTTGAGAAAACAAAACTATATAAATACAAGGCTTACCATTGTGAGTTTTGAGAAAGAAACAAGAAACAATATATAAATACAGAACACCATGATATTGAGAAAAACAAAAATATATAAATACAAGGCTTACCTTGTGATTTTGATGAAAACAAATATATATAAATAAAGACTTACCTTGTGAAGTTTGATCATGTAAAAATATATAAATACAAGGCTTGATTGATAAAAACAAAAATATAATAACAAAAACACCCTTTGTGATTTGAAAGAAAAACTATATAAATACAAAACACCCATTGTGATTTGATGAAAACAAAAATATATAAATACAAAACACCCCTTGTATTTTAGAGAAAAACAAAAATATATAATACACAAGGCTTATCCATTGTGATTTTGATGACAAAAAATATATATAAATACAAGGCTTACCGTGATTTTTGGGGAAAAACTAAAAATATATACATACAAGACTTACCCATTGTGATTTTGAGAAAAAAATAAAATAGGTCAATAGAAGGCTTACCCCTTGTGATTTTGATCATAACAAAAATTATATAAATACACACCCTTGTGATTTTGAGAAAACAAAACTATATAAATACAAGGAACCCATTGTGATTTTGAGAAAAACAAAAAATATATAAATACAAGGCTTACCCTTTGTGATATTGAGAAAAACAAAAATATATAAATACAAGGCTTACCCCTTGTGATTTTGAGAAAAACAAAACTATATAAATACAAGGCTTACCCATTGTGATTTTGATCAAACTGTAAATATAAATACAAAGGTTGCCCCTTGTGATTTGATAAAAACAAAAATATAACAAAAAGGCTTACCCTTTGTGATTTTGAGGAAAAACAAAACTATATAAATACAAAACACCCATTGTGATTTTGATGAAAACAAAAAATATAAAAATACAACCTTTTGTAATTTTGAGAAAACAAAATATATAAATACAAGGCTTGCCCGTTGTGATTTTGATTTAAAAAAATATTTACAAAAAAGGCTTACCCTTTGGTGATTTTGAGAAAAACAAAAACTATATAAATACAAGGCTTACCCCTTGTGATTTTGATGAAAACAAAAATATATAAACAAAAAACTTACCCTTGTAATTTTGAGAAAAACAAAAATATATAAATACAAACACCCCTTGTGATTTTGAGAAAAAATATATAAATTTGTTCGTCTGAATAAGGACTTATAGACACTAGATGACAATTTTATTTGTTAATGACAAAGGTCTTATAAGATTAATCAAGTGTAATTACTAATTAAGTACAAGATAATGGGTCTTGAATACTAAATATAAATTAGAGTAATTCCCATTGTTAAATAAAATATAAACCAAATAACTAAGTTTTCTTAACATACTGGAATTGCATGTAATTTATATGCCTTATAAGTCCTTTTTGTCACACTTTGCATGTACAGATTCTTATAAGTCCTTTCTGCTCTGACCCGACGAAATACAAGGCTTACCCTTTGTGATATTGAGAAAAACAAAAATATATAAATACAAATAGAAACAAAAATATATATACACAGGGGGTAAGTCTTTTAGTATTTTCTCCTCTCTTCAACATCACAAGGAGCTATTCTTTTAGTTTATCCCTAAAATCAAAATCAAAAAGGTGTTTAAGTTTATAGTTTAAAAAAATACTTTTAAAACCCACGTCGTTTAAAAATTCACCTTGAGTAAGCCTTCTATGTTTATATAATGTTTTAATTTTAGTTGTCTTCAAAAATCACACAGAATGCCCTTTTTTGTCTTCAAAATCAGAAGGAGTAAGCTTTATTTTTTTCTAAAATGGTAAATTTTAATTATTAACATGTAAAGGCAAATCATCTCACTAACTGGTAGTGAAGATTATTTCGAGAAATCCCCCGTCTCCCAATCCTATTCGGTGGCAATAGATCATACGCACGACATATTTTTCCATTAACAAAATCATCAAAAGCACAATGATTTCCGGTTAAAAAAAAAAAATTCATCAAATCACAAGAGGTGAGCCGTGTAGCAGTTTGTCAATATTTATGGAGGAATGCACAAAACAGCTGTACGTTAATACAGTTTTTGTGAGTGAGTGTTTTAAAACAAAATAACAGTAATATTTTATTTTTATTTTTTTTTTTCCAAAAACCTAATTTCTGCAGAAAGTTAGAATAGAGGTAATGACCAGGCATTAGGGAGCGTTGAATCTCTAGGCGAACCCAGCGTGATAACCACCTTAGCAACCCTTCTGGGAATCGGCAGACCCCGGTCCCTCCTTACTTTCCCGCACCGTAACCAACTATCGAATAGGGGAGAGACATGGCGGCCCTCCAAACCAATGTTGCGTTGCCGCAACTGCTATGTCCCTGAGTTAGGTCTGCTAAAAAGGCAAACCGGTGCGTCCCAGCCTGGAAGCCCCGATTGACACTTCCAGTGGTCCGGCCAACGTGCTGCGCCATCTGGACCATGTTGGTATTAGAAAGGTTAAATTAAACCTTTTAAATAAAAAGGGGTTTTGAATTGTATTGCTACATATCAAAAAGGGAAAAAAAAAAACACAGACGGGTATCGAACTGGGATCGTATATACGGATGTCAAGCGTGTAATCCATTATACCACCCTACTTGACTGTTTGTAATGAAAGGAGATTCATCATCACCATAGTCCCTTTCAATTTTTTTTGTTACCAGTCCACATTCGTTTAACAAAGTTTCACTGTTGTCAGTTATGTGCTAGGTTGGTTTTTAAGTCCAATAACAATAGTTTCCGCAGGGACAATAGATCCTCGGTCAGAACAATAGAGGAGAACAGAAGGAGGTCCTTGTCAACACCAAACCGTAATCCAAACATGATATATATTTTTTTTTTGGTTTTATTTTGTTTGTTCCGATTAATCCCTACATTTGCTATATGGTGTTGAATTGGAATAGGCCTCATTTGTGAAGTTTTATATATATATTTTTAAAATATGTTTTGCATCAAAAATCACAAGTGTAATACTAATATTTGTTTGTCAAATCAATAATCATCAAAATCACAAGATGCAAGTCCAGTGATGTAGCGAGGATTGTATAGAGTGGGGGCGGAGTAAATTTACCGACACAAAACTCAAATGAAGCGACAAATTATGTCAATCAGAAATACGAACAAAAGTTTGAAAATTTATAGACAAACACTATTGACATGTGACCTTTTCAAAATATGACTGATGACGTCATCGCCTTCAGAGCGCTCTCTGGCGGCTGGTTTGAAAAAATTCAGATATCGAACCACATCAGGCACTAACGTTATCTTTTCAAGATCGTGAGAAGTTTTATTGTGTCATATGACCTTCAAATCTACAAATCACCTGATTTGACATTTACTTCTGCTCTAAACAGGAAGTTTAAATTCAACACATTCTAACGCAAAACATTTGGCCAGACAGAAACTGACTCCATGAACCAAATTTTTTCATGGTGATGTGCAGACTACGACTCGTCTTCGAGAATAATTTAGCTGAACGATTTGATATCAGCCAATCATCTGTATCCAAGATATTCTCGTTATGGTTCAACATGATGTACTACGAGTTGAAGGAGATAGACATATGGCCTTCTCGAACGTATCAAGGAAACAGTGCCAGAATGTTTCAAGGCATATCAGTCAACGAGAGTATTCATAGATGCAACATAAATTCAAATGGAGAAACCATCTGCACCAGACATGCAGTCTGTAACATTCTCAAACTACAAAAGCCGCAACACAGTCAAAGTTCTCATTGGCATTACGCCAAGTGGAGCAGTGTCTTTTGTTTCTGATCTCTTTACAGGTAAGCAACACTTTACAAACTGTAATGTCAATTTTTGCCTACAACTATGTAATTGGCATTTCAAGCCGATACACTACACTTGCAATGAAAAGTTTTTAGGAGGCTACCACGAGTTAAATAGTTTGACTGAGAATTTAGCATTATAAATGGACATTGAACAAATGAGTGCCTAAATCAAGCTAGGTAGAGGTTTGTTGAGGTTAAATATAAATTACAGAATCTAATGCCAGAACGGTTTAAAATAAAACAATCAAAAAAGATTATACATTCACATGTACCGACATGACCAAGGTACAAAATCCAAAGATATCTGTGAAATGGAAACAACTCCATCCTACCCTTACTCTTGTTTTTAGCAAGCACTTTATAATTCAGGTACATGTATTTTGTATTTGTGATGCAGGTTCAGTGTCAGATAAAGAGCTTACATCCTTATCCAACCTCCTGAGTAAACTGGAACCTGGTGATGGAGTCGTGGCTGATAAAGGATTTGACATCCAAGATTTGTTGGCACCAATTGGAGCAAAACTGAACATTCCACCTTTTATGGAAGGCCAACAAATGTCAGTACAAAATGTTGTTAAAACACGTAACATTGCATCCCTTCGTATACACGTTGAGAGATGCATGGAACGAATCAAGAACTTTCATATCTTTGATAGGCCCATCCAAGTATCTATTTGCGGTATTGCAAATCAAATTGTCTTTGTTTGTGCATTGCTTACAAATTTCAGGTGCCCATTAGTTTAAGAATTTACAAAGACTATCACATGTTGGTAGATTCTTCATGAATGCATTTTTTTAAATGTATAAACTAAGTTTGTAGATTCTTCATAAACCAAATTGATATAATTATGTACATCAAACCATTAATTTTCAGTTACAAAGTGTTGCTTACCGGTATAGACCAATCTTATTTTGGCCAAATCCAACCACGCTGTATTTTCCTTACATTTCTCGTGAAGCTGACATTGATGGTCTTAGAAACAATGGTAGTGCAACACCATCATCTTTTACTTTTCTTAAAAAAATGTTGTCAAGGTTTACTCTTATGCCATATTTTAATTATATAGGGCTAGTCGAAAATTGGTATTTTGAGAAGGCACTTTGATTGGTCCATAGAGATTATAGAGATCTGACCTAAAAGTATACATAGTAGAAAATACAGATTCTTTTGTCACCTGACTCACCTCATTTAATTTATCAATGCTAATAATCAAATATTATTTCAAAAATTCATATAGATTCATATATAAATCAGGATACTCTCCATTAAGTTTCTGTCTTTCAAGATACATAACGTAACTTATGTAATGATTCAAGCAGAACTAAAGGAACCAGTACATGTGTAGCAAGTAGCAAGATTTGTTGACACAAATAGTTGACTGTTAAAGGGAATTGCCGACGTGAATTGGGCAAAATTGCTGTTATTGAATACTCATGTGACTTAATCTGTTTTAATTATTTTGGGAAAAATTTATCATCATCATGCTATTGTGAACAGGTCATTCCAATCATACCCATTCCCAATCTGCCCAATCAAGTCCAGCATGCCCATTTAAGAAAAAGCAACTTTGAAATACACTGCTAAAAAGACAATTAATAGGTTTTGTAGCTACATGCAAAGCCCAATTTAAATAGGTAATTCCATGGAAATTAAGTATGGGACTAATGACCTTTTTTTGTATTTTAAACATCCATATAATAACAGTCAATTTGTCCAAAATGTATTTAAAATTGTACCCAGTCAGTTTCCCTTGTGGTTTATTACATTATATATCTTTTCAGTCTTATTTGAGAACAAAACAATCATTTAAAGCTTAACACTGTTTTGATAATCTTATTCACTTTATCAGTCTTTGTATGTCACTAGATGTTTTGTTTTGTTTTTACTTCACTTTTCAAAGATTGAAATAATATTGAATTGTTTTTTCCCCAAACTGGAAGATGATACTGTAACAATAAAGGTAAAATTGCAATTGTAATTCAAGCATTTCACATTTCAGTTTGTCCAGTGTACAAAAAAGTGCATGGTATCAAGGCTTTATCACAAAGATCAAGGCAGATAATATATTATTTGAAATATAATTTAATAAATTACTGTTTATATTAATAGGTCTGCATTTGAACAGAATATATAAATACCTTTACATACATGTACAAAATTCTTGAATAAATAACTGTCAGGATCATACTCGACCCTAAATTCAACATGTCAAGCATTGCATTCAATGTACATCATCAAACATTCTACGAGCACACGTGATAATAATGTACTGGTATAATATTATTACCACAGTGTTGTATAATATTGTACACAGTGTTGTATAATATTGTACACAGCTTCCCTACTCTTCATAGTTCACATTTATTTTCCTGGAACATTTATATTGAAAAAGTGGAAAGCCATGCTTCAGACGCCCTGTAAGAATTTCAGGCACAACACTTTCAATATAAAATTTTCTCATCAAACAGTATGCGTTCAACGTGAACATGAAAGGATGAACCACGCTTAATTGTAAGTTCTGATATTGTAAGATTAGTTGCAGGGTTCTTGATTTCAACATTTCCTTCTTCAGGCTTGATTAGCTGGATCATGACCAACACGATCCACACTAGCTCCCAGCCAGCGAATGTTCAGGCATTAAAGCTAATCCTGTTTCTTCACTGAAATGTCTGGATGACCATCATTTTCATGTACTCAACATGCTTCGGCAGCCTTGGGTTCAAATTCTATCCCATGTTTACAAGCCTTTGGGAATATTTTTTTTTTTTCATATCCCATGATTTTGTTCACTAGATTATCTGGAAGTTGTTTTTTTTTTTGTTGATGATGGTACCGGCAACAGATGCGGTTATTTTACCGTGTCTATGTTTAAACCAGTTTTCATTGCCTGATTGTTCCATGGTAGCCTGATCTATTTTGCTCCACTTCTTTGATTGTCAGTCTCTGTGCTTTCTCATTATTGCAGACACCTTTCCTTGAACTGTTCTTCCTGGGACAGCTTTTCAGATGGAGTTGGTGATGCTTTTAACTGAGGATGATTTGACAGTACATGAATACCTGGTGAGGTGGAATTGCTAGCCAAAGTGTCAGTAGGCTTGGAAGTCTTAAATGTTGATGTTGAAGTCACAGCTGTTGTTGTGATTTGCTGGGTTTGTGTTGAACCCTCTGATGACCGAGTTACATTTCCACTGGTAGTGAGTGAATCAGACTGCTTAGATTGAGATGTGATATAGTCATGATCACAATGAATAGCAGCAAGTGATGGTGCAAATGGCAAGACATGGAGAAATGCACATGGCTTGCCTTGTGATTCCAAGTTTTTCCAATTTTGACGCAGTTGGTACACTCTATCACGGTTGTTTTGCTGGAGACTGATGGGTCTGGGATCAACCTGTCTGATTTTCGGTTTTCTTGTTTGGTTTGGTGGGGTCGCTTCTGGAACAGTGCTTCATGGATTGGAAGTTATCCACTTTTCGCTTTCTGGAAGGTATATGCCACTTTTGAGGAAATGATGTACATGATACATTGGTGGTATTGGTGCTGCTTCCTTTAGAATTGGTACATGCATATAAAAATGCTGCAACATGACAGCAAATGCCTGAAAGTCCTGCAGGGCATGAGCAATACGCAGAGTGTATAGACATGCTTGATTGCCACATTGAAATATAGGTTGAATATGGTGTACTTGTTTTCATTGATGGAAGCACAGTGGCTTTGAGGTATATGAACTCAGAATCTGATGACATGGGATGGTAGGCCCTACATAACTTCGGTTACATGTCCAGAACAATAAAGTCTGTATCCTTTACCAAACTGTTTGTCACATCCC
Organism: Zoroaster sp. YZ-2022; assembly: GCA_029582265.1. Taxonomy (NCBI): domain Eukaryota; kingdom Metazoa; phylum Echinodermata; class Asteroidea; order Forcipulatida; family Zoroasteridae; genus Zoroaster; species Zoroaster sp. YZ-2022. Next base: position 18,999,686 of record CM055819.1, read on the forward strand.
TTTGCCTTCTGTTGTAGATGAGGCTGGTTAACAAGAAAGTGCCACATGTTTCCAAAACACAACCCAGTGGGGACCTGTCAATCAAATAAATACAACAATTATATTATTTCAAAGGAAACAAAAGAAAAATGTGGTTTACTTGCAAAAGACCTGAAAGGCAAAACAAGATGTACAGTTTCCAGGCTAAGCTCATCTTAATGAGATAATAGTGTGGTCACATCCACAAAAAACAGTTTTTGCTTCATGCACAAAACTTTTTGGAACCTACATGTATGAATTCTAAATTCAAAGGTGGCTTGAAATGACCATCAAATTTTGTGAAAATGGTCATCACACCTGGATGCTTTTTGAATTTTAGCATGGGGAAATTCAGGAATAGTTCAAATCAACAGGTTACTGATCCTTAAAAAAAAGCTTTTAGAATTATTAATCATACTGATTACTTAGCTCACTGTGACCCTCTATTTTACAAACATAATAGTCAGTGACATTTATCTTTTACAGCTTGGGATGTTCATGTATAAACTTAATTCTAATAATCTTCCTCAATCAATTTGTTCCTTGTTTACAAAAAATCAAAATGTTCACGATCATTTTACAAGGCAATGTAATGAATTTCATCAATCATTTGCCCGTACGACACTTTCTTATAGAACGATTAAGCATGAAGGTCCCAGGCTGTGGTATTCACTAGATAGTAATCTAAAAAGTACTCCTACATTAATATTCTTCAAATGTAAATTTAAGGACTTTTTGTTGAGTAAATACCTGTAAGTGGTTAACTGACTCTAGGGTTTGGCTTGGGCTTTAATAACGACATGCATGGGATTGTCTTTGTTTTGTTTTGTATGTTTATATTTTATTAGACATAAAATTGTTCACTGTCTTGTTTATTATAATACGTATCTGGGGGTCCTTACCAGACAAGCTATTGCTTCTGGGGGCCCTCCTTCCATTTGCATTTAATTTATTTATATCTTATTACTATTTATTATTATTATTCACCTATTATTATTGCTATAACCCTTATAAGATTATTGTATGTTTACTTATATCCACAATGTATATTTTGATAAGTGTGGAAAATATTAAAGAACTGAACTGAATTTTGATTGCAGTTTGATATTGTTTCATGACAAAAAACCCACATTGTTTATGAATAGATTTCATGTTGAAGAAAACTAGTGATCTACTGCTAACTGTACCATTTTCCCACACCTTTTACACCAATTCACATTATTATCTTTGTTGTTACTGTCTGGGGTTCCAAATTGTCTTCAAAATTGATATGATATGACTGATTTCAAGTTCAAGCTTACCTTTGACAAATTCCTTGTCCAACCTTCTTCAGGAGGATGATGAATCTGATTGCCAAGTGTACATGTACTAGCCAACGTTTGTTTGATGTTAATACATGTATTGCCATTGTCCGGGTTAAGGAGTAATTCTTCACTCAGGCCGCCTCTTATGTAATCATTCACTCAGGCCACCTCTTATGTAATCATTCACTCAGGCCACCTCTTATGTAATCATTCACTCAGGCTGCCTCTTATGTAATCATTCACTCTGAAAAGGAAATCAATCTAACACATGGTATAAAGGATTGGTGATTAATCACATCAAAAATTATCGAATTTGAATCTAAAAGCTTACTTGGTATAAAGTTGTACTCGTACCAATTGTCATGAGAAATGTTTTCGTCTGAAATGTTGTCATCTTCGAGAAAATTGTGTTTTATTATAAGCAAAAACCATCACAAGAAATGGAACCGTTATTCGCTGTTTTTTTTTTCTTCAAAAAAGTGAGTGCCTATTGTGATGACATTTCCACAGGTTGGTTTTATGATACATCTACATGTATGTCCTTAAAAACTAGAGGATTAGAAGTGTACTCGTCCAAAACTAACCCTGTGCATGACCATGTAGACAGAATTTATACATTTACAGTATGGAAAGAAAGGGAAAACGGATTCATGTGCATGATGTAGCTATTTTTTTTATTAGGCCATATACGTTACGAATGTTCCAATAAAAGCTGCAAGTGCGATCGCAATCCTCACAGTAATCTTGTCTGAGGAGTGCGAAAAATAGCATTCCTTAAAATTCCAAGAGTGGATTTTTAAAAATTTGGAAAAAACACAATTTTATTCACAACAGAAATGACCTGTATACTGATGTAGTGTTTATTTGCTTTGATCATGTAGCAAAAATAATCTGCCAATCCAATACCGCAATCCGATACAAGTCAATGAATTGTCAGAGGTACTTACGTGCTTAAATTAAACATCATGAACAGTCAGATTATAAAATCGTGTTTTAATTTCAATTTTTAGACTAATGTGTGAAGTTTGGTTCTGAGGAGTGAAAACAGCTCTCCTCAATAATTTAAGGAGCACAGTTTAAAGCTCTCCTCGTATTTCATAAAATGAAGGACTGAATTTAAAACATAGGGAATACTGCCCACATGCATTTTCCATTTTCAAACTGGTTCAACCTTAAGAGTGCAGGCCCTGCCAAACTAAATCTACCCATCCTACACGCTACAGACAAGTTTATGAGAGGTACATTGTGGCACAATTGCATTTTTCTTCTATTGCCCAGTTTATTTAGAATTCTCATTGTGAGGTTGACTCAAACAATGAACCACATTGTTCCCATTGTTGAGAACCCAACATTTGTATAAACTCCCCCTCCCCCAACACCACCCAACTATTGACACTGACATGATCTCATGACTATTAACAAGCCCCCAAATACACTGTACAACTACAAGTACAAGTTCAACTACATCAGCAAAACAAAAACCACTCTAACGTTACCATGGTTATGTCCCATACTATAGGCCCCCTATTGTGCAAACTTTTGCGTATACAGTTTGAGCTCGACTAAAAATTGCCAAAAATGCTAAATATACTAGTACTACTCGGAGTCTATTTTTTGGCCATATAAAGGGGATATATAATAGTCTGAGGCTGACAGAAAACATTACATTAGTATTACATGTATTTACATTACTACTACTAGGCCTACTACTCAATACTAGTGTTTACCTTTTTACAAGCTCTGGTTTATTACCAATACCAGAACTTAGTTGATGCTCCTCTTCTGCAAGCTAGCCAGCGTTTGAGCTGAATAACTGATGCTGCAGCGGGGTTGCCAAGTTGTGCACCTGGGATGTCTTCTTGTTTCATATTTGATGAGAAACGATTCAAAAAACTACTAAAGCTTGTAAAGAGCGTACACAATCAGACCATCCACCCTCCTCCACGATCAATCATGTCAGCTGCATGCACGCAGCTGACAAACATAAACAGCAATATGAAGCGAGAACAGACGAAAACCCCCGAAGTGATTTTTTTTTAAGTTGGCAGCGCCCTCACGCGGTCAAACGTACGGCGCATTGAACAAAAATTATTAAATGCAGAAAATCAGAAATGACAATATAATAATTCCTAGATGCTTATGCTTACTTGGCCTTTAAACAATTTTTTTAGTAAACTTGATTCAACTTTGGTAAAATTTGTAGCTTTGCATAGTGAAGACGATAAGTAAGACTAATTACCGTGACACCATGCAAAATTCTCTATTGAGTGGTAATTAGTTATGAAAAGAACTGGAGGTTACAACTCGACGTTTCGATCGGTATGCTGTGATCGTCGATCAGGAGAATGCCGAACTCTGGGAAATGCTGCTGCTTAAGTAGGCTGCTGGAGGATCGCGTGATGACTGGATGCTGGAGGATTAGGGCGTTGATGAGGGGTGCAGGCGGGAAACTGGTGGGACTAGGATCCTAGGAGTGGGGGAGAGGAGTATGTGTTCACTCAACTGAATCAGTTGTAAACAAGCACAGGGGGAGGGAGGTGGTTGACTTAGGATGTAGGAGGTCCCTCAGTCTGTGGTGGGTTGTAGATATAGAAGATTATTCGGTCCGTAGTATAGTGTGGTCGCCAAATATCGCTGATGTAGAAATCAATTTCCCGTGGATTCAACCGATATCCTGTGATGCAACTTTGGTTCAATAAATTTCAATTTTGTTTTCTTTGTTTATAAATAAAATGAAATAAATTAAAATCTGAAAAGGTGTACCTCGCTTATTGGCTCTGATTTATCAACATCTAGCAGATTGTCATCTCTAACAGGGGCAAGGGAGGAGACTTTGGAGGTTCATTAGGGGGGTTGCCTGTCAATGACAATATCATCACTGCTGGCCTGCACAGATGTTGTGAAGGAGATGAATGTACTGACACGATGTCTTCCAAATGGGTAAAAAGCAGCGTATATTTATAGTTAAATAGAAGGAAGAAAGAAAAAACGAGTGATAATTATGGTAAGTATCCAAATGAACCACAGTCTCATCTATGAAATCCTCCTCCTCCTCCTGGTCTGCATATATACTCCATGTCATCTTCAGGTGACGATGCATCCTCCACATCTGCTTCTCCAATGGGTTGATTAATTCCCAGGTTGTCTCACAGCGGCGTAGCCAGGACTTTTTCAGTGGGGGGGGCATTGCTTTGCAGTGGGGGGGGGGGGCACAGGGGTATGGGTTTTTTCCCTTTTCTTTTTCTTTTCTGTTTTTGGGGGGCACTATGAGGATTTTTCGTGGGGGCACCTGGGGCACTGGAATTTGTGGGGCACGCCCAGCCCCCGTGGCTACGCTGCCCCCCGTGGCTACGTTACATTGTACTTACGTTGTGCCAACTTTGAAAATCGACCTTGTATACTGCACAACATTTCCCGACGTTGGCACAACCCTCGGACGCCGACGTTATATTGTCCGTATTATAACTACGTTGTGCCAACGTCGAAAATCGACCTGTTGTACTTCATACTGTTTGCTAACGTCCGTACAACGTTTAGAAAATTACTCCGACCTTCCCGACGTCCGTACAACGTCCGTTTTTTGACGCCGACTTATCTGACGTTCACCGACGTCGGCCCAACGTATGCATGCTAGCTGGGATGTATAACAAGTTATATTAGTATGTGTTATCTTAAATTACACAAAGATCTTTTATCAGTTATAATCTCAGTGAAGATAATTTCGAGAAGTCCCCCGTCTCCCAATCTACTCAGCGGCAAAATCATCAAAATCACATAGAGTACCGGTAAGCCTTGTTTTTTCATCAAAATCACAAATCTTTGTGATTTTGATTTGTCTTCCAATACATTTTTTTAAATCAAAATTACTTATATTTTTTATGTTGTTTTTCTATCAACGAAATCATTCAAATCGCAAGGGTTGTAAACCTTGTACTTGTTTTCATCAAAATCACAAGGGGGTAAGTCCAGTAGCGTAGCCAGGATATTAATTAAACAGTGGGAGAGGGGGTAAATTTACCGACACAAAACTCAAATGAAACAAAAGATTATGTCAATCAGAAATACCAACAAGTTTGATAATTTATGGACAGACACTATTTTGCCAACATGTAGGTAAGCCATGTATTTTTATGGTGGAGTATTGATATCATTTCGGTTTGCGGTAACAACATGAGGAACAGGTTCTGAAAATAATCTTATCGGGCAACTCGTATAATCAACTGTCACTCAGTGAGATTTTGGTTCAGGGAGAACCATTGTTTACACCCATGTGATTTTAGGGAAAACGAAGGGCCTATCTTGATTTTGGGAACAAACTACGAGGCTTCTTCATTGATATTATTTCTATAAAAAATACAAGGCTAAACACCTTTTGTAACTAAAAGAATACCCCATTGTGATGTTGAAAAGAGAGTTGGGAGAAACATTTAAAAGGCTTACCCCTTGTGATTTTTATGAGAAAAAATTGAATAAAATGGCTATTTCGTGAGTTTTTCGTGAGTTGTAAGACTGCCGGCCAGAGAAAATATATGTTGTATATGTTTGTTTTAAATCAACGGATAATGAGACAGACATAATGTATGCTGATACATGAACACAGTGAATCACTTTTATTTTACAGCCAAAAAAATATCAAAATCACACCTGTGAAGATAACACATTTCAATGGAAACATTTTTCTGTCAGAGTGGGACTTGGAGAGAAACCTAAAAATCGTCATGTCAGTGCAAACAAATTAAATTGTCTGAGGAAATCAACCAATCTTTTTCATAAATTACTTGATAAGTACACACAAAACAAATGGATGTAGATACCACATTATTTTACTCAATATTTGTTAAATGTTTGCAAATTGCAGCGTGACCGTGACCGCTATTATAGGCTAAAACAATGGAACAAATTTAAAGCCCTATAACTCCAGAACAAAATGATTTGCACAAATAATTGTCCCGATATGTAAGATCTAAATTCATAAAATGTATACAAACTTCATCGGTTCTGTTATTATAGACAAAAACAATGAAAAAGAAACAGCCCTATAACTCTCTAACGAAATAAAAAATATATATTTAGATGTACCTAAAATTCATATAAAATCCATCCATTCCGGTTTAATGGGCTATTAAAAGCAACGTAAAAGCACTGTAACTCCCAAATGGAATGACGTACAGACTTATAACTTGGATTTTTTCTTTTTTTTATCCGTTCACGGCTCTCATCCGCGGCAATTATTATAAGTTTAAGCTTAATAAAAGCTATTTTTTAAATTAAACTTACTGAATTACAGACTTGTAACATGGCACAGTAATCGACTGGATTTACTATTACAAGTTAACGAAGTTTGGTGGGCCAGTGGTGAATTCGTCTGACTATTGCTTTTGTTTGTTTTCTTTATCAGTTCATGGATATCATCTGTGGACCAGATATCATCAAATTGACCCAGTCTGCGCACTTCCGCATTAAAACCGAGGCTCTCTGTCAAGTCACAACTCCGATGTGAGGTAGACAATATAACACTGAGTGCCTCGTTATCAAACCCGGAAGTGCGCAGATAACGTTAATTTTATCATCTTGGGATTTGTCAATAATCAGTTCCAAAAATGTGAAATGGAATCAGGTGAGAGCACAGTACTATTCCACAACGGCGTGGAGTCCTCGGCCCTCCAAAGGCCCCGGAAGGTTTTGTTCTTGTTGCTCTGTGATGCAATCTAATGCATATTTTATTACATACATTAATGGGGAATTATAAAATATTCTTTATTTTATCTGGGTTGGGTGTTTTTCTGTGTTACTATAAACGGTTGAAAATGTATTCCCTCTAAAATCATAAGTGTGTGTGATAAAATCCCATATCCTCAAGGATTTGAGCCCCTGCCAATTAGGTTAATTTTCAAAGGAGGATTCCAAATTCGAATGACCGTCCCTAAACGTTGGCCTGTCCTGACCCATCCCCCAGGCCCACCCCACCTCAACCTGAACAAAAAATATAAATAAATTAAAAAAATCATTTGGGTTTGAAACATTAATTTAAGTATAAAAAACAAAAAAAATTATGTTTGAGAATTTAAAAAATATATATAATTTCAACACCTACAATCAGGGACACAATTTTTGGGAAACTTTAAACCCCCTGCCACCAATTAAAATGCTGTTTGCTAATTGTTGTTTTGACCTTCTCTGTATAACCTATTAATGCACGCCGGAAAAACACATACACCATTATGACGCTCATCAAAGCGGTTGCATGACAACATTGTTTTTACGGAGATAGAGGGGGTGTACATGTTCTAACGAATTATGTTCCTTGAAGCTCAACCCCTTCCATTTTGATATTGGATCCGCCGATTAACTAACTGGATAATTGGAATGACCTATAATTGGATGATTTGAAATAGTTTTGTTTTTCTTCTTTTAATATTATCAGACAAGTTTATTAAATAATATATCCATAAAAGCTAATGGATTGTCTGGTCTGCAGTAAAAACAGATTGACAGTGCCCTCTTGTGACCAGTCAAACTCAAGAACTCAAGAATCTGACACCGAGCATCCTTTAACAAGGCAAACTTTGACAATGAAATAAAAATGAAACTCACCACATCAGTTTGTTGAACAACAAATGTGAAGCTCTGTGCTTTCCTACTGATGCACCCTCATGATTATTATCAGCAGTTGCAATCCATGGGAAGTTGACTGGTTTCGGAAATCGAACCGACGATCTCTTCTACTTACCAATAGACTAACTGTACTTGCCCTGTGGCGATGGATCTCTGAGGACCTAAGGTCCTCAAGAAGTCAGGTTGCCTAGTAAAACTTGTACATTAGTTGGCGTATACTGAATTTATTCGTTTAATAGGGGATGAAGGGTGCTCCTGGTTTTTACAGAGGGATCTTCGTTGGGCGGATCAGGGGACACATTTGGTGCACTATCCCCCTACGCCATTTTTGTCACCTATGCCTACGTGCAAAGATATCCATATTTTCGCTTCCCCGTTTTTGTCAGTTCTGCCATACCCTTATATCAACCCTACAGATGCCGCTGGGACACTCCTACAGCCATTCAATTAATACCTTTTGTCAGAAAGAGTCAAGAAGGTTGGCTAGAGGTAGTGCCCCAGCTTCGATAGATTTACGAATCAGTTATTACAATTGCTTAAACTCATTTTGTTGTGTTGTTTTCTAAATGTAAATATTTCAGATGGAATGGTTTTCTAAGATTATTTCGTTTTTACCTTTTTTTAAACTTTACATCGCGTAATCTTTGTGATGAACAATTGTTATTTGAGGATTTGCTCTTCATTGTGTGTTTTTAGGTTTAAAATATAAACGAGCGAGCATAATTAATTAATAACTCTTCAATCACATCCCAGTCAAGCAGTTCATTAAATAATATATCCAAAAATTTAAAATAAATAGGAAAATAGAATCAGGATTCACCTAGACGAAAAAAGTGTAAATTGACAAATATTCATCTGAAAATGTAAATGTCAGGCCATAGGCCCAGTTAATGGCCCTGTCACACTGTTGCGTATCGTACTAGCGTATGCCAGCGTATGAAAATTATCACTCATACGCTGGTATACGCTGACATACGCTAGGGGTACGTTAGGCATAGGTTGTATACGTTTCAAGCACGGTGGCATACGCTGGCATACGCTGGCATACGCTGAGGCAGAAATACATTTTTAAGCATGCTTAAAAATTGTGTGCGTATGCGGACGTATGGTTAATACGCTAAGCATACGCTAGGCATACGCTGAATACGCTAGAGGTACGATATAGGTACGTTACTCATAGGTCGAGTACGCTGGACATAAGTTGCCATACGTTGGCATGAAGGTGTACCGTACAGCTAGCGTATTGATAGCGCATTGATAGCGCATGAGTAACGTACTTCTAAAGTATGTCTGACGTATCTGCAACGTATATAGACATCTTGGTGTATGCTACTGCAATAATGCTGCAATGTGGAAAGGCCGCGGATTATATAGGCACTTTGTCACGTGATAGGCGGATAGGCGGTACGCTGGGCATGCGCAGTTCATACGCTACTCATACGCTAGCCATACGCAGAGTACGCTGGCCATACGATGGTCATACGCTGTTCATACGCTGACATACGCTGGTCATACGCTGACATTTGCTGACATTCGCTGTCCATACGCTGTCAATACGCTTGCCATACGCTACTCATAAGCTACTCATAGGTTCAATACGGTAAGTATACGCACAATTCTGTATTTTCAAGGGCTTTTTGTGCGTATGAAAATTATATTATGAATTTTCATACGCAACTCTTACGTTTCTCTCATACGCAACAGTGTGACAGGGCCATAACACAAATGAAGATCAGGCATCATGCAAGTGGCGAGTGATATTTTTATAATATGCATAAACATATGAATTTTTGAGGTCAAGTTGAACCATGAATGGACAAAACATCCAGGTTGACCACAGAATGCGTGCAGTACGTATGGAAAAACAACCAGATTTTCACGCTTTTTTAACTCCAATTCCCTGTATCGCATAAATTTGTTGTTTGTATTTAAATGAACTGTAACTCATTTTCTTTCCTGTCTTAATTTGTTATTATTATTAATAAAGAATCCGTAATTTTTTGATTTATTTACTGATGCCTTAGCCGTAATTGTGTGTGAAAGCTACAATTTCGCTTACTTTCTGACGCCATGGTGGGCTTTTTGACGCAGTATCTCCAGACCCCCTAAGTTATAGAAAATGTTGTTTGGCTACAAATAAACCTTATTTCATAACCTTTCTTCTGATGAGACAACTATTTTGATTGGAGTAAAGTTTCCCTCGTCTTTTAAGACATTTACAGAACTAACCAATAAACGATCTTGTAGCATATCCTATAGGATACTACATAACATTGTCACGAGGTTAACTGACGCAGAAAGTAGTAACTTGTGTTTGTCGGCTTTTTCCTGGGTAAGTTTGACAGATAAAAATAATTAATAGTTGTAGTGTTTTATATTGATAGAAAGGGTAATTAATACTGACCACTTACGTGTTAATTTCATCTGATAATACAAATAAATAAAATTAACGCGAT
>CM055819.1:19010578-19030808 GCA_029582265.1 Zoroaster sp. YZ-2022
GACACATATTGAGGGACAGACGAGAATGAGATATTAAAAGTTAGACATGGTTTATTGCCTTATTGGCAATATCACACTCAACCATACCATCTATTTCTTCCATCCACTTGCACATGAAAGAAACTTTGTCCAACTCATTTCCAAAAATGATAACAATTTGGATTCCATGCTAGACAAATGCATAATACTTAATAGTACATTTTCTGCGACGCATTTTCTGCAGACGGGCCCGACAGGGAAGCCATTGTTTTTGCTGAAGAAGAAGAAGAAGAAGAAGAAGAAGAAGAAGAAGAAGAAGAAGAAGAAGAAGAAGAAGAAGAAGAAGAAGAAGAAGAAGAAGAAGAAGAAGAAGAAGAAGAAGAAGAAGAAGAAGAAGAAGAAGAAGAAGAAGAAGAAGAAGAAGAAGAAGAAGAAGAAGAAGAACCAATAAATAATAACCAATAAATCAACACAATGGACTATCTGGTCCATAATAATCAATAAATCAACACAATGGACTACCTGGTCCATAATAATCAATAAATCAACACAATGGACTACCTCTCCATAATAACCAATAACTCAACACAATGGTCTGAGGTAAAACTTGTAGCTTTGCATGGTGGAGAGAATAAGTAAGACTAATTGCGGTGACACCATATGAAATTCTCTCAATTGAGTAGTAATTAGTTCTGAAAAGAACTGGAGGTTACAACTCGACGTTTCGATCAGTATGCTCTGATCGTCCTCAGGAGAATGCCGGACTCTGGAAATGCTGCTGCTTAAGTAGACTGCTGGAGGATTATTACGGCTCTGATTCCAAGGTCTGTGCTCCGGCTGGCATTGGTGGGGGAGCGGGGGAGCGGGGAGCGGGGGACAGGGGAGTGGGGGCCGGGGAGGGTATGTTTATTGTCACGTGTCCCAACTATTTTGGCCGGGATTGTAGATGCTGGGATGTGTTGTATGTAGGTGAACCTCTGGAGGCGACGATAAGACGAAGAGGAACATCGGGTTTAATTGTGGATCTTCGGCTGATCAAAGAACCTGGGGCAGGATGAGCTGGAGGGTCTAAGGTGTCGGTAGAGTTGGATGGTGAGGGCATCGGCACGGTGGAGGGTAAGGAGTTTGCTGGCAACTCTTTTCTCTATGTATAGGATGGAACGCTTGCGGAACGCGTCCTGTGAATGGAGGTGTGGAGGTTACCTTAAGGATATAGATGATCCTGTAGGTCTACTAGAAACGCGGTTGAAGTGAGATATAGGAGATCTTCAAGACTCCGAGTCGGAAGGTCGTGGGGATATAGGAGATCCCTTAGACCGAGTGAACACGCGAGGGAATAGGGATGTAGGATCCTGTATCCAGTTGTTGAAGTCTCGAAAACTTGTAGATCTGCTCACGGCGGGTGGTGGTGAAAGAGCGTCTGCTCGAAGAATGGGATCTCCTCTATCCCCGGTCCTTGCTGATATCTTCATGGAAGAGTTCGAAACCTCTTCACTCAACAGCGCCGACCTCTAACCGAACCTGTGGCTCCGCTACGTGGATGATACCTTTGTTGTTTGGCCACATGGCAGAGACACACTTCAAGACTTTCTACAATACCTCAACGAGCAACATCCCAGCATCAAATTCACCATGGAAGTAGAACAGGAAGGCAAGATCTCGTTTGTTGGCATTTCCAGAAACCCAGACGGCTCCCTACACCACAACGTTTACAGGAAGCCCACACACACAGACCGTTACCTCAACCAGCGCTCCTTCCATCACCCTAGCATCAAGTCATCGGTTAACCGTACCCTCGTGCAATGCGCCTACAACCTATGCGACAAGGACAGTCTACGCAATGAACTACGGCACATTAGGACCACCCTCCAGCGCAACGGCTACAAACCCAGCAAGATCAACACATCGAAGCCTGTTCCAAACCTGTTCGAACCTGTTCGAAGCCTGTTCCACATCGAAGGTCTCCCCCAATCTAACCATTTCTACTTGTCTTCCCTATCTAGGTTCGACGTCACATAAACTCCAACGCATCCACCGACAAACAGGCATCCAAGTCTACCACTCAGCCCCCAGCAAACTCCAAGGACTGCTCCACACCCACGAGGATAAACCGGATCCCAGCAACAGCGGGAGTATACTGGATCCACTGTGAGTGTGATAAGGTCTACATCGGCGAAACAGGGCGGAATCTCCCCACCAGACTGAAAGAACACGAGCACACAGCCGCAGAGGAGATTTTGAGAAGTCAGCCATCGTCAAGCACTCACACATCAAGGACCACCAAATCGATTGGCAGGCAGCTCAACTCATCACACCTATCGACATATGGCACCCCATCAGACGCATCAGAGAGACCATCGAGATCGTCAAACACGACACCGTTCCACAGGACATCGGCTTCCACATCAGCGATATTTGTCGCCCACTACTACGGACCGAAGGATCTTCTATATCCAAAGTCCACAACCCACCCAGACTGAGGGATCTCCTATATCCTAAGTCAACCATCCTCTTTCCCCCTGTGCTTGTCCACAACTGATTCAGTTCAGTGAGCACACGTCACTCCTCTAGGATCCTAGTCTCAACAGTTCCCGCCTGCGCGCCTCAACGAACTAATCCTCCAGCATCCCGTCATCGCGTAATCCTCCAGCAGCCTACTTAAGCAGCAGCATTCCCAGAGTCCGGCATTCTCATGAGGATGATCAGAGCATACTGATCGAAACGTTGAGTTGTAACCTCCAGCTCTTTTCAGAACTAATTACTACTCAATTGAGAGAATTTCACATGGTGTCACCGCAATTAGTCTTACTTACAATGGTCAAACTTGTCCATAATAACCAATAAACCGACACAATGGATTACCTGGTCCATAATAATCAATAAATCAACACAATGGACTACCTGGTCCATAATAACCAATAAACTGACACAATGGACTACCTGGTCCATAATAACCAATAAACCGACACAATGGACTACCTGGTCCATAATAACCAATAAACCGACACAATGGACTACCTGGTCCATAATAACCAATACATCAACACAATAGACTACCTGGTCCATAATAACCAATACATCAACACAATGGACTACCTTGTCTATAATAACCAATAACTCAACGCAATGGTCTAACTCGTCCATAATAATCAATAAATCAACGCAATGGACTACCTTGTCAATAACAATGTTTGGTGATCACAACACAATGGGTCACCGTACCCCAAAACAGGTCATGTACCTGACCTCCACAAAATACGACATGTACCGGTGCGTAAACGCCTTGCCTTTGGGTTCAATATAAAATGCCATTTGTAAAACAATTGTTACCTTATGAAGCTGAAACTAACATAAAACCAGTTTAACGATTTATACATAATAATTATTCCCCAAGTTGAAATGCACGATGGGACTGGTATATCCCCTACGAAACCGTGAGGCACTATTAATTATAAACTTCTGAAACTATAAACATGTATAACGTATTCATTGGCATAATACAACATTTGAATTTGCCCCAAGTTGGAATGCACGAGGGGAGAGATAAATTATATATAGCCCCTGCGATACCTTAGGGCACTATTGTTAGGCACTGGTAATTTCCAAAAATTACAAGTACATAATATTACTTAAACTGCTAATGAAACTAAACTCACATGTTCTTGGCGGCATTCCTAAAATTATAGCCTATGAAAATAGTTGAACCTGTAAAGTGGTACTGTTAAGTTCCTGTCATTTTACTGCTCAAAATGCCAACAAAACCGGTGGAGTACAGGTGGGTTGAAAAAGTTCTTAAATAAAAGCTGTTGCAAAGTGATGTAAAAACAAAATTGACTCCCGTCAAGAAGAAGTGCCGCCAGTATGAATAGATCCACATTGGTTAAAAGTTATTAAAAGCTATTGACCAATCCCAAATACGCAAGTAAGTAAGCCTTGCATTGATTGGTTGCCTACATTTTCTCTTGGATCCTCTAGCTACGTATAAATAGCAGCACAAAAGCATCATGTTCTTTAATATGAGCAAATAATATGCACGAAGGTATGCATAAATGAATGTAGATCGTGCGTACACAGAAAAACGGTATCAAAGTCAAACAGTTACACTGAGACTGCTACAAACATTGTAACATACCACAAGAGAATAAGGTGGGCTGTGTGCTGAGTATAAATCATTTGATCATTTAGAGTGATAAAATGTAAATATTTAAGTTACATAACTCACACTTGGATCATTGTCATTGATGTGTTTTCAATACCTTTACTGCAATGGACCAGTGTCAGGATACTTTCCGATCCTGAACACTCGTCACATACTGTTTACGACGTACGAGCAATGAAAAAAACAAAGCGGTACACCAGTCTTATATTTAAAAGTATTCTCCCTGAACCATCTCACTTAGCGACGGTTGAGATACGAGTTATGCGGTAGGGTTAACTTAGCGATAATTGAGATAAACACATGGTGTTACCGCAAACCGAAACAGATATTTTATATTATCAGCGGTGGCAGGGTCTGAAATTATCCTTGACTACCCCCAATGACTGACAATCCCCCCGGTCGTCCCGTTTAATTATCGTTCACAAAACCAGGATTTGACAAATTTATCTGCAGTATTATATGATTGTATAAACAGCTTGTTTAGTATATGTTGATTTTGCCACCGTTACATAAGACATGCTCATCTCATATGCATGTTAAAATGTTGCAACCTTGGATTAAATCCAGTATACACTTAAAATTTATGTAAATGCATCCGTACTTTATAAGAATCAAGTGATATTGATCAAAAACAACCTGTGAAGGTATCAGCTTAATTTATTTTGTCGTTAGCGAGTAAATATTGAAAATGCATTCAGAATGTTAATATTCATTCCAACATTTACACTTCTGGAGGACGAAACTTAATTTTCAAAAATGTAATTTGCAAAAACATTTGATTATTTTACGAAAATGATAGCACCCCTCACAGAACTATTTCAAGGGATGTTATTTAACATCTTCAACTTTACACCAAGTACGTTTCTTATTAAAATGTGATCATTGGTGTTTTTTAGGACACCAATTGTCGGGGGTTACACAAGAACCTGGTATACAATATATTAATTGCTGAATAAATGTTACATCTCATATAATTTTATCAGTTTGTTATCATTTTATTGCACATAGTTTATTAAGAAATACCATGCAGTGGCCTAACTAGGGTCCAATTTGCAGGAGGTAACCACTTTTTTCTGGGGGAATGTCAACAACAGGACAAGATCAACCTTCAAACATTTTAGCCCTCGAAAATTGTCACAAATTAAATCAAAACCTGACCAAGACTTTAATTATTTACAAAATTGTTCCAAGGTCTGCCTGCATGATGCTTAGGAACTATTATGCCTATTCGATGAAAATAAACAAATACAAGACCGGTATTAAATGGTCTATGAAATGCTGTTTTATGTAGATATACATTGTACCAAATATCCATACATCTGAGAAATTTAAAGTAAAAACTGAATGTTTAATTTTGTTTTTAATTACCATGGTTATCCTTGACACATGAGGACTCATTGTTACAGCAGTTAACTGTTGCCCAAAAACAAGAAAGCAGTCGTTATCATCCAGTTGATATGAAAACATACACAATTAAGAGAACGGACTTGTGATGTTGCATCAGATCTCACTGTGACATCACTAATGTTCTCATGAATATGCAAATTCTCATTATAGCATAAATACCAAAAGAGCCAAAAAAGATATAAAAACACCCACACATTGACAATTAAAAGGAAGAAATTTAATATTTGCATGGATAATGTTTTCATGTTAGAAAATTCTAATTCCATGGGCCCTTTAACCCTATCAGGCCTGGGGGTGCACAATGTGCCCCCTATGAATGTTTTAATAATATCTCCAGAACGCTTTGTACGATCACGCTGAATTTTCCTGACTTTTCCTAACTATTCTTTGGGACCTTCTCACGTAAAAATCAATGATAACAGGTGTTCATGGTTGCCATGGCAACAAATAGGAAAAATGAGCGAAAATGGGTATAGCGCCACCTAACGGTGACCTATGAAAGTTTTTATAGCCTCATTCGATAGATCGCGTCAAACCGAAAATGCCTACGAAGTTTCAGGAAAATCGGCTGTTGTACAGAATATACGGAGGGGACAATGAGCCCCCAGGTCTAAGAACGAAAAAAAGCCCAGGCTTGGGTTAACTTTAAGTTATTTATGAATGTATTTATCATAAGACGTATAATTAACATTAGGCTTTGTTATTTTGTGGTGAGGTGTGAAGGGGTTTTATAATGCTCTGCAGCCAGTTTTACCATAGGGTGAATATATAATATTGATTCTTCACAAACTTGTGATCTACCTAGTCTAATTAGGACATTGCACCTCTGTAGGACTAAGCTATGTGAGTAAGGACATTATTTGTACATCAGGCCTGATTTTTTGTTTTTAAGGGAAATTATGCTGAATTTGTGTGAGAATATAACCACTCATTTGTTAGGCTGGCGCCCGCAAGGAGTCCCCGGAGTGTTGTGGTACATGTACGTTTGTGTGATCTGTGTACATTGCTGCTATAATAGCCCACTGTACAAGTACATGTACATGTACTTAACATGACCATGCATGTGGAATATTCTCGTGGAATATTTCACATGCATTTTTATTTGAGCACGCGCGCTCAAAGAGCTCTTAGTCTACGTCTATTTCGGACGTTTACACAACGTTTGATTAGGTGTTCGGGTATGTACCCGAAACACCTATTGTTTTTGTTCGGTTTTTTAGGTGTTCGGGTATGCACCCGAAACACCTATTGTTTTTGTTCGGTTTTTTTTTAGGTGTTCGGGTATGTACCCGAAACACCTATTGTTTTTGTTCGGTTTTTTTTCTTCTTCTTCTTCTTCTTCGGATAGATTGTCTACAAAAAAACACATACTTGCAAACTTCACATGAACTTGAAACTTGGCATATACTTAGAACTTAACACGTAGATGAAACAGAATTTGTGACAAGAATTTGTGACGTCATGATGTGGTCATCAGATATCGAATTACGATAAATCAAAGTTTAATATTTAAAAAAATCATATCTAAACAACCACAAAGGGTAAATTCACAATTTTTGTACCATTGTACAGATCGTTAATTGTCAAAACATATTTACAAAAAGATGACCCCAATTTGACCTTACTTCCTGTCCAAACCGGAAGTCAAAATTTAATATTTAAAAAATCATATCTCAACAACCACAACTGGTAAATTCACAGTTTTTGCACCATTGTATAGATTGTTAATTGTCAAAAAATATTTACACAAAGGTGACCCCAATTTGACCTTACTTCCTGTCCAAACCGGAAGTCAAAGTTTAATATTTAAAAAAATCATATCTCAACAACCACAAAAGGTAAATTGATATTTTTTGCACCATTGTATAGATTGTTAATTGTCGAAAAAATATTTACACAAAGGTGACCCCAATGTGACCTTACTTCCTGTCTAAACCGGAAGTCAATGTTTAATATTTTAAAAAAATCATCCACAAGAGGTAAATTCACAATCTTTGCACCATTGTACAGATCGTTAATTGTCAAAAAATATTTAAATAAAGTTGACCCCAATTTGACCTTTACTTCCTCCCGAACACCTAGTGTTTGTTCAAACAAACACTTAAGCTCTAGTTTTTTGTTTTTTCTTCTCCTTCTTCTTCTTCTCCCCATCGATTGTCTACAAAAAAACACATACTTGCAAACTTCACATGAACTTGAAACTTGGCATATACTTAGAACTTAACACGTAGATGAAACATTAAATTTTATCGGTAATTAAAAAATACGACCTTGTTGCACTAACTCCGCAGCAACTTTGCTTCACATTCGACCTTGTTGCACCGTCATGACGTCATCCGTGATGATAATGACATAATAATTCTTTAAATTGCTGTATCTTCGTGATAAAATTTCCGATTTAGTTCTGACTTTCAGAATTGTGTTAAAAATGTATTCACATTTTTAGTTGATTAAGTTACGACCATGTTGCTCTGATACGACGATATATAAATTCATCGTTGGCAACATGGTCAGCGCTATAAACAAGCAAGATTTAGAAAAAAGGAGACAGGTAGTATCCTGGTAAAACATGTAGCTTTGCATGGCGAAGAGGATAAGTAAGACTAATTGCGGTGACACCATGTGAAATTCTCAATTGAGTAGTAATTAGTTCTGAAAAGAACTGGAGGTTACATCTCGACGTTTCGATCAGTGTGCTCTGATCCTGCTTCTATATAGGAGTCTAGCCGGCCAATCGTCATCGGGCAATCTCGAGAGGTTAAGACATCTGCACGAGTAAGTAGTGCTATACACACGTCGGTGTATATATCTCAATTAAATCAATTGAGGTAGTATTTGCTGTGTGCATGGCCTATTGAGGGCGTCTGTCAACAACTTGTTGCCAGAGCATTAGCATATCACCTTTAAGCATGTGAAATAGACCCATTCAAACAGCACTTGGTAATCCTCGTTAGCCTTATTTCCATATTATTCACGTGACCCACTGAAACGCTTTCAGTGGAATTCAAATGGTAGTGGAATTCAAATGGCAGTGGAATTCAAATGTTTGTGCTTTCGCTGCTGGTATTATACCAGATTTCAAGCCAATTTGATTCAACCTCAGTTGTATGGCATTGCATTTTACTGCCATGACTGTCTGAAACAAATTGTGTTGTAAGTGCATATCCACTATGTTTCCGTGTGCATGAAATTGTCTGTTGATACTATTTACATTCAAATGGAAACGGTTACCAGAATAGAGCTTTTGTGGACTATAGGGTTGGGCACACAAACATGGCACCAGTAGGTGCCCTAGACTCGGTGAACTGGGTGCACTTTCACCACTAGAGGGCTATGATGTGCATGGATGGAATAGTAAGGTGCAAGTTCGCGCAGGAATAATTAAATAAGCAACATTTTTATGTATACTTCTGTAGCAAATAATACAAATAATACACCAACTTGGAATCACGTAGCACCATTTTTTCATCTTTTTTATAAAGTGTTAAGGTGAACAATAGGTACAATAATTTATAGGTATGACCAGGTCATGCACAGATACAGGCAATAAAGCACGATATCAGTATAAATATGTTTACTTTTAATTGTTTGCATTGCTTTTTAATTCTTGTAAAACACGTTCCGGTGGAGACAATCCACCAGTTATCACAGGCTGTCCTGGAACAGCCACAGGTGTAATAGAGCCAGGCACTAATTCCGGCCGTGCTACATGGATTCCACCTCAAGCTACTGATGATGATGGGTTACCAGTACTAGTAGGCGAGACACACTCTCCAAACTCACTCTTCCCATTAGGCCAAACAGAGGTCCGCTACTTCTTTGGAGACTCAACTGGAAATACAGCCATCTGTTTGATTATTGTTACAATTACAGGTAACAAAAACGAGGATTTGACAAATTTACAAAGTTATTTTCTCCAGGATTGTATAAATCAGATTTTTAGTGCATGTTGTTTTTGCTACGGATATATAAAATATGGTCATGCACATAACAATATTGTTTTTTTTGTGGATAATTTGACCTATAGTCAACTATAGTGATAGGACGTTATAGCCTCTCTAGTTGTTACTCAGAAGGTAATACTTTTTAAGATGATGATTAAATATTAATGATGATCAAACATTACTTTTTTGTGCAACAAGATCGTATCTCTATACAATGCTAATGGACAGTTTTGGATTGTTGTTTTAAAGTTTCCTTTCATATAATGAACATTTTGTGTATGGGGAAATTGTAATTCACTAGAATATACTGTTATATACTCTTATATACTGTCATACACTAATATGGGCCGAGCTACATGGACTGAGCCTACAGCTACTGATGATGATGAGTTACCAGTGCAAGTAACCAGAACCCACGTTCCAAACTCACTCTTTCCAGTAGGCCAAACAGAGGTCATGTACCTCTTCACCGATTCATCCAATAATGAAGCAATTTGCACCATTGTTGTCACTATCACAGGTAATAGACCTAACTGAGCGCTAGCCTTGACCAAGGCGTGTCGGAAGGGTTTGGTCGCTTGGAAGGGTTTGGTCGCTTGAAAGGGTTTGGTCGCTTGGAAGGGTTTGGTCGCTTGGAAGGGTTTGGTCGCTTGAAAGGGTTTGGTCGCTTGGAAGGGTTTGGTCGCTTGAAAGGGTTTGGTTGCATAATTTTGCTCCGCTTAGCTATCCAAACTCTTGATCACAGCGCACATGCACACAGTGCACAGATCCATAGTGCATGCCTTACATGTACATGAAATATTTGTTAAAATTTGTAAAATATTTGCTTTAGATGGTTCTGGAGGAGACACTACCCCTCCTGTCGTGTCTGGTTGTCCAACTCAAGGGGTGACCGTAACAGCCCCTCAAGGTTCATCCTCAGCGTTTGTGACTTGGACTGAACCAACAGCAACAGACAATTCGGGAGGAGCAGTAACACGCTCATCAAACCGCTCTCCAGGACAAAGTTTCCCACTAGGAATGACACAGATAACATATACCTTCACTGACCCATCTGGAAATCAAGCATTCTGCAGTTTTACTGTCACTGTTAACTCAGGTAAAATTGTCTTCCATAATGTATAGTTTTGGCTTATTAAATAATAAATTCAATATAAGCATATGAAACTTGTTCCTCACTCTACTTTTTTAAATAATATTTACAGTAGGAGGAGACACGTCGTCTCTGTGGTTTACATGAATTTAATTGATATATTTTCAGCTGGCCAAGGAGACAACATTCCTCCAGTCGTCTCTGGTTGTCCAACTCAAAGGGTGATAGTAACAGCTCCTCAAGGTTCATCCTCGGCGTTTGTGACTTGGACTGAACCTACAGCAACAGACAACTCAGGAGGAACAGTAACACGCTCATCAAACCGCTCTCCAGGACAAAGTTTCCCACTAGGAATGACACAGATAACATATACCTTCACTGACCCATCTGGAAATCAAGCATTTTGCCGTTTTGGTGTCACTGTGTCATCAGGTACGATAGTTAAAATAATCATAAATATAACGTTACCTCAGTGCAACAAGGTCATAACTTCCATTTTCAGGATTTGATTTTTCGGCGGTTTATTATTTTATTATTTAACAATATTTTGAGCCATTTTATTTTTATTTTACCTAAAATTAGTAATTATAGTCACCAAATAGTTATACATACCAAATATAATAAACATTCAATTTTATCGGTAATTTAAAAAGAAATGACGAAAAAACAATATGTTACTTTTGTTGCTGCAAACTCTGTTAAACATACGACCTTGTTGCACAAACTCCGCAGCAACATCGCTTCGCATTCGACCTAGTTGCACCGTCATGACATCATCCGTGACGATAATGATAATAATTTTTTTAAATGCATTGCAGTATCTTGGTGGTAAAATTTCCGACTTTCAGAATTGTGTTAAAATTTATTTAAAAATTATTAAATTTTTTAATTGATTAAGTTACGACTATGTTACTCTGACATGACGAAATATAAGTTCATCATCGGCAACCTGGTCAGTGTTTTATAAGAAGAAAGGTAATTGTACAATTCATGAAATATGTATTCTGCAGCTCATATAGTGACCACGCTGCATGCATGATCAATGCAGTGAGGTCCTACCTGTGACAGCAGGCTAGGGCTATAGATAATATATGTAACAAAGATAATAATGTAACAAAGCTTTTTTTGGCCCATCATTTTTTTGGTTAGTTTGTTCCTTTAAGATTTCAGTTTATAATTAGAGCCCTCTATTGGTCACCCCTAGTCAAGTAAGACTAATTCCAGTGACACCATGTGGAATCTCAATTGAGTAGTAATTAGTTCTGAAAAGAACTGGGGTACAACTCGACGTTTCGATCAGTATGCTCTGATAGTCCTCAGGAGAATGCCTGACTCTTGAAAATGCTGCTGCTTAAGTAGACTGCTGGAGGATCATCCCATGAATGGATGCTGGAGGATTAGTTCGTTGAGGCGCGCAGGCGGGAACTGTTGAGACTAGGATCCTAGGGGTTGGGGAGAAAAGTGTGTGCTCACTGAACTGAATCAGTTGTTAACAAGCACAGGGGGGAGGAGGGTGGTTGACTTAGGATATAGGGGATCCCTAAGTCTGGGGTGGGTTATGGACTTTGGATATAGAAGATCCTTCAGTCTGTAGTATTGGTCGCTAAATGTCGCTGATGAAAAAACCGATGTCCTGTGGCACAGTGTCGTGTTTGACGATCTGGGGCGCCATGCGTCGATGGGTGTGATGAGTTGGGCTGCCTGCCAGTCGATTTGGTGGTCCTTGATGTGCGAGTGACTTGTATTTCGTGAATACTGAGCCCCTTTCGGAGATGCAACTATGACACTATTGCCAGTCTTGCTGACAATCGTGAACGGTTCGGGGTTGAATGGGGTAGAAAACTTGTTTGTTTTCTCGATCTTGCCTCACAAGAACTTGATCGCCAACCTGTACATCTGAGTATTTAGCGTTCCGACGAGCGTCTGCATACAGCTTGGCTTTTCCTTTGCTCTCTGCATCTCGGTCACGGATTTCCAGGTCAGTGTAATTGTCTGCACGGAACGCTGGTACTTTTCCACGCATTTTCCGATTGAACAACAACTCGGCTGGAGTTTTCCTTGTGGCGGTGTGCTCAGTGGCGCGATATTTTGTGACATACCTTCGTAGTTCCTTTCGCCAGTCTTGACCTTTGGCCTGTGTGATACGGATTCGTTTCAAGATCGAGTCGTCTTGGAGTTCCACTTCGCCGTTTGCCTGAGCCCACTTAGCCGTTACTTTTACATGGTCTATTCTCTTCTCCTCGCAGAAATCACGAAACTCCTGAGAACGGAACTGGGGCCATTGTCAGATTTGAGTGTTACCGGAAGTCCATGACGGAAATGGTCCGAGAAGATCGGTTGCTACGTCCTGCAAGGGCCGTCGGGGAGTATGGTTGGTCTCAATGGTTCAGGAGGGTCAGGTCGCGCTACAATTTGGCACCCATGGCATGATCTATACAGAATTTCTCTGCACCCTTTTCCATTGCTGGCCACCATACTTTGGTATGAAGGGTTTGTTTAGTGCCCACAACACCCAGGTGACCTTCATGTGCAAGAGCTAGTGCTTGTTGCCTCAGTTTCCGCGGTAGAACGATGCGCGTCCCACTAACGATTAGTTGTCCGATGGCACATAGCTCTCCTGCAATTGGTGCATATGCTTTACAGTTTTCAAACTTCGCTTCTCTCACAATTGCGAGCTCTTCATCCTCAGCGGATGCGATTTCGACTTGTTTTGTCGTCAAGGCACATGGCGTTGCAGAGACGGCAACAAAACGAACATACTCCTCTGCCCCATGATCATGCTTGAATTCACTCCTGCCCTGTGAGAGCCGAGACAAGGCGTCAGCTATGTTTTCGCGTCCTGGGATGTACACAACTTTGTAATCATATGGCTGCAAGCGTAATACCCAACGCTCAATTCGCGCACACGGTTTAGAACGGGGTCTATATATCGCCTCTAATGGTTTGTGATCCGTCAGTAGCTCAAAACTGCGACCATAGATGAAGGCGTGAAATCTTTCGCAAGCCCAGACGAGTGATAGGGCCTCCTTCTCTGTCTGCGAATATCTCCTCTCGCAATCTGTCAGACTACGACTGGCATAGCAGATTGGAACAAAACCGTCGTGTTGTTCCTGGACTAGTACGGCACCAAGCCCCACTGGACTTGCATCAGCTATTACCTTTGTTGGTGCAGTTCTGTCGTAGTATGCCAGTGTATAGTCGCATTAGCTAGGCTCTCCTTTAGCGTGTTGAAAGCTGTTCTCTGGTGAGGCCCGAACTGAAACAGAACACCCTTCCTGGTTAGTTTATAAAGCGGGTCGGATACGGTAGCGAAATCTGGTATAAATCTGCTACTAAACCCGACTAGGCCAAGAAAGCTTTGAATCTCTGAGACGCTCTCGGGTTCTCGAAATTCTGCCACAGCTCTAACGCGTTCTGGTGTAGGGCCAATGCCCTTCTCGGATAGTAGGATCCCCATGAACACTAGCCGACCCATGTTGAATTGGCATTTCTCTGGGTTCAAGGTGAGGCCTAACTCCTGCAACCTGCGCAACACCGCAAGCACTCTATTATCGTGTGTCTCTTTGTCAGGGGCGTGGACGATGATGTCGTCTGAGATATTTTCCACACCTTCGAGTCCCGCTAGTGCCTTCGCGATCATATACTGATATTGCTCACTCGCAGAGCTGACTCCAAAGAGTAGTCGTTTGTACTGATAAAGACCACAGTGTGCAACAAAGGTTGTGATCCCTCGCAATTCCTTATCAAGTTCCAACTGGTGGTAACCCCATTTGAGATCCAGTTTGCTGAAGAACTTTGAGCCATTCATGTCTCCAAAAGTTCATCCACTGTGGGTATTGGATGACGACCGCGTATTATTACTTCATTAGCGCGTCTCATATCGAGGCAGAGTCGTATGTCACCGTTTGGTTTTGGCACCATGACTACCGGATTGACCCATGGGGTTGGACCATCCACGCGCTCAATGATGTCAAGATCCTCCAACTCACGTATCTTTTCCTCCACTCTACTGCGCAAATTGAATGGAGTGTGTCTAAGCGGTTGTGCTACTGGCTTGACCGAGGGGTCAATGTGAAGTTTCACTTGTTCAGTTTTAAGCTTGCCCACGCCTTTAAACACATCCGGAAATTGCTCCTGGAACTGTCTTATGTCGTCAGCACCCACAGTCGGCTACTCTTTGTGCGTTCCTCAATACTGGCTACTTCTGTAGTCTGGGGGTGGCCATTCGCTGCATCAACCCCAATTTTGAGCACACCCAGTTTCACTGCAGTATCCTTGCCAAGTAAGGGAACAACCTTGCCTTTGATGACGATGAATTCAGCTGGTATAGATTTTTCTGCGATACGCGCTTCACAGCGGAAGAGACCTTTCAGCGATAGAGCCTGGTCAGCACCATATGCCCACAACTTTCTGCCTGGCGGGGCTACACGAGACTCGCACTTAATTTGGTCATGCTTCAGCGAGTCCCATATATGTTCATGTATCACGTTGCTAGTGGCCCCGGAGTCAATCAACATATTGAGGTCAACTCCACCAACATTTACTTTCATCTTATTTGAGTAAGTACCCTCATCACAATGAGAAACGCATAGTTATGCAATGGTTCTGAATCAAAATGCTTCTCACCAACTTGGTTGACCGTTGGCTAGGATTTTGTCTTGCAGACTTTGGCGAAATGATCTCTACCAGAACATTTTTTGCATGTCTGGCCTCTTGCAGGACACTTGGAGTCACGGCCAATATGCCCAGTTTGACCACATCTGTAGCAAGCTCCTTTAGAAGTAGTGCCGGATTTCACCCATTGGCTTTCCTGCCAGGGAGCTTTGGATTGTTGGGTCTCCTTTTTTGGCTTGTTTGGCTTGTCACGAGGTCTTGGTTTCTTGTCAAACACCCTGTTGGCAGTGTCAGACTGGGGATTCTTGCTTTTGACAGACAATGCAGCCATCTGCTCTTCGACCTTTTCACACTTATCAGCCACCCTCAATGCCTTTTCAAGAGTTAGTTCATCTCCTGCCTCCAATAGCTTGCGTCTAACATAATCAGAGTTGCACTTACTCAACACTGTATCTCTTATCTGGTTGTCTTTTTTACCTGGTTACAAATTGCAATACCGTTTCTCCTTCCTTTTGAACGAGCTGGTGAAATGTTTGCCGTGCGAATGCTGCATTTTTCTTTGGAACGAAGTAATTGTTTAGTGCGTTTTTGGTAGCATCATAGTCCGTTGCATCGCCCGTGTCCGGTAGAGTAGAGAAAATTTCCTGGACATCTGGTCCAGCAAGATGGAGCAATAACGCACATCGTTGTTGTTTAACTTCTGGCGCCGTCACTACGAAACCCGGACAAAGTTGGAAAATTTTATTTTGAGTTTTTGGTATTTTCATATTCTCCAGTTCATAAACTTTTGAATGATTATAAACTTGGAGGGGTAACCCTTTCCTGTAACCCCCTCAGGATGGGATTAAGCCCCCCCCCCCCACCACCAACATGCCCAATCAATAATAAGTCAATCAGAGAAAAGAAGGCTTTTGTACAGGAAGTCCACGCTTCTTGTTCACCAACATCGCTCCGAAAATGATAGATGAAGGTGTAAAGTATACGGTCATCCCAAAATCCAAAAATGGACGATTCCACCCTGAAATGACTTTGCACGCTGTTACTCGAAATGGATCGGTGCGACTTTGTCCGGGTTTCGTGGTGACACATGGCCACATATGGCCTTTGCCATCCGCATACAGCTCAAACGACATGAGCCACCTTTCCTATCGCTGGCTCCGAATAACAGTCAAAAACGGGGATTACTGTTTTCTCCATGACTTTTCCGAGTTTTCCTCGTCGCCAATGTTGTGTCTTCCACCTTTTAAGTTAGACTTAGACGGACAATTAAACAAGGCACTGACGAGTTATTGTGTCCTTCACAATTTAATGTATTAACATCTTAAACGTTAAACATGGCGGCCTACATGTATATCTCAGATGATATTTGACATTCCTAGACTGGTCACAAGTCATTCGTAAACACAACAGGCCGAGCTACATGGTCTGAGACTACAGCTACTGATGATGATGAGTTACCAGTGCAAGTAACCAGAACTCACGTTCCAAACTCACTCTTTCCCAGTAGGCCAAACAGAGGTCATGTACCTCTAGCTCTTCGCCGATTCATCCAATAATGAAGCAATTTGCACCATTGTTGTTACTATCACAGGTAATAGACCTAACTGAGCGCTAGCCTTGACCAAGGCGTGTCGGAAGGGTTTGGTCGCTTGGAAGGGTTTGGTCGCTTGGAAGGGTTTGGTCGCTTGGAAGGGTTTGGTTGCTTGGAAGGGTTTGGTCGCTTGGAAGGGTTTGGTCGCTTGAAAGGGTTTGGCTGCATAATTTTGCTCTGCTTAGCAATCCAAACTCTTGATCACAGTGCACATGCACACAGTGCACAGATCCATAGTGCATGCCTTACATGTACATGAACATGTACCACCAGTGGCGTAGCCAAGGGGGTAGGGGGAAGATTGACCAAATAAGTTTCACGTTCCAGTATGACTACTTGTATTTTTTAATCTTGAAGCTTATACCATACCAATATTTAGTACCTCAGAGCACAATGGGAAAATAATATCGCGAGATAACTTCTGAACTAAATCACTGGCAGGTGTGTTAGAAAGTTTTATTGAACTCATTTTGGAGCAAACACTCAATGGCAAAACCAGTGGATGACAAATGATGTGTGTTCTATCAAGAAGATTACAAGTATCTGGATATGAGTTAAGTAGTCATAAACGGCAACATGTAAACATTGCTAATGGACAGTTTTGGGTTGTTGTTTTTAAAGATTTTTTAAAATTTCCCTTCACGTAATTAACATTTTGTTTCCTATGGGGAAATTGCAATTAACTAGAATATACTGTTATATACAACCATTGGCGTATAGAAACTTAAGTATAGAAACTTGTTCCTTGTTTAACTATTCTGTATAATATTTACAGTGGAAGAAGACAACATACCTCCAGTCGTCTCTGGTTGTCCAACTCAAGAGGTAACAGCAACAGTTCCTCAAGGTTCAACCACAGCGTCTGTGGCTTGGACTGAACCTACAGCAACAGACAACTCAGAAGGAACAGTAACACGATCATCAAACCATTCCCCAGGGCAAAACTTCACTCTAGGAATGACACAGATAATATACAGCTTCACTGACCCATCTGGAAATGAAGCATTCTGCCATTTTAATGTCACTCTTTCATCAGGTATGATTGTAGACAGTAACATATGTTTTGACAAATAGATCAGCTAAGAATAACTTCCTCAGAAGTTCATCAATTCAAGAATGTTTTATTCCTTTTTGCATAGTTCAGTAGGTATAAACGGCAACATGTAAACATTGCTTATGGACAGTTTTGGGTTGTTGTTTTTAAAGATTTTTGTTTAATTTCCCTTCACGTAATTAACATTTTGTTTATGGGGAAATTGCAATTCACTGGCGTATAGAAACTTGTTCCTCGTTTAACTATTTTGTATAATAATTATTTACAATAGAAGAAGACAACATACCTCCAGTCGTCTCTGGTTGTCCAACTCAAGAGGTAACAGCAACAGTTCCTCAAGGTTCAACCACAGCGTCTGTGGCTTGGATTGAACCAACAGCAACAGACAACTCAGAAGGAACAGTAACACGATCATCAAACCATTCCCCAGGGCAAAACTTCACTCTAGGAATGACACAGATAATATACAGCTTCACTGACCCATCTGGAAATGAAGCATTCTGCCATTTTAATGTCACTCTTTCATCAGGTATGATTGTAGACAGTGACGTATGTTTTGACAAATAGATCAGCTAAGAATAACTTCCTCAGAAGTTTATCAATTCAAGAATGTTTTATTCCTTTTTGCATAGTTAAGTAGGTATAAACGGCAACATGTAAACATTGCTTATGGACAGTTTTGGGTTGTTGTTTTTAAAGATTTTTGTTTAATTTCCCTTCACGTAATTAACATTTTGTTTATGGGGAAATTGCAATTCACTGGCGTATACAAACTTGTTCCTCGTTTAACTACTTTGTTTAATATTTACAATAGAAGAAGACAACATACCTCCAGTCGTCTCTGGTTGTCCAACTCAGAGGTAACAGCAACAGTTCCTCAGGTTCAACCACAGCGTCTGTGGCTTGGATTGAACCAACAGCAACAGACAACTCAGAAGGAACAGTAACACGATCATCAAACCATTCCCCAGGGCAAAACTTCACTCTAGGAATGACACAGATAATATACAGCTTCACTGACCCATCTGGAAATGAAGCATTCTGCCATTTTAATGTCACTCTTTCATCAGGTATGATGTAGACAGTAACACATGTTTTGACAAATAGATCAGCTAAGAATAACTTCCTCAGTTCATCAATTCAAGACTGTTTTATTCCTTTTTGCATATTTTTAAGTAGGCATATAAAACAGCAACATGTAAACACTGCTAACGGACAGTTTTGGGTTGTTGTTTTTAAAGATTGTTTAAATTTCCCTACCTTTTTTTCATATAATAAACAATCTGTGTATGGAGAAATTGTAAATCACTGGTGTATACTGTTATATACTCTTGTTTGTGTAGGTTCTTCAGACACAACCGCCCCAGTAATTACAAGTTGCCCCTTGACAGCTACCGGTGTAGTTGAACAAGGCACTAATATGGGCCGAGCTACATGGACTGAGCCTACAGCTACTGATGATGATGAGTTACCAGTGCAAGTAACCAGAACTCACGTTCCAAACTCACTCTTTCCAGTAGGCAAAACAGAGGTCATGTACGTCTTCACCGATTTATCCAATAATGAAGCAGTTTGCACCATTGTTGTCACTACTCACGGGGTAATAGACCTAACTGAGCGCTGTAGACTTGACCAAAGCACGTCAGAAGGGTTTAAGGGTCGCTTGGAAGGTTTGGTCGCTTGAAGGGTTTTTGGTCGCATAATTTTGCTCCCGCTTAGCTATCAAACTCTTGATCAGTGTCTTACATGCACACAGTGCACAGAATCCATAGTGCCATGCCATAACATGTACATGAACATGTATACCACCAGGCGGCGTAGCTGGGGGAAGGGGGCCCCACACACACACACACTTGTTAGCAAAAAAGTGTATGTTTGTAAATTCACAAAGTGTTGCCTTAACTTCTGAACTAACCAATCAGAGTATTACCGCCAATATCTGGATCAGTTCTCTGCATTTTGGCGATTTCCTCAGAAGGAAGTAACTGTTCACCCAAAGGTGTGTCTTGTAGCTGACCAGCATTTTGAACCAGCACATTATCGTGCATGTGGAGATTACATGGATTTAAGGCTCTGGAGTGAAGTGGGATGGATTCTGTGGTTGCAGTCCAGTACTAAAACCGGCTACTAGGGGCACACTGGGACGTGTTACAGTTCATGTCCACTTCTCTCTGGTTCATTCTGCACCGTTAACATGTTGCTAGTTTCGGAGGAGTTCTCTGCTGACTTTTGACATTACATCTTGTTGCGACATTCCTGTGGCAGCAGGTGTTGGAGAATACAGATTTGTCCGGGAGTTTCTTCAGCTATGTTTGCAAAACGGCCGACAGGGAGTCGATACCCACATGTCGTTGATAACTGTACTGCACGAACGCCAAATACAAGTTGC
>CM055819.1:19031308-19098215 GCA_029582265.1 Zoroaster sp. YZ-2022
GTGGTCACAGACCCATTCCCTAAACCAATTTTGACCGTGAGACCCCATTCCATTTATATATCGAATTTGAGTCGATGCCGAGACGAAAAAAAAAAAACCTATTTTGTGCCCAAAATCTGAATTTTTGACCATACCGGCTAGGGCAAATTTTTCCAAAATTGGGTCTGAAATCTCGAAAAAAAATTTCTCCCCAAAATCAAAAATATTGTCCCCACACCCATTATGCATGATTTTTCTTTGGTGGAAACCTACCGTTTCAGCCCGATGGACTCTCGCTGAAATCTGTCATTTTGATCGGTCGTGATTCGGGCGAGTGTCGCTAAATAGTTATATGCGCATTACTCCTAAGATACTAGTCGTAGGGACCTGTACCTCGGCAATGTGTTCCGTCTATGGGGTAGCCCGTCTGTGTGAAGTTTCAGTGATTTCGTTTTGCCATTCTCCCATAAAAGCTACTTTTGTAAACTTTGTGCCAAATGTGTAAAAATCCAAATTACTTGAGCAGAAAAGTCCTTTCAAAAATTTGCCTCAGTTCCTCAGATAGTGGCCCCGAGACCCATTCCCTAAACCAATTTTGACCGTGAGACCCCATTCCATTTATATATCGAATTTGAGTCGATGCCGAGACGAAAAAAAACAAACCTATTTTGTGCCCAAAATCAGAATTTTTGACCATACCGGCTAGGGCAAATTTTTCCAAAATTGGGTCTGAAATCTCGAAAAAAATTTTCTCCCCAAAATCAAAAATATTGTCCCCACACCCATTATGCATGATTTTTCTTTGGTGGAAACCTACCGTTTCAGCCCGATGGACTCGCTGGGAGAGGGGGGTCCCTGAAATCTGTCATTTTGATCGGTCGTGATTCGGGCGAGTCGCTAAATAGTTATATGCGCATTACTCCAAAGATACTAGTCGTAGGGACCTGTAACTCGGCAATGTGTTCCGTCTGCGGGGGTAGCCCGTCTGTGTGAAGTTTCAGTGATTTCGTTTTTGCCATTCTCACATAAAAGCTACTTTTGTAAACTTTGTGCCTAATGTGTAAAAAAAATCCAAATTACTTGAGCAGAAAAGTCCTTTCAAAAATTTGCCCTCAGTTCCTCAGATAGTGGCCGCCGAGACCCATTCCTAAACCAATTTTGACCGTGAGACCCCATTCCATTTACATATCGAATTTGAGTCGATGTCAGACGAAAAACAACCTATTTTGTGCCCAAAATCTGAATTTTTGACCATACCGGCTAGGGCAAATTTTTCCAAAATTGGGTCTGAAATCTCGAAAAAATTTTTCTCCCAAAAATCAAAAATATTGTCCCCACACCCATTATGCATGATTTTTCTTTGGTGGAAACCTACCGTTTCAGCCCGATGGACTCTCGCTGAAATCTGTCATTTTGATCGGTCGTGATTCGGGCGAGTGTCGCTAAATAGTTATATGCGACACTCCTAAGATACTAGTCGTAGGGACCTGTACCTCGGCAATGTGTTCCGTCTGCGGGGGTAGCCCGTCTGTGTGAAGTTTCAGTGATTTTGTTTTTACCATTCTCCCATAAAAGCTACTTTTGTAAACTTTGTGCCAAATGTGTAAAAATCCAAATTACTTGAGCAGAAAAGTCCTTTCAAAATTTGCCCTCAGTTCCTCAGATAGTGGCCGCCGAGACCCGCTCCCAAACCAATTTTGACCGTGAGACCCCATTCCATTTACATATCGAATTTGAGTCGATTCCGAGAAGAAAAACAAACCTATTTTGTGCCCAAAATCAGAATTTTGACCATACCAAGTTAGGGCAATTTTTTCCAAATTGGGTCTGAAATCTCAAAAAAATTTTCTCCCAAAATCAAAAAAATTGTCCCCACACCCATTATGCATGATTTTTCTTTGGTGGAAACCCACCGTTTCAGCCCGATGGACTCTCGCTGGGAGAGGGGTTCCCTGAAATCTGTCATTTTGATCGGTCGTGATTCGGGCGAGTGTCGCTAAATAGTTATATGCGCATTACTCCTAAGATACTAGTCGTAGGGACCTGTAACTCGGCAATGTGTTCCGTCTGCGGGGGTAGCCCGTCTGTGTGAAGTTTCAGTGATTTCGTTTTTGCCATTCTCACATAAAAGCTACTTTTGTAAACTTTGTGCCTAATGTGTAAAAAAAATCCAAATTACTTGAGCAGAAAAGACCTTTCAAAAATATGCAATCAGTTCCTCAGATAGTGGCCGCCGAGACCCATTCCTCAAACCAATTTTGACCGTGAGACCCCATTCCATTTACATATCGAATTTGAGTCGATTCCGAGACGAAAAAAAAAAAACCTATTTTGTGCCCAAAATCAGAATTTTTGACCATTACCGGCTAGGGCAAATTTTTCCAAAATTGGGTCTGAAATCTCGAAAAAAATTTTCTCCCCAAAATCAAAAATATTGTCCCCACACCCATTATGCATGATTTTTCTTTGGTGGAAACCCACCGTTTCAGCCCGATGGACTCTCGCTGGGAGAGGGGGGGGTCCCTGAAATCTATCATTTTGATCGGTCGTGATTCGGGCGAGTGTCGCTAAATAGTTATTTGCGCATTACTCCTAAGATACTAGTCGTAGGGACCTGTAACTCGGCAATGTGATCCGTCTGCGGGGGTAGCCCGTCTGTGTGAAGTTTCAGTGATTTCGTTTTTGCCATTCTCCCATAAAAGCTACTTTTGTAAACTTTGTGCCAAATGTGTAAAAAAATCCAAATTACTTGAGCAGAAAAGTCCTTTCAAAAATTTGCCCCTCAGTTCCTCAGATAGTGGCCACCGAGACCCATTCCCTAAACCAATTTTGACCGTGAGACCCCATTCCATTTACATATCGAATTTGAGACGAAAAAAAACAAACCTATTTTGTGCCCAAAATCAGAATTTTTGACCATACCGGCTAGGGCAAATTTTTCCAAAATTGGGTCTGAAATCTCGAAAAAAAATTTCTCCCCAAAATCAAAAATATTGTCCCCACACCCATTATGCATGATTTTTCTTTGGTGGAAACCTACCGTTTCAGCCCGATGGACTCTCGCTGGGAGAGGGGGGGGTCCCTGAAATCTGTCATTTTGATCGGTCGTGATTCGGGCGAGTGTCGCTAAATAGTTATATGCGCATTACTCCTAAGATACTAGTCGTAGGGACCTGTAACTCGGCAATGTGTTCCGTCTGCGGGGGTAGCCCGTCTGTGTGAAGTTTCAGTGATTTCGTTTTTGCCATTCTCCCATAAAAGCTACTTTTGTAAACTTTGTGCCAAATGTGTAAAAAAAATCCAAATTACTTGAGCAGAAAAGTCCTTTCAAAAATTTGCCCTCAGTTCCTCAGATAGTGGCCGCCGAGACCCATTCCCTAAACCAATTTTGACCGTGAGACCCCATTCCATTTATATATCGAATTTGAGTCGATGCCGAGACGAAAAAAAAAAAACCTATTTTGTGCCCAAAATCTGAATTTTTGACCATACCGGCTAGGGCAAATTTTTCCAAAATTGGGTCTGAAATCTTGAAAAAATTTTCTCCCAAAATCAAAAATATTGTCCCCACACCCATTATGCATGATTTTTCTTGGTGGAAACCTACTGCTTTCAGCCCGATGGACTCTCGCTGAAATCTGTCATTTTGATCGGTCGTGATTCGGCGAGTGTCGCTAAACAGTTATGCGCATTACTCCTAAGATACTAGTCGTAGGGACCTGTACTCGGCAATGTGTTCCGCCTGGGGTAGCCTGTCTGTGTGAAGTTTCAGTGATTTTCGTTTTGCCATTCTCCCATAAAAGCTACTTTTGTAAACTTTGTGCCAAATGTGTAAAAAAATCCAAATTACTTGAGCAGAAAACTCCTTTCAAAAATTAGCCCTAAGAACCTCAGATAGTGGCCCCAGACCCATTCCTAAACCAATTTTGACCGTGAGACCCCATTCCATTTACATATCGAATTTGAGTCGATTCTCAGACGAAAACAAACCTATTTTGTGCCCAAAATCAGAATTTTGACCATACCGCTAGGGCAAATTTTTCCAAAATTGGGTCTGAAATCTCGAAAAAATTTCTCCCCAAAATCAAAATATTGTCCCCACACCCATTATGCATGATTTTTCTTTGGTGGAAACTCTACCGCTTTCAGCCCGATGGACTCTCGCTGGGAGAGGGGGTCCCTGAAAGCTGTCATTTTGATCGGTCTTGATTCGGGCGAGTGTTTCTAAATTGTTATATGCATTACATTCTAAGATACTAGTCGTAGGGACCCTGTAACTCGGCAATGTGTTCCGTCTGCGGGGTAGCCTGTCTGTGTGAAGTTTCAGTGATTTCGTTTTGCCATTCTCACATAAAAGCTACTTTTGTAAACGTAGAGCCAAAAGTCTAAATAATTACCAAATTATTTGAACAGAAAAGTACTTTCAAAATTTGCCCTCAGTTCCTCAGATAGTGCCGCCGAGACCCATTCCCTAAACCAATTTTGACCGTGAGACCCCATTCCATTTATATATCGAATTTGAGTCGATGCCGAGACGAAAAAAAAACCTATTTTGTGCCCAAAATCTGAATTTTGACCATACCGCTAGGGCAAATTTTTCCAAAATTGGTCTGAAATCTCGAAAAAATTTTTCTCCCAAAAATCAAAAATATTGTCCCCACACCCATTATGCATGATTTTTCTTTGGTGGAAACCTACCGTTTCAGCCCGATGGACTCTCGCTGAAATCTGTCATTTTGATCGGTCGTGATTCGGGCGAGTGTCGCTAAATAGTTATTTGCGCATTACTCCTAAGATACTAGTCGTAGGGACCTGTACCGGCAATGTGTTCCGTCTGGCGGGGTAGCCCGTCTGTGTGAAGTTTCAGTGATTTCGCTTGCCATTCTCCCATAAAAGCTACTTTTGTAAACTTTGTGCCAAATGTGTAAAAAAAATCCAAATTACTTGAGCAGAAAAGTCCTTTCAAAAATTTGCCCTCAGTTCCTCAGATAGTGGCCCCCGAGACCCATTCCCTAAACCAATTTTGACCGTGAGACCCCATTCCATTTATATATCGAATTTGAGTCGATGCCGAGACGAAAAAAAACAAACCTATTTTGTGCCCAAAATCAGAATTTTTGACCATACCGGCTAGGGCAAATTTTTCCAAAATTGGGTCTGAAATCTCGAAAAAAATTTTCTCCCCAAAATCAAAAATATTGTCCCCACACCCATTATGCATGATTTTTCTTTGGTGGAAACCTACCGTTTCAGCCCGATGGACTCTCGCTGGGAGAGGGGGGGGGGTCCCTGAAATCTGTCATTTTGATCGGTCGTGATTCGGGCGAGTGTCGCTAAATAGTTATATGCGCATTACTCCTAAGATACTAGTCGTAGGGACCTGTAACAAGGCAAAGTGTTCCGTCTGCGGGGGTAGCCCGTCTGTGTGAAGTTTCAGTGATTTCGTTTTTGCCATTCTCACATAAAAGCTACTTTTGTAAACTTTGTGCCAAATGTGTAAAAAAAATCCAAATTACTTGAGCAGAAAAGTCCTTTCAAAAATTTGCCCTCAGTTCCTCAGATAGTGGCCGCCGAGACCCATTCCCTAAACCAATTTTGACCGTGAGACCCCATTCCATTTATATATCGAATTTGAGTCGATGCCGAGACGAAAAAAAAAAAACCTATTTTGTGCCCAAAATCTGAATTTTTGACCATACCGGCTAGGGCAAATTTTTCCAAAATTGGGTCTGAAATCTCGAAAAAAATTTTCTCCCAAAAATCAAAAATATTGTCCCCACACCCATTATGCATGATTTTTCTTTGGTGGAAACCTACCGTTTCAGCCCGATGGACTCTCGCTGAAATCTGTCATTTTGATCGGTCGTGATTCGGGCGAGTGTCGCTAAATAGTTATATGCGCATTACTCCTAAGATACTAGTCGTAGGGACCTGTACCTCGGCAATGTGTTCCGTCTGCGGGGGTAGCCCGTCTGTGTGAAGTTTCAGTGATTTCGTTTTTGCCATTCTCCCATAAAAGCTACTTTTGTAAACTTTGTGCCAAATGTGTAAAAAAAATCCAAATTACTTGAGCAGAAAAGTCCTTTCAAAAATTTGCCCTCAGTTCCTCAGATAGTGGCCGCCGAGACCCGTTCCCTAAACCAATTTTGACCGTGAGACCCCATTCCATTTACATATCGAATTTGAGTCGATTCCGAGACGAAAAAAAACAAACCTATTTTGTGCCCAAAATCAGAATTTTTGACCATACCGGCTAGGGCAAATTTTTCCAAAATTGGGTCTGAAATCTCGAAAAAAATTTTCTCCCCAAAATCAAAAATATTGTCCCCACACCCATTATGCATGATTTTTCTTTGGTGGAAACCTACCGTTTCAGCCCGATGGACTCTCGCTGGGAGAGGGGGGGGTCCCTGAAATCTATCATTTTGATCGGTCGTGATTCGGGCGAGTGTCGCTAAATAGTTATATGCGCATTACTCCTAAGATACTAGTCGTAGGGACCTGTAACTCGGCAATGTGTTCCGTCTGCGGGGGTAGCCCGTCTGTGTGAAGTTTCAGTGATTTCGTTTTTGCCATTCTCCCATAAAAGCTACTTTTGTAAACTTTGTGCCAAATGTGTAAAAAAAATCCAAATTACTAGAGCAGAAAAGTCCTTTCAAAAATTTGCCCTCAGTTCCTCAGATAGTGGCCGCCGAGACCCATTCCCTAAACCAATTTTGACTGTGAGACCCCATTCCATTTACATATCGAATTTGAGTCGATTCCGAGACGAAAAAAAAAAAACCTATTTTGTGCCCAAAATCAGAATTTTTGACCATACCGGCTAGGGCAAATTTTTCCAAAATTGGCTCTGAAATCTCGAAAAAAAAATTCTCCCCAAAATCAAAAATATTGTCCCCACACCCATTATGCATGATTTTTCTTTAGTGGAAACCTACCGTTTCAGCCCGATGGACTCGCGGTGGGAGAGGGGGTCCCTGAAATCTGTCATTTTGATCGGTCGTGATTCGCAGTGTCGCTAAATAGTTATATGCGCATTACTCCTAAGATACTAGTCGTAGGGACCTGTAACTCGGCAATTTGTTCCGTCTGCGTGAGTAGCCTGTCTGTGTGAAGTTTCAGTGATTTCGTTTTGCCATTCTCCCATAAAAGCTACTTTTGTAAACTTTGTGCCAAATGTGTAAAAAAAATCCAAATTACTTGAGCAGGAAAGTCCTTTCAAAAATTTGCCCTCAGTTCCTCAGATAGTGGCCGCCGAGACCCATTCCCTAAACCAATTTTGACCGTGAGACCCCATTCCATTTACATATCGAATTTGAGTCGATTCCGAGACGAAAAAAAACAAACCTATTTTGTGCCCAAAATCAGAATTTTTGACCATACCGGCTAGGGCAAATTTTTCCAAAATTGGGTCTGAAATCTCGAAAAAAAAATTCTCCCCAAAATCAAAAATATTGTCCCCACACCCATTATGCATGATTTTTCTTTGGTGGAAACCTACCGTTTCAGCCCGATGGACTCTCGCTGGGAGAGGGGGGGGTCCCTGAAATCTATCATTTTGATCGGTCGTGATTCGGGCGAGTGTCGCTAAATAGTTATATGCGCATTACTCCTAAGATACTAGTCGTAGGGACCTGTAACTCGGCAATTTGTTCCGTCTGCGGGAGTAGCCCGTCTGTGTGAAGTTTCAGTGATTTCGTTTTTGCCATTCTCCCATAAAAGCTACTTTTGTAAACTTTGTGCCAAATGTGTAAAAAAAATCCAAATTACTTGAGCAGAAAAGTCCTTTCAAAAATTTGCCCTCAGTTCCTCAGATAGTGGCCCCGAGACCCATTCCCTAAACCAATTTTGACCGTGAGACCCCATTTCATTTACATATCGAATTTGAGTCGATGCCGAGACGAAAACAAACCTATTTTGTGCCCAAAATCAGAATTTTGACCATACCGGCTAGGGCAAATTTTTCCAAAATTGGGTCTGAAATCTCGAAAAAAATTCTCCCAAAATCAAAAATATTGTCCCCACACCCATTATGCATGATTTTTCTTGGTGGAAACTCACCGTTTCAGCCCGATGGACTCTTGCTGGGAGAGGGGTCCCTGAAATCTGTCATTTTGATCGGTCGTGATTCGGGCGAGTGTCGCTAAATAGTTATATGCGCATTACTCCTAAGATACTAGTCGTAGGGACCTGTAACTCGTCAATTTGTTCCGTCTGCGGAGTAGCCTGTCTGTGTGAAGTTTCAGTGATTTCGTTTTTGCCATTCTCCCATAAAAGGTACTTTTGTAAACTTTGTGCCAAATGTGTAAAAAAAATCCAAATTACTTGAGCAGGAAAGTCCTTTCAAAAATTTGCCCTCAGTTCCTCAGATAGTGGCCAAGCCGAGACCCATTCCCTAAACCAATTTTGACCGTGAGACCCCATTTCATTTACATATCGAATTTGAGTCGATTCCGAGACGAAAAAAAACAAACCTATTTTGTGCCCAAAATCAGAATTTTTGACCATACCGGCTAGGGCAAATTTTTCCAAAATTGGGTCTGAAATCTCGAAAAAAAATTTCTCCCCAAAATCAAAAATATTGTCCCCACACCCATTATGCATGATTTTTCTTTGGTGGAAACCCACCGTTTCAGCCCGATGGACTCTCGCTGGGAGAGGGGGGGTCCCTGAAATCTGTCATTTTGATCGGTCGTGATTCGGGCGAGTGTCGCTAAATAGTTATATGCGCATTACTCCTAAGATACTAGTCGTAGGGACCTGTAACTCGGCAATTTGTTCCGTCTGCGGGGGTAGCCCGTCTGTGTGAAGTTTCAGTGATTTCGTTTTTGCCATTCTCCCATAAAAGCTACTTTTGTAAACTTTGTGCCAAATGTGTAAAAAAAATCCAAATTACTTGAGCAGAAAAGTCCTTTCAAAAATTTGCCCTCAGTTCCTCAGATAGTGGCCGCCGAGACCCATTCCCTAAACCAATTTTGACCGTGAGACCCCATTCCATTTACATATCGAATTTGAGTCGATTCCGAAACGAAAAAAAACAAACCTATTTTGTGCCCAAAATCAGAATTTTGACCATACCGCTAGGGCAAAATTTTTTCCAAAATTGGGTCTGAAATCTCGAAAAAAAAATTCTCCCAAAATCAAAAATATTGTCCCCACACCCATTATGCATGATTTTTCTTTGGTGGAAACCTACCGTTTCAGCCCGATGGACTCTCGCTGGGAGAGGGGGGGTCCCTGAAATCTATCATTTTGATCGGTCGTGATTCGGGCGAGTGTCGCTAAATAGTTATATGCGCATTACTCCTAAGATACTAGTCGTAGGGACCTGTAACTCGGCAATTTGTTCCGTCTGCGGGAGTAGCCCGTCTGTGTGAAGTTTCAGTGATTTCGTTTTTGCCATTCTCCCATAAAAGCTACTTTTGTAAACTTTGTGCCAAATGTGTAAAAAAAATCCAAATTACTTGAGCAGAAAAGTCCTTTCAAAAATTTGCCCTCAGTTCCTCAGATAGTGGCCCCCGAGACCCATTCCCTAAACCAATTTTGACCGTGAGACCCCATTCCATTTACATATCGAATTTGAGTCGATTCCGAGACGAAAAAAAACAAACCTATTTTGTGCCCAAAATCAGAATTTTTGACCATACCGGCTAGGGCAAATTTTTCCAAAATTGGGTCTGAAATCTCGAAAAAAAAATTCTCCCCAAAATCAAAAATATTGTCCCCACACCCATTATGCATGATTTTTCTTTGGTGGAAACCTACCGTTTCAGCCCGATGGACTCTCGCTGGGAGAGGGGGGGGGTCCCTGAAATCTGTCATTTTGATCGGTCGTGATTCGGGCGAGTGTCGCTAAATAGTTATATGCGCATTACTCCTAAGATACTAGTCGTAGGGACCTGTAACTCGTCAATTTGTTCCGTCTGCGGGAGTAGCCCGTCTGTGTGAAGTTTCAGTGATTTCGTTTTTGCCATTCTCCCATAAAAGGTACTTTTGTAAACTTTGTGCCAAATGTGTAAAAAAAATCCAAATTACTTGAGCAGGAAAGTCCTTTCAAAAATTTGCCCTCAGTTCCTCAGATAGTGGCCGCCGAGACCCATTCCCTAAACCAATTTTGACCGTGAGACCCCATTCCATTTACATATCGAATTTGAGTCGATTCCGAGACGAAAAAAAACAAACCTATTTTGTGCCCAAAATCAGAATTTTTGACCATACCGGCTAGGGCAAATTTTTCCAAAATTGGGTCTGAAATCTCGAAAAAAAAATTCTCCCGAAAATCAAAAATATTGTCCCCACACCCATT
Source organism: Zoroaster sp. YZ-2022 (assembly GCA_029582265.1). Taxonomy (NCBI): domain Eukaryota; kingdom Metazoa; phylum Echinodermata; class Asteroidea; order Forcipulatida; family Zoroasteridae; genus Zoroaster; species Zoroaster sp. YZ-2022. The sequence goes on from CM055819.1 coordinate 19,041,594, forward strand.
ATGCATGATTTTTCTTTGGTGGAAACCTACCGTTTCAGCCCGATGGACTCTCGCTGGGAGAGGGGGGGGTCCCTGAAATCTATCATTTTGATCGGTCGTGATTCGGGCGAGTGTCGCTAAATAGTTATTTGCTCATTACTCCTAAGATACTAGTCGTAGGGACCTGTAACTCGGCAATGTGATCCGTCTGCGGGGGTAGCCCGTCTGTGTGAAGTTTCAGTGATTTCGTTTTTGCCATTCTCCCATAAAAGCTACTTTTGTAAACTTTGTGCCAAATGTGTAAAAAAAATCCAAATTACTTGAGCAGAAAAGTCCTTTCAAAAATTTGCCCTCAGTTCCTCAGATAGTGGCCGCCGAGACCCATTCCCTAAACCAATTTTGACCGTGAGACCCCATTCCATTTACATATCGAATTTGAGTCGATTCCGAGACGAAAAAAAACAAACCTATTTTGTGCCCAAAATCAGAATTTTTGACCATACCGGCTAGGGCAAATTTTTCCAAAATTGGCTCTGAAATCTCGAAAAAAAATTTCTCCCCAAAATCAAAAATATTGTCCCCACACCCATTATGCATGATTTTTCTTTGGTGGAAACCTACCGTTTCAGCCCGATGGACTCTCGCTGGGAGAGGGGGGGGGTCCCTGAAATCTGTCATTTTGATCGGTCGTGATTCGGGCGAGTGTCGCTAAATAGTTATTTGCGCATTACTCCTAAGATACTAGTCGTAGGGACCAGTAACTCGGCAATGTGATCCGTCTGCGGGGGTAGCCCGCCTGTGTGAAGTTTCAGTGATTTCGTTTTTGCCATTCTCCCATAAAAGCTACTTTTGTAAACTTTGGGCCAAATGTGTAAAAAAAATCCAAATTACTCGAGCAGAAAAGTCCTTTCAAAAATTTGCCCTCAGTTCCTCAGATAGTGGCCGCCGAGACCCGTTCCCTAAACCAATTTTGACCGTGAGACCCCATTCCATTTACATATCGAATTTGAGTCGATTCCGAGACGAAAAAAAACAAACCTATTTTGTGCCCAAAATCAGAATTTTTGACCATACCGGCTAGGGCAAATTTTTCCAAAATTGGGTCTGAAATCTCGAATTTTTTTTCTCCCCAAAATCAAAAATATTGTCCCCACACCTATTATGCATGATTTTTCTTTGGTAGAAACCCACCATTTCAGCCCGATGGACTCTCGCTGGGAGAGGGGGGGGTCCCTGAAATCTGTCATTTTGATCGGTCGTGATTCGGGCGATTGTCGCTAAATAGTTATTTGCACATTACTCCTAAGATACTAGTCGTAGGGACCTGTAACTTGGCAATGTGATCCGTGTGCGGGGGTAGCCCGTCTGTGTGAAGTTTCAATGATTTCGTTTTTGCCATTCTCCCATAAAACCTACTTTTGTAAACTTTGTGCCAAATGTGTAAAAAAAATCCAAATTACTTGAGCAGAAAAGTCCTTTCAAAAATTTGCCCTCAGTTCCTCAGATAGTGGCCGCCGAGACCCGTTCCCTAAACCAATTTTGACCGTGAGACCCCATTCCATTTACATATCGAATTTGAGTCGATTCCGAGACGAAAAAAAACAAACCTATTTTGTGCCCAAAATCAGAATTTTTGACCATACCGGCTAGGGCAAATTTTTCCAAAATTGGCTCTGAAATCTGGAATTTTTTTTTCTCCCCAAAATCAAAAATATTGTCCCCACACCCATTATGCATGATTTTTCTTTGGTGTAAACCCCCCGTTTCAGCCCGATGGACTCTCGCTGGGAGAGGGGGGGGGGGTCCCTGAAATCTGTCATTTTGATCGGTCGTGATTCGGGCGAGTGTCGCTAAATAGTTATTTGCACATTACTCCTAAGATACTAGTCGTAGGGACCTGTAACTCGGCAATGTGATCCGTGTGCGGGGGTAGCCCGTCTGTGTGAAGTTTCAGTGATTTCGTTTTTGCCATTCTCCCATAAAAGCTACTTTTGTAAACTTTGTGCCAAATGTGTAAAAAAAATCCAAATTACTTGAGCAGAAAAGTCCTTTCAAAAATTTGCCCTCAGTTCCTCAGATATTGGCCGCCGAGACCCGTTCCCTAAACCAATTTTGACCGTGAGACCCCATTCCATTTACATATCGAATTTGAGTCGATTCCCAGACTAAAAAATACAAACCTATTTTTTGCCAAAAATCAGAATTTTTGACCATACCGGATAGGGCAAATTTTTCCAAAATTGGGTCTGAAATCTCGAATTTTTTTTTCTCCCCAAAATCAAAAATATTGTCCCCACACCCATTATGCATGATTTTTCTTTGGTGGAAACCCCCCATTTCAGCCCGATGGACTCTCGCTGGGAGAGGGGGGGGTCACTGAAATCTGTCATTTTGATCGGTCATGATTCGGGCGAGTGTCGCTAAATAGTTATTTGCGCATTACTCCTAAGATACTAGTCGTAGGGACCAGTAACTCGGCAATGTGATCCGTCTGCGGGGGTAGCCCGCCTGTGTGAAGTTTCAGTGATTTCGTTTTTGCCATTCTCCCATAAAAGCTACTTTTGTAAACTTTGGGCCAAATCAGTGTTTTAGCCAGGATTTGGTAAAGTGGGAGTGCAAAAAAAAAAAGTGGGAGTGCAACTTATTGGAGTCCAAAATTTGTGTGCGAAGCACACAACTTGAGCGCGGAGCGCGAAGTCCCTCACGGCCGGGGTCCAGGGCCTGCTTAAGGACCCTGGAAGCTCTGGCTATTTTAGATGCTCTTTGGTGGTCTCTAATGCATTTCTGATACCTGTTTTTCAGGTAAAAATTAGCTAATTTGGTTAGATTGTTTCCTTTTTTAAACAAAAAATAATAAGTTTAGCAGAAAATACAGAATGTGCAATAGTCCACTAATTTTGCATAGTGATAGCCATTAGTAATTAAAGTTTTTAAGAAAGTTTGTTAACACAATATATTTGGAAATGCGTATGCCATGAAACTAGTATTTATACCAGCAAGTGTTTATTATATATATAAAAAAGGGTTACATTTTTAAAATGAAATTATGTTTCGATGTATTTTATTTTAATATAATTTAAAATGTAATTTAATGTCAGTTAATAGTATTAAACCACAGCTATGTCAATTTATAGTTATGTAAATGAGAATATGACACAAATGTTTTCTTTGACAAATCACTACAATTTTTAATTATATTTAAAAAAATAAAAAAAAAATGTACGTGCATATGAATGAACCTTTGTATTTTTTTGCCATTTTGTTTGAAGTACATCTTGTTTTTTGAGGTGTTATGTGACTAGATCAAGTTTACTATTTTTTGCACACGGGCGCATAATGTATACGTACATGTACGTATGTATAAGCCCTCTGCGCTATTTATAGTGCCCCACAACATCACAGCGCGCGCACGTGCACACATGGTCGTACACACACACAAACATAAATAGTCCGACCATGCAATGTACATGTACATGCACCACGAGTCGACGAACGATGTGGTATGCACATTGACATGCTTTTGACATGTGAGATCGGTCTTCAATGCTTATGATTTCAGATTTGCTAGTGGATTTATGTATGATATTATGAGGTGTTGTTCTTTAACAAGGTAATTTTCTGATCAGTTGATTTCGGCAGAATGACGGCGAAATTCTGATGCCAATTCCGATCAAGTTCATGAAACTCTCATCAGCATGAAATGGCATTGTTAAACAAAATAGTATGGACGTTGAGCAACACAAAATTTGGGTAGGCCTACTACTGCATTGTACCCCAAAGTATTTTGATTGTACATGTTGTAAGTTAAACGTGACAATTTTGTTGTTACCTTTGTGAAGAAGTTTGTTATTTTTCCCTTTTGGCCGACATGATGTAACTGACGTTCTCTGAATAGACTAAATCAAGTCTATGAAATACGGACTGGTTCCCCGTTTCGGTTGTGCACATGTAAATACAGAGTTGATTTTATACCAACACGTGTACCAGACTAAAGTCGGACCACAAGCGTGACAAGTCAATCGGAGACTCCGCTGTGCGTGCACGATCGCGATCGAACTGAGGTGAAAAACTGGTGAAATTAAATTTATCTGCGTTACGTCTTTTATGTTTTAAATTGTCCACAAGAAAAAGAAAACTTCAAAGTTAACAAAAATTGTTTTCATAAAATAAAATCACAAATTGACATGAAATTCCCTTTTACTGAAATAGATTTTCTAAAATATTTTAGCACGGCTTCGATTTAAAAATACAAGCCGTGCTTGAAAATATTGCCCGTGTTTTTTTAAAACTGGCCGTGCTAACACGGCCTGCACGGCTCGCTGGCTAAAACACTGGGCCAAATGTGTAAAAAAAATCCAAATTACTCGAGCAGAAAAGTCCTTTCAAAAATTTACCCTCAGTTCCTCAGATAGTGGCCGCCGAGACCCGTTCCCTAAACCAATTTTGACCGTGAGACCCCATTCCATTTACATATCGAATTTGATGCGATTCCGAGACGAAAAAAAACAAACCTATTTTGTGCCCAAAATCAGAATTTTTGACCATACCGGCTAGGGCAAATTTTTCCAAAATTGGGTCTGAAATCTCGAATTTTTTTTTCTCCCCAAAATCAAAAATATTGTCCCCACACCAATTATGCATGATTTTTCTTGGTGAAACCCCGTTTCAGCCCGATGGACTCTCGCTGGGAGAGGGGGGGGTCCCTGAAATCTGTCATTTTGATCGGTCATGATTCGGGCGAGTGTCGCTAAATAGTTATTTGCGCATTACTCCTAAGATACTAGTCGTAGGGACCTGTAACCTGTAACTCGGCAATGTGATCCGTCTGCGGGGGTAGCCCGTCTGTGTGAAGTTTCAGTGATTTCGTTTTTGCCATTCTCCCATAAAAGCTACTTTTGTAAACTTTGTGCCAAATGTGTAAAAAAAATCCAAATTACTTGAGCAGAAAAGTCCTTTCAAAAATTTGCCCTCAGTTCCTCAGATAGTGGCCGCCGAGACCCGTTCCCTTAACCAATTTTGACCGTGAGACCCCATTCCATTTACATATCGAATTTGAGGCGATTCCGAGACGAAAAAAAACAAACCTATTTTGTGCCCAAAATCAGAATTTTTGACCATACCAGCTTGGGCAAAATTTTCCAAAATTGGGTCCCAAATCTCGAAAGTTTTCCCCCCTCCCCCCCCAAATCAAAAATATTGTCCCCACACCCATTATGCATGATTTTACTTTGGTGGGAACCCACCGTTCAAGCCCGATAGACTCTGGGTGGGAGTGGGGGGGGGGGGTCCCTGAAATCTGTCATTTTGCTCAATCGTGAATCGGGTGAGTGTTCCTTAAATACTTATTTGTGCATTACACCTAAAATACTAGTCATAGGGACCTGTAACTCGGCAGTGTGATCCGTCTGCGGGGGTAGCCCGTCTGTGTGAAATTGGAGCAATTTCTGTTTTGCCATTCTCCCATAAAAGCTACTTTTGTAAACTTTGTGCCAAATGTGTAAAATATTTCCGAATTACTTGACCAGAAAAGTCCTTTCAAAAATTTGCCCTCAGTTGCTCAGATAGTGGCCGCCGAGACCCGTTCCCTAAACCAATTTTGACCTTGAGACCCCATTCCATTTACATATCGAATTTGAGGCGATTCCGAGACGAAAAAAAACAAACCTATTTTGTGCCCAAAATCAGAATTTTTGACCATACCGGCTAGGGCAAAATTTTCCAAAATTGGGTCCGAAATCTCGAAAAAAAAATTCCCCCCCAAACTCAAAAATATTGTCCCGACACCCATTATTGCATGATTTTTCTTTGGTGGGAACCCAACATTTGAGCCCGATGGACTCTGGGTGGGAGATTGGGGGGGGTCCCTGAAATCTGTCATTTTGATCGGTCGTGACTCGGGCGAGTGTTACTAAATAGTTTTTTGTGCATTACTCCTAAAGTACTAGTCGTACTTGTCATTCTCCCATAAAAGCTACTTTTGTAAACTTTGTGCCAAATGTGTAAACAATTTCCAAATTATTTGACCAGAAAAGCCCTTTCAAAAATTTGCCCTCAGATAATGGCCGCCGAGACCCGTTCCCTAAACCAATATTGACCGTGAGACCCCATTCCATTTACATATCAAATTTGAGGCGATTCCGAGACAATAAAAAACAAACCTATTTTGTGCCCAAAATCAGAATTTTTTACCATACCAGCTAGGGCAAAATTTTCCAAGATTGGGTCCGAAATCTCGAAAATTGTTTTCCCCCCCAAAATCAAAAATATTGTCCCCACACCCATTATGCATGATTTTTCTTTGGTGGGAACCCACCGTTTGAGCCCGATGGACTCTGGGTGGGGGGGGGGGGTTGGTTTCCCTGAAATCTGTAATTTTGATCGGTCGTGATTCGGGCGAGTGTTGCTTAAATAGTTATTTGTGCATTACTCCTAAAATACTAGTCGTAGGGACCTGTAACTTGGCAGTGTGATCCGTCAGCGGGGGTAGCCCCTCTGTGTGAAATTGGAGCAATTTCTGTTTTGCCATTCTCCGAAATCTCGAAGGTTTTTCCCCCTCAAAGTAAAAAATATTGTTCCCCCCCCCCCCACATAGCGCATGATTATTTTTGTGTGGGAACCCACCGTTTGATCCCTGTGGAGTCTATCTGGGGGCATCTGTTAAGCTCTTTTGAAATCTATCATTTTGTTCTGTCGTGGCACGGGCGAGTGTCGCTAAATAATTATTCATTCATGTCATAAAATACTTGTCGTACTTCTATAAAGATTGTGTGAATACTTGTCGTACTTCTATAAAGATTGTGTGAATACTTGTCGTACTTCTATAAATTTTGTGTGAATACTTGTCGTACTTCTATAAAGATTGTGTGAATACTTGTCGTAATTCTATAAAGATTGTGTGAATACTTGTCGTACTTCTTTAAAGATTGTGTGACATACATTAAAACAAAAGTATGTAATACAAAACGGATGAAAATATGAAATGGGCTTATAATCTTCAACTGAAGGGATAACAGAAAAGAAGGAAATTGCTTGAAATGTCACCTTTTTCCCTGTGGTATTTTGAGTTAGATTTTGTTTTTTTGTGTCTGTAGTAACAAAAAATAGATCACTGATTGACATAAAAAGTAGATGTGTGAAGGATGTTATCAAACATCCAAATTTGTGCCCACTGCGCTATAATTTTAGTAAAACTAGCAAAATAATTTACTTTTATTCCTAGCATGGTGAACCCTTGACGGCTGAAGACATCAAGCTAATGTTTGGAACCATGATTCAAAGTAAGAACATTCCGGATGCCACAATTGACACAGACAAAAGTGGAAACATGAGGTGTTTTCTTCATAAACCTACTGGGTTTGTTTTATTAAACAAATTGTATTTGCGTTTTATTTGTGAAATACATTTTATTGAAAACAGTAACAACTTCAAGGATGGTTATACACCATTCGTAAAACTAAGTAAATTAATTGTGAAAATTCATTTACAATTTTGAATCGGAGAGCAAATGTTGATATCTACTGAGGTTAGATTTTGTTTTTTTGTGTCTGTAGTAACAAAAAATAGATCACTGATTAACATAAAAAGTAGATGTGTGAAGGATGTTAAGGATGTTATCAAACATCCAAATTTGTGCCCTTTTTCCGGTTAAAAAAATACAAAATAAATTGAATCAGGTATTCAAAAGTTATAGGGTCGTGATATTTATTCATAGGCTTACAGATTGAATATAATGAGTTTATAGAACTGGCGAGTTGAAAAGATAATATCCAATGATGCAAATAGCAATGACGAATTCAAGACTTTGCCAACAGGGGCAGGACGCACCAACTCAAATCATTGTCTTATTGGACTAACCTTTTTTCAGGTTTTAAAAGTAAAATGACTAATGATGATGAGTTGAAAATGACAAACTCGATGTGCCCTCTCTGAAGTATGTTTCCCAAAATGAGAAAACAATGAGAAAGTGGGAATAGGGGAAGGTCATCTCCCTTTGCTTCTTACAGTTTATTGTTCTGATTAAAATATACTTAAAGTGTTTATTTATTTATTTTATTTATTTATATATTTATTTGTTTCTATTTCGTTCATTTCACAGTGTGGAAAGCAAGCCGCTCTTTGTTTCCTATGAGAATAACAAAGAGTAATTCAACAAAGTAGTGAGCTACATGCTACCGGTACCTTACAGATCAGAAGCGGATGGAGAAAAATTCAAAAGGGAAAAGGGGCACTCCTAAAAATCAAACAATACAGATGTTTTTGTTTGGTCATGGTACTATATTTTGTCCGTAGCAATTTTATGGTGTCCCCCCCCCCCTTCCCTGGCTAAACATGCAGCAATATTGTGTACATTTTATTTTTTGTTTTTTTGTTTTTTTGTTGGAGGGGGGGGGGGGGGGGCATCACCGCTACCTCCTTGGAATTCACAAATGTACAAAATTACTATATTTTTTGGTATTTCTTTCTGACAAATATAAGTCAGACTTCAATTGACTTTCTTAAAGAAGAACCACCGTGGTTCCAAACCAGCCTACCAGTCTAAATTTTGTGTGTGTTTTTTTTTAAATGACATTGCTAAAAACAAACTTTAAGATTGAACAATAAACAAACTAGCAAGCATAGGCCTACATCATTAATAATAATAATAATAATAATAATAAGACGATTCTTATATAGCGCAGATCACCGTGAGGTCCCTATGCGCTTGAGAAAAAGAGAAAGAAAGACAAGAAAGGAGAAAACTAGTTTGCAATTCAAGTCTTCTCCACACAGTCAAAAGTTCACAAAGGACACTGAAAAAATGAGAGAATGAAAGAAGCTGAGAAGGCAGAAAATTAAATTAAATTAATTTAACTGTGATAACATTGATTGAACAGATGTGTTTTAACCCGGGTTTTAAATTGATCAGTAGTTTCAGCCAGTTTAACATTTGGTGGTAAACTGTTCCAAAGTTGCACAGCAGCACTTTGAAATGAGCGAGAACCATAGGATGTAGTTGTAATTGCTGGGGCTGACAGAAGATATTTGTTTTTAGAGCGTAGGTTTCTAGCTGGTTGATACTGCTGAACTAAATCCTGGAGATAAGCAGGGGCTGTACCATGAAGACATAATTGGAAGCCAGTGTAAATTCTGCAGTATAGGGGTGATGTGATCATGAGTGCGAGAACGAGTGACAAGCCTAGCTGCAGTGTTTTGAATCCGTTGAAATTTACTAATTTGAAAGTCAGGTAAACCGTACAATAAACTGTTACAAAAATCAATACGGCACATAACTAAAGAATGGATCAGTTTTTCAGCAGATTTCTGATCTAAATAGTGTCTTATGTTACCAATTTTATGAAGGGCAAATGAAGCAGCACGACAAACATTGTTAATATGATTAGTATTCATGGAAAGGTGAGCATCAAAGGTCACTCCAAGGTTGCGAGCTCTAGGAACTGAACAAATGGAGATATTATCCTAGGCAATATTTCTAATTGGAGAGCAAGATCTATGGCGACTGGTGACATGAATGATCTCAGTTTTACAATCATTGAGTTTCAGACCATTTTTTGTTGACCAAACTTTGATGTCTTTCAAGCAATTTTGTACATTTAGAATGCTAGAAGATTTTTCATTTTGCTTGAAGGTGATGTATATTTGAGTGTCATCAGTATACATCATGCAGCCGATTCCATGATGGTTAATGCATGGAGGTAGAATTACCTCCATGGTTAATGACATCTTCCAATGGAGAAGAATATAAGGTGAATATGAGGGGTCCGACAACTGACCCTTGTGGAACACCTTGACGAACACCTTGACGAACACCTTGACCTGGAAAATGCAATGAAGATTCATTTTTGCCGATCACCACTGACAGATTGAGATCTGTTTATGAGGTAGGACTTGACCCAGTTCAATACACTGCCACAAATTCCTAATCTCTCCTGAAGGCGGTGAATGAGGGTATTATGACTGATGGTGTCGAAAGCAGCCGAATAGTCCAAGAGTACCAAGATGGCCTCCTGTCCTTTGTCGAGGGCCAGAAGTAGATCATTATAAACCCGTAGCAAGGCTGTCTCGCAACTATGATTTTTCCTGTAAGCTGATTGAGTAGCCGTACGTAGATGATTATTAGACAAATGATCCTGAATTTGTAGAACAGCCAGTCATTCTATTGTCTTTCCTAAAAACTTTATATAAGCAATTGGTCGATAGTTTTTAAGCTCCTCAGGGTCAAGTTTGGGGTTTTTCAAGAGCGGAGAAATGTGAGCATGTTTGAGTGGGTCTGGGAAGTAACCTGTCTCCAATGACATGTTAACGATGCGGGTCAGTATTGGAGCCAGTTCATTGATGCACAGCTTTATCAAGGAGGTAGGAACAGGATCGAGACTGTACGTTGTTGACTTCGATTTTGCAATAAGTGTCATCAGCTGCTCTTCTCGAACTGGTAAGAAACAGTCGAATATTTCCGCTGTAGTACGTATATCTATTCCAGGAATGTCACGATGTGGGATTTCTTTCAGATCTCTGACTATGATTTCAATTTTGTCAGAGAAATATTTTAGAAAGCGTTCGGTGAGCGGCATGATGTTGTCTTTATCTGAAGGAAGAACCTTAGTTGTTGTTGGAGTGCAGAGCCGATCAATTCTCTGGAAAAACTGCCGTGAGTCGCAGTTTTGCAGATGACCTGAATGGTAGTTCGTTTTTTTCTCAGATAGTAAGCGACTGTATTTTCGACACTCAGCTCTGAAGATTTGGCGATCAATTACCAAATTAGAAGATCGCCACCGACGTTCTAGTCGCCTAAGATTTTGTTTGACAATACGCAAGTCCCTGCAGTACCAAGGTGCGTGTGGTCGACAAGTTATCAATCTCTTTATAATTGGGGAGTGTTTGTCCAATAGACCAGTAAGGACAGATTCATAATGAGTGACAAGTTGATTTAGATCAGAACAAGCTAGGGAATTGAGATCAGACTCCATAATGTTATTGCGAAAGACTTCAATGTCTATTTCATGAAGTTTGCGAAATTGGATTTCCATTTTGACAGCATCGGGTTTACCTATGCCAAGGGAGCATTTCAATGCAGCGTGATCTGATGACAGGTAGTGCGTTGCAGAAACATCAAAAACAAATTCATCAGATATATCGCCTGTATTTGGCCAATTTAACAGTAAAAGAAAATTGATTTCAATATTGAACTGCTATATTTCTGGGGTTAAGGAAGTTATAAGCTATCATTTGAGACATTGAACAAAAATCTGCCAAGGAATAGTATCAGTAAAATAAAAAAAATCAAATGAATAAAATGCTGGTCTACTGTTTTAGTCCTCAGCTTGCATGAGGTCGTGTGCAGCAGCGGCCAGTGCTACTGTCAATCAGAATCATGCACATTTTAAATATTGTTTTATACAGTTTTCGACATCCAAATTTCATATTTTTTCCCGTTTAATAATGATATTACCTTTCAAAAATCGTTCACTTTAAATTTTTTTTATTTTTGTGGGTCTCTTGAGCCAAACATGGGCGATATATCTTTAAGGGCATGCCCCGACTTTATAACAAAAACTCTGCATATTGTTGTGTTATGTGTTAGCTACAAATAACACAAATTATTAATAACAAATTATTTAAAGGGAAGGTATGACATTGCAATTTACAAGATTATCAAACTAATGAATGATTATTTATTATAAATTGTTTCTATTGATGTGCGTTTATCTTAGAGAAAACAGGAATTGCTTTGTCAGTTTTACAAAAAGCTGCCATCTGGCCATAAAAACAACAAGAATCTGGTTTTTGGTGTCAAGAGCCACGCATCGACATTTTTTAAATTATATTTTTTCCCTAGTTCTTCTATGAAACGATGTACAATTGCAGCCAAAATTGTTGGATCGATTAAAATACTACCATGCTGTATTTTAAACAACCTTTTCAGATAGAGGCATGAGAGTGAGGACTCCCTTAGTGTTTGGAAAATTTGGTCTGGTTCAAATAACCACGTATACACGTATCACGTATTTCAAAAAACAAAAAAACAAAAACGTGTTACTGCACCAATTTTGGAGACAACCTTTGACCAGAAACCGGAGACTTTATGCAGCTTCAGCATAGCTGTTATGAATATATCTTTTTCCAAAAAGTTATAAATAAGACTTGTAGCTTTGCATGGTGAAAAGGATACCGGTAAGTAAAGACTCTTTGCACCATGTAAACAATGCTCTTTTGAGTATAATTGGTTCTAAAAAAGAACCAGAGTTGTAACTAACTGGTTCTTTTCAGAACCACTTACCACTCAAAAGGCTAATAATAATGTTATCATCATTTGAAATATTAATTGTGGCACTCTTTGATTGGATGGAAACAGTATGTATAGATCAAGAGTAAGTATGATAGTATATAAGCTTGGTTTTGATCCCAATTATCCTGAGGTATTCCCTCTGAAGCAACGGTGGTGGAATGATTTTGAAAGGGGGGGATCCAAACCAGCAAGTGGAGTGAGCCAGCGAGCAAAGCGAGCTTACCGCGTGGGGTCTGGGGCCTGCTTTAGGGCCCCTTGAAAATTTTGGATTCATGAGGCTCTGTGGGAGCATTTGTGAGCTATTTCAGCTTATAAAAAGTGATTTGATCAAGTCCATTTTGGAAAATGATTTCTTAATCTTAACCAGTGAGCAAAGCAAGCTCACGGCATGGGGTCCATGGCCCTTAAGCAGGCCCAGAGAAAATGTTGCTTTCAGGAGGTTCTGTGTATAAAGCATTTTTGAGCTATTTCAGCTTATTGTGATGTTATTGATTCCATTTTTTAATTTTTTATTATAAATAACAACCAGGACCTTTTCTAAAGTGGGGGGGGGGGGGGCAAGTACCTGCCTAATTTGATACAATACCCAAAGCAGCAGTGTAAATGTAGCCTATACATCTGAAAATGATTCACCAATCTACTTTTTTGATATGAGACACTCATGTTGAAATAGTTGCTGTATTTGGTTGTGAGCCCGCCCGTTGTAAATAATCTGACCCCGCCCATAAAATAGGCAGAATAAATAAGTCGTCTACACCTGACACAAATGTATCAAATTAGGCAAGTCTTGCGAAATGATATCCATGATAAACAATTGTGCAGTTAAAATTGTTATCAGTGTCTTGATAGTGAGAAGCAAGATGTATCTAAAAAGCAATATTCAGTCAGTCAGCCTCTACTGGTAAATTCACAAAACAAAAATGATAACAGGTCTACATGAAACTTATTGGTGTTAAATTGATCATGGTATCAAACAGGGATGACGTATTTTGGTCTCAGTGCTATCAAATGAGTAAAACAGTGAAATAATGTCTAAAAATAATTGCTGTCCCTCTGGGAAAACAAATCAACGTATGAATTCGAAACATCTGAATGCATTTTCATTATTTTCTCGAATAATGACACTTAACCCTCCTATGCCCAGGCTGAAATTTGGCCCAGTAAGCACCGCACCCACAGACAGTCACTTGAGTATTTTTGGTTGCATTGCCAATTGTTCACACGTGTATACGAGTGCTGGAGATAGTGGCAAAGTCAAACACACTTGTGTATGTCCTACATAAGTTATATGCAGAGTCACACAGAGCTGTGTATGTACTGCATAAGTTAGCAGCAGACTAATATGAGTGGTTTTGGTTTGACCTCCTACCATAGCCACATGTACTTGCATTTATTTGAGTGCACTGCACAAAGTCAATGGGTTGGGAATTTTATCCTTAAAATAACACATACACTCGATTAGTGTAATTTAAAAGGAATAAAAACTCAATTCAGGCTATAAAGCGTGAATTATCCGTGGTCCAATCAGAAATCAGTATTTTGATGATGTCATAAATGTTTAAAAACACTCCCATTGACATGGGAAACATATCTGGGTGTAATATGCCATCAAAATAATGGAAAATTTGCTGCATTTTGGTCCCACCCTGGCCCACTGTGCGTCGTTCCCTCAGACTCTGTCTCAAGTTCGGCTTCTCCTTCTCTGGCCTGTCTTCCCGGACACTGCCAAGGACACTGATTACGAACTCGCGTCAATTATTTGAAGTCTCAAACAGACTTTTATTCGCGAATTCTATAGAATAGTGACAGAACTCTTAAGACAACCCTACAATGATTCATGATTTTCAATCTGCAATGTATATAGAAGAAACTTCTGGACGTTAATAATGAATAGATGCCTAATCATGTAATTTTGTAAATAAACTGTAGGCCTATAATTTAAACAAAAATTTAATTGATGTAAATAAATTGGATCAGTATAATTTTCTATTAATAAAACATATGAAAATGAAAACTATGCTTTACTTGTTCTCTTTTTTTAGTGTTATTTTCTTCAAATAAGTAAATGATTGAGGTTTTAAAAACTTATAATATTCATATTGGTCTGATACATTTAATTGATAATAGAAAGTAACCTCTCGGTTACACTTTAATTAATGTCATGGGTTGGTAATTAAACAGCAACAGCGGGTGGGGGATTTAGGCGATTATACTCCCCACTTTTTGGCCGGGGGGGGGGGGGTGGTCCAAGGATCACTCAGAATTTGTCATGCAGTAAAACTCCCCCATTTTCGACACCAATTTACGCCACTGCACAGTGCAATCAACATGATTTATGATTGATTTAATTGGGTTAAAAGAAAAAATAATTTTTCCAGAAAGTTAGTCAGAGTGAAGACCAGGCATTGGGGAGAGTTGAATCTTCTAGGCGAACCCAGCGTGATAACCTCCTTAGCACCCTTCTGGGGAATCGGCAGAACCCGGGCCATCCTTCACTTTCCCGCACCGTAACCAACTATCGAATAGGGGAGAGACATGGCGGCCCCCAAACCATTGCTGTTGCTGCAGGTGCCGTGTCCCTGAATTGGGTGTGTTCTAGGGCTTCGAACCGATGCGTCCCAGCTCTGGAAGTCCCGCGATTCACACTTCCAGTGGTCCGGCCAACGTGCTGCGACCATGGTATCAGACAGGTTAAATTAAACCTACTTAAATAAAGGGTTTTGAATTGTATTGGGATTCGAACCGGGATCGGTTGCACGGAAGTCAAGCGTATTATCCATTATACGACGACTTCGTCCAACTATTTGCAATGAAATGAGATTCATCATCAATTGATATAATAAAATGTTTGAAGGGAGATCCATCATCATTTGATACGATGGGAAAATCACGGGAACATATAATACGCTCATTGAGTTTTTGGAGTTGAGAAAAATATTTTTGTTCAACCGGACAGTGTGTTTCTGTTTACAAATTCTTCCAAGGTTGAACAAACTCCTTAACACTTTATAAGGCCTAGGCCTTTGTCAAAAATAAATCCTAAAAAATGAAACAAATAGCTGAATATTTCCCTAGCTTAAGCCCTACAAGTTGGCTGTGGGGTGGTCACTTTAATTGGAAATGCTAAATCGTTCTCCCACCCCTCTCTGACAACGCATTTACGCCACTGCTCTTCATAGGAAATCTGGGGGAATATTGCTGAGCGAAATCTGTTAATACAAGACAACAAATACCAGTAAATACAAACAGCTTGTATACAAATAAAAACAATAGTTGAAAGGTAATCGTTCCCAATTAAGCCAAGCAAATACTTCAGCAAAGTTGCGTGTTTTTCTGCTTAGCAGCTCCAAGGTTCTGAGTAATCGCAATCAACCAACCTATAGTTATACGACCGATCTATTCAATGTTCATAAACAATATATTTGAGACATGACGGCGGCCAGAAATGACTTGAGCTGCTTATCATATTCGAGATATATCCCTGGGGTATTTCACTCATCTGGTCTTGAAATATACCTTAACTTTCCAAAAGAGATTATGAATCCGTAATGCTTATGGTTAGCTGTGAAGTATCAGGCGCGTGTCCAAGGGGGGGGGGGGGGGGGTCCAGAGGTCCGGACCCCCTGCTCGCGCCCCCTGTACGCTCCGCGCCAACCGATGGTGGCGCTCCGCTTAGATAGTCTCAGGCCAGACCCCCCCCTGCTGAAAATCCTGGACACGCGCCTGAGTATAGCGTACTAGTTGATTGTTAATTTAGCTTCATTCATTCACCGATTAATTTATACAAGAGATGTGTGCTTAACCCTGTCTGTATGTAAACTAAATCACTGACGAGGAGACGCCATAACGACTGCATGTCTGCTAGATGCTATCAAATTCATAAGAATCAAGGATTATGTACAGAAACCAAGCTGTGACAGTTTAATTTATAAGAATCAAGGATTATGTACAGAAACCAAGCTGTGACAGTTTTAGCTTATTTCATGAGAAAATAGTGAAAATGCCTTCAGATGATTACTTTTTGTATTCATTATACACATGTAATGTGAAAATCACCGGCCCACGGTGACCTATCGCAGATTATAATTTGTAGGCCTATACATGTTTTCTGATCTCGAAAATGACGACATACTTTTCAGTATAACAGTTCAAGCCCCTTTAATCCAAATAGTCAAGGGATCGTACTTTCAAACTTTCATTATTCGCAATATTCATTAATAAAAGCCAGTAGCCTACATAATAATTATATACCGGTATGCCTATACACTTACATTTATGGTAAAATGTGTGTAAATGTATCCTAACGCCAAGACATACCGTATCTCCCGTGTTAGTGGTTAAGACGACCCACAGTTTTGAAAAATAATACCGGTATCGTTGTTAAACGATTTTTTATGAAATTCGTATGTCAGAAACTGTAAAGTATTTCAACCAACATTGATTTTCTGGTACTAATCCTTGACGGATGTTCTCGTTCAATGTCTCAAATGAAAGCTTATAACTTCCTTAACCTCTGAAAAATAGCAAATTCAACATTTAACTCTGTTTTCCCTTCAAATCGGCCCAAACAAGGGTGATACATCTTTAATAAGAATCCAGAGTTAGGTACAGAAACCAACTTACGAAAGTTTCAGCTTATTTCATTTCATCGTTAGCTTTGGTTTGTCGAGCAGCGTCGCACAGTGGGCCAGGGCGAAACCAAAGTGCGCCAAAAGGGGTCATTTTCGTATGTTTCAGATGTTATTTCTTTTACATTTTTTTAGGTTGCTAAGACCCCATACGACTATTTTATAAACAATTTAAAGTCAAATTAATATTTATTGACTGTAGGACTGCCGTACAATCTATTTTTTAAAAATGGATTTTTTAAATAAAAGCCGGTTACTGGTAATAAATTTAAAATTGTCATTGTGGGATTTTGAGAAGCTATCGTCATGTAAAATCATGTAAAAATTAAGTCGATTGTAAATTAGCTCAGCAAAAACTGAGGAATTTGCTTTAAAAAATTATAAAATATAGTTTTCTTTGTTCAGCTATGGTGGAACTAAAAATTACCGCCGATTCCCGCCTAAATTCTCATATTTCCCTGAAGCTGAACCTTTCAGCAACATTTTGATACCAAAATTAGCTGCGACCACCCAAACATTTTTTAACCTTTTTCATAACTAGACTTTGAGCAGCGAGCGCCACGAAGTGAAATTGATATATTCCCTTGTGGTTTCCGCTTTGTATACAAAGGCAAGTCTTGCGAAATGATAGCCATGATAAACAATTGTGCAGTTAAAGGTACACACCGCCCTAAAAGTGCAAAAAATGGGCTTGATAGAATGATAGATAATAATTTTTGGAAGGTTTTCTTCAAAAAACAAAATCCAGGTATCGTGTAATTACCGAGAAATGTCCAAAAAACAACAATAAGGTCAAAGGTCACGTATACTCATTTCCAGTTGTCTACATGACCGTGAAACCTGTACGTCAATTGCCGATTGTATTTAGACTGGTACCTCTGCATTGCACACCGTTGTGATTGTAACAAGAGGAACAAAGTTCCAGTCTCTGTACATTTTGTATCTGTTGTAAACACACGAACGATCACAGAATTTTGACAGGAAAAAAATGTTGAAAGGGAAGCTTCAATTTTGGTTTAGAAATTAGATTCTCATATTCTCAAAATATTATCAAACATTTTTATTTGGTCAGGACACAGGCCTTATGAGCAAATTAATTTGTCCGAAGTGCTTTTATTTATCTTAGAGAGAGAGAAAAAAGTAATTATGTAAACTACAAGAAGTTACCAGATAACTTTGTGAAACATGAGGGGGAGCACCTATTTTTAATAAATTTTCACAGCATCACAGGTTAGTTTTTATGCTATTTTTCGTGAGATCTAATTAACATTAGTTAACGTGTTACAGGGTTGAAGTTAATGTTCATTATCAAATACCAATGATGAACATTTCATTTAGTTTTAATGGTTGTTTATTTTAAAAAAAATTAAGGTTTAGTATAATTTGTTATTATTTTTTGCAACATGTATAGTAGTACTGGCATTTCAGTCCAAGAGAAGGGGTGTATCTGATGACCACCTTTCCATTCCATATCAGTTAAACAATGTTTTACCTTATTTCACAGTGATTGATAATGTTGATAAATTTATTTAAATCTAAGCCCTTACTCCTCTTTTCACTCTTAAATCTTTTTCAGAAAGAGGACAGAAACATCTTGCTACTTCAGCTATGCAGAATTGATGCTGGGTGTGATTCTCGACATAATGCAGCACCAGTCTTTGGTCAATGGAATTGGTAATTTAGAATCAAGCATATGTCTGGGCCCCATACTTTTATTGCTTGTTTGTCCCTCCCCTCCCTAGTTCTTGGATTCTGTAGTGCTGCAATGATTGTTCAAATAATTTCAGAAAGCAAATGTGTTGGTTCATCACCAGTGGCAGTACATGCCATCACCGAGAACTTGGGGGGTAGGGGGGGGGGGGCAAGCATTTTATTCCAATATTACCGATTCCAATGACAGCCTCTGAATGTCACCCATTCTGAAATGTCACTAAATCGTAAATACAGAGCTATACATTTATTATGCAGATTGATTTTGTTTTCTTGTCAACAAAGTCATTTCACTTGTTACATGTGTAAGGCCATGTACACTCATTGTTAGATTCTTTAGGTTAAACAGGTCAGCAAAGCGGTTTCAATTGATTATGGGGGGGGGGGGGGAGGAGTGGAACCACAAAAGTCAGGTCATGAAACCAAATGGAGAAATAAAATAAATATGTATTTTATTGTTTTATTAGCAATTTACAAGCACCCATACAACTCTTGATTATTTCAATGTCTAAACATATATGTACAAAATGGCATCTGATCTTTAGCTTGTAATTTTATAGATTGGATGCAGCTACAGACATTTTGACAAAAATATGTGTACAACCTTGAAAATGTAAAAAGCAATGTAGAATTTGTTTTCAAATTTTATAAATGATTTTTAATTATTTGCAGTATAGGTGAAAACAAGGAGATGCTTGATTACTATCATTGTCAATTTATCATTATATTTTTGTTCGTTATAAACTTGAGTTAAAAGTGAAGTATATTATAAATAAAGATCACTCTCGGTATATAAACATGCAGTCCATCTATTAAATTTATTTTTGTACAAGACTTAATACCAAGACATAAATACCAACGTTGGCTTCATCTAAATCTACAATTTGAAGGTTTTTCCATAAACAAAATGAAAAGGGCAAGCAATTATTAGATTTGGTAAAGTGGATGTAATTACATTTAATTTTGTTTGAATTGTCAATTGGCTAATTACAATTTGTGGCCTTACTCTTCTGTAAGCTTTCGGATGCAAGCTTTCTTGCAACTTTATCATGTAGTATTTATAAGCTTGTTTTCTACTGAAAGACAAATTAGCTGATACCATACAAGCTTTGAAGACTGCAGACATTAGCTATTTGACATAAGCTTCATTGTTTCTTCTCCACCCTACTACTATACGGCAGTGCTTTGAGTAGACTCTGTGGTACCTGATACATGAACATGGATGAAATGCACAATTATTAGCCAACTTTCTATTATGTTCCATGTAGCGAAAATTATCGACAGCCTGGAAATGGAAATATCAAGAGTGTGAAGACTTCTCTCACAGGGTAACTTTTCTTTGGTAAAGAAAAACAAAAAGAAAGGGGAAATATTTATATGCTCCTCCATGCTTCAGTGTCTTCAGCAACCCCCAGCCCCCCAATCAATTTAATCCCCACTTCTTGTCCTTTGAATGTGAAGCCAAGTTTAATCCAGTTACTACCATCAATCAACTTTGTGACTTTATGCCCATAATAACGCTGAATAAGTTGATCAGGCTACCTACAACCCTGCAAACTATTTTCATATGAGTGTTTTTACATGTTGATTTATCATCTGGCATGGTTTTTGAAAAGCATGTGTTGGGCTAGTGTCAGTATCATTATGCATATAAAGAGGTTTGTGGTAGCACCATGTAACTATCTCTACAGTTTAATAGTGTTGGCTCTTAGAATAACCAGTGGTGAGATAACTTGAAGTTTCCATCGGTATACTCTGATCATCTTCACCCCCCTGAAGACAATCAGAGTATACTGATTGAAACATAAAGTAATGTCACTGCCAGTTCTTCTCAGAACCAATGCTATTTACTACTCTTGAAAGATAATTACTCTTACTCCTACTGTTCTTCAACCATGTGAAGCCTCAAAATATTTCAACATTTTCAAGGGTACAGAATACTAATAGAGTAATTTGTTTGAGTGTGCGGGGGGGGGGGGTTGAGGGCTGTTAGTTGCCTTGAAACATTTTCATGTTATACCTGCAATTTTTGAGGGTCTTGAAAGTAGGACATGTCTTCTATACTTCGTAGAAACTTTTGATTGGATGGCACCCGTAACAAACCTGAAGTTGGGGGCGGGGGGAAGGCGGGTTTCTGGGTGCAATTTTATTCATTGATAAGAATATTAGTTCAGAAAATATTGTTTAAGGACAATGCATGGCTGCAATGCGTTTGCGCGCAAAACACAGATGATCAGAACTTTATTTTAGCGTGCACCGTACACGGTTCACCATGCCATTTTGGTCCATAAGTTCCCAAAAGAGAGTTTGTGTTCAACGCGAAAAGTGCATTAGGATACACAAACAACATACCATCCTCTTCAACTTGATTTCATTCCCTCATTCCGTTATTTTGACAAAAAATCCAACGGTGATCCATCGATACCAAAATAGAAAGGAAGGGAGTGACTCTCCAGTGGTGAACCGTGGTTACATTATCCATCGACATATGAAATGGGTTGTTGTCAGCGGATACTACGGTGGTATAGTGGATAAGACACCTGCTGTGGAACGCGGGCATCATAGGTTCGAGTCCTACCCTAGTAGAATTATTGTGATTTTTGTCCGCAGCACTCGGGAAACTCAGAGTATACAGTGCTTGTCACACATTATGGTAAAATCAACAATAATATTGTATAATTTGTGTTTTAAATGTTGTATTTTTCCCAATGTTCTTTAATTCAACCTTTGCCTCCAATTCAGCTGGTACCACGGTCGTGTATTGGCTAAGATTTCTGCGTTGGAACGCGGGGATCGTAGGTTCGAATCACACCCAAGTAGAACGATTGTATATTTTTGTCCGCAGCACTCGGGAAACACAGAGTGTACAGTGCTTATCACATATTAGGGCAACAATAACATGTTATTATTATTTTTGAATATTGTTGTCTTTCCCCCTTGAATTCAACCTTTACGTCCACTTCAGCGTATACCACGGTGGTGTAGTGGTCGTTGGAACATGGGGATTGTAGGTTCGAATCCCACCCGTGTATAATGGTTGTGTAATTTTGTCCTCAGCACTCGGGAAACACTGAGTATACAGTACTTATCACACGTTAGGGTAAATCTACAATAATATTTTATTATTTTTCCCCAAAATAAATGTTCTTTAATTCAACCTTTGGACGCCATTTCATGTTTGGGAAACAAAACCAAACACCCCTCCAGGGAAAAAATAATAATACTACTGTAATAATAAAATAAAATAAAAAACTGAAATAAAATAAAATTCACAAAGACAGACAAGAAGCGCATGGATAAAATGGGCATGTCGCTCACAAATACTACAAGGGAATTCAGACAATCCCGGTCAAATCTCGACTTGGCCCCATAGAGCAATAGATACTTGGCATAAGTGGACCACCCACCAACATAGGGGCTGGTTAACTCAGTTGGTAGAGCGCTCGTTCGGTATTCGAGAGGTCGCGGGTTCGAGTCCGGCATCAGCCAAATTTTTCTTTGCTCGCTACCCGTTTATATATAAAAACTTGTTTGTTCGAATTTTCGAACCGGAAAAAACAACCGGATAATTGAGCTATCGGTTATTCGGCACAGCCCAATAGACTTTTATCACGGCACAGCCGTCCTGTTTTTCCTACTCCGTAAATCAACGTTACCAAACCGAGGCTGGATGGGCAAATAGTCTGGTCCCTTTTCATATTATACATTGAGAGTTAGCCGTGTTGCGTACACCGGGACCCTGGCAAAGATGGCCACATTATGAAATATTAATCGTATCATGCCAAAACCACGATATGCCCTAAGTTGAAATGTCAACTTCATGATTCATTAACAAAAATAAAAAACTAACATTAAAGAGGGCACAAATTGTTTTAACTTTTGACGAGTTGGTCACAAATACTCTGCATTGTGTAACTATATACACGGCATATACCGGCGATAATGGTACATATTCTAGAGTCCCTTTAATTATGAAATATTAATCGTATCATGCCAAAACCACGATATGCCCTAAGTTGAAATGTCAACTTCATAATGCATTAACAAAAATTATCAAAAATTAACATTAAAGGGGGCACAAATTGTTTTAACTTTTTACGAGTTGGTCACAAATACTCTGCATTGTGTAACTATATACACGGCATATACCGGCGATAATGGTACATATTCTAGAGTCCCTTTAATTATGAAATATTAATCGTATCATGCCAAAACCACGATATGCCCTAAGGTGAAATGTCAACTTCATAATTCATTAACAAAAATTAACATTAAAGAGGGCACAAATTGATGAGTGATCATAAATACTCTGCATTGTGTAACTATATACCGGCGATAATGATACATATTCTATGAGGCGCCAAGTGTAAATTTATTATTTAACACTATTATTTACAAATAATTCATTATTTAATATATAATTCATTATTTAACCATTATTTCAATTTTATTTACAAATAATAAATTTTGCACCACACAATTATATATATACAATTGTTGGAAAGCTTTCATTATATATATATAATTGTATACACCATTTCATTATATGTAAATAATATCGACAGAAATTTTTTATATGTAAATAATTAATTTTGCACCATGCAATTATATATATATAATTGTTGGAAAGATTTCATTATATATATATAATTGTACGGACCATTATACTTATATATAAATAATATCGACGGACAAATTGTATATGTAAATAATTAATTTTGCACCACACAATTATATATATAATTGTTGAAAGCTTTCATTATATATATAATGGTACACAACATTTCATTATATATAAATAATATCGAAGGACAAATTTTATATAAATAATGGTGTGCACCACACAATTATATATATATAATGCAATTTATTTTTTACAAATAAGTGAACGAGGCTATGATATATAAATAATGACTGTGCGTCGCTTTCATTATTTATAAATAAAGTACTGTAGTATGTAAATTATCTTATTAGCCACGCCCATAGTCTAAATATTCACATCATAACATCCGTCACTCTCAGTCGAGTCTAGTCTGGTCCTTTCTGTGATCGGCACATGTCAAAACTTGTGCAATATGTATGTGTATGTTCAGTACGAACTAGCCAAACGCAGGTGACACCAGACCGCAGTCTTTTTTGGAAGTTATAATATTATTATTAGGTGATTTAGGACTGGCGCGGGATCGTGTAACCAGGATCCGCATAATAACGGTCTTGCACAAGACTAGTGTACGACGCGTGATATGTACGGTGACGGATGTTGTGATGTGAATATTTAGACTATGGGCGTGGCTAATAAGATAATTTACATACTACAGTACTTTATTTATAAATAATGAAAGCGACGCACAGTCATTATTTATATATCATAGCCTCGTTCACTTATTTGTAAAAAATAAATTGCATTATTTATATATAATTGTGTGGTGCACAATTCATTATTTACATATAAAATTTGTCCTTCGATATTATTTGTATATAATGAAATGTTGTGTACCATTATATATATATAATGAAAGCTTTCCAACAATTATATATATATAATTGTGTGGTGCAAAATTAATTATTTACATATACAATTTGTCCGTCGATATTATTTATATATAAGTATAATGGTCCGTACAATTATATATATATAATGAAATCTTTCCAACAATTATATATATATAATTGCATGGTGCAAAATTAATTATTTACATATAAAAAATTTCTGTCGATATTATTTACATATAATGAAATGGTGTATACAATTATATATATATAATGAAAGCTTTCCAACAATTATATATATATAATTGTGTGGTGCAAAATTTATTATTTGTAAATAAAATTGAAATAATGGTTAAATAATGAATTATATATTAAATAATGAATTATTTGTAAATAATAGTGTTAAATAATAAATTTACACTTGGCGCCTCATAGGGGCGGCCCAAAATGACTTGATGACAGATATTCTAGCAATTTGGCTGTTACAATTATCATATAGAGAGACTTATTTTTGGTTAATGTGAACCTGGGTCTCATCTGTTGGCAAGTAAATTGTTAGTCTAAACATAGAGCAAGGACCTCCTTAATATGGTTTTAAAAACCACATAGTTTTAAGATCCTATGATAACAGTTGCCATTAATCTATCAACACGATATAGGCATCATTGTGTCAATCACAGACCCTGTCAGAGGGACATATAACACTCAGCCGGCCAAGCTATCCGCCATCTGGTCATCTATCATCATGTTAATGATAGCTTTTTCAGTTCAAATCCGTCGGTAGTTTGTGCTCCCTTTAGAGTTCCTTTTTATTAATTTTTTGTGTGAATAAATTAAGAAGTTGAGGTTTAAACTTAAGGAACTTCGTGGTTTTGGTATGATATGATTAATGGTACCATTATCTCCGGTATATGCTATGTATGTAGTAGTCTTGTGCAAGACCGTTATTATGCGGATCCTAGTTACACGATCCCGCGCCAGTCGTAAATCATCCACCGTAGCTGGCGCTATACAATTTTCAGGATTAGGGTCTGGACAAAAGGTGGCGCGGCCGTTTACAGGAATAAATGGCGCCCGCAGCGGATCGGCGCATGTACGTATAAAATCACGAGTAACGTCTTGCACCAAGACTATGTATATAGTTACACAATGCAGGTATTTATGACCAACTCGTCAAAAGTATTTTTAAAAGTTGTGCCCTCTTTAATGTTAAGTTTTGTTAATTTTTGTTAATGAATTATGAAGTTGACATTTCAACTTAGGGCATATCGTGGTTTTGGCATGATACGATTAATATTTCATAATTAAAGGGACTCTAGAATATGTACCATTATCGTCGGTGTATGCCGTGTATAGTTACACAATGCAGAGTATTTGTGACCAACTCGTCAAAAGTTAAAACAATTTGTGCCCCCTTTAATGTTAATTTTTGTTAATGAATTATGATGTTCACATTTCAACTTAGGGCATATCGTGGTTTTGGCATGATACTGTTAATATTTCATAATTAAAGGGACTCTAGAATATGTACCATTATCGCCGGTATATGCCGTGTATAGTTACACCATGGAGGAAGGAAAAGAAGGAGTTCGAACGACCCGCCTAATCCCCACTGGGTATTTACGAACCAATTAGCGACTTAGATGGCCCTGTGCAAAAGGAACGAAGACCTCCCGTTGCGCGACTGTTTTACGAGCGCGATAAGATCTCACCAAGTGTCTTTGTGTACAATGCATCTCGCCGCCCTGCTACTTCACTGGAGTAATGAATTGTTTGACAACGCATCGTAAGAGAGCACCCAACAAACACATAACGCATGCGCAGTTGCATTTCCATGGCTTTTCTCTACGCGCCGTGTATTTCAACCGATTTGTTTTGATTTTCCGGTTATTTTCGTTTTTTGATCGTCAGATTTCAACGATTTGAAGGTAAGATAACAGTCCTTTTATCTCAGCAACAACCTAGTGTTTTGTGAAAATATGAAATAATATTTTACCTGTTTTTAGCCCGTTCCGGTGACACCCGGAAAACAGTTCGAGTGGTTTTGGATTGCCAACAGTATTCTTTGTTCATTCGTGGGTGCTGATATATGGTCCGCATTGGTCCTTTATTTTAAATCGCAATATAAATTTCGATTTTTTTTCAACCAACAACAAAATAACAGCCCATTTTTTTTCATGTGCGCCACGCACCAAGGGCTGTATGTTCACATACTTAACACAAATAAAAGGTTTTCTTTCACATTTTCAGTAAAGATTGGTTCTCATTTGAAAAAAAGAAAGAAAGAAAATTAAACCATGGTAAAATTAGGTTAAGATTTTTTTTAAATTATACATTTTAGGCCTCAAGCTTGACAATGACAATACAGACAACAACAAAAAACTAGCCCTTTTTAAAATTTATTTTCGCACTTATTCCTTCCTCCATGCTTATCATAACATGAAGGAAATTGAAGTTTTATTTTATAATATAAAATTTCAGCAATCATTTACTTTACTATGACTGATGGTTACTCTACCACATAGGCCTACTACTTACTAGTATTAATTTGCCTCAAAAAATGTAGATAAATTAATTAAAACAGATTATAAAAACAACTATTTTCATATTAATACAAACAATTCCAGAATAGTAATGTCACGAAGGGTAGACCCTTTCTCAGTAATATTCCCCATCTTGTCTCAAGGGTAGATTTGTTTAATTGGAATACGCATTGCCATCTGCGATTCGCCGCTGGAACTTAACACAACCCTGTAGCCGTATGCTGAGTGAGGTTCTATTGCCGAGTGGAAATAAACAAATCTGCCCCTTAAACAAGATGGTGCATATTACCGTGAAAGGGTCTTTTCCTGTAATGCATGTATTAAAAAAAAATAAAAGAGAAATAAATATACTGCCATCTTTTGAAATACTCAACTCAAAGTGTTTTGGGGGTCTCAATTATTGTTGTGTAAGCTAACAACATGTGTATTTTATTATGTTTATTTCACAGAATTCCTGATTTCTGCAAAGATGCAGCATTCAGATTGTCTTCAGGCCATCTGTCGGCTGTGTGGGAAAGAACGGACCATTGTGCAAGGTCGTCATCCTATCATGAAGGAAGCACTTTCCAGAATGATATTTGCTGCTCTATCTGTTGATGTGGTTGATGATGAAGCCGACATGCATCCGCCCTTTGTCTGCAAGCCTTGTGAAGTGATGCTCAAGAAGTGGTGGGGAAAACATCAGAAAAATAAGAAGGCATCCTGCAATATAGATTTGGCATTGTTCGACAAGAGGGAATGCCATAAATGTAAAGTGGTCACTGCTGACGAGTTTGCTGCACAGTCACTTAAAAAGTGGGCTTCTCTTGCAAGTGACTACGATCTTGTCGCTTGGCAGGGTTTGAATAAGCTGCATGTGATGAAGATGGGTCCATTGGGTAAGCCAATAATTTATCTGACCATTTCCAGTGATTTGTCTTGGCAAATTGTGATTGTGGGGTGGCAGTTGATCCAACAGTCCATAAGGTTTTCGTAGATGTTGCTGAAAATCTTTCCTACGATTTGGTTGTCAGCATTTTCCAAAGATTGTCAACTTTTATGGTTTGCGAGGGCAACAAATGTAGTGACTTCAAGTTGCTTGTGGAAAAGAAGGAAGGACCAGAGGGCAGATTCCAATCCGGATAACAACACATGACAGTCTTGTTGGTCAGACCATAAGACACAAGCATTGCCAACTCATGACCGATGGAAAAGTCAGATGCGAGGTGTGTATGGTCCATCGTGGCGATTTGATGTCCATGGCCACACAAGAACGTGTGCCAAGAGGAGTTATGACATTTCCATTCCATCGACGATACCAAACATCCGCCTCTCAACAAAACAACTTCAGGAAAAGGTTTCCCTCCTGCAGAAGGAAAGACGAAATTTGAAACGGCGTGGGGTTGTCCTTCAGGATAAAGTGTCAGAGCTGATGATGACGGAGGCAATTTGTGTTTCTAGTGAGCAAATGGGCACTTGGAAGAAACCCTTGAGAAGTGTGAGGAGGGTCTGGTTAACACCCTTGAGAAGGGCTCAGCATCGTATGTTGTTGTGGGAACAGCAAAAAGAGTCAATCAAAAAAGGAAAACAGATGCGCTGGCACCCAGCAATCATTCGCTGGTGCATTGCTATCCAGAGTAAGTCGTCCAGTTCATACAATTTACTTCGGCAAAGTGGGTTCATGAAGTTACCACATCCAAGCACACTACACCCATATACCCACTTTGCCGATCCAACCACTGGTTTTAATGCCGCAATGCTTGACAGGGTTGTTCAAGATAACAAGATTCTGTCTTGCCCAGACCTTGAGAAGAATGTTTCATTACTCTTCGATGAAATGAAGATTAAGGCAGGTTTGGCATTTTCCGTGAGGTCTGGAAAAGTGATCGGATTCACCGATGTCGGGAGTATTGCCAATGAGGTGGCAGACTTTGAGAGGAGATGTCGTGGGGAGTCTGAGCCGGTAGTGGCGAGTCATGTGCTTGTCCTCATGATACGAGGCATCTTCAGTTCTCTGCATGCACCAATTGGGTATTACCCAAGTACTGGTGTTTCCAGTGACCAGTTGTATCCTTGTATGTGGGAGGCCATTGTTTTTTTGGAGTTGGCTGGCTTCCAAGTACGTGCACTAGTTTCAGATGGCGCTTCACCAAACCGCAAATTCTACCGATTACATTCTCCAGAGGCAACCACTGAGGCCACCTACTTCACTCCCCACCCTTGTGATCCTGAGCGGCAGATTTTTTTCATTTGTGACGCCCCCACCTGATGAAACCACCGTAACAACTGGGAGAATTTCTGGATATCACAACAAGACCAAGAACCCTTTGTGTAAGTCATGTTGTAATGTTTTTCGCTTTTGATAATGTCAAAATGTTTTGATGTCTAACTAATAGCATCTAATCAAACCTTCAAAGTGATGACTGGAAAATGACAGTGAATCGATATTCAATATTAATTTTACTATTTTTGTATTCCATTATGTGTATTTAAAACCGCTCATCCTTATAAAGGCAATACACAAATATTATAATTATATTGTTTTTGTTAAACCAACAGTTCAACAAGAAAGCCATTTCCTGGGTCCAGTTGTTGCAGCTGTATGAGAAGGATGTTGGCAAGGATCGTCAGTCTCTTGGTTTAAGACGCCTGCACAAGCTGACACATGAACATCTTCACTTGACTCCACCATTAAGGATGAGAGTTTACATGGCTGCACAGGTAATATGATAATCAGTTAACAATGGTTTTTAATGATTCAAAATTGTTGTGAAAAGTAAACATGCAGGTTTAGTTTGCATTCATCCCAAGCAAATCATTCCCATAAATTCAAAGTACATGTATTGATTATCGTCCTGCATTTATTATTTATAAAATTGAACAAATCTGATACTTTTGAAACTAAATGTCATTGATTTGTGGTGATCTTGCCGTACTCTCAGACAAGAGGAGAATGGCAAAAACAATATACTGACTCCTGAGTAGAATTAATTCTTTACATCAATATCATCAACTCTGAATATTTCTCTGTTAATTAAAACTTCAGGTTTTGAGTACAACAGTGGTCAATGCATTCAGATCACAGGGAAGCTAGAGACCAAGTCAACCGAGACATTTGTAGAGTTTTTCGATAAATTTTTGACTGCCTGAATGTATCGAACACCTTCAAAGCTTCACGGCTAAGGAAACCTGCACTGGAGCCATACAGAAGTTCCGATGACTGGCGTTTTGAGGTAAGAGAACATCCTTTAACCAGTCCATGGACATGCGGACAGGCACCATATTACTGTTCCCCTCTTTCTTCCTTCTCCTTCCCCCAAATTTAAACCAACCTGACGCCTCCAAAGTTTTCTGAAGCTTGTCTCTTTATAACTGTTCCTCACTCTCCCCAGTGACGGCTATCACACTGATACTCGTTCAGGCTGTTAATCATTATGCACGCTCCGGTTAAACCTTTTTCTGATTGCCAAAAGGCCCTATATAATGCAAAAAAATCACACACTCCCAAACTGGTTTCCTTGCTAATATTGTCTCCCCCTATGACGACATGAATTTCTCTGCAGCTGCATTTATGATTTCACTCTTTTCATAAACAAAAAGAAAAGTGTACTTTTGAAAATTCTTTTATTTTTGTATAAAATACATTCTTTAAACTGTATTATTTTAACTAATTTGACTTAGAACCTTTTCTTATGTGCCTGAAGTGTATTTACTAAGTGTCACCCGGTTCCAATTAAACTTTTCACAGTGGCTGTTGACAGACTTTCTTGGATTTCTGGCAAGCTGGGAGGACGAAGTAGAGTCTCATCAGTTAGACAAGGCTACCAAGAAGAAAATGTGTCTAAGCAGGGAGACAATCAATGGACTAAAAATCACAGGTACGTGTATATTTAGGTACTCAATTCTCAGAGGCATTAGACCAAGTAAAAAAACACCAGTTGATCATCCCCGCCTGCATCCTTTTTTGAAGCTGCATTTTTCTCCTTTACCCCCACCCAAAAAGTCTAGATTTTTCATGTTTCATCTTGGCACCATTTGTACATGTATAAATAAAATGTTGATGGCCATTTTGAATTTAGATGCTTGGCGGCCATCCTAGAAATTTTTTTTTAAAGGCCCTCATTCTCTTCTTCTTGAAAAAAAACAGAACAATCAACTGGTTTTTTCTTTTTTTCAGATTTGCAATACATTTGAATTAATACCCCACATGACAACTGGCAAAATAACTCGGGGAGAAAGAGAAACGGACATCTTTAGTTTTGTCAAATGTCATTTTCTTTTATATAAACTTCCATTGTATAAATTTCCATTGTTTAAGGTATGATACAGGAAAATGAAGGAAATTGAAGGTTAAACTGAGCTTTAACGGCAATGCCCTACATTTTTGTTGTTGTCCAGAGTAGTTTTCTCCTTTTTATTTCCTATGAATTATTTTGTATTTTCAGTGCACTCCTTTGTCAGTCTCGCGAAGATTCTTCTCAAACTGCCTAAAGTTGAGTTTCTTCTTAGCGAGAAATTCAACCAGGACCCGTTAGAAGAGTACTTTAGCAAGCAACGGGGTGCAGGGGGGTGCAACGACAACCCTACAGTCGAGCAGTTTGGGCACAACATGCTGGCATTACATGTTGCTTCAAGCAGTGTAAAGGCATCGAAGAGAGGTAACTGCCGTCTGGCAGATAGACCCGATCAGGAAATTCATCTTGACAGCACTCCTCTTCCTCGAAGAAAGTAATTTTTTATCCAAGATGGCATTAAATTTCTTTAGGCTTTGGGGTTCTTTTGAAAAAAAAGCATAGTTTTTCAAGCTGTGCTGTACTTATTACAATTGCATTTACATGTGCATCTCCAATAGACTGTGTAGGTCTCATGGACAAAAGGTCACCATTGACATCCAGCAAATGTGAGCCATGAGACATTAATTTGAGGGAAATTATTTGTCATTTTTATTTTTGGCAGACAAATTTTGAAATGAAATCATTAAATTTTCTGAAATTTTGTTTTGTTCCAACTCGATATTATTTAGAGTCGAACGAATTGTTATTACGAGGATAAATAAATAATGACTGTTGGGAAACAATTTTGGCTTTTTGTTTATTTCCCATATAATCCAAACAGTTTGCTTTACATAAAACATGTACATGTATTGTGAAGAAAATGTAACACATGGAGTGTGTTAACAAGAGTTGATACAACATGTAAATATTGTAGTACTTCTAGTACTGTACATACATTACTGGAGGCTTCATTTTAACTAGTTTTGTGCGATGTACAGAAAATCAACTTGTTGAATATTTACAATAAACGTTATAAAGCCAAAGTGTTTTTAATTGAAAACAAATATACAGGGGGTTATATAATTTTCAAAATCTCTTAACCGGTTGCCATCGGGTTTAAAAGTTTTTCCAGTCCCCCGTACGGGATTATTTTCAATGAAAAATCAGGAAAAAAATTATAGCCATTAACAATTTTTCATGTAAAAGAAAATGTTTCAGGACGAAGAAAAAAAAAAACGTTTGCTCACTGACATTTTGAGTTTTTCAATGGATAGAATTTGAGTTGTGCGAGTATATTGTACCAAAACCTGGCCCGTACATTGTTGTTCTGTGACAGCATGCTATCACAGTCAGCCCGGCTTGAAAAAACACAGCCTTAACTTGCCTGGACAAAATACCTCATAACAATGGACCAAATAGCGTCCTTTTATAAAAACAACTGGTTGTACAAACGAATCAATCTTGGATAAAGGGATAAGGCAAAAATCCATAAAAATATTTAATCCGGCCTCCAATGTTAACTGGTTAAGACTTATGAATGAGTTATAACTTCAAGTTTACAGTGTTTTGATCAAACACTTAAATCCTTACGTAGAGCCTTCTCTGCTTTCTTTGAGACACCACTACCAGATGCCTTTCTTAAATTTAAGTAAACATTGATGAAAGCTTTTGTTCTGATTTTAATCCACTGCTTTGCAATTATACCTAGCAATTTTGTAGAATTTTCCCCTGTTATCTTGCCCTGCGTTAAGCTACACCAGTAACGTTGTACTTTCTGGTCAGCAACTATTTTGTCAAAGAGTTCTGTCTGAACATCAAGCCCTGGAAATGACTCAATATTTGATGTTGTGAGATATTCTCTCGTGACAAATTCAATGCTTCGGAAAAGTAGGTAGACTCCATCAGAAACATGAAATAGGCCACCTCGGTTTTGGGCCTCAATCCACTCATTAGTATATTCCAAAAATGTTTTTGCAGTATCAGATGTACAAGTTTTCCATGTCTTTAAAATTTACAATATGTTGGGCAGTTTCATTAGCTTGTTTGGAAAATTTCTTATGTAATGAGAAAGGGGACATAACCTGCTACATATCTTAATACTTGCTCTTCTTCTGTTGTTATGGGTTTGGGTTGCTGTTTTACTGACTGCTCTGGTTTATCTGTATTATTTCGGTCTTTAATTAATAAATCCAACACCGCTTGTAATAAATATTGATATAGAAGGTAAACATGTTGACCATTGTCATCTAAATGTACTGAATGCAAGAATCTCTTCCAATTAGCAATGCTACTTAATCTATAAGTATGAAAAGAACGCATACATTATTTCATAACCCTCTGGCTTCAGATGTTTAGTATCACCAGCAGTTACAACGATCCAAAGAGCAACAACCGTGTCTTGACAAAAGACTTCAAATTCTTGGCTGTCAAGAAGTTCCATTAGCTGCATTACCAATGCCATCACGCAAAGAGCTGCAGGATATCTTGCCCTAAAAACAGGGTGGGTCTTCATCTGTTGAAGACTGGTCTTGAAATAACCGAGAAGCTTGCTCCTTGGCAAGTTCACCATCAAAAATGGCTTCTGGTCTTCTGGAAACTGTTGAAAAAAAAAAAAAACACAGATGGTTAAAATTTCAGTTAGATTCTGACGAAAAAAACCCACTTGTAGACATATATAAGATAAGGTCTGAAGGGGAAAGACACAATTTCATTGACAAAGCGAAATTAACTACTGATGTATGCGTTTATTTCCTTGCATCATGCAGCCAAAATAGCAATAAAATCATGTTTTTAATCCACTTTGTAGCAATTTAAAAGCTCTCCTCGTATTTCTTAAAATGAAACACTGGGGAACAACATAAGTCTATTTGAATGTTTATACAAAACAATGTTTTTTCTGCAAAAATTGCAGACCGTTTATAAGGATATGTTTTGTTATCCAAGCTAGCTGTGTTAATCTTAGCACTTGATCACGTCCCTTAGATCCAAGTGCTCAAATGGACTATGTGGTAAACAATTTTCAAAAACAGAAATTAATGAAAATAAAAACAATTGGTATGTTGAAAAAAGCGTCAGCAAAATTTGCCATATTTGAACATATGATCTGTCGTGCCTCTTCGGTGTAAGGGACGTGACCAAGAGCTACGATTATCGCAGCTATATCCAAGCATGCTTGTAAAATATTCATTATATAATACCAACCAAAAGGTTTTAATAAAACCAGATTTGATGGAAAAATCGTCAAAATATGCATGTACATTGTACCTTTTTTTTTGGCTTTCCTAGACCTGCTTTTTGGAGTTTTCTTTGTAGTTGGAGCTGCAGCAGCAGGTTCCTCTGTAGATGTTCTTGCAGCAGCAGGTTCTGCTGTTGTGTGGAGAGAAGCTGATGGGAACGACTCTTCAGTGTTTACGCTTCCTGATTTAAGAATGTAAAACACAAATTAAATTGCTTTATTTAAATCAGGTTTTGTTAAAAATACTCATCAATTTTATTTATCCATTATTTTATTTGGGTAGCCTAGATCCATCTTTTCCTTCCTCCATGCTAGATCATAGATGCCCAGACAACTACCAAGTCCAAAGGTGGGGGCCTAACATAGATCCTAATTTTGTTGTTGCAACATGGCAGATGTGAATGACAAGTGAGCTTTAAAAAAAAAAAAAAAAAAAAAATTTTTTTACTGTGTCTTTGGCGAGTTTATCTTCATGTTTTATAAAATTACTAGGTTTTCTGAAAAGAAATAATGGCCGAAAAAAAACCCCCAAAAATAGTGAGACCAATAAAATTTTTCTTGCTTAC
Source organism: Zoroaster sp. YZ-2022 (assembly GCA_029582265.1). Lineage (NCBI taxonomy): Eukaryota > Metazoa > Echinodermata > Asteroidea > Forcipulatida > Zoroasteridae > Zoroaster > Zoroaster sp. YZ-2022. Next base: position 19,076,281 of record CM055819.1, read on the forward strand.
CTGCGCTTGTTCCTGGGCGACAACGATCACAAATCCAGGAGTCTAATGGACCAGGAATAGTGTTAACGGCAAAACCAGCACAATTGTAATGCCACCAGATGATCTCGCATTCTTCACCTTCGCATGCAATCATCTCCATTGTTGAAGCTTTTCCACAAATACAGTATTGCCGATCGTCGTTTTCTGAACTAAAGCTACAATCTGATAACTCATTTGGGTCTAAATCATTCTCGGAAATGTCACTAAAATCGCTGAGATCCGAGCCATACACAAAATCGTCTTTACCGTACGCCGCCATCTTGATCGAACATCGCGAGACACACGCATGCGCAAACACTGAAGATCACATCCGGGTCCTTGCGGCCGACGGTCTCCCTCGACTTGGAATCGCGCTAATTGGATTAAGACCAGTGTTTACAGAGTGTAGCCCCTGCTGTTTTTACGACTTCGGCGAGGCAGTCTGAACGTTTGATCACTGGCTCGTTCGAACTCCTTTCTTTTCCTTCTTTTCCTTCCTCCATGGTTACACAATGCAGAGTATTTGTGACCAACTCGTCAAAAGTTAAAACAATTTGTGCCCTCTTTCATGTTATTTTTTGTAAATTTTTGTTAATTTTTGTTAACGAATTATGGAGATGACATTTCACCTTAGGGCATATCGTGGTTTTGGCGTTATACGATTATGCTTTTAACACGACAGAGGCTGGGCGCAATCATTGCATTTCGCCCGCGGCCGGCCGTACGTACCGTATTGAGTGCAGTATTCACACGCACTGGACCAACCTGATCGTGGGTTTTAAATTTACGTCTATCCAGTTTTTAAACTGACCCGATCCGGTTAAATCCGTGGGAAAACCTGCAGCTGAATCCGCGGTTGAATCCGCGGTTGAATCTGCGGCTGAATCTGCGGTTGAATCCGCGGCTAGCTTGATCTTGGTCATTAAAATCCCTTAGTGTAATTCATACCTGCGCGCGTGGAATCGTTTACTGGATGAAAACCAAAGATCGTATAGCGCCGTAGCGGCGCAAACTAATCCTGCTGGTCGCTAGGGTCAAATATGGATGAATTCATTTTTTAACAGATTGGAGATGTTACAATTAATATAAAATATTGAATAAACTTAAATTAATATAATATACAAAAAACAATGTAAAGTTTGTATTTTTATATCCATGAATTATGTAAAAAAAAAAATAATAATAAACCAAAAGTACGTTTTAAATAGCATAATTTTTAGAAAACATTCATTAGCTGGTATATTTTTTAATTTGGAACCCCTATAATAGAATGCACCAGCCACTCTTTGACCGCACCGGAAGTAAAACCGTATTCTAGCAACATGTCAACAACCACGGTCTTTTTCGGCAGGAGTTTGAAGGGTGTTTAGCAAATACTAATTTTTTTCTTTGTAAATTTGGTAATATAAATTACCTAGCTATATGTAGTCGTTATTCTGGATTTGCATCTCAGTTTGAATGCTTCTCTTTTGTGGCACATTTACTTGGTAAGTGTAAATTTTGCATTTTTAAAATGTGACGTCGTCGCGTCAGAATATTTCTCGCTTTAAAACGCACGCCAAAACCACTTAAGCATATATGTTTAGTATAATTTGAAGAAGTATTGCCATTGAAGTGGCAGTGTGGAAAGATGGAATGCGGATCTTTGTATATTTGTCCTTTTTATTTAATTTTTTTGTGATACCATGCCCTTTTACCTGTGCCCTGGCTTTATGCTAGATCTGCCTTCAGATTTTAATAAGTTTTGACAAATTTGTCAAAAATAATAGCACTTCATGCAGCCAATCATTTCATGATTTTAGGGGAAATTCAGGAGATGTTTAAATCCAGTGTCATCAGCGTACCCATATGTTGGTAAAATGTCTGTAAATTACCATAGTATTTTGTGTAAAAATTGTGAATAAATTTGCACAGTTTTCTCCTGCTAGGTTCGAAATGTAATTTTCTCATGGCTTAGATGTTGGTTGTTTAATGTATTTTTTTTATTCAAAAAAAGTAAGCAATATGCACTCATGGAAACAGTGTAGCAGACTTTACCAATGTTGTGCCGTCCATTTAGTATAGATAATATTTACATTCAAGCGACTTGCAGCAAGTGCTTTGCTCAAAACAAAAAGCGTCCTCGCTAACCCTCGCCTCCGATACTTGAAATTGATGCTCCCTGCTATTGGATGTTATTTTTTTATTCTCTCTAGACCCTTTTCACGATGGCAAAAGCACAGACGGCCATCAGCAAAGTGATGGCCATGCTCCATGAGTGGGACAAAGGATCTGTGTCGGTACGAGCCAAGATCCTCAACGACTTCATAAGGAGTAGCCAGAACAAGACTGGCCCAGAATTAGAAGCAGATTTTGCTCAAGCCGCCAGCCTGTTCTTGGCTCGACTCACAGCCTGGATAAGGCTGACGTATCCTTGCACTTTATGTAATACATACCTCTCAGTCTCTGTCATATTTATTTAAAGTCACATCCTCTCCTAGTGGTCCCCAGACTGCCGCTTCCCAGGTTAAATATCATTACTTGGGGTGTGGTTCCTGGCTATATGACGTGTATGGGTTAAATAACCAGCACCCCCAGAACAAAGATATTGACAATATTGGGACACTACCAACATAGGGCTCGGTTGGTAGAGCACTGGTAATAATAATATACAATTCTTATAAAGCGCACATATCCTAGCGACTAGATCAAGGCGTTGTAAGGACCCTAATGGAAATAAGCCTATATATGTTATTGGCTTTTTGGGCTATCCTTGGATAAATTTGGTATGTTTTTCTCGTATCTTTGTAATGTGTTTTGTGTTTTTATCATCTTTTTATCCGAATAAATTCAATCAATCAATCAATCATTACTACCCCTGCTCATCAGGCGCATAAATCATTCCTGAAACCATCTCAGCTCCCTGGGGAGTATACAGCTCAATTGCTGCCATTTCGGCACATACAGGGCTAATCAAACACAACAACCAACTCTGCCCTCACAGGTACCCATTTACCCCCGGGTGGAAAGAAGCAATTATGGTAAAGTGTCTTGCTGAAGGACACAAGCACCATGGTCGTGGCCAGGATTCGAACCCACATTCTGACGACTCGGCCATCAGAACACAAATCCGATGCACTAAACCACTCGACCGTGGCACACCACATGGTATGGTAATCTGGAGGTCACAGGTTCAAATCTAGTAAATTTTTTATGTCCATGTTCACATAAATATATACAGTTTTGTAACATCATAATGGGGCAGAATCACCATGTTAAAAAAAAACTATTGGTTGACAGAATCAAATGTTTGATATTTTTGCTAAAGTTTTATTTGATTCAGATTTGGACTTGAAAGTCCTCACTTGTGACTCAGACTCAACCAACATGACTTATGTATTGGACTCTAACACTGAGGACTAGATCTTGGAAAAAGACTTGGGGGTTGGAGGACTCGAATACAAGTCTGCTAAAAGCTTTCCTTAACATTGTGTCAGCTACATGGTTGGAACGTGTCTTAGTCAACAGCTGCAAGCTCTGACGATCTTTCTCTCGGCTTCCAGTGGGTGAGTTTTCTCAGATTTCCTCAATGTCAGGACTTCTCATATCTCCAGTGCATTATAATGTTGTTCCGAAGGATAATTCCTTCTCTGGATGTTACCCCCATTTAATTGCATTTAATTTATATTTTAATTAACAACATGGTAATATCTTGTAAATCAATGGTGTATGTTATTTTTGGAAGCCACATTGCACTTTATTACTTGGTGAAGATTGAACAATCAATAATAGTATGGAGGCGAAACTCCAGGCATTTGAGATGTGGATTGTCAGGAGAATCAGACGTATTTCCTGGACACAAAGAAAAACAAACGAGGAAAAGCAAACTTATAAGTCAGTTTGGGGTCGAAAGGGAACTTTTGTCTATCATCAAGATGAGGCAACTGAAATATTTCGGCCACGTAAAGAGACACAACTGCATTCAAAGATCATTGCTTGAGGGACGCGTGGAAGGGAAACGTGCCCGCGGACATCAGCGAAGGAAATGGGAAGACAATGAAGAGTTTTTCGTATGAATATATAAATGTACCTCTTCTATAACTTGCTCTTCCAATCTGGCGGTGATCTTGGCATAGGCGACGGTAATTAATTGTATGTTGTTATGGGTTGGCTGTTTACTACTGCCAACACCAAACCACTAACACAACAATATAATGTTTAAATAGTCCTAAATTACTTCCTAATGTTTTAGCCTAAATATGAATTATATACAGTTAACCTACGGACTACACAAGCCTCATAACCAAATAAATGTAAATTGAACAGTGAGAAGGTGTCAGGAGCATGTGTGGTCTAAGATGGCGTACTCCCATGTGTCACAACCAGAACTGCCTGTAAGATCATTTGGCGACCACTACTATGGACTGAAGGATCTTCTATATCCAAAGTCCATAACCCACCCCAGACTGAGGGATCTCCTATATCCTAAGTCAACCACCCTCCATCCCCCTGTGCTTGTTAACAACTGATTCAGTTCAGTGAGCACACACTCCTCTCCCCCCAACCCCTAGGATCCTAGTCTCAACAGTTCCCGCCTGCGCGCCTCAACGAACTAATCCTCCAGCATCCATTCATGGGATGATCCTACAGCAGTCTACTTAAGCAGCAGCTTTTTCCAGAGTCCGGCATTCTCCTGAGGACAATCAGAGCATACTGATCGAAACGTCAAGTTGTACCTCCAGTTCTTTTCAGAACTAATTACTACTCAATTGAGATTCCACATGGTGTCACCGCAATTAGTCTTACTTATCATCCTCACCATGCAAAGCTACAAGTTTTACCTAAGATCTAACTTAGCATGCTAAACCTACAGTGACCAGTGAAGCATAAACTAACAATAGGCATTGTAACTGTTCTAAAGAGGATATTTGCATAAAATGTGCATCCAGCTGAAGCCTGGGCTAATCCATTTAAGTATGTTGGTGTGTAATTAAAAACGTAGGAATAATCCACTTACAAATATGGAGGTGTATAAATAGAATTGAACACAACAACAACATCAAATAGTGGACCAATCGGAGATTATATGAGTGCACCCGACTGGTACAGAATAGGGTTTGTTGGCAGTCCGTTACAGTCAAACTCTGTTAAAAGGACGGTACCAATGAATGAATGAATGAAGATTTCTTATTTCCCTGATGCTCCAGACACAAGTTCCTGGCGGAGTTTTTGGAGGTGGGCGGAGTCCTGACCATCCTGGAGATCCTCGGCCTGAAGCAGGCCCAGGAGGTGGATAAGGCGCAGGCCTTGCATCTTCTCATGTGTGTCGCTAACGCCGGACGCAAGTACAAGGAACTCATCTGTGAGAGCTACGGTAAGGACGTCAAAAATGCAAATTATCCATTACACATTCACAATGATTTGTAGAGAGTGAGGTTTGATAATAATGGTTTTGTTTCATGAGTATTACCAGAATTCTATCACCTACATGAAGTGTGCCAGCCGTGGACTAACCTAGTCCACGGCAGAGTACCAGAAGTCTGTTACCTACATGAAGTGTGCCACTCGTGTACTAACCTAGTCCACGGCACAGTACCAGAAGTCTGTTACCTACATGAAGTGTGCCACTCGTGTACTAACCTAGTCCACGGCACAGTACCAGAAGTCTGTTACCTACATGAAGTGTGCCACTCGTGCACTGACCTAGTCCACGGCACAGTACCAGAAGTCTGTTACCTACATGAAGTGTGCCACTCGTGTACTAACCTAGTCCACGGCATAGTACCAGAAGTCTGTTACCTACATGAAGTGTGCCGCTCGTGTACTAACCTAGTCCACGGCACAGTACCAGAAGTCTAGTACATACATGAAGTGTGCCACTCGTGTACTAACCTAGTCCACGGCACAGCACCGGAAGTCTGTTACCTACATGAAGTGTGCCACTCGTGTACTAACCTAGTCCACGGCACAGTACCAGAAGTCTATTACCCACATGAAGTGTGCCACCTGTGTACTAACCTAGTCCACGGCACAGTACCAGAAGTCTGTTACCTACATGAAGTGTGCCACCGTGTACCAACTAGTCCACGGCACAGTACCAGAAGTCAATTACTACATGAAGTGTGCCACTGTACTAACCTAGTCCATGGCACAGTACCAGAAGTCTGTTACCACATGAAGTGTGCCACTCGTGTACAACCTGGTCCACGCACAGTACCAGAAGTCTGTTACCTACATGAAGTGTGCCACTCGTGTACTAACCTAGTCCAAGGCACAGTACCAGAAGTCGGTTACCTACATGAGTGTGCCACTGTACTAACCTAGTCCATGGCACAGTACCAGAAGTCTGTTACCTACATGAAGTGTGCCACTGGTACTAACCTAGTCCACGCACAGTACCAGAAGTCTGTTACCTACATGTGCAGTCCACGCACAGTACCAGAAGTCTGTTACCTACATGAAGTGTGCCACTCGTGTACTAACCTAGTCCACGGCACAGTACCAGAAGTCTGTTACCTACATGAAGTGTGCCACTCGTGTACTAACCTAGTCCATGGCATAGTACTCCAAGAACAATGGATTTTGGCCATTCATGACCAAAAAGAAGGTCTCAAAATGAAGCAGTGCAGTCTGGGAGACTTACCCGGCATATGAGAGAACTGTATCTCATGTGCGTTTAGCGCGTTCGCCACACAGGATGGTTCACCTGCGTCTAGTTTAAGATTGCATCTATAGTTCTAAGAACTAGTTTTGTGTGTCAAGTGCCTAACCCCATGATGCCTTATGTCAGGCCGTACAAGGTAGTAAAACTTGTTACCATCCTTGTTATGTGTGCACGCATTTGGAGTACAATGCCGTGGTATGGATTACAGCAGGCTAGCACACAAACTCACTACCTATCCTTTCAATCTTCCTTAGGCATCAGAGCTGTTGCTGAGTGCCTCGCCCGCTCTAAGTCCGAGGAAACCCAGGAGTGTGCCCGCAACATGCTGCAGACCCTCGCCCAGGGTAACCCCAAATTTGAGAGCCAAGTCTACAAAGGGTTGATCGCACTTTTGCCGTCCAGCTCACCGAAGGCCCAACAGATGGCCGCACAGACTTTACGTATTGTACAGGTAAGAGGGTCTGCAGCGGCCTCTGTATTCTGATTTGTGGTATTTCCAAGTTGCCTGCGCATGTACGTGTGCCACGTCTTTGAGTGCGTGTACGCACAGCACGCATACCTGAACCAATGAGTGACATTAACGAGGGCGCCCTTCAGTTTGGGACGTCAGTGCGTAAGGTCTGTTCAACCATTTGGTTATTTTCGAATGACCAATCTCATAGCTTGCTGCACTATCAGCATCATGATTGGCAGATACAAGCGTGTTACAAGCGTGTTCACTATTATTATTTTCCTTATAATTATATTGTCTTTGTATATTCAGAAAATTGTCCGCCAAGCGAATCCAAACTTAGTGGAACCTCTTGTAGACCTGCTGAAGTCATATCACCTTGAAGTTCAATTTGAAGGTAAATTCAATAGCAAAATGTGACACGAAGGTAAAAACTAAATAATTAAAAAGCTAAATTAAAAAAAAAAATTAAATCATGTATTTCAACACAAATTTTGTTTTCGTGTTTTTTTATTGGCAGCGATTGAATTGATCAAAGACCTGATGTCTTATGATGTACAGGAGCAGCTATTGTCAAGTCTGGTCACCGCCCTCATCCCTGTTAAAGACAAGCTCTTGAAGAGACCAGAAATCTTAGATGGTGAGAAATATACCCCACCCTTCTTAGACAAATCAAACATTGTTTTTCAGTTAGAATTGTTATATTCAAGGGAACTTACATTGATTTTCTTTTAAAAAAATAAATAATTAGATTATCAGAGTTTTTACATAAAAATTTCTTGGTGTTGTCAGTACAAGTATCACTCACAGGCGTAAATCCGGGAGGGGATGGGGTGGATAGATACCCCACGTTTTGGCCTGGGGGGATAGTCCATAGGATCATCCCCCCACCCCCAGAATTTTTCATGCGGTAAAAAATAATAATAAATTAAAAAAAATTGTTAAATTAATAATTCATGCAAAAAAGGGTGAAAATTTGGTTTGTTTAAATATCATCCCTCCACTTTTCAACACGGATTCACACCACTCATAGCACTCATCCTGAAGAATGATTCCGTCTTAAGTGCTTTCATATTAGCGGGGAAAAAAGAATAGTTCTGTAAAAATTTGAATTTCAAAAAGAAAAAACTGTTGATCACAGTTTTTACATAAAACTTTCTTGTGGTAAAGTTGACGATGGTATCAAACATCCCTTGGAATATATTTCCGTCTCGGGTGCTGTCATCATCCGCGCCTTGAGCGCCCAGCAGGGTGGATATGTGCGTGCTACAAATCTTTATTATTATTATTATTATTATTATTATTATTATTATTATTATTATTATTATTATTATTATTATTATTATTATTATTATTATTATTATTATTATTATTATTATTATTATTATTATTATTATTATTATTATTATTATTATTATTATTATTATTATTATTATTATTATTATTATTATTATTATTATTATTATTATTATTATTATTATTATTATTATTATTATTATTATTATTATTATTATTATTATTATTATTATTATTATTATTATTATTATTATTATTATTATTATTATTATTATTATTATTATTATTATTATTATTATTATTATTATTATTATTATTATTATTATTATTATTATTATTATTATTATTATTATTATTATTATTATTATTATTATTATTATTATTATTATTATTATTATTATTATTATTATTATTATTATTAGAGTTAGAGTTAGAGTTAGAGTTAGAGTTAGAGTTAGAGTTAGAGTTAGAGTTAGAGTTAGAGTTAGAGTTAGAGTTAGAGTTAGAGTTAGAGTTAGAGTTAGAGTTAGAGTTAGAGTTAGAGTTAGAGTTAGAGTTAGAGTTAGAGTTAGAGTTAGAGTTAGAGTTAGAGTTAGAGTTAGAGTTAGAGTTAGAGTTAGAGTTAGAGTTAGAAGAGTTAGTAAACTAATTCCACAACAAAATTACGTCTTAACAAAAATATATAAATCCCATGTAATTATAAGTACAAGATTTATGTTTGCTGATCAAAAGATTTGCATGTAATAAGCTGAAACATTCACAGGTTAGTTATTAAATGTATATCTTGACTCAAAGAAAGTAGGCAGATTGGGCATTTTGTCCCTGTCCATGTGAAAATTTAGATCCAGAATATACAATGTAGATGCAATTTGGGTTTATTAAATTTTAAAATATATATTTATTTTAACTATAAAGGTTTATTGTTCACAGATTAGGCTTTCAATAAAAAATTATCACTGTTTAATTTTAAAAAAAATTGTTATCTTGAAAAAAAAATCAGATCCGAGCGCTCCTGAACTGAAGCGTCCCCTCCCAGTATACGTACAACAAGCCGCATCTGCAAAGGTCATTGGGTGAGTAGGATTGTAAGTTTAACTCGACGGGAACAGTTATATACCTATCCAGCCTGTCAACCAAACAGCTTTGACCAGTAAGGTCACACCTTTCCATGAAAATGAATGTTGGTCACACGTTTTTTGAAGAAAAAAATTTATTCCCCGAATAAGGCTGAAAGCCACTCAACGGACTAGGGGCTACTATAGAAGAAAAAAAGAAAAAAGTAAAAAAGACCCAGAGGATCTGAAGGTGGGAATTGAGATTCCTCTTGAAACAGGATAGATCGTAGGATGAAGGGAAACATGCACCAGGCAAGGAATTCCAAAGAGATGCAGCACATGGGAAAAGCTATCAATATAGCCTTGCGTGACCAAGATTTTCCAGTTGGGCGGGGACTGTGACCATATCTGGATTTATGTCATGTAGGTGCCCTAACCACCTCCCCTACGCAAAGTGATTGGGCTCCATGTTTCAGAATCGCCAAGGCCCATCCAGCACAATGGGTGCGTTCGAGTAGCTTACCCGGGTCTGACTACGGAGCAAGTAGGTCTGACGTCATTGCCGGGGCTTACCTGGGTCAGCCTCAAGTAACCTGCTCGCGAAGCAGGTCATTTGAGGCAGACCCGGGTAAGTGACGTGGCATGACGTCACTTTGAGAATATTCTGAATGGCTGCCATCTTTGTTTTCAGTGCGGCAATTTTGTGAAGTTTGACATACATTTTCAACCCTTAAACGATTAATTTGTTAGTAAAGACTGTTCTTGTACTAGAAGACGTTTTGTTTTGTACGAACCTGAGAAGTAATAAGATCAATTAGTTTCTTTTTTACCCGGGAAAAAACTTATTTTGCGATCATTTTGTTTACAAAGTTTTGTTTACAAAGTCCATGTGACCTTTGACATTCTTCACATCGATTTAATGACCACAAGAGGGCGAACATTCAACGGGACGCTCGTTCGATTAAGTTGTACGTGGGGCTCGCCCATGTGACGTACTCGGGTTACCTCAGGGAAGCTACTCCAATGCACCCAATATCAGAGTTGTTACCAAAAGTCTATATATAATAATAATATTAATAATAATAATGTGGACTTATATGGCGCACGTATCTACCAAACTGGTGCTCAAGGCGCATTATATTATTACCCCTTCTCATCAGGCGCATAAATCATTCCTGAAACCATCTCAGCTCCCTGGGGGAGTATACAGCTCAATTGCTGCCATTTTGGCGCATATAGGGCTAATCAATATAGGCTTTAACATAATAATTCTCTCAATTTTTTTTTTGGGGGGTAACTACCAGTGGTGTACATGTTGGAATAATTGTCAGTAACTATGATGTTATTTCTTCCGTGCTTTAGTGTTCTCGTCCGGGACATGAGAGATATCGCACAGAAGCTGATCCAGAAGAGATGCGTGCATAATCTGATGGTTGCTATGGGCAACGAGGACCATGCCGACAGCCAACGACAAGCCAGTATTACACTTGAGGTATGCCAGTTTAAAAAAATGATTCAGCTTTCTCCTTCCCCTGTCTCTCTCTCCTCTACCTCAATTACTTCATGTCATTCTTCTGACAAGGTTTTGACTATGTCAAATAATGTTAAGCCAAGCTTCTGACAACTATTACGTGCATAATTGCATGCATAACTCCATTATAATTCTCCCTGAACCATATATCTCACTTAGCGACAGTAGAGAAAACGAGTTGCCCGACATTGGCTCTCCCTTGAACCATTCTCACTTAGCGACAGTTGAGATATGAGTTATGCGATAAGGTTCTTTTCAGAACCTGTACCTCAGCTATGCGATAGTTGAGATAAGCACATGGTGTTACCGCAAACCGAAAAGATATTCCACTATGCAAAGCCTCAAATCTTATATCCACTATTGTGGAGTGTCGTGGCTGAGCGGTCTAGTGCATCAGACTCAAGTTCTGGTGTGAGAATGTGGGTTTGAATCCCGGCCTGCCCGGTCGCGGCGCTTGTGTCTTTGAGCAAGACACTTAACCATAATTGCTTCGTCCTTCGGATGGGACGTTAAGCCGTAGGTCCCGTGTACAAGATTAAGTAATGCATGTAAAAGAACCCAGAACACTTATCGTGGAAGAGTAGGGGTTTACCCTGGTGTTTCTGGTTCACAGAGCAAGCGATCTTGTTTACAGGTTTCCTCAGGCTTCCGAGCTACAGTGCTTAAGTGTGCTTTTGAGGCATCCTTGGTTTCATTACCAGAAATGTACAATAATAATAATATTTTTGTAAAAAAATATCATTTCATAGTATTTCTTTTCCTTTCTAAAAAGGAAATTATCAATGTTCCAGTGAAAACAAACAAAAAATTGGAAATTGCCGGAAAAACACGGCATGATACATCTTTAATGGATTTTTAATTTCCTCTGTCTAGTATCTAGCAAGCACCTTTCCTATCGTTGATGAAAACATCCGTGAGGCTATGGGAGACATTCTCTATCAGCTCTTCATGGTAAGTCCAAAGATAAAAGGGGTCATACACCGCTGGAAATTACCCGAAAGGAAAAAAGCTTATTTGGATTTTGAGATGGAAAATGTAACCAAAGATATGGATAAGGTATTCTTTCTGTAATTTACAAACAATCTGAATGCAATTGAGAAGCCTTGGCAGACCCATGTTATCTGGCCTCCTAATCTGTCTTTTTTTAGTCCTAATCCTGTAACAATAACAGTACCTGCCAATCAACATAACCTGGGCTTCTGGAGGACCTAGCCCACTCATAAAAGACTGTAGACAGATTAGGAGGCCAGATAGCACGGACCTAGCCAGGCTTCCCAAAGGCTTGGCTGTACCATGACTTTGGCCCTCCTCCCTAACAAGCAACAACCTCTACCACTGCGGGTACCCATGTACTCCTACGTGAGAAGCAGTTTATGGTTAATTGCTTGCTGAAGGATACAATCAGCATAATACCAGCCTGTCCGGGATTTGAACCTACATTCTGCCGACTCGGGCAACCAGAACATAAGTCTGATGTATAGGTTGGTGAAATTCTTGCGTCGGGTGGTAAACAATTGATTAAATTTTGCCCTACACCGACGTGTGTATAGCACTGCAAGCTTGGGCAAGCTCGGTGTTGCTCAAGAGGTTAAGATGTCTGCACAAGTAAGCAGGAGGTCATGGGTTCGAATCCTGCCCGAGTCCCCTGTGAAGTTTTTCAAAGACACTCGGAAAGCACTGAGTATGCAGTGCTATACACTTGTCGGTGTAGGGCAAAATTAAATCAATAAGTCTGACGTGCTCAACCACTCGGACAGAAATGTCACTCTATGGTCAAGTAGTTTTCTACGGGTTTTGCCTGAGCCAAATAACCAAAATATATTGTCCATGATTACTAAATGGGTCATCCCTTAGGCACCAGTCTATGTTTGGACATGAGCCTCACTCTGATTCTCATTGACTTGTGTGTAGGAAACTAAAATGACCACTGTATGATAACAGTCTTTTGGATTTGTGTTAGGTCATGTCCGGATTAAGCGTTTTTGGCTACGGCTATGGCTGTTGGCTGCAGCGGCAATGCTTGAAGTATAGGAAGAAACAGTGATGTAGCCATAGCCATAGCCAAAGCGATCATTTCTGATACGGCCTAAGGAAGAAGGGCCAAAGTCGTGGTACAGCCAAGCCTTTGAGAAGCCTGGCCAGGCCAGGTCAGGGCTTTGCCCGGGTCTACTGGCCTATGTAATCTCCTAGCTGAGCACAAAAGATCCTTCACTAATGAATAGATCTCAAATAGCTCTTATTGTTAACATGACTTGACTGACACCTCAGCTGTCTTTTGTTCACAACTGCGTCCATTATAATGAGCTCTACTTAGCTGGGCTAAGCCCTCCAGAAGCCCAGGTTATGTTGATTGGCAGGTACTGTATTGTTACAGGGTTAGGACTCACAAAAAGACAGACTTAGAAGTCCAGGTAGCCCAGGCCCGGCCCGGCCCGGCTTCTCGAAGGCTTGGCTGTACCATGACTTTGGCCCTCCTCCCTAAGTGTGTTCATTTCATTGTTGTTTGTTTGTGCAGGCCAATCCTGAGATGCTTTACATGAACATGAATGCCGTGCAAGCTGATGTTCTCCGCTCAAACAAGGTCAACGTCCCAGGAAGTAAGATAAACAACAATTAAAGAGGGGCTCTAAGGTCAAATCCAGTTTTGTGCTGCACTCATTTTCCAATAGACCTTACGCATATGATGTCGCAAATGGAAGGTCGCCCTCTATCAGAGGCTAGAGAAGGTCACTCATTGGTTCATGTATGCGCACATACATGCGTATACGCACAGCGCGCATGCGCGCATACATGAACCAATGAGTGACCTTCTCTAGCCTCTGATAGAGGGCGATATTCAGTTTGTGACATCATATGCATAAGGTCTATAGATAGAGTCCTTATGAAAGTGGAAACAAATATCACAAAGTCTCTGACCTCACGTCAAAATGGTGTAAAATGTCATTTTCAGTGCGAAATTTGAAACGTGACATCATTGGATGTCAACAATAAATGGGTCTGTACATCCCATAAAGGAATTTTTCATTTGGTCAAAAAGTCAAATTCAACACCGTTTTGATTGAATATCATGGAGATTCAGGAATGAACTAAAACATTCCCTGTACAAAAAATGTACAGACCCATGTATTTGAAATGTGACGTCATTGGATGTTTTTGGATGTTAAAAAATTTCACACTGGAAGGGTATCAAATACAATGGCATTTTATACCGTTTTAACGTGAGGTTAGAGACTTTGTGATATTTTTTCCACTTTTATAAGGACCCTAACTATTGGAAAATGAGTGCATCACAAAACTGGATTTGACCTTAGAGCCCCTCTTTAAGATTTGTAGCTTTGCATGGTAAAAAGGATAAGTAAAGACTGTTTGTGGTGACACCGTGCGAAAAATTCTCTTTGAGTAGTAATTAGTTCGGAAAAGAACTGGTCGGTTACAACTCGACCTTTCGATCAGTATCCTCCTCTGATCGTCTGGAGGAGAATCATCAAAACAAAATTCAAATATCATTCTTAATGGGAGACTTTTGAGACGTTGGTGGCAGCAAACTTACCAATCCTTCTCCCATTGTTTATCGTAATTCTGAGCATGCGCACGATATTGAGAACAATGGGAAAAGAACCGGTAAGTCGGGTTTCATCCAGAATCTCAAAAGTCAACCCATTGTCCAAGACAGTTTAGACAATTTTATTAGTTGAGACGCCATCACGTGAAGGTACATGAATTTTTTGAATAATCCCTCTCTACTTTCAACAGCAAAATTACATCTGATTGCACGAATAAGGGTTTGGCCGCCGGGGTGTGGCCTCCAGGGTGTGGCCTCATGCGATAATGGACCTCACCTTCGACTTGGTCCATTATCTTGCTGTAAAGACCTCACAAAGAAACTTTGAATCTTGTTGGAAATTCTGCCTATTCTCCTGAGCCCCAATTCTTTTGTGATGGCACAGTGACTTTTGATTTGTTGGTTATTGTAGTGGTTTTGATTATCTGAGTGTTTTTTTTCTTTGCAGTTGTCGATGGCCTCGAGTGAAGTCCTGTAGAATCTCGGCAAGCTCCAACGAAGTGGATTTCATTCATGGTGAACGTTCTTCCTTTTTCATTTTTTGTAAATGTATGACTGAATTGTATTGTAAATAGTTAGAATTAAATGATTATGTTAGATAACACTGGTCAACAATTTTTTTAAAGTTGTCTGCTTCGGAGATAAAATGTGCTATTTATTATGGATTTTGATGTGCTGAATTCAAATATGACAATTAAAATTGTTGATTGGCTACTGTTTCCAAGATATTTAAGTTTACATTTTATGTACTATGTATATGGTGTACATAGCAGATTTTTAATCATGAATTGTAAACCTAGGTCTTTTCATGTGTTTATGGTTGTTTCACTTGATATTATGTCACCTGCCCTGTTTATGTAACACTTACTATGTATCAGTTCATAGTTAATCCTTATTCAGTGTCTACTCTGCGTTTCTTGGCTTGTCTCTTGTAGTCATTAAACGGTACCATATCTTGAAAACTAGAGCCAATCAACAATTTTAAGCATCATTTCCATTCTCAGTGACCCATAATTAGTCAAGTTTGACTTCATTTGTTTCGGAAGCATTTTGGCTGTAGATCAGTGTAACATAAAAGGAAGATACCATGGACAGAATGTAAGTGGTACACCAAACTCCCTGTGGCCTGAGGTAGTTTCAGTAATCTGTTCAATTTGATACAAATTGACTTCAAGCCCTAACCCATTTATTACATGTAATTTATGGTTCACGTTGAAGGGGGTATATATCGTCATGATCAGAGCAGGCTTGCGGCTTGACATTGAATCCCGGACTGATAGTTTTTAGATGAACTCAGATGAACCCAGTGACTGGAAATAATAACCCCACGAGCACGCACTGGCCTAGATAACAGGGCACGCCAGATCCCAATACCATCACTGATGCATATAAGCCAGTATAGCTGCATAATGAGCCCATGAACCTGTAGTTATAATATTGTGCACGGTTACATGGACATAATACATGTACATGTACTTATGTAGCAGTCATTGTAACGGGATCTGGCGCGCCTTGTTATCTAGGCCAGCCTGTGCTCACGGGGTATTATTTTCAACTCCTAGGATCCACAGTTCCCGCCTGCATGCCTCAACGATCTAATCCTCCAGCATCCTGTCATCGCGTAATCCTCCAGCAGCCTACTTAAGCAGCAGCCTTTCCCAGAGTCCGGCATTCTCCCGAGGACGATCAGAGCATACTGATCGAAACGTCGAGTTGTACCTCCAGTTCTTTTCAGAACTAATTACTACTCAATTGAGCATTTCACATGGTGTCACCGCAATTAGTCTTACTTATCCTCCTCACCATGCAAAGCTACAAGTTTTACCTATTTTCATCTGAGTTCATCAAAAACTATCAGTTCGGGATTCAATGTCAAGCCGCAAGCCTGCTCTGATCGTGACGACATACCCCGTTTAACACTTTTAGCTTGCCAATTCATTATAAAATTGTACAGATGTCTGTAGGATTTTCCCAATTTGTATGTTTATAGGGAAGGTTACGATAATTGATAATGCTTGCAAAACGGTATCTGTGAGTAATGCTTACTATATGCTTACTTTTTAATCAACAACAACAACAACAACAACAACAACAACCTATTGAAAGTCACGACTTGCTGAGTCAAGTCACAAGAAGAGTATGAAAAGACATTTTTATTACAGAAAACACTTCGAGTAAAACTTTGTGGTTCGCCAGCTTTTTGTAAATGTGCATAAGTTTTGTGTTTTCTGTAATATTGAGACCCTTAACAACTTCACATCAACTAATATCAGCAACATCAGTCTTGAAGGTTAAATTCGAGAATTCTCTTGGGATTACTGTTCCATTCCCTTTATGATTATATATTTCTTGGTAATTGACATGAAATAAAATTTGTTATCAATCCGCTAAGAAGTTCATATAAAACAAAATAAAACCCAGGTCTATTTCATATGCCATATTACCACTCTAAAACTTTTCAGAGAGGAGAATCTTAATTGAGCAACAGAGGGCGCTATACGTAATCACCACTGTTGGATTTATATGGAGGTGTTTTTGGACCGCCGAACTCTATCAAAGTTATTTACAACCAAAATACACTTCAAATAATGTAACCAATGCAATCATCTGGTGGCAGAGATGTTAAGAGTCAGAAGTTCCAATGAATTTTTCTTTTATTAAGCCCGATGATACAGTTGAAGTTACCCCCTCTAAGGGGGACATTTCTCCTCCTCCCCTAAGGCGAAAAAAAGAAGTCATCAGTCGGCTTCAAATTTATTTATTTATTTTTTTCCCCCCAACAGGCAAATACGTGATACAGGTATACACAGGGACCAAATTTCCCATATACAAAGTATGGTGGCTAAGAGAGTCCTCACAAATCGGGAGAACATTTGTGACCTGTCACCACGAAACCCGGACAAAGTCGCACCGATCCATTTCGAGTAAACAGCGTGCAAAGTCATTTCAGGGTGGAATCGTCCATTTTTGGATTTTGGGATGACCGTATGCTTTACATATTCATCTATCATTTTACTTTAAAAATAAATCAAATCTGTTAAGGTAAAATACTTTTTTACCCTATTTTTGGAGCGATGTTGGTGAACAAGAAGCGTGGACTTCCTGTACAAAAGCCTTCTTTTCTCTGATTGACTTGTTATTGATTGGGCATGTTGGGGGGGCTTAATCCCTCCTGAGGGGATCACAGGAAAGGGTTACCCCTACAAGTTTATAATCATTCAAAAGCTTATGAACTGGAGAATATGAAAATGCCAAAAACTCAAAATAAAATTTTCCAACTTTGTCCGGGTTTCGTGGTGACAGGTCACATTTGTTTAAAACACAGCACAGCAGAATTCCAATCGATCCAACAATTTTGGCTGCAATTGGACATCGTTTCATAGCCAAAAAAAAGGAAATTAAAAATGCCGGCACATGGGTCTAAGACGAAGCGCGCTGAGAACAGAATCTAGAGACCTTTTTCTTCTTTTTTTGCCTAAAATACTTTAAAGGAAAGGTAAAAATATTGGTATTTGGTCACATACGTTCATTTAAACACTCTAGCTTTTAAGATGAAATATCTAAATCAAAATGGTCACATTTAAAAAAAAAAACTGTGAAAAACTGTTATCAGGTTTTTATGTTTTACAAAAAGTTTCTACTTATTTTGGTAAATTCGAAATAACAATTCATGTTTTCTCTAAGATGAAAGAACTTTCGATTAAATAATTTCACAGAATCATTGCTAAGTGTTTCAACTTTAGGTAAAACTTGTAGCTTTGCATGGTGAGGATGATAAGTAAGACTAATTGCGGTGACGCCATGTGGAATCTCAATTGAGTAGTAATTAGTTATGAAAAGAACTGGAGGTACAACTCGACGTTTCGATCAGTATGCTCTGATCGTCCTCAACTTTAGTTTTTAGATAATAATTCATTCATTTGATAATCTGGTAATAACCAAAGTTGTATCTTCCCTTAAAAATGCACATTCAACGATAACACCCCCCCCCCCGCACCCACACAAGATCATGGCTCCGCCCCTGCTAAAGAGCATTCATACTTTCACCAACCAGTCTTTCATCAACATTTCACAATGTGTTCATGTCCTATTATATAACACATATCATTAACTATCCTACTATTGTTGCACTTCAGTGGCAAGTAGCTATAGGGGTCAAAACCAGTCAACTTCCTGTTTTTGACTGTTGACCCAAATGTGCACACAGGGGCATTTTTGACTGGTTTTGACTGTCATTTTGACCACTCTGAACAATACCAGACCAGATGCTTTTACCAGTCAAAAACAGTTGACTCATTTTGACCTGTAAATGTACCATATGTACACATAATTAAAAGTTTGACAGTGTGCACCAGATGTACAATGTACCTTGGCAAGTATATCAATATTTTGACTTATTATTATCATCTAAACTACCCCAATTGGGAGATACAATTATCCTGATTGGAACCCTATTCTCCCAATGAGGATACCAATATGCCTTAATCATGGAAACCTTTGGGTGACTACAAACTCACTCTGTCACGTCGGCTCATGAGGACTATTATCATCTAAACTACCCCAATTGGGAGATAAAATTATCCTGATTGGAACCCTATTCTCCCAATGAGGATACCAATATGCCTTAATCATGGAAACCTTTGGGTGACAACAAACACTCTGTCACAGCTCATGGGGGCCGATATCAACTAAACTACCCCAATTGGGAGATACAATTATCCTGATTGGAACCCTATTCTCCCAATGAGGATACCAATAGGCCTTAATCATGGAAACCCTTGGGTGACAACAAACACTCTGTCACGGCTCATGGGGACTGATATCATCTAAACTACCCCAATTGGGAGATACGATTATCCTGATTGGAACCCTATTCTCCCAATTAGGATAGCAAAAGGCCCCAATCGATATTCTCTTGTTGGGTGACAAGGACACCTTAATTAGTACAACCTCTTGACTACCACTCTTGCCCGATGATGACGACAACAAGGCGGCTCAGCAGCAGATACAGCAATTCACCTTTAACTGATGGAATTCTTGTGTTAGGAATATTGATCAATTATTGAATTGATCTTTGTCCTTCACCGATATCAATAGAAGTTTTCAACTTTGAACCAATTATCACGGTGGAATGTAATTGTTGACTGGTATCTGTTAATCTTTGCAACAATAAGTCATTAGTAGATATAAATCATCAGTAAGGGGGGTTACTAAAGGTTTGATCGAGAGTGGCAAAAATTTGTTGTCTTAAAGGTGACGGGATGATGATACCAAGGCAAATGGCTGCTTCTAACCCCGCTGAATCCACCGCTACCCCACCCACCCCCCGGTGAGAGCTTTCTTTTGTTAGTTAGTGTGTTTGTTTGTATAGCTTACATACATTCAGAAGGGCAGTTGATTCCAAATCACACGCACAAATGTTATGTTAAAAACAAAAACGTAAAAACTTCGTTTGGTCATTGAGCAGACCCCAGAACCCACACACACGCTGAGCTCGCCTCGCTCACTGGTTTGAAATCATAATTCCGCCGCCCTGGTTAGTGTAAAGGACAAAATATATCTTGTAAGGCCAAGTAAAAAAAAAACAGTTGATCGTTCTGGTTTTTTCAATTTTTAAATTCAAAAGGCCACCAATTTTTCAGTTTGAAATCACCGCCAACTTTTTTTTTATAGCTATCGAACAAGTAGTTGAGTAAAAATATTCATGTTAAACAATGTTTTATGTATTTTGTTAAACCCAAGTAAAAATACATGAAAAATTTACTCTTTTTGTGGACAAGTATAAAAAATAATAATAATTTAAAAAAAGGATGCGGGCGGGGACGATCAACTGGTATTTTTTTTTACTTGGCCTAATTAAATGAGAGAAGGACGACATAGGCTAGTTCCAAACGAAATATGGCGTAAATGTTCACTATCGGGGAAAAAACTAACGTTGCAGTGTGTCCTTTTTGGCAAAAACAGAATCAACGGCGGATCCAGGGGGGGGCCAACGGGGTCATGGCCCCCCCCCCCCCAAAAAAAACCGAAGCTGTACGCCCCCTTCCCCCCCCAAAAAAAAAAAAAAAGAAAAGAAAAGAAAAGAAAAGAAAAGAAGAAAAAGGGGAAAAGAGACAAAACAAACCCCACAACTTTACGCCCCCTCCTTGTGCAGCTAAGTCTTGCTTATACGTTCAGCTTTTGTTAAAGTATGCAAATTACAACACACTGATTGGCTACATGAATGTGTTCATAATCCTACTCACGATCCAACATTGCCACAAAATTTGCAATGGTAGTTTGTGCAGTTAAGCCAAGCTGCATTAGACGAGGCGTACACGGTGATTGTATGCATGGCTTATGCACACGCGACTGGTTGTGTGGGGTTTCCTGGATATTAGGTGAGCCATGCAACGTCCGCAATGTAGGCCTACGTTTAGACTTGGCGCGAACATCGCGTGCATAAAACGCATTTCAATCTTGTGAGTACGAGCAGGAGCAGTGACTTGAAAGATTCGTCTTCCATCGTCATATGAGCAGTAAGTATCAACGTAAAATACAGTGGGCTGTTTTGCAGCACTGTGTAGATTACACAATAATGTATGTACATACCATAACACTCTGGGGACTCCATGCGGGCACCAGCCTAACCCAGATGAGTGGCCATATCTTAAAACATGTCAATGATTGTTTTTCTGAAAATCTACCCTTTTGTAGAAAGGATCAATTTTGATCAATAATAACTGCCGTTAATTCCAGAGTTCTGTGTCATCAATGGATTATTTCAGGCGGCTTTATTTAAACATTAATTTGCATTAATAACTTTACAACTTGCACACTCCAAGGTGGAGCGTACCCTGACTGCTTTGCGTTCAACCATGAGAGAGGATCGCCTGGAGTCTCTCATCCTCCTTCAAGCTCATCGTGACCGTCTCCCAACCACCACTCGGGTTATTGAGTACTTCGCCACAAGCGGTGTCCATCGATTGAACTTTAGTTTCTTGCTTTAACTGATTGTTGTTGTTTCCTCCAATCGCCACATTTTGCTATACAGGTATTTCAACGACCATTATAGGGCTCATATACAGTGGAAAAAGCTAATCTATTTATGAATAATATTTGTCCGCTCAGAGCAACCAGAAGCTAAGCATTTCCGGAAACCCTGCATTAGTCAAGTGGTTAGACCGCAGGACCTAGCCTACAATCACAAGGTTGCGGGTTCAAATCCAAAGCTTATCACTGAAATTTCATACTAAATCAAGTATTGTCGTCTAGACCCACAAAACAAACAAACCCCACCAGAAACGTTTTGCGCTCGCAAATACGCCCCTCCACTGAGCATTTGGCCCCCCTAAACTTTGGGCCTAGATCCGCCGTTGAACAGAATGAACCCCTTCAAG
>CM055819.1:19098715-19157309 GCA_029582265.1 Zoroaster sp. YZ-2022
AGGGGCGTATTTGCGAGCGCAAAACGTTTCTGGTGGGGTTTGTTTGTTTTGTGGGTCTAGACGACAACACTTGATTTAGTATGAAATTTCAGTGATAAGCTTTTGGATTTGAACCCCACCAACCTTGTGATTGTAGGCTAGGTCCTGCGGTCTAACCACTTGAGACTAATGCAGGGTTTCCGGAAATGCTAGCAGCTTCTGGGTTGCTCTGAGCGGACAAATATTATTCATAAATAGATTAGCTTTTTCCACTGTATATGAGCCCTATAATGGTCGAATTGAAATACCTGTACAGCAAAATGTGGCGATTGGAGGAAACAACAACAATCAGTTAAAGCAAGAAACTAAAGTTCAATCGATGGACACCGCTTGTGGCGAAGTACTCCACAACCTGAGTGGTGGTTGGGGAGACGGTCACGATGAGCTTGAAGGAGGATGAGAGACTCCAGGCGATCCTCTCTCATGGTTGAACGCAAAGCAGTCAGGTACGCTCCCACCTTGGAGTGTAGTTGTAAAAAGTTATTAATGCAAATTAATGTTTAAATAAAGCCGCCTGAAATAATCCATTGATGACACAGAACTCTGGAATTAACGGCAGTTATTATTGATCAAAATTAATCCTTTCTCTACAAAAAGGGTAGATTTTTCAGAAAAAACAATCATTGAACATGTTTTAAGATATGGCCACTCATCTGGGGTTAGGCTGGTGCCCGCATGGAGTCCCCAGAGTGTTATGGTATGTACATACATTGTTGTGTAATCTACACGGTGCTGCAAAAACAGCCCACTGTATTTTACGTTGATACTTACTGCTCATATGACGATGGAAGATGAATCTTTCAAGTCACTGCTCCTGCTCGTACTCCCACAAGATTGAAATGCGTTTTATGCACGCGATGTTCGCGCCAAGTCTAAACGAAATTATACATTGCGGACGTTGCAATGGGTTTCACCTAATATCCAGGAAACCCCACATCCAACCAGTCGCGTGTGCATAAATGCCATGCATACAATCACCGTATACGCCTCGTCTAATGCAGCTTGGCTTAACTGCACAAACTACCATTGCAAATTTTGTGGCAATGTTGGATCAGTGAGTAGGATTATGAACACATTCATGTAGCCAATCAGTGTGTTGTAATTTGCATACTTTAACAAAGCTTTAGAACGTATAAGCAAGACTTACCTGCACAAGGAGGGGCGTAAAGTTGTGGGGTTTGTTTTGCCTCTTTTCCCCTTTTTCTTCTTCTTTTCTTTTCTTTTCTTTTTTTTTTTTTTTTGGGGGAAGGGGGCGTACAGCTTCGGTTTTTAAAGGCCCATGACCCCGTTAGGTCCCTGGATCCGCCGTTGATTCTGTTTTTGCCAAAAAGGACACACTGCAACGTTAGTTTTTTCCCCGATAGTGAACATTTACGCCATATTTCGTTTGGAACTAGCCTATGTCGTCCTTCTCTCATTTAATTAGGCCAAGTAAAAAAAAATACCAGTTGATCGTCCCTGCCCGCATCCTTTTTTTAAATTATTATTATTTTTTATACATTGTCCACAAAAGAAGTAAAATATTTCTGTGTATTTTACTTGGGTTTAACAAAATACATAAAACATTGTTTAACATGAATATTTTTACTCAACTACTTGTTCGATAGCTATAAAAAAAAAGTTGGCGGTGATTTCAAACTGAAAAATTGGTGGCCTTTTGAATTTAAAAATTGAAAAAACCAGAACGATCAACTGTTTTTTTTTTACTTGGCCTTACAAGATATATTTTGTCCTTTACACTAACCAGGGCGGCGGAATTATGATTTCAAACCAGTGAGCGAGGCGAGCTCAGCGTGTGTGTGGGTTCTGGGGTCTGCTCAATGACCAAAACGAAGTTTTTACGTTTTTGTTTTAACATAACATTTGTAGCGTGTGATTTGGAATCAACTGCCCTTCTGAATGTATGTAAGCTTATGTACAAACAAACACACTAACTTCAACAAAAGAAAGCTCTCACCGGGGGTGGGTGGGAGTAGCGGTGGATTCAGCAGGTTAGAAGCAGCCATGTTGCCTTGGTATCATCATCCTTATCACCTTTAAGACAAACAAATTTTTGCCACTCTCAGATCAAACCTTTAGTAACCCCCCCTTCACTGATGATTTATATCTACTAATGACTTATTATTTGCAAAGATTAACAGATACCAGTCAACAATTACATTCCACTCATGGAAATAATTGGTTCAAAAGTTGAAAACTTTATTGATATCGGTGAAGGACAAAGATCAATTCAATAATTGATCAATATTCCTAACTACAAAGAATTCCATCAGTTAAAGGTGAATGCTGTTGTATCTGCTGCTGAGCCATGCCTTGTTGTCGTCATCATCGGGCAAGAGTGGTAGTCAAGAGGTTGTACTAATTAAAGGTGTCCTTGTCACCCAACAAGAGAATAAATATCGATTGGGGGCCTTTTGCTATCCTAATTGGGAGAATAGGGTTTCCAATCAGTGATAATCGTATCTCCCAATTGGGGGTAGTTTAGATGATATCAGTCCCCACCATGAGCCGTGACAGAGTGTTTGTTGTCACCCAAGGGTTTCCATGATTAAGGCCTATTGGTACATCCCTCATTGGGAGAATAGGGTTCTCTAATCAGGATAATTGGGTATTCTCCCAATTGGGGTAGTTTGTGCTGATATCGGCTTCCCCATGAGCTGTGACAGAGTGCGTTTAGTTGGTCATGCCCAAAGGTTTTCCACATGATTAAGGCATATTGGTATCCTTCATTGGGAGAATAGGGTTCCAATCAGGATAATTTTATCTCCCAATTGTGGGGTAGTTTAGATGATAATAGTCCCTCAAGTGGTTTTAGCCGACGTAGACAGGAGTGAGTTTGTAGTCACCCAAAGGTTTTCCATGATTAAGGCATATTGGTATCCCTCATTGGGAGAATAGGGTTCCAATCAGGTGATAATCATCTCCCAATTGGGTAGTTTAGATGATAATAATAAGTCAAAATATTGATATACTTGCCAAGGTACATTGTACATCCTGGTGCACACTGTCAAAACTTTTTAATTATGTGTTACATATGGTACACTTATACAGTGGTCAAAATGAGTCAAACTGTTTTTGACTGGTAAAAGCATCTGGTCTGGTATTGTTCAGAGTGGTCAAAATGACAAGTCAAAACCAGTCCAAAAAATGCCCTAATATTGTAAAACGTAACATTTCTTTCAGGGTCAACAGTCAAAAACAGGAAGTTGACTGGTTTTTGACCTCTATAGCTACTTCTTTCTGAAGCCACTAGAAGTGCAACAATAGTACAGGATAGTTAATGATATGTGTTATATAATAGGACATGAACACATTGTGAAATGTTGATGAGAAAGACTCACAGGTGAAAGTATGAATGCTCTTCTTATAGCAGGGCGGAGCCATGATCTTGTGTGGGTGCGGGGGGGGGGGTGTTATCGTTGAATGTGCATTTTTAAGGGAAGATACAACTTTGGTTATTACCAGATTATCAAATGAATGAATTATTATCTAAAAACTAAAGTTGAGGACGATCAGAGCATACTGATCGAAACGATCGGAGTTGTACTCTCCAGTTCTTTTCATAACTAATTACTACTCAATTGAGATTCCACACACATGCGTCACCAAGCAATTAGTCTTACTTATCATCCTCACCATGCAAAGCTAAGCAAGTTTTACCTCTAAAAGTTGAAACACTTAGCAATGATCTCCTGTGGAAATTATTTAATCGAAAGTTCTTTCTATCTTAGAGAAAACTTATGAATTGTTATTTCGAATTTTTACCAAAATAAGTAGGAAATCTTTTTGTAAAACATACAAAAAACCTTGATAACAGTTTTTCACAGTTTTTTTAAATGTGACCATTTTGATTTAAGATATTTCATCTTAAAAGCTAGAAGTGTTTAAATGAACGACATGTGACCAAATACCAACTATTTTTACCTTTCCTTTAAAAGTATTTTAGCAAAAAAGAAGAAAGAAGGTCTCTAGATTTCTGTTCTCCAGCGCGCTTGCTCTTAGAACCCATGTGTCAGGCATTTTAATTTCCTTTTTGGCTATGAAACGATGTCCAATTGCAGCCAAAATTGTTGGATCGATTGGAATTCTGCTGTGCTGTGTTTAAACAAATGGTAATGACCTGTCACCACGAAACCCCGGAACAAAGTTGGAAAATTTTATTTTGAGTTTTTGGCATTTTCATATTCTCCAGTTCATAAGCTTTTGAATGATTATAAACTTGTAGGGGTAACCCTTTCCTGTGATCCCCTGGTCAGGAGGATTAAGCCCCCAACATGCCCAATCAATAACAAGATCAATTATAGAGAAAAAGAAGTTGCTTTTGTATTGAGGAAGTCCCAACGCTTCTTGTTCACCAACATCGCCTTCCAAAAATAGGGTAAAAAAGTATTTTACCTTAACAGATTTGATTTATTTTTAAAGTAAAATGATAGATGAATATATGTAAAGACATACGGTCATCCCAAAATCCAAAATGGAGCGATTCCACCCTTGAAAATGACTTTTGCACGCTGTTTACTCGAAATGGATCGGTGCGACTTTGTCCGGGTTTCGTGGTGACAGGTCACAAATGTTCTCCCGATTTGTGAGGACTCTCTTAGCCACCATACTTTGTATATGGGAAATTTGGTCCCTGTGTATACCTGTATCACGTATTTGTCTGTTGGGGGGAAAAGAAAAAAAAAAAATTTGAAGCCGACTGATGACTTTTCTTTTTTTCGCCTTAGGGGAGGAGGAGAAATGTCCCCCTTAGAGGGGGGTAACTTCAACTGTATCAACAGGCTTAATAAAAGAAAAATTCATTGGAACTTCTGACTCTTAACATCTCTGCCACCAGATGATTGCATTGGTTACATTATTTGATGTGTACTTTGGTTGTAAATAACTTTGATAGAGTTCGGCGGTCCAAAAACACCTCCATATAAATCCAACAGTGGTGATTACGTGTAGTGCCCTCAATTAAGATTCTCCTCTCAGAAAAGTTTTAGAGTGGTAATATGGCATATGAAATAGACCTGGGTTTTAGTTTGTTTTATATGAACTTCTTAGCGGATTGATAACAAATTTTATTTCATGTCAATTACCAAGAAATATATAATCATAAAGGGAATGGAACAGTAATCTCAAGAGAATTCTCGAATTTTAACCTTCAAGACTGATGTTGCTGAAATTAGTTGATGTGAAGTTGTTAAGCATGGGCGGATCCAGAATATTTTTTAGGGGGGGCTGAGAATCGATTTTTCAGTACTACACTAAAAATTACAATGAAATAATCAAAGGGAGAGGAAAAGAAAGCACAATGAGGGGGAAATGAGGGGAAACATGAGGGGGAATACCTTACCGCTTGTATCTGATTCTGTTTTTTTTAATTTATTATTTTTTTATTTTATTTTATTTTTTTAAACGATTTTAGGGGGAGGCTACAGCCCCCTTAGCCCCCCCTGGATCTGCCAATGTTAAGGGTCTCAATATTACAGAAAACACAAAACTTATGCACATTTACAAAAAGCTGGCGAACCACAAAGTTTTGCTCGAAGTGTTTTCTGTAATAAAAGTGTCTTTTCATACTCTTCTTGTGACTTGACTCAGCAAGTCGTGACTTTCAATAGGTTGTTGTTGTTGTTGATTAAAAAGTAAGCATATAGTAAGCATTACTCACAGATACAGTTTTGCAAGCATTATCAATTATCGTAACCTTCCCTATAAACATACAAATTGGAAAAATCCTACAGACATCTGTACAATTTTATAATGAATTGGCAAGCTAAAAGTGTTATACGGGGTATAGCGTCACGATCAGAGCAGGCTTGCGGCTTGACATTGAATCCCGAACTGATAGTTTTTGATGAACTCAGATGAAAATAGGTAAAACTTGTAGCTTTGCATGGTGAGGAGGATAAGTAAGACTAATTGCGGTGACACCATGTGAAATGCTCAATTGAGTAGTAATTAGTTCTGAAAAGAACTGGAGGTACAACCTTCGACGTTCGATCAGTATGCTCTGATCGTCCTCGGGAGAATGCCGGACTCTGGGAAAGGCTGCTGCTTAAGTAGGCTGCTGGAGGATTACACGATGACAGGATGCTGGAGGATTAGATCATTGAGGCATGCAGGCGGGAACTGTGGATCCTAGAAGTTGAAAATAATACCCCGTGAGCACACACTGGCCTAGATAACAAGGCGCGCCAGATCCCATTACAATGACTGCTACATAAGTGCATGTACATGTATTATGTCCATGTAACCGTGCACAATATTATAACTACAGGTTCATGGGCTCATTATGCAGCTATACTGGCTTATATGCATCAGTGATGGTATTGGGATCTGGCGTGCCCTGTTATCTAGGCCAGTGCGTGCTCGTGGGGTTATTATTTCCAGTCACTGGGTTCATCTGAGTTCATCTAAAAACTATCAGTCCGGGATTCAATGTCAAGCCGCAAGACTGCTCTGATCATGACGATATATACCCCCTTCAACGTGAACCATAAATTACATGTAATAAATGGGTTAGGGCTTGAAGTCAATTTGTATCAAATTGAACAGATTACTGAAACTACCTCAGGCCACAGGGAGTTTGGTGTACCACTTACATTCTGTCCATGGTATCTTCCTTTTATGTTACACTGATCTACAGCCAAAATGCTTCCGAAACAAATGAAGTCAAACTTGACTAATTATGGGTCACTGAGAATGGAAATGATGCTTAAAATTGTTGATTGGCTCTAGTTTTCAAGATATGGTACCGTTTAATGACTACAAGAGACAAGCCAAGAAACGCAGAGTAGACACTGAATAAGGATTAACTATGAACTGATACATAGTAAGTGTTACATAAACAGGGCAGGTGACATAATATCAAGTGAAACAACCATAAACACATGAAAAGACCTAGGTTTACAATTCATGATTAAAAATCTGCTATGTACACCATATACATAGTACATAAAATGTAAACTTAAATATCTTGGAAACAGTAGCCAATCAACAATTTTAATTGTCATATTTGAATTCAGCACATCAAAATCCATAATAAATAGCACATTTTATCTCAAGCAGACAACTTTAAAAAATTGTTGACCAGTGTTATCTAACATAATCATTTAATTCTAACTATTTACAATACAATTCAGTCATACATTTACAAAAAATGAAAAAGGAAGAACGTTCACCATGAATGAAATCCACTTCGTTGGAGCTTGCCGAGATTCTACAGGACTTCACTCGAGGCCATCGACAACTGCAAAGAAAAAAAACACTCAGATAATCAAAACCACTACAATAACCAAACAAATCAAAAGTCACTGTGCCATCACAAAGGAATTGGGCTCAGGAGAATAGGCAGAATTTCCAACAAGATTCAAAAGTTTCTTTGTGAGGTCTTTACAGCAAGATAATGGGACCAAGTCGAAGGTGAGGTCCATTATCGCATGAGGCCACACCCTGGAGGCCACACCCCGGCGGCCAAACCCTTATTCGTGCAATCAGATGTAATTTTGCTGTTGAAAGTAGAGAGGGATTATTCAAAAAATTCATGTACCTTCACGTGATGGCGTCTCAACTAATAAAATTGTCTAAACTGTCTTGGACAATGGGTTGACTTTTGAGATTCTGGATGAAACCCGACTTACCGGTTCTTTTCCCATTGTTCTCAATATCGTGCGCATGCTCAGAATTACGATAAACAATGGGAGAAGGATTGGTAAGTTTGCTGCCACCAACGTCTCAAAAGTCTCCCATTAAGAATGATATTTGAATTTTGTTTTGATGATTCTCCTCCAGACGATCAGAGGAGGATACTGATCGAAAGGTCGAGTTGTAACCGACCAGTTCTTTTCCGAACTAATTACTACTCAAAGAGAATTTTTCGCACGGTGTCACCACAAACAGTCTTTACTTATCCTTTTTACCATGCAAAGCTACAAATCTTAAAGAGGGGCTCTAAGGTCAAATCCAGTTTTGTGATGCACTCATTTTCCAATAGTTAGAGTCCTTATAAAAGTGGAAAAAATATCACAAAGTCTCTAACCTCACGTTAAAATGGTGTAAAATGCCATTGCATTTGATACCCTTCCAGTGTGAAATTTTTTAACATCCAAAAACATCCAATGACGTCACATTTCTAATACACGGGTCTGTACATTTTTGTACAGGGAATTTTTTTAGTTCATTCCTGAATCTCCATGATATTCAATCAAAACGGTGTTGAATTTGACTTTTTGACGAACGAAAAATTCCTGTATGGAATGTACAGACCCATTTATTGTTGACATCCAATGACGTCACGTTTCAAATTTCGCACTGAAAATGACATTTTACACCATTTTGACGTGAGGTCAGAGACTTTGTGATATTTTTTTCCACTTTCATAAGGACTCTATCTATAGACCTTATGCATATGATGTCACAAACTGAATATAGCCCTCTATCAGAGGCTAGAGAAGGTCACTCATTGGTTCATGTATGCGCGCATGCGCGCTGTGCGTATACGCATGTATGTGCGCATACATAGAACCAATGAGTGACCTTCTAGCCTCTGATAGAGGGCACTTCCATTGGCGACATCATATGCGTAGGTCTATTGGAAAATGAGTGCAGCACAAAACTGGATTTGACCTTAGAGCCCTCTTTAATTGTTGTTTATCTTACTTCCTGGGACGTTGACCTTGTTTGAGCGGGAGAACATCAGCTTGCACGGCATTCATGTTCATGTAAAGCATCTCAGGATTGGCCTGCACAAACAAACAACAATGAAATGAACACACTTAGGGAGGAGGGCCAAAGTCATGGTACAGCCAAGCCTTGTAGCCGGGCCAGGCCTGGGCTACCTGGACTTCTAAGTCTGTCTTTGTGAGTCCTAACCCTGTAACAATACAGTACCTGCCAATCAACATAACCTGGGCTTTGGAGGGCTTAGCCCAGCTAAGTAGAGCTCATTATAATGGATGCAGTTGTGAACAAAAGACAGCTGAGGTGTCAGTCAAGTCATGTTAACAATAAGAGCTATTTGAGATCTATTCATTAGTGAAGGATCTTTGTGCTCAGCTAGGAGATTACATAGGCCAGTAGACCGGGCAAAGCTGACCTGGCCTGGCCAGGCTTCTCAAAGGCTTGGCTGTACCACGACTTTGGCCCTTCTTCCTAGGCCGTATCAGAAATGATCGCTGGCTATGGCTATGGCTACATCACTGTTTCTTCCTATACTTCAAGCATTGCCGCTGCAGCCAACAGCCATAGCCGTAGCCAAAAACGCTTAATCCGGACATGACCTAACACAAATCCAAAAGACTGTTATCATACAGTGGTCATTTTAGTTTCCTACACACAAGTCAATGAGAATCAGAGTGAGGCTCATGTCCAAACATAGACTGGTGCCTAAGGGATGACCCATTTAGTAATCATGGACAATATATTTTGGTTATTTGGCTCAGGCAAAACCCGTAGAAAACTACTTGACCATAGAGTGACATTTCTGTCCGAGTGGTTGAGCACGTCAGACTTATTGATTTAATTTTGCCCTACACCGACAAGTGTATAGCACTGCATACTCAGTGCTTTCCGAGTGTCTTTGAAAAACTTCACAGGGGACTCGGGCAGGATTCGAACCCATGACCTCCTGCTTACTTGTGCAGACATCTTAACCTCTTGAGCAACACCGAGCTTGCCCAAGCTTGCAGTGCTATACACACGTCGGTGTAGGGCAAAATTTAATCAATTGTTTACCACCCGACGCAAGAATTTCACCAACCTATACATCAGACTTATGTTCTGGTTGCCCGAGTCGGCAGAATGTAGGTTCAAATCCCGGACAGGCTGGTATTATGCTGATTGTATCCTTCAGCAAGCAATTAACCATAAACTGCTTCTCACGAGAGTACATGGGTACCGCGGTGGTAGAGGTTGTTGCTTGTTAGGGAGGAGGGCCAAAGTCATGGTACAGCCAAGCCTTTGGGAAGCCTGGCTAGGTCCGTGCTATCTGGCCTCCTAATCTGTCTACAGTCTTTTATGAGTGGGCTAGGTCCTCCAGAAGCCCAGGTTATGTTGATTGGCAGGTACTGTATTGTTACAGGATTAGGACTAAAAAAAGACAGATTAGGAGGCCAGATAACATGGGTCTGCCAAGGCTTCTCAATTGCATTCAGATTGTTTGTAAATTACAGAAAGAATACCTTATCCATATCTTTGGTTACATTTTCCATCTCAAAATCCAAATAAGCTTTCCTTTCGGGTAATTTCCAGCGGTGTATGACCCCTTTTATCTTTGGACTTACCATGAAGAGCTGATAGAGAATGTCTCCCATAGCCTCACGGATGTTTTCATCAACGATAGGAAAGGTGCTTGCTAGATACTAGACAGAGGAAATTAAAAATCCATTAAAGATGTATCGTGCCGTGTTTTTCCGGCAATTTCCAATTTTTGTTTGTTTTCACTGGAACATTGATAATTTCCTTTTTAGAAAGGAAAAGAAATACTATGAAATGATATTTTTTTACAAAAATATTATTATTATTGTACATTTCTGGTAATGAAACCAAGGATGCCTCAAAAGCACACTTAAGCACTGTAGCTTGGAAGCCTGAGGAAACCTGTAAACAAGAACGCTTGCTCTGTGAACCAGAAACACCAGGGTAAACCCCTACTCTTCCACGATAAGTGTTCTGGGTTCTTTTACATGCATTACTTAATCTTGTACACGGGACCTACAGCTTAACGTCCCATCCGAAGGAAAGCAATTATGGTTAAGTGTCTTGCTCAAAGACACAAGCGCCGCGACTGGGCAGGCCGGGATTCAAACCCACATTCTCACACCAGAACTTGAGTCTGATGCACTAGACCGCTCAGCCACGACACTCCACAATAGTGGATATAAGATTTGAGGCTTTGCATAGTGGAATATCTTTTCGGTTTGCGGTAACACCATGTGCTTATCTCAACTATCGCATAGCTGAGGTACAGGTTCTGAAAAGAACCTTATCGCATAACTCATATCTCAACTGTCGCTAAGTGAGAATGGTTCAAGGGAGAGCCAATGTCGGGCAACTCGTTTTCTCTACTGTCGCTAAGTGAGATATATGGTTCAGGGAGAATTATAATGGAGTTATGCATGCAATTATGCACGTAATAGTTGTCAGAAGCTTGGCTTAACATTATTTGACATATATTCAAAACCTTGGCAGAAGAATGACATGAAGTAATTGAGGTAGGGGAGAGAGAGACAGGGGAAGGAGAAAGCTGAATCATTTTTTTAAACTGGCATACCTCAAGTGTAATACTGGCTTCGTTGGTGGTCGGCATGGTCCTCGTTGCCATAGCAACCATCAGATTATGCACGCATCTCTTCTGGATCAGCTTCTGTGCGATATCTCTCATGTCCCGGACGAGAACACTAAAGCACGGAAGAAATAACATCATAGTTACTGACAATTATTCCAACATGTACACCACTGGTAGTTACCCCCCAAAAAAGAATTTGAGAGAATTATTATGTTAAAGCCTATATTGATTAGCCCTATATGCGCCAAAATGGCAGCAATTGAGCTGTATACTCCCAGGAGCTGAGATGGTTTCAGGAATGATTTATGCGCCTGATGAGAAGGGGTAATAATATAATGCGCCTTGAGCACCAGTTTGGTAGATATAAGCCATATAAGTCCACATTATTATTATTAATATTATTATTATATATAGACTTTTGGTAACAACTCTGATATTGGGTGCATTGGAGTAGCTTCCCTGAGGTAACCCGAGTACGTCACATGGGCGAGCCCCGCGTACAACTTAATCGAACGAGCGTCCCGTTGAATGTTCGCCCTCTTGTGGTCATTAAATCGATGTGAAGAATGTCAAAGGTCACATGGACTTTGTAAACAAAACTTTGTAAACAAAATGATCGCAAAATAAGTTTTTTCCCGGGTAAAAAAGAAACTAATTGATCTTATTACTTCTCAGATTTGTACAAAACAACACGTCTTCTAGTACAAGAACAGTCTCTACTCACAAATTAATTGTTTAAGGGTTGAAAATGTATGTCAAACTTCACAAAATTGCCGCACTGAAAACAAAGATGGCAGCCATTCAGAATATTCTCAAAGTGACGTCATGCCACGTCACTTACCCGGGTCTGCCTCAAATGACCTGCTTCGTGAGCAGGTTACTTGAGGCTGACCCAGGTAAGCCCTGGCAATGACGTCAGACCTACTCGCTCCGTAGTCAGACCCGGGTAAGCTACTCGAACGCACCCATTGTGCTGGATGGGCCTTGGCGATTCTGAAACACGGAGCCCAATCACTTTGCGTAGGGGAGGTGGTTAGGGCACCTATATGACATAAATCCAGATATGGTCACAGTCCCCGCCCAACTGGAAAATCTTGGTCACGCAAGGCTATACTGATAGCTTTTCCCACTTGTTGCATCTCTTTGGAATTCCTTGCCTGGTGCATGTTTCCCTTCATCCTACGATCTATCCTGTTTCAAGAGGAATCTCAATTCCCACCTTCAGATCCTCTGGGTCTTTTTTCACTTTTTAATTTTTCTTCTATAGTAGCCCCTAGTCCGTTGAGTGGCTTTCAGCCTTATTTGGGGAATAAATTTTTTTTCTTCAAAAAACGTGTGACCAACATTCATTTTCATGGAAAGGTGTGACCTTACTGGTCAAAGCTGTTTGGTTGACAGGCTGGATAGGTATATAACTGTTCCCGTCGAGTTAAACTTACAAACCTACTCACCCAATGACCTTTGCAGATGCGGCTTGTTGTACGTATACTGGGAGGGGACGCTTCAGTTCAGGAGCGCTCGGATCTGATTTTTTTTTCAAGATAACAATTTAAAAAAAAATTAAACAGTGATAATTTTTTATTGAAAGCCTAATCTGTGAACAATAAACCTTTATAGTTAAAATAAATATATATTTTAAAATTTAATAAACCCAAATTGCATCTATATTGTGGATCTAAATTTTCACATGGACAGGGACAAAATGCCCAATCTGCCTACTTTCTTTGAATCAAGATATACATTTAATAACTAACCTGTGAAAGTTTCAGCTTATTACATGCAAATCTTTTGATCAGCAAACATAAATCTTGTACTTATAATTACATGGGATTTATATATTTTTGTTAAGACGTAATTTTGTTGTGGAATTAGTTTACTAACTCTACTGATAATAATAATAATAATAATAATAATAATAATAATAATAAAGATTTGTAGCGCGCACATATCCACCCTGCTGGGCGCTCAAGGCGCGGATGATGACAGCACCCGAGATGGAAATATATTCCAAGGGATGTTTGATACCATCGTCAACTTTACCACAAGAAAGTTTTATGTAAAAACTGTGATCAACAGTTTTTTCTTTTTGAAATTCAAATTTTTACAGAACTATTCTTTTTTTCCCGCTAATATGAAAGCACTTAAGACGGAATCATTCTTCAGGATGAGTGCTATGAGTGGTGTGAATCCGTGTTGAAAAGTGGAGGGATGATATTTAAACAAACCAAATTTTCACCCTTTTTTGCATGAATTATTAATTTAAAAATTTTTTTTAATTTATTATTATTTTTTACCGCATGAAAAATTCTGGGGGTGGGGGGATGATCCTATGGACTATCCCCCCAGGCCAAAAAGTGGGGTATCTATCCACCCCATCCCCTCCCGGATTTATGCCTATGAGTGATACTTGTACTGACAACACCAAGACATTTTTATGTAAAACTCTGATAATCTAATTTTTTTTTTTTTTTAAAGAAAACCAATGTAAGTTCCCTTGAATATAACAATTCTAATTGAAAAACAATGTTTGATTTGTCTAAGAAGGGTGGGGTATATTTCTCACCATCTAAGATTTCTGGTCTTTTCAAGAGCTTGTCTTTAACAGGGATGAGGGCAGTGACCAGACTTGACAATAGCTGCTCCTGTACATCATAAGACATCAGGTCTTTGATCAATTCAATCGCTGCCAATAAAAAAACATGAAAACAAAATTTGTGTTGAAATACATGATTTTTTTATTATTTTTTATTTATTTAGTTTTTACCTTCGTGTCACATTTTGCTATTGAATTTACCTTCAAATTGAACTTCAAGGTGATATGACTTCAGCAGGTCTACAAGAGGTTCCACTAAGTTTGGATTAACATGACAATTTTCTGAATATACAAAGACAATATAATTATAAGGAAAATAATAATAGTGAACACGCTTGTAACAAACATATCGCCAATCATGATGCTGATAGTGCAGCAAGCTATGAGATTGGTCATTCGAAAATAACCAAATGGTTGAACAGACCTTACGCACTGGCGTCCCAAACTGAAGGCGCCCCTCGTTAATGTCACTCATTGGTTCAGGTATGCGTGCTGTGCTCACGCACTCAAAGGCGTGCACCGATACATGCGCATGAGCAACGGAAATACCACAAATCAGAATACAGAGGCCGCTGCAGACCCTCTTACCTGCCTACGTAAAAGCAATTCGGCCATCTGTTGGGCCTCGTGAGCTGGACGGCAAAAGTGCGATCAACCCTTTGTAGACTTGGCTCTCAAATTTGGGGTTACCCTGGGCGAGGTCTGCAGCATGTTGGGCACACTCTGGGTTTCCTCGGACTTAGAGCGAGCGAGGCACTCAGCAACAGCTCTGATGCCTAAGGAAGATTGAAAGGATAGGTAGTGAGTTTGTGTGCTAATGCCTGTAATCCATACTGCGGCATTGTACTCCAAATCGTGCACACATAACAAGGATGGTAACAAGTTTACTACTACCTGCGGCCTGACATAAGGCATCATGGGTTAGCACTTGACACACAAAACTAGTTCTTAGAACTATAGATGCAATCTTAAACTAGACGAGGTGAACCATCCTGTGTGACATTAATTGCGCTAACGCACATGAGATACAGTTCTCTCATATGCCGGGTAAGTCTCCCAGACTGCACTGCTTCATTTGAGACCTTCTTTCGGTCATGAATGGCCAAAATCCATTGTTCTTGGAGTACTATGCCATGGACTAGGTTAGTACACGAAAAGTACACTTCATGGTAACAGACTTCTGGTACTGTGCGTGGACTAGGTTAGTACACTGGTGGCACACTTCATGTGGTAACAGACTTCTGGTACTGTGCCGTGGACTAGGTTAGTACAGTGGCACACTTCATGTGGGTAACAGACTTCTGGTACTGTGCCGTGGACTAGGTTAGTACACCAGTGGCACACTTCATGTGGGTAACAGACTTCTGGTACTGTGCCATGGACTAGGTTAGTACACGAGTGGCACGCCTCATGTGGTAACAGACTTCTGGTACTGTGCAGTGGACTAGGTTAGTACAGGTGGCACACTTCATGTAGGTAACAGACTTCTGGTACTGTGCCGTGGACTAGGTTTACACCAGTGGCACACTTCATGTGGGTAACAGACTACTGGTGCTGTGCCATGGACTGTGTTGTACCACAGTCACTTCATGTAGGTAATTGACTTCTGGTACTGTGCCGTGGACTGGGGTTGGTACACACAGTGGCACACTTCATGTGAGTAACAGACTTCTGGTACTGTGCCGTGGACTAAGTTAGTACAGGTGGCAATAATTTCCATGTAGGTAATAGACTTCTGGTACTGTGCCGTGGATCTAGGTTAGTACAGGCACACTTTCATGTAGTAACAGACTCTGGTACTGTGCCGTGGACTGGGGTTAGTACCCAGGTGGCACACTTCATGTATGTACTAGACTTCTGGTACTGTGCCGTGGACTGGTTAAGCCACGAGGCACACTTCATGTAGGTAACAGACTTCTGGTACTATGCCGTGGACTAGGTTAGTACGGTAGGGCACACCCATGTAGGTAACAGACTTCTGGTACTGTGCCGTCAGGACTAGGTCAGTGCACGGTGGCACACTTCATGTGGTAACTGACTTCTGGTACTGTGCCGTGGACTAGGTTAGTACACGGTGGCACACTTCATGTGAGTAACAGACTTCTGGTACTGTGCGTGGACTAGGTTAGTACACGAGTGGCACACTTCATGTGGTAACAGACTTCTGGTACTCTGCCGTGGACTAGAGTTAGTCCACGGCTGGCACACTCATGTAGGTGATAGAATTTGGTAATACTCAATGAAACAAAACCATTATTATCAAACCTCACTCTACAAATCATTGTGAATGTGTAATGGATAATTTGCATTTTTGACGCCTACCGTAGCTCTCACAGATGAGTTCCTTGCCTTGCGTCCGGCGTTAGCTGCATGAAAGATGCAAGGCCTGCGCCTTATCCACCTCCTGGGCCTGCTTCAGGCCGAGGATCTCCAGGATGGTCAGGACTCCGCCCACCTCCAAAAACTCCGCCAGGAACTTGTGTCTGGAGCATCAGGGAAATAAGAAATCTTCATTCATTCATTCATTGGTACCGTCCTTTTAACAGAGTTTGACTGTAACGGACTGCCAACAAACCCTATTCTGTACCAGTCGGGTGCACTCATATAATCTCCGATTGGTCCACTATTTGATGTTGTTGTTGTGTTCAATTCTATTTATACACCTCCATATTTTGTGGATTATTTCCTACGTTTTTAATTACACACCAACATACTTAAATGGATTAGCCCAGGCTTCAGCTGGATGCACATTTATGCAAATATCCTCTTTAGAACAGTTACAATGCCTATTGTTAGTTTATGCTTCACTGGTCACTGTAGGTTTAGCATGCTAAGTTCGATCTTAGGTAAAACTTGTAGCTTTGCATGGTAAGGATGATAAGTAAGACTAATTGCGGTGACACCATGTGGAATCTCAATTGAGTAGTAATTAGTTCTGAAAAGAACTGGAGGTACAACTTGACGTTTTGATCAGTTTCGATCAGTATGCTCTGATTGTCCCTCAGGAGAATGCCGGACTCTGGAAAAAGCTGCTGCTTAAGTAGACTGCTGTAGGATCATCCCATGAATGGATGCTGGAGGATTAGTTCGCTGAGGCGCCAGGCGGGAACTGTTGAGACTAGGATCCTAGGGGTTGGGGAGAGGTGTGTGCTCACTGAACTGAATCAGTTGTTAACAACCAGGGGATGGAGGGTGGTTGACTTAGGATATAGGAGATCCCTCAGTCTGGGGTGGGTTATGGACTTTGGATATAGAAGATCCTTCAGTCCATAGTAGTAGTCAAATGATCTTACAGGCAGTTCTGGTTGTGACACATGGAGCAATC
Source organism: Zoroaster sp. YZ-2022 (assembly GCA_029582265.1). Taxonomy (NCBI): domain Eukaryota; kingdom Metazoa; phylum Echinodermata; class Asteroidea; order Forcipulatida; family Zoroasteridae; genus Zoroaster; species Zoroaster sp. YZ-2022. Next base: position 19,115,948 of record CM055819.1, read on the forward strand.
GCCATCTTAGACCACACATGCTCCTGACACCTTCTCACTGTTCAATTTACATTTATTTGGTTATGAGGCTTGTGTAGTCCGTAGGTTAACTGTATATAATTCATATTTAGGCTAAAACATTAGGAAGTAATTTAGGACTATTTAAACATTATATTGTTGTGTTAGTGGTTTGGTGTTGGCAGTAGTAAACAGCCAAACCCATAACACAACATACAATTAATTATCACGCCTATGCCAAGATCACCGCCAGATTGGAAGAGCAAAGTTATAGAAGGAGTACATTTATATATTCATACGAAAAACTCTTCATTTGTCTTCCCATTTCCTTCGCTGATGTCCGCGGGCACGTTTCCCTTCCACGCGTCCCTCAAGCAATGATCTTTGAATGCAGTTGTGTCTCTTTACGTGGCCGAAATATTTCAGTTGCCTCATCTTGATGATAGACAAAAGTTCCCTTTAAACCCCCAAACTGACTTATAAGTTTGCTTTTCCTCGTTGTTTTTCTTTGTGTCCAGGAAATCGCCTGATTCTCCTGACAATCCACATCTCAAATGCCTGGAGTTTCGCCTCCATACTATTATTGATTGTTCAATCTTCACCAAGTAATAAAGTGCAATGTGGCTTCCAAAATAACATACACCATTGATTTACAAGATATTACCATGTTGTTAATTAAAATATAAATTAAATGCAATTAAATGGGGGTAACATCCAGAGAAGGAATTATCCTTGAACAACATTATAATGCACTGGAGATATGAGAAGTCCTGACATTGAGGAAATCTGAGAAAACTCACCCACTGGAAGCCGAGAGAAAAGATCGTCAGAGCTTGCAGCTGTTGACTAAGACACGTTCCAACCATGTAGCTGACACAATGTTAAGGAAAGCTTTTAGCAGACTTGTATTCGGTCCTCCAACCCCAAGTCTTTTTCCAAGATCTAGTCCTCAGTGTTAGAGTCCAATACATAAGTCATGTTGGTTGAGTCTGAGTCACAAGTGAGGACTTTCAAGTCCAAATCTGAATCAAATAAAACTTTAGCAAAAATATCAAACATTTGATTCTGTCAACCAATAGTTTTTTTTTAACATGGTGATTCTGCCCCATTATGATGTTACAAAACTGTATATATTTATGAACATGGACATAAAAATTTACTAGATTTGAAACCTGTGACCTCCAGATTACCATACCATGTGGTGTGCCCGCGGGTCGAGTGGTTTAGTGCATCGGATTTGTGTTCTGATGGCGGTCCAGAATGTGGGTTCGAATCCTGGCCACGACCATGGTGCTTGTGTCCTTCAGCAAGACACTTTACCATAATTGCTTCTTTCCACCCGGGGGTAAATGGGTACCTGTGAGGGCAGAGTTGGTTGTTGTGTTTGATTAGCCCTGTATGTGCCGAAATGGCAGCAATTGAGCTGTATACTCCCCAGGGAGCTGAGATGGTTTCAGGAATGATTTATGCGCCTGATGAGCAGGGGTAGTAATGATTGATTGATTGATTGAATTTATTCGGATAAAAAGATGATAAAAACACAAAACACATTACAAAGATACGAGAAAAACATACCAAATTTATCCAAGGATAGCCCAAAAAGCCAATAACATATATAGGCTTATTTCCATTAGGGTCCTTACAACGCCTTGATCTAGTCGCTAGGATATGTGCGCTTTATAAGAATTGTATATTATTATTACCAGTGCTCTACCAACCGAGCCCTATGTTGGTAGTGTCCCAATATTGTCAATATCTTTGTTCTGGGGGTGCTGGTTATTTAACCCATACACGTCATATAGCCAGGAACCACACCCCAAGTAATGATATTTAACCTGGGAAGCGGCAGTCTGGGGACCACTAGGAGAGGATGTGACTTTAAATAAATATGACAGAGACTGAGAGGTATGTATTACATAAAGTGCAGGAGATCGTCAGCCTTATCCAGGCTGTGAGTCGAGCCAAGAACAGGCTGGCGGCTTGAGCAAAATCTGCTTCTAATTCTGGGCCAGTCTTGTTCTGGCTACTCCTTATGAAGTCGTTGAGGATCTTGGCTCGTACCGACACAGATCCTTTGTCCCACTCATGGAGCATGGCCATCACTTTGCTGATGGCCGTCTGTGCTTTTGCCATCGTGAAAAGGGTCTAGAGAGAATAAAAAAATAACATCCAATAGCAGGGAGCATCAATTTCAAGTATCGGAGGCGAGGGTTAGCGAGGACGCTTTTTGTTTTGAGCAAAGCACTTGCTGCAAGTCGCTTGAATGTAAATATTATCTATACTAAATGGACGGCACAACATTGGTAAAGTCTGCTACACTGTTTCCATGAGTGCATATTGCTTACTTTTTTTGAATAAAAAAAATACATTAAAGTGATTTAAACAACCAACATCTAAGCCATGAGAAAATTACATTTCGAACCTAGCAGGAGAAAACTGTGCAAATTTATTCACAATTTTTACACAAAATACTATGGTAATTTACAGACATTTTACCAACATATGGGTACGCTGATGACACTGGATTTAAACATCTCCTGAATTTCCCCTAAAATCATGAAATGATTGGCTGCATGAAGTGCTATTATTTTTGACAAATTTGTCAAAACTTATTAAAATCTGAAGGCAGATCTAGCATAAAGCCAGGGCACAGGTAAAAGGGCATGGTATCACAAAAAAATTAAATAAAAAGGACAAATATACAAAGATCCGCATTCCATCTTTCCACACTGCCACTTCAATGGCAATACTTCTTCAAATTATACTAAACATAGGCCTATATGCTTAAGTGGTTTTGGCGTGCGTTTTAAAGCGAGAAATATTCTGACGCGACGACGTCACATTTTAAAAATGCAAAATTTACACTTACCAAGTAAATGTGCCACAAAAGAGAAGCATTCAAACTGAGATGCAAATCCAGAATAACGACTACATATAGCTAGGTAATTTATATTACCAAATTTACAAAGAAAAAAATTAGTATTTGCTAAACACCCTTCAAACTCCTGCCGAAAAAGACCGTGGTTGTTGACATGTTGCTAGAATACGGTTTTACTTCCGGTGCGGTCAAAGAGTGGCTGGTGCATTCTATTATAGGGGTTCCAAATAAAAAAATATACCAGCTAATGAATGTTTTCTAAAAATTATGCTATTTAAAACGTACTTTTGGTTTATTATTATTATTTTTTTTACATAATTCATGGATATAAAAATACAAACTTTACATTGTTTTTTGTATATTATATTAATTTAAGTTTATTCAATATTTTATATTAATTGTAACATCTCCAATCTGTTAAAAAATGAATTCATCCATATTTGACCCTAGCGACCAGCAGGATTAGTTTGCGCCGCTACGGCGCTATACGATCTTTGGTTTTCATCCAGTAAACGATTCCACGCGCGCAGGTATGAATTACACTAAGGGATTTTAATGACCAAGATCAAGCTAGCCGCGGATTCAACCGCAGATTCAGCCGCAGATTCAACCGCGGATTCAACCGCGGATTCAGCTGCAGGTTTTCCCACGGATTTAACCGGATCGGGTCAGTTTAAAAACTGGATAGACGTAAATTTAAAACCCACGATCAGGTTGGTCCAGTGCGTGTGAATACTGCACTCAATACGGTACGTACGGCCGGCCGCGGGCGAAATGCAATGATTGCGCCCAGCCTCTGTCGTGTTAAAAGCATAATCGTATAACGCCAAAACCACGATATGCCCTAAGGTGAAATGTCATCTCCATAATTCGTTAACAAAAATTAACAAAAATTTACAAAAAATAACATGAAAGAGGGCACAAATTGTTTTAACTTTTGACGAGTTGGTCACAAATACTCTGCATTGTGTAACCATGGAGGAAGGAAAAGAAGGAAAAGAAAGGAGTTCGAACGAGCCAGTGATCAAACGTTCAGACTGCCTCGCCGAAGTCGTAAAAACAGCAGGGCTACACTCTGTAAACACTGGTCTTAATCCAATTAGCGATTCCAAGTCGAGGGAGACCGTCGGCCGCAAGGACCCGGATGTGATCTTCAGTGTTTGCGCATGCGTGTCTCGCGATGTTCGATCAAGATGGCGGCGTACGGTAAAGACGATTTTGTGTATGGCTCGGATCTCAGCGATTTTAGTGACATTTTGAGAATGATTTAGACCCAAATGAGTTATCAGATTGTAGCTTTAGTTCAGAAAACGACGATCGGCAATACTGTATTTGTGGAAAAGCTTCAACAATGGAGATGATTGCATGCGAAGGTGAAGAATGCGAGATCATCTGGTGGCATTACAATTGTGCTGGTTTTGCCGTTAACACTATTCCTGGTCCATTAGACTCCTGGATTTTGATCGTTGTCGCCCAGGAACAAGCGCAGGTAAGCAAAGAAAATTTTATTGGTCTCACTATTTTGGGGTTTTTTTTCGGCCATTATTTCTTTTCAGAAAACCTAGTAATTTTATAAAAAATGAATATAAACTCGCCAAAGACACAGTAAAAAAATTTTTTTTTTTTTTTTTTTTTTTTAAGCTCACTTGTCATTCACATCTGCCATGTTGCAACAACAAAATTAGGATCTATGTTAGCCCCACCTTTGGACTTGGTAGTTGTCTGGGCATCTATGATCTAGCATGGAGGAAGGAAAAGATGGATCTAGGCTACCCAAATAAAATAATGGATAAATAAAATTGATGAGTATTTTTAACAAAACCTGATTTAAATAAAGCAATTTAATTTGTGTTTTACATTCTTAAATCAGGAAGCGTAAACACTGAAGAGTCGTTCCCATCAGCTTCTCTACACACAACAGCAGAACCTGCTGCTGCAAGAACATCTACAGAGGAACCTGCTGCTGCAGCTCCAACTACAAAGAAAACTCCAAAAAGCAGGTCTAGGAAAGCCAAAAAAAAAGGTACAATGTACATGCATATTTTGACGATTTTTCCATCAAATCTGGTTTTATTAAAACCTTTTGGTTGGTATTATATAATGAATATTTTACAAGCATGCTTGGAATATAGCTGCGATAATCGTAGCTCTTGGTCACGCCCTCATAATCAAGAGGCACGACAGATCATATGTTCAATATGGCAAATTTTTGGCGCTTTTTTCAACATACCAATTGTTTTTATTTTCATTAATTTCTGTTTTTGAAATTGTTTACCACATAGTCCATTTGAGCACTTGGATCTAAGGGGACGGATCGCGAATGCTAAGATTAACACAGCTAGCTTGGATAAACAAACATATCCTTATAAACGGTCTGCAATTTTTGCAGAAAAACATTGTTTTGTATAAACATTCAAATAGACTTATGTTGTTCCCCAGTGTTTCATTTTAAGAAATACGAGAGAGCTTTTAAATTGCTACAAAGTGGATTAAAACATGATTTTATTGCTATTTTGGCTGCATGATGCAAGGAAATAAACGCACATCAGTAGTTAATTTCGTTTGTCAATGAAATTGTGTCTTTTCCCTTCAGACCTTATCTTATATATGTCTCAAAGTGGGTTTTTTTTCGCTGAATCCTAACTTGAAATTTTAACCATCTGTGTTTTTTTTTTCTTTTTTCAACAGTTTCAGAAGACCAGAAGCCATTTTGATGGTGAACTCCCAAGGAGCAAGCAGTATTTCAAGACTAGTCTTCAACAGATGAAGACCCACCCTGTTTTTAGGCAAGATATCCTGCAGCTCTTTTTGCGTGATGGCATTGTAATGCAGCTAATGGAACTTCTTGACAGCCAAGAATTTGAAGTCTTTTGTCAAGACACGGTTGCTGCTCTTTGATCAAGTAACTGCTGGTGATACTAAACATCTGAAGCCAGAGGGTTATGAAATAATGTGCGTTCTTTTCATACTTATAGATTAAGTAGCATTGCTAATTGAAGAGATTTTGCATTCAGTACATTTAGATGACAATGGTCCAACATGTTTACCTTCTATATCAATATTTATTACAAGCGTGTTGGATTTATTAATTAAAAGACCTAAATAATATAGATAAACCAGAGCAGTCAGTAAAACAGCAACCCAAACCCATAACAACAGAAGAAGAGCAAGTATTAAGATATGTAGCAGGTTATGTCCCTTCTCATTACATAAGAAATTTTCCAAACAAGTTAATGAAACTGCCCGAACATATTGTAAATTTTTAAAGACATGGAAAACTTGTACATCTGATACTGCAAAAACATTTTGGAATATACTAATGAGTGGATTGAGGCCCAAAACCGAGGTGGCCTATTTCATGTTTCTGATGGAGTCTACCTACTTTTCGAAGCATTGAATTTGTCACGAGAGAATATCTCACAACATCAAATATTGAGTCATTTCAGGCTTGATGTTCAGACAGAACTTTGACAAAATAGTTGTTGACCAGAAAGTACAACGTTATTGGTGTAGCTTAGCAGGGCAAGATAACAGGGGAAAATTCTACAAAATTGCTAGAGTATAATTGCAAAGCAGTGGATTAAAATCAGAACAAAAGCTTTCATCAATGTTTACTTAAATTTAAGAAAGGCATCTGTAGTGGTGTCTCAAGAAAGCAGAGAAGGCTCTACTAGGATTTAAGTGTTTGATCAAAACACTGTAAACTTGAAGTTATAACTCATTCATAAGTCTTAACCAGTTAACATTGGAGGTCGGATTAAATATTTTATGGATTTTTGCCTTATCCCTTTATCCAAGATTGATTCGTTTGTACAACCAGTTGTTTTTATAAAAGGCTTATCCATTGTTATGAGGTATTTTGTCCAGGCAAGTTAAGGCTGTGTTTTTCAAGCCGGGCTGACTGTGATAACATGCTGTCACAGAACAACAATGTCTGGCCAGGTTTTGGCACAATATACTGCATAACTCAAATTCTATCCATTGAAAAACTCAAAATGTCAGTGAGCAAACGGTTTTTTTCTTCGGTCCGAAACATTTTCTTTTTACATGAAAAATTGTTAATGGCTATAATTTTTTCCTGATTTTTCATTGAAAATAATCCCGTCACGGGGACTGGAAAAAACTTTAAACCCCGATGGCAACCGTTAAGAGATTTTGAAAATTATATAACCCCCCTGTATATTTGTTTTCAATTAAAAACACTTTGGCTTTATAACGTTTATTGTAAATATTCAACAAGTTGATTTTCTGTACATCGCACAAAACTAGTTAAAATGAAGCCTCCAGTAATGTATGTACAGTACTAGAAGTAATACAATATTTACATGTTGTATCAACTCTTGTTAACACACTCCATGTGTTACATTTTCTTCACAATACATGTACATGTTTTTATGTAAAGCAAACTGTTTGGATTATATGGGAAATAAAACAAAAAGCCAAAATTGTTTCCCAACAGTCATTATTTATTTATCCTCGTAATAACAATTGTCGACTCTCTAAATAATATCGGTTGGAACAAAAACAAATTTCAGAAAATTTAATGATTTCATTTCAAAATTTGTCTGCCAAAAATAAAATGACAAATAATTTCTCAAATTAATGTCTCATGGCTCACATTTGCTGGATGTCAATGGTGACCTTTTGTCCATGAGACCTACAGTCTATTGGAGATGCACATAATGCAATTGTAATAAGTACAGCACAGCTTGAAAACTATGCTTTTTTCAAAAAGAACCCCAAAGCCTAAAGAAATTTAATGCCATCTTGATAAAAATTACTTTCTTGAGGAAGAGGAGTGCTGTCAAGATGAATTTCCTGATCGGGCTCATCTGCCAGACGCAGTTACCTCTCTTGATGCCTTTACACTGCTTGAAGCAACATGTAATGCCAGCATGTTGTGCCCAAACTGCTCGACTGTAGGTTGTCGCGGCCCCCCCACCCCGTTGCTTGCTAAAGTACTCTTCTAACGGGTCCTGGTTGAATTTCTCGCTAAGAAGAAACTCAACTTAGGCAGTTTGAGAAGAATCTTCGCGAGACTGACAAAGGAGTGCACTGAAAATACAAAATAATTCATAGGAAATAAAAAGGAGAAACTAATTCTGACAACAACAAAATGTAGGGCATTGCCGTTAAAGCTCAGTTTAACCTTCAATTTCCTTCATTTTTCCTGTATCATACCTTTAAACAATGGAAATTTATACAATGGAAGTTTATATAAAGAAAATGACATTTGACAAAACTAAAGATGTCCGTTTTTCCCTGAAGTTATTTTACAGTTGTCATGTGGGGTATTAATTCAAATGTATTGCAAATCTGAAAAAAAAGAAGAAAAACCAGTTGATTGTTCTGTTTTTTTCAAGAAAAGAGAAAGAGAATGAGGGCTCTTTAAAAAAAAAAATTTCTAGGATGGCCGCCAAGCATCTAAATTCAAATGGCCTATCAACATTTTATTTATACATGTACAAATGGTGCCAAGATGAAACATGAAAAATCTAGACTTTTTGGTGTGGGGTAAAGGAGAAAAATGCAGCTCAAAAAAGGATGGCATGGGATGATCAACTGGTGTTTTTTTTACTTGGTCTAATGCCTCTGAGTAATTGAGTACCTAAATATACACATTACCTGTGATTTTTAGTCCATTGATTATGTTCTCCTGCTTAGACACATTTTCTTCTTGGTAGCCTTGTCTAACTGATGAGACTCTCACTGGCCGTCACTCCCAGCTTGCCAGAAATCCAAGAAAGAATCTGTCAACAAGCCACTGTGAAAAGTTTAATTGGAACCCGGTGACACTTAGTAAATACACTTCAGGCACATAAGAAAAGGCTTCTAAGTCATCAATTAGTTAAAATAATACAGTTTTAAGAAGAATGTATTTTATACAAAAAATAAAAGAATTTTCAAAAGTACACTTTTTCTTTTTGTTTATGAAAAGAGTGAAATGCATAAATGCAGCTGCAGAGAAATTCATGTCGGGTCATAGGGGGAGACACATATTAGTGCGGGAAAGCCCAGTTTGGGAGTGTGTGTGATTTTTTGCATTATATAGGGCCTTTTGGCAATCAGAAAAGGGTTTTAACCGAGCGTGCTTAAGCATAATGATTAACAGCCTGAACGAGTATCAGTGTGATATGGCAAATCACTGGGGGAGAGTGAGAACAGTTAAGAAGAGACAAGCTTTCAGAAAACTTTGGAGGGCGCCAGGTTGGTTTAAATTTGGGGGAAGGAGGGAAGGAAGAAAGAGGGAACAGTAATATGGTGCCTCGTCCGCATGTCCATGGATCTGGTTAAAGGATGTTCTCTTACCTCAAAACGCCCAGTCATCGGAACCTTCTGTATGGCTCCAGTGCAGGTTTCCTTAGCCGTGAAGCTTTGAAGGTGTCTTGTTACATTCAGGCAGTCAAAAATTTATCGAAAAACTCTACAAATGTCTCGGGTTGACTTGGTCTCTAGCTTTTCCCTGTAGATCTGAATGCATTGACCACTGTTGTACTCAAAACCTGAAGTTTTAATTAACAGAGAAATATTCAGAGTTGATGATATTGATGTAGAAAATTTAAATTCTATCTCAGGAGTCGTCGATATTTGTTTTTGCCATTTCTCCCTCTTTGTCTGAGAGTCGACGAAGATCACCTACAAATCAATGACATTTAGTTTCAAAAGTATCAGATTTGTTCAATTTTATAAATAATAAAATGCAGGGATCGATAATCAATACATGTACTTTGAATTTATGGGGAATGATTTGCTTGGGATGAATGCAAACTAAACCTGCATGTTTACTTTTCACAACAATTTTGAATCATTAAAACCATTGTTAACTGATTATCATATTACCTGCAGCCAATGTAAACTCTCATCCTTAATGCGGTGGAGTCAAGTGAAGATGTTCATGTGTCCAGCTTGTGCAGTATGCGCCTTAAACCAAGACGACTGACGATCCTTGCCAACATCCTTCTTCTATACAGCTGCAAATAACTGGACCTAGAAATGGCTTCTCTTGTTGAACTGTTGGTTCTAACAAAAACAATATAATTATAATATTAAAATGTGTTTGCCTTTAAGGCGATGAGCGGTTTTAAATACACATATAATGGAATACAAAAAATAGTAAAATTAATATTGAATAGCGTCGATTCACTGTCGCATTTTCCAGTCATCACTTTGAAGAGTTTGATTAGATGCTATTAGTTAGACATCAAAACATTTTGACATTATCAAAAGCGTTTAAAACATTACACAACACATGACTTACACAAAGGTTCTTGGTCTTAGTTGTGATATCCAGAATTCTCCCAGTTGTTACGAGTGGTTTTCATCAGGTGGGGACGCGTCATTAAAATGAAAAAAACGTGCCGCTTCCAGGATCACAAGGTAGTGGGAGTGAAGTAGGTGGCCTCAGTGGTTGCCTCTGGAGAATGTAACGGTAGAATTTGCGGTTTGGTGAAGCTGCCTATCTGAAAACTAAGTGCACGATTTCGGAAGCCAGCCAACTCCAAAAACAATGGCCTCCTACATACAAGGATACAACTGGTCACTGGGAAACACCAGTACTTTGGGTAATACCCAATTGGTGCATGCAGAGAATGAAAGATGCCCTCAGATCATGAGGACAAGCACATGAACTCGCCACTCACCCGGCTCAGACTCTACCCACGACGAGACTTCTCTCTCAAAGTCTGCAAGCACCTCATAAGTGCTAATACTTCCGACATCGAATTGAATCCGATCACTTTTCCAGACCCTCACGGAAAATGTGCCAAACCTGCCCTTAATCTTCATTTACCTAAGAGTAATGAAACATTCTTCTCAAGGTCTGGGCAAGGGTACAGAATCTTGTTATCTTTGAACAACCCTGTCAAGCATTGGCGGCATTAAAACCAGTGGTTGGATACGGCAAAGTGCCGTTATATATGGGGTGCAGTGTGCTTGGATGTGGTAACTTCATGAACCCACTTTTGCCGAAGTAAATTGTAAAGAACTGGACGATTTACTCTGCTTGGATAGCAATGCACCAGCTTAATGATTGCTGGGTGCCAAGCGCATCTGTTTTCTCTTTTTTGATTGACTCTTTTTGCTGTTCCCCACAACAACACGCATGCTGAGCTCCTTCTCAAGGGTGTTAACCAGACCCTCCTCACACTTCTCAAAGGGTTTTCTTCCAAGTGCCCATTTTGCCTCACTAGAAACACAAATTGCCTCCGTCATCATCAGCTCTTGACACTTTATCCTGAAGGACAACCCCACGCCAAGTTCAAATTTCGCCTTTTCCCTTCTGCAGGAGGGAAACTCTTTTCCCGAAGTTGTTTTGTTGAGAGGCGGATGTTTGGCATCGTCGATGGAATGGAAATATCATAACTCCTCTTGGCATCGCCTTCAGTGGCCATGGACATCAAATACCGCCATCGATGGACCATACACACTGTGATCTGACTTTTCCATCGGGTCATGAGTTGGCAATGCTTGTGCTCTTATGGTCTGACCAACAAAGACTGCTCATGTGTTGTTATCCGGATTGGGAATCTGCCCCTCTGGTCCTTCCTTCTTTTCCACAAGCAATCTCTGAAGTCACTACATTTGTTGCCCTACAAGAAACCATAAAAGTTGACAAATCTTTTGGAACAATGCGCCAACTAAATCACCGTGAGGGAAAGATTTTCAGCAACATATCTACGTAAAAACCTTTATGGGACTGTTGGATCAACTGCCACCTCACAATCAACAGCAATTTAAGCCAAGACAAATCACTGGAAATGGTCAAGATAAATTATTGGCTTACCCAATGGACCCATCTTCATCACATGCAGCTTATTCAAACCTCGTTGCCAAGCGACAAGATCGTAGTCACTTGCAAGAGAAGCCCACTTTTTTAAGTGACTGTGCAGCAAAACTCGCCAGCAGTGACCACTTTACATTTATGGCATTCCCTCTTCGTCGACCTAACAATGCCAAATCTATATTGCAGGATGCCTTCTTATTTTTCTGATGTTTTCCCCCACCACTTCTTGAGCATCACTTCACAAGGCTTTGGTAGACAAAGGGCGGATGCATGTCGGCTTCATCATCAACCACATCAACAGATAGAGCAGCAAATATCATTCTGGAAAGTGCTTCCTTCATGATAGGATGACGACCTTGCACAATGGTCACGTTTCTTTTCTGGCCACAGCCGACAGATGGCCTGAAGACAATCTGAATGCTGCATCTTTGCAGAAATCAGGAATTCTGTGAAATAAACATAATAAAATACACATGTTGTTAGCTTACACACAACAATAATTGAGACCCCAAAACACTTTTGAGTTGAGTATATTCACAAAGATGGCAGTATATTTATTTCTCTTTAAATTTTTTTAATACATGCATTACAGGAAAAAGACCCTTCACGGGTAATATGCACCATCTTGTTTTACAAGTAGATTTGTACTTATTTCCACCGCAATAGAGAACCTCACCCAGCATACGGCTACAGTGGGTTGTGTTAAGTTCCATGGGCGTAATCGCAGGATGGCAATGCGTTCCAATTAAACAAATCTACCCTCTTGAACAAGATGGGGAATATTACTGAGAAAGGGTCTACCTTCGTGACATTACTATTCTGGAAATTGTTTGTATTAATATGAAAATAGTTGTTTTTATAATCTGTTTTAATTAATTTATCTACACTTTTTTGGAGGCAAATTAATACTTCAATAAGTAGTAGTGAGCCTATGTGGTAGAGTAACCATCAGTCATAGTAAAGTAAATGATTGCTGAAATTTTTATATTATAAAATAAAACTTCAATTTCCTTCCTTCATGTTATGATAAAGCATGTGGAGGAAGGAATAAGTGCGAAATAAATTTCTAAAAAAGGGTTAGTTTTATTGTTGTTGTCCTGTATTGTCATTGTCAAGTTTGAGGCCTAAAATTTTCATTGTATAATTTAAAAAAATCTTAACCTAATTTTACCATGGTTTAATTTTTCTTTCTTTGTTTTTTTTCAAAATGAGAACCAATCTTTACTGAAAATGTGAAAGAAAACCTTTTATTTGTGTTAAGTATGTGAACATACAGCCCCTTGGTGCGTGGCGCACATGAAAAAAAATGGGCTGTTATTTTGTTGTTGGTTGAAAAAATCGAAATTTATATTGGTGATTTAAAATAAAGGACCAATGCGGACCATATATCAGCAATTCCACGAATGAACAAAGAATACTGTTGGCAATCCAAAACCACTCGAACTGTTTTCCGGGTGTCACCGGAACGGGTAAAAACAGGTAAAATATGCCTATTTCATATTTTCACAAAACATCTAGGGTTGTTGTTGAAGGATAAAAGGGACTGGTTATCTTTACCTTTAGAAATCGATTGAAAAATTGACGATCAAAAACGAAAATAACCGGAAAATCAAAACAAATCGGTTTGAAATACACGGCGCGTAGAGAAAAGCCATGGAAATGCAATCAGCGCATGCGTTATGTGTGTTTGTTGGTGCTCCTCTTACGATGCGCGTTTGTCAAACAATTCATTACTCCAGTGAAGTAGCAGGGCGGCGAGATGCACATTGTACACAAAGACACTTGGTAAGAGATCTTATCGCGCCTGTAAAAACAGTCGCGCAACGGGAGGTCTTCTTCCCCTTTTGCAGACAGGGCATCATCTAAGTCGCTAATTGGTTCGTAAATACCCAGTGGGGATTAGGCGGGTCGTTCGAACTCCTTCTTTTCCTTCCTCCATGGTGGTAACTATACACGGCATATACCGGCGATAATGGTTATATTCTAGAGGTCCCTTTAATTTATGAAGATATTAACAGTATCATGCCAAAACCACGATATGTACCCCTAAGTTGAAATGTGAACATCATAATTCATTAACAAAAATTAATAGTTAAGCAAGCAAATTGTTTTTAACTTTTGACAGAGTTGGTCACAAATATCCGCATTCTGTGTAACCATATACACGGTATACACCGACGATAATGGCATATTCCTAGAGTCCCTTTAATTATGAAATATTAATCGTATCATGCCAAAACCACGATATGCCCTAAGTTGAAATGTCAACTTCATAATTCATTAACAAAAAATTAACAAAACTTAACATTAAAGAGGCACAACTTTTAAAAAATACTTTTGACGAGTTGGTCATAAATACCTGCATTGGTGTAACCTATATACATAGTCTTGGTGCAAGACGCGCCTCGTGATTTTATACGCACATGCGCCGATCCGCTGCGGGCGCGCCATTTATTCCTGTAAACGGCCGCGCCACGGCTTTTGTCCAGACCCTAACTCCTGAAAAGGTATAGCGCTGCAGCTACGGTGGATGATTTACGACTGGCGCGGGATCGTGTAACTAGGATCCGCATAATAACGGTCTTGCACAAGACTACATAGCCTGTATATAACCGGAGATAATGGTACCATTAATCATATCATACCAAAACCACGAAGTTCCTTAAGTTTAAACCTCAACTTGTGAATTTATTCACACACAAAATTAATAAAAAGGAACTCTAAAGGGAGCAACAACCACCTGACAGATTTGAACTGAAAAGGCTATCATTATAACATGATGATAGATGACCAGATGGTGGATAGCTTGGCCGGCTGAGTGTTATATGTCCCTCTGACAGGGTCTGTGATTGACACAATGATGCCTATATCGTGTTGATAGATTAATGGCAACTGTTATCATAGGATTTTAAAACTATGTGGTTTTAAAACCATATTAAGGAGGTCCTTGCTCTATGTTTAGACTAACAATTTACTTGCCAACAGATGAGACCCAGGTTCACATTAACCAAAACAAGTCTCTCTATATGATAAATTGTAACAGCCAAATTGCTAGAATATCTGTCATCAAGTCATTTTGGAAGTTGCCTATGAGGTGCCAAGCGTAAATTGTGTTATTTAACACTATTATTTACAACACCATTATTTGTCGAGCATATATAATTCATTATTTAACCATTAACTCTTATTGTACAAATAATAAATTTTTGCACCACACAATTATATATATATAATTGTTTGAAAGCTTTCATTATATATATATAGCATTGCTTAGAGCACATTTCATTATATGTAACAATATCGACAGAAATTTTTTATATGTAACATAATTAATTTTGCACCATGCAATTATATATATATAATTATTGGAAAGACTATTTCACATATATAATTGTACGGATTCCATTATACTTATATATAACATAATATCCGACGGATCAAATTGCACATGGGGTCACTACTTTGCACCACACAATTATATATATATAATTGTTGAAAGCTTCATTATATATATATAATCGGCACACAACATTTCAATATATACAAATAATATCGAAGCTGACAAAATTTTATATGTAAATAATGAATTGTAGCACCAACACAATTACATATAAATACGCAATTTATTTTACACAATAAGTGAACGAAGGCTATGATATATAAATAATGATTGTAGTCGCTTTCATTATTTATAGGTCATAAAGCTCGTAGTATGTACCGAATTATCTTATTAGCCACGCCCATAGTCTAAATATTCACATCACAAACATCCGTCACCGTACATATCACGCGTCGCAACACCTAGTCTTGTGCAAGACCGTTATTAATGCCGGATCCTGGTTACAACGATCCCGCGCCAGTCCTAAATCACCTAATAATATATTATAACTTACCAAAAAAGACTGCGGTTGCTGGTGTCACCTGCGTTTGGCTAGTCTCGTACTGAACATACACATTATATTGCTGGGGTTTTGACATGTGCCGATCACAGAAAAGGACCAGACTTAGACTTCGACTGAGAGTGAAATAGGATGTTATGATGTGAATATTTAGACTATGGGTGGCTAATAAGATAATTTACATACTACAAGTACTTTATTTATAAATAATGAAAGCGACGCATAGTCATTATTTATATATCATAAAGCCTCGTTCACTTATTTGTAAAAATAAATTGTATTATATATATATAATTGTGTGGTGGTACAATCTCATTATTTACATATAAAATTTGTCCTTCGATATTATTTATATATATTAATGAAATGTTGTGTACCATTATATATATATAATGAAAGCTTTAACAATTATATATATATAATTGTGTGGTAGTAAAATTAATTATTTACATATACAATTTGTCCGTCGATATTATTTATATATAAGTATAATGGTCCGTACAATTATATATATATAATGAAATCTTTCCAATAATTATATATATATAATTGCATGGTTTGCAAAATTAATTATTTACATATAAAAATTTCTAATCGATTATTATTTACATATAATGAAATGGTGTATACAATTATATATATATAATGAAAGCTTTCCAACAATTGTATATATATAATTGTGTGGAATTGCTAAAAATTTATTATTTGTAAATAAAATTGAAATAATGGTTAAATAATGAATCTATATATTAAATAATGAATTATTTGTAAATAATAGTGTTAAATAATAGAAATTGTTACACTTTCTGGCGCCTGTAGAATATGTATCATTATCGCCGGTATATAGTTACACAATGCAGAGTATTTATGATCACCATCAATTTGGCCCTCTTTAATGTTAATTTTTGTTAATGAATTATGAAGTTGATATTTCAATTTAGAGGCATATCGTGGTTTGGCATGATACGTTAATTATTTTATAATTAAAGGACTCTAGAATATGTACCATTATCGCCGGTATATGCTGTGTATATAGTTAATAATGCAGAGTATTTGTGACCAACTCGTAAAAGTTAAAACAATTTGTGCCCCTTTAATGTTAATTTTGATAATTTTTGTTAATGCATTATAGAAGTTGACATTTCAACTTAGGAGCATATCGTATTTTGGCATGATACGATTAATTAATATTTCACTAATTAGGGGACCCTAGAATATATGTACCATTATCGCCGGTATATACCGCTGTATATAGTTACACAATACCAGAGTATTTAGACCAACTCGTCCAAAAGTTAAAACAATTTGTGCCCTCTTTAATGTTAGTTTTTTATTTTTGTTAATGAATCTGTGAAGTTGACATTTTCCAACTTAGGGCATATCGTGGTTTTGGCATGATACGATTAATATTCCTGTCATAATGTGGCCATCTTTTGCCAGGGTCCTGGTGTACGCAACACGGCTAACTCTCAATGTATAATATGAAAGGGACCAGACTATTTGCCCATCCAGCCTCGGTTTGGTAACGTTGATTTACGGAGTAGGAAAAACAGGACAGCTGTGCCGTGATAAAAGTCTATTGGTATGCCGAATAACCGAGAACTCAATTAGTCCGGTTGTTTTTTCCGGTTCGAAAATTCGAACAAACAATGTTTTATATATAAACGGGTAGCGAGCAAAGAAAATTTGGCTGATGCCGGACTCCGAACCACATGACCTCTCGAATACCGAACGAGTTGCTCTACCAACTGAGGTTAACCAGCCCCTTGGTGTTGGTGGGTGGTCCACTTAATGTAAGTATCTATTGCTCTATGGGGCCAAGTCGAGATTTTGACAGGATTGTCTGGAATTTCCTTGTAGTATTTGTGAGCGATACGCCCATTTTATCCATGCGCTTCTTGTCTGTCTTTGTGAATTTTATTTTATTTCAGTTTTTTATTTTATTTTATTATTACAGTAGTATTATTATTTTTCCCTATGGAGGGTGTTTGGTTTTGTTTCCCAAACATGAGGAAATGGCGTCAAAGGTTGGATTAAGAACATTTATTTTGGGGAAAATAATAAAATATTATTGTAGAATTTACCTAACGTGTGATAAGTACTGTATACTCAGTGTTCCCGAGTGCTGAGGACAAAATTACACAACCATTATACACGGTGGGATTCGAACCTACAATCCCATGTTCCAACGACCACTACACCACCGTGGTATACGCTGAAGTGAGGACGTAAAGGTTGAATTCAAGGAAAGACAACAATATTCAAAAATAATAATAACATGTTATTGTTACCTAATATGTGATAAGCACTGTACACTCTGTTGTTCCCGAGTGCTGCGGACAAAAATATACAATCGTTCTACTTGGGTGTGATTCAGACCTACAGTCCCGCGTTCCAACGCAGAAATCTGTATTATTACACGACCGTGGTACCAGCTGAATTGGAGGCAAAGGTTGAATTAAAGAACATTGGGAAAAATACAACTTTTTAAAACATCAAATTATACAATATTATTGATTTTACCATAATGTGTGACAAGCACATATACTCTGGTTTCCCGAGTGCTGCGGACAAAAATCACAATAATTCTACTGGGGTGGGACTCCAGACCTATGATGCCACGTTCCACAGCAGGTGTCTTATCCACTATACCGTAGTATCCGCTGACAACAACCCATTTCATATATCGATGGATAAATATAACCACAGTTCACCACTGGAGAGTCACTCCCTTCCCTTTCTATTTTTGGTACTCGATGGATCACCGTTGGATTTTTGTCAAAATAACGGAATGAGGAATGAAATCAAGTTGAAGAGGATGGTATGTTGTTTGTGTATCCTAATGCACTTTTCGCGTTGAACACAAACTCTCTTTTGGGAACTTATGGACCAAAATGGCATGGTGAACCGTGTACGGTGCACGCTAAAAATAAAGTTCTGATCATCATGTGTTTTGCGCAAACGCATTGCAACCATGCATTGTCCTTAAACAATATTTTCTGAACTAATATTCTTATCAATGAATAAAACAAATTGCGCAGAAACCCCGCCTTCCCCCGCCCCCAACTTCAGGTTTTATTACGGGTGCCATCCAATCAAAAGATTTTGCTGAAGTATAGAAGACATGTCCCTACTTTCAAGACCCTCAAAAATTGCAGGTATAACATGAAAATGTTTCACAGGCAACTAACAGCCCTCAACCCCCGCACACACTCAAACAAATTCTCTATTAGTATTCTGTACCTTGAAAAATGTTGGAAATATTTTGGAGCTTCCACATGGTTGAAGAACAGCAGGGAGTAAGAGTAGAGTAATTATCTTTCAAGAGTAGTAGTGGAAGCTAGCATTGGTTCTGAGAAGAACTGGCAGTGACATTATTTTTATGTTTCAATCAGTATAATTCTCTGATTGTCTCTCAGGGGGTGAAGATGATCAGAGTATACCGATGGAAACTTCAAGTTATCTCACCACTGGTTATTCTAAGAGCCAACACTATTAAACTGTAGATAGTTACATGGTGCTACAACAAACCTCTTTATATGCATAATGATATCTGACACTTTAGCCCCCAACACATGCTTTTTCAAAAAACCATGCCAGATGATAAATCAACATGTAAAAACACTCATGAAAATAGTTTGCAGGGTTGTAGGTAGCCTGATCAACTTATTCAGCGTTATTATGGGCATAATAAAGTCACCAAAGTTGATTGAGTGGTAGTAACTGGATTAAACCCTTATTTCACATTCAAAGGACAAGAAGTGTACTTAAAATTGATTGGGGGCTGGGGGCTGGGGGTTACAGAACACTGAAGCATGGAGGGAGCACATATAAATATTTCCCCTTTCTTTTGGTTTTCTTTACCAAAGAAAAGTTGGCCTGTGAGAAAAGAAGTCTTCACACTCTTGATATTTCCATCGCAGGTTGTCGATAATTTTCGCTACATGGAACATAATAGAAAGTTACTTAAATAATTGTGCATTTCATCCATGTTCATGTATCAGGTACCACAGAGTCTACTCAACACACTGCCACCGCTGCATAGTAGTAGGGTGGAGAAGAAACAATTTAAGCTTATGTCAAATAAAGGCTAATGTCTGCAGTCTTCAAAAGCTTGTATAGTATCAACTAATTTGTCTTTCAAGTAGAAAACAAGCTTATAAATACTACATGATAAAGTTGCAAGAAAGCTTGCATCCCAAAGCTTACAGAAGAGTAAGTAAGCCACAAATTGTAATTAGCCAATTGACAATTCAAACACAAAATTAAATGTAATTACATCCACTTTACCAAATCTAATAATTAAGCTTTCGTCTTCTTTTCATTTTGTTTATGGAAAAACCTTCAAATTGTAGATTTAGATGAAGCCAACGTTGGTATTTATGTCTTGGTATTAAGTCTTGTACAAAAATAAATTTAATAGATGGACTGCATGTTTATATACCGAGGAGTGATCTTTTATTTATAATATACTTCACTCTTTAACTCAAGTTTATAACGAATGCAAATAATATAATGATAAAATTGACAATGATAGTAATCAAGCATCTCCTTTGTTTTCAATTATACTTGCAATAATTAAAATCATTTATAAAATTTGAAAACAAATTTACATACATTACTTTTACATTTTCAAGGTTGTACACATATTTTTGTCAAAATGTCTGTAGCTGCATCCAACCTATAAAATTACAAACTAAAGATCAGATGCTGCCATTTTGTACATATATATAATGTTTTAGGACATTGGAAATAATCAAGAGTTGTAAGGGATTGCTTATGGTAAATTGCTAATAAAACGTAATAAAATACATATTTATTTTATTTCTCCATTTGGTTTCAATACAACTTTTGACTTTTGTGGTTCCACCTCCTCCCCCCCCCATAATCAATTGAAACCCTTTGCTGCTGACCTGTTTAACCTAAAGAATCTAACAATGAGTATGTACATGGCCTTACACATGTAACAAGTGAAATGACTTTGCTGACAAGAAAACAAAATCAATCTGCATAATAAATGTATAGCTCTGTATTTACGATTAGTAGTGACATTTCAGAATGGGTGACATTCAGAGGCTGTCATTGGAATCGGTAATATTGGAATAAAATGCTTGCCCCCTACCTACCCCAAGTTCTCGGTGATGGCATGTACTGCCACTGGTATTTGATGAACCAACACATTTGCTTTCTGAAATTATTTGAACAATCATTGCAGCACTACAGAATCCAAGAACTAGGAGGGAGGACAAACAAGCAAACTTCAATAAGTAAGTATGGGGCCCAGACATATGCTTGATTCTAAAATTACCAATTCCATTGACCAAAGACTGGTGCTGCATTATATGTCGAGAGGTATCACACCCAGTATCAATTCTGTATTGAAGTTAAAGTAGCAAGATGTTTCTGTCTCTTTTCTGAAAAGATTTAAGAGTGAAAAGGGGAGTAGGGCTTAGATTTAAATAAATTTATCAACATTATCAATCACTGTGAAATAAGGTAAAACATTGTTTAACTGATATGGAATGGAAAGGTGGTCATCAGATACACCCCTTCTCTTGGACTGAAAATAGTGCCGAGTACTATATACATGTTGCAAAAATAATAACAAATTATAATAAACCTTTAATTTTTTTTAAAATAAACAACCATTAATAAAACCAAATGAAATGTTCATCATTGGTATTTGATAATGAATATTAACTTCAACCCTGTAACACGTTAACTAATGTTAATTAGATCTCACGAAAAATAGCATAAAACTAACCTGTGATGCTGTGAAAATTTATTAAAAATAAGTTGGTCCCCCTCATGTTTCACAAAGTTATCTGAAAGTAACTTCTTTTAGTTACATATATTATTTTTTTCTCTCTCTAAGATAAATAAAAGCACTTCGACAAATTACACCTGTCTATAATTTGCTCATAAAAGGCCTGTGTCCTGGACCACAAATAAAATGTTTGATAATATTTTGAGAATATGAGAATCTAATTTCTAAACCAAAAATTGAAGCTTCCTTTCAACATTTTTTTCCCTGTCAAAATTCTGTGATCGTTCGTGTGTTTACAACAGATACAAAATGTACAGAGACTGGAACTTGTCTCCTCTTGTTACTAATCTGACAACTGTGCAATGCAGAGGTACCAGTCTAAATAATACAATCGGCTAATTGACGTACAGGTTTCACGGTCATGTAGATAACTGGAAATGAGTATACGTGACCTTTGACCTTATTATTGTTGTTTTTGGACATTTCTCGGTAATACACGATACCTGGATTTTGTTTTTTGAGAGAAAACCTTCAAAAAATTATTATCTATCATTCTATCAAGCTCCACTTTTGCACTTTTAGGGCGGTGTACCAATTTTTAACCGCACAATTGTTTATCATATGGCTATCATTTCGCAGACTTGCCTTTGTATACAAAAAGGGGAAAGTCCACAAGGAATATATCAATTTCACTTTCATTGGCTTCGCTCGCTACTCAAAGTCTAGTTATGAAAAAGGTTAAAAATGTTTGGGTGGTCGCAGCTAATTTTAGGTTATCAAAATGTTGCTGAAAGAGTTCAACTTCAGGGAAATATGAGAATTTTAGGCGGGAATCGGCGGTAAATTTTTAGTTCCACCATAGCTGAACAAAGAAAACTATATTTATAATTGTTTTAAAACAAATTTCCCTCAGTTTTTGCTGAGCTAATTTACCATCGACTTAATTCTTTACATGATTTTACATGACGATATATCGATAGCTTCTCAAAATCCTTAACAATGACAATTTTAAATTTATTACCAGTAACTGGCTTTTTATTGCAAAAAAAAATCCATTTTTAAAAAAATAGATTGTATTACGATCCTACAGTCAATAAATATTAATTTGACTTTAAATTGTTTATAAAATAATCGTATGGGGTCTTAGCAACCTAAAACCCAAAATGTAAAGAAATAACATCTGAAACATACGAAAATGACCCCTTTGGCGCACTTTGGTTTCGCCCTGGCCCACACTGTGCGACGCTGCTCGACACAAACCAAAGCTAACGATGAAATGAAATAAGCTGAAACTTTCGTAGTTTGGGTTTTCTGTACCTAACTCTGGATGGACTTTATTTAAAGATGTATCTACCCTGTGTTTGGGCCTGATTTGGAAGGGAAAATAAGTTAAATGTTGAATTTACTATTTTTCAGAGGAGTTAAGGAAGAGAAGTTATAAGCTTTCATTTGAGACATTGAACGGAACAGCATCCGTCAAGGATTAGTACCAGAAAATCAATGTTGGTTGAAATGTCTTTACAGTTCTGACATACGAATTGATTAAAAAATCGTTTAACAACGATACTTATTATTTTTCAAAACTGTGGGTCGTCTTAACCAAACACAGGAGATACGGTATGTCTTATGTGGCGTTAGGATACATTTACACACATTTTACCATAAATGTAGAGGTGTATAGGCATACCGGTATATAATAATATTATATGTAGGCTACTGGCTTTTATTAATGAATATTATGAATAATGAAAGTTGAAAGAAAGTATTGATCCCTTTGACTATTTGGATTAAAGGGCTTGAACTTTGTTATACTGAAAAGTATGTCGTCATTTTCGAGATCGAAAACATGTTTCGAGATCAGAATACCAACATGGAGAAATGCCAAATTATAATTCTGCGATAGGTCACCGTGGGCCGGGGCTGTGATTTTCTACATTACATGTGTATACGAATACAAAAAGTAATCATTCAGTATTTTCACTATTTTCCTCATGGAAATAAGCCAAACTGTCACAACGGTGTTTCTGTACATAATCATTGATTCTATAAATTAAACTGTCACAGCTTGGTTTCTGTACATAATCCCTTGATGATTCTTATAAATTTGATAGCATCTAACAGACATGCAGTCGTTATGGCGTCTCCTCGTCAGTGATTTGGTTACATACACAGACAGGGTTAAGCACATCTCTTTGTATAAACATTAATCGGTGAATGAATGAAGCTAAATTAACAATCAACTTAGTACGCTATACCAGGCGCGTGTCCAGGATTTTCAACAGGGGGTCTGGTCCAGACTATCTAGCGGGCGGAGTGCCACCATCGGTTGCGCGCGGAGCCTGCATGGGAAAAGGAGCAGGGTCCGACCCTCAGTTTATGAACTACCCTGACACGCGCCTGATATTCACAGCTAACCATAAGCATTACGGATTCATAATCATAACTTTTGGAAGTTAAGGTTAAAATTATATTTCAAGACCAGATGGTGGTAGAAATATACCCCAGGATATATCTCGAATATGATAAGCAGCTCAAGTCATTTCTGGCCGCCGTCATGTCTCAAATATATTGTTTATGAACATTGAATAGATCATGTATAACTATAGGTTGGTTGATTGGTGCGATTACTCAGAACCTTGGAGCTGCTACAGAAAAACACGCAACTTTGCTGGAAAGTATTTGCTTGGCTTAATTGGGAACGATTACCTTTCAACTATTGTTTTTATTTGTATACAAGCTGTTTTGTATTTACTGGTATTTGTTGTCTTGTATTAACACAGATTTCTGCTCAAGCAATATTCCCCAGATTTCTATGAAGAGCAGTGGCGTAAATGCGTTGTCAGAGAGGTGGAGAACGATTTAGCATTTCCCAACTAAAGTGACCAAACCCCACAGCCAACTTGTAGGGCTTGTTTAGAAATATTCATTATTTTGTTTCATTTTTTAGGATTTATTTTTGACAAAAGGCCTAGCCTTATAAAGCGTTAAGGAGTTTGTTCAACCCTTTGGAAGAATTTGTAAACAGAAACATTAATTCGTCCGGGTTGAACAAAAATATTTTTCTCAACTCCAAACTCAATGAGCGTAATATAATTATGTTCCCCGTTTATTTTCCCATCGTAACAAAATGATGATGGATCTCCTTTCAAACCCATTTTATTATATCAATTGATGATGAATCTCCTTTTCATTGCAAAATATTTGGGACGAAGTCAATGTCTAATGGATAATACGTCAATTTCCAGCAACCGATCCCCCGGTTCGAATCCCAATACACCCAAACCCTTATTTAAGTAGGTTTAATTTAACCTGTCTGATACTATGGTCGCAGCACGTTGGCCGGACCACTGGAAGTGTGAATCGCGGGACTTCAGAGCTGGGACGCATCGGTTCGGAAGCCCCAGAACACCCAATTCAGGACACGGCACCTGCAGCAACAGCAATGGTTTGGGGCCGCCAAGCTCCCTGGTCTGATAGTTGGTTACGGTGCGGGAAAGGGCGATGGCCTGGTTCTGCCGACCCCAGAAGGGTGCTAAGGAGGTTATCACGCTGGGTCTGCCTCTAGAAGATTCAAATCTCCCCAATGCCTGGTCTTCACCTGACTAACTTTTCGGGAAAAATTATTTTTCTTTTAACCCAATTAAATCAATCATAAATCATGTTGATTGGCACTGTGCAGTGGCGTAAATTGGTGTCACGAAAATGGGGAGCTACTGCATGACAAATTCTGAGTGATCCTTTGACCACCCCCCGGCCAAAAGTGGGGAGTATAATCGCCAAATCCCCACCCACTGTTGCTGTTTTAATTACCAAACCCATGACATTA
Source organism: Zoroaster sp. YZ-2022 (assembly GCA_029582265.1). Classification (NCBI taxonomy): domain Eukaryota; kingdom Metazoa; phylum Echinodermata; class Asteroidea; order Forcipulatida; family Zoroasteridae; genus Zoroaster; species Zoroaster sp. YZ-2022. Next base: position 19,141,097 of record CM055819.1, read on the forward strand.
AATTTAAAGTGTAAACTGAGGTAATATTTAATATCAATTCAAATGTATCAGACCAATATGAATATTATAAGTTTTAAAACCTCAATCATTTACTTATTTGAAGAAAAATAATACTAAAAAGAGAACAAGTAAGCTATAGTTTTTCATTTTCATATGTTTTATTAATAGAAAATTATACTGATCCAATTTATTTACATCAATTTAATTTTTTTTAAATTATAGGCCTACAGTTTATTTACAAATTACATGATTAGGCATCTATTCATTATTGTCCAGAAGTAATTTCTATATTACTGTAGATTGAAAATCATGAATCATTGTAGGGTTGTCTTCAAGAGTTCTGTCACTATTCTCATAGAATTATGAATAAAAAGTCTGTTTGAGACTTCAAATAATTGACGCGAGTTCGTAATCAGTGTCCTTGGCAGTGTCCGGGAAGACGGGCCAGAGAAGAAGCCGAACTTGGAGAGTTAAGAGTCTGAGGAAACGATGCAGTAACAGGTGGGACCAAAATGCACCATATTTCTCTAATATTTTGATGGTATATTACACCCAGATATGTTTCCTATGTCAATGGGGAGTGTTTTAAACATTTATGACATCATCAAAATACTGATTTCTGATTGGACCACGGATAATTCCACACTTTGTTCGAATTGAGTTTTTTGTCTTTTAAATTACACTAATCGAGTGTATGTGTTATTTTAAGACAAAATTCAACCCATTGACTTGTGCAGTGCAATTCCAACAAATGCAACGTACATGTATATGGCTTTAGAGGTCAAACCAAAAACCACTCATATTAGTCGTTGCCAACTTATGCAGCATACACAGCTCTGTGTGACTCTGCATATAACTTATAGGACATACACAAGTGTGTTTGACTTTGCCACTTCATCTCCAAAGCACTGCATACACGTGTGAACAATTGGCAATGCAATACCGTGTAAGGGATCACGTTCAGGGTGGTGCTTACTGGGCCCAAAATTTCAGCCTGGGCATAGGAGGGGTTAATGTCATTATTCAGGTAGCAACAAAATGCATTCAGATGTTTCGAATTACATGTTGATTTGTTTTCCCAGAGGGACAGCAATTGGTTTTAGACATTATCACCGTTTTACCTATTTGATAGCACTGAGACCAAAATACGCTTCTCCATTCCTTGATACTATGATCAATTTAACAATTCAATAAGTTTCATGTAGCACTGTTATCATTTTGTTTGTGGAATTTACGTAGAGGCTGACTGACTGAATATTGCTTTTTAGATACATCTTGCTTCTCACTAATAAGACATTGATAACAATTTTAATCGTACAATTGTTTATCATGGATATCATTTCGCAAGACTTGCCTAATTTGATACATTTAGTTGTGTAGACGACGTATTTATTCTGCCTAGCTTTTATGGCGGGGCCGATTATTTACAACGGGCGGGCTCACAACCAAATACAGCAACTATTTCCCAACATGAGTAAACCTATATCAAAAGTAGATTGGTGAATCACTTTCAGATGTATAGGCCATATTTACACTGCTGCTTTGGGTATTGTATCAAAATTAGGCAGGTACTTGCCCCCACTTTTAGAAAAGGTCCTGGTTATATTTATAAATAAAAATTAAAAAAATGAATCAATAACATCACAATAAGCTGGAATAGCTCAAAATGCTTTTATACACAGAACCTCCCAGCAACAACATTTTCTCTGGGCTCATGAGCCATGGACCCCATGCCGTGAGCTTGCTTTGCTCACTGGTTAAGATTAAAATCATTTTCCAAAAATGACTTGATCAAATCACTTTTATAAGCTGAAATAGCTCCACAAATGCTCCCACAGAGCCCCTGCGAATCCGGGGGGTTTTCAAGGGGGCCCTAGCAGGCCCCAGACTGACGCGGTAAGCTCTCTCTGCTTTGCTCTCGCTGGCTCACTCCACTTGCTGGGTTTGGATCCCCCCTTTTCAAAAATTCATCCACCACCGTTGCTTCCAGAGGAATACCTCAGGATAATTGGGATCAAAACCGTCATACTATCTATATCACTCTTGATCTATAAGCATACTGTTTCCATCCAACTCAAAGAGTGCCACAATTAATATTTCAAATGATGATAACATTATTATTAGCCTTTTGAGTGGTAAAGTGGTTCTGAAAGAACCAGTTAGTTACAACTCTGGTTCTTTTTAGAACCAATTATACTCAAAAGAGCATTGTTACATGGTGCAAAGAGTCTTTATTATCCTTTTCACCATGCAAAGCTACAAGTCTTAATTAAATCCTTTTGGAAAAAGATATATTCATAACAGCTATAAAGTGAAGCTGCATAAAAAATATAGTTTTGTTTTGTTAAAAAGTTCCGGTTTCTGGTCACAGTTGTCTCCAAAAATTTGGTGCAGTAACACGTTTTTTTTATTTTTTTTTTTAATACATGATACGTGTATACGTGGTTATTTGAACCAGAACAAACCTCCCAAACACTAAGGGAGTCCCTTACCTCATGCCTCTATCTGAAAAGGTTGTTTTTAAAATACAGCATGGTAGTATTTTTAATCGATCCCATAATTTTGGCTATAAATTGTACATCGTTTCATAGAAGAACTAGGGAAAAATATAATTTAAAAAAATGTCGATGCGGCTCTTGACACTAAAAAAAACCAGATTCTTGTTGTTTTTATGTTATAAGGCTTTTTGTAAAACTGACAAGCAATTCCTGTTTTCTCTAAGATAAACCACATCAATAGAAACAATTTATAATAAATAATCATTCATTAGTTTGATAATCTTGTAAACTAAATGTCATACCTTCCCTTAAATAATTTGTTATTAATAATTTGTGTTATTTGTAGCTAACATATACACAACAATATTGCAGAGTTTTTGTTTTAAATGGGCATCTTTTAAAGATATATCGTCATAATGGCTCAGACCCACAAAATAAAAAAAATTTAAAAAGTGACTGATTTTTTGAAAAGGTAACACTTATTAAACGGGGAAAATATGAAAATTTGGATGTCGAAAACTGTATAAAATAATATTTAAAATGTGTGCGATTCTGATTGACAGTAGCACTGGCTGTTGCTGCAATACGACCTCATGCAAGCTGAGGAATAAAAACAGTAGACCAGCATTTTATTCATTTTGATTTTTTTTATTTTACTGATACTATTCCTTGGGCAGATTTTTGCCCAATGTCTCAAATGATAGCTTATAACTTCCTTTCAACCCTGCAGAACATAGCAGTTCAATATTGAAATCAATTTTCTTTACTGTTAAATTGGCCAAATACAGTACATGACATCTGACAATTTGTAAATTTTTGATGTTTCTGCAACGCACTACCCACATCAGATCACGCTGCATTGAAATGCCCTGGCATAGGTAAACCTGATGTCAAAATGGAACCAATTTGCAAACTTCATGAAATAGACATTGAAGTCTTTTCAACATTATGGAGTCTGATCTCAATTCCTAGCTGTTCTGGATCTAAATCAACCTGTCACTCATTGGCGAATCTGTCTCCACTGGCCTGGCTGGACAAACACCTCACTGATAAAGAGATTGATAACCTGTCGACCAAACGCACTTGGTACTGCAGGACCTGCGTATTGTCAAACAAAATCAGGCGACCAGGAACGTCGTGGCGATCTTCTAATTTGGTACTGATCGCCAAATCTTTCAGAGCTGAGTGGTCGAAAACACAGTCGCCATTATCTGAGAAAAAACGAACTACCTATTCAGGCCTCGCAAACTGCGACCATACGGCAAAGTCCAGAGAATTGATCGGCTCTGCACCCAACAACAACTGAAGGTTCTTCCCTTCAGATAAAGACAAACATCATGCCATCACCGAACGCTTTGAAAAGATTTCACTGATAAAATTGAACCATAGTCAGAGATCTGAGTGAAATCCTACCATCGTGGACATTCCTGGAATAGAGTACGTACTACAGCGGAAATATTCGACTGTTTCTTACCCAAGTTCGAGAAGAGGAAATATGACACTCTATTGCAAAATCGAAGTCAACAACGTACAGTCTGATCCTGTTCCTACCTCCCTTGATAAAAGCTGTGCAATGAACTGGCTCCAACACTGCACCCGCATCGTTAACATGTCATTGGAGACAGGTTACTTCCCAGACCCACTCAAACATGCTCCCTTTCCCCTCTTGAAAAACCCCCAAGACCCTGAGGGCTTAAAACATCGACCAATTGTTATATAAATTTTTTGGAAAGAAAAAATAGAATGACTGGCTTTTTACAAACGGATCATTTGTTAATAACATCTACTGGCTACTCAATCCCTTACAGGAAAAAACATAGTTAGAGACAGCCTTCGGGGTTTTTAATGATCTACTTGGCCTCGAAAAGGACAGGAGGCCATCTTGACTCTTGGGCTATTCATGCTTTCGACACCATCGGCAACCCCCATTCACCGCCTTAAAAGGGGATTGGGGTTTGTGGGGTGTTTTAACTGGGGCAATCCTACCTCAAAAAAGTCTCAATCTGTCAGTGGTGACGGAAAAAAGAATCTTCATTGCATTTTCCAGGTCAAAGGGGTTCGTCGGGGGTTCGTCAATGTTCCACAGGGTCAGTTTTGGGCCCCCCTTTCACCTTATTTCTTCTCCATTTGGGAAAATGTCTTAACCCGGGTAATTCTACCTCCCGCATTAACCATCAGGAAACGGGTGCATGATGTACGTGACCTCAAAAATACATCACCTTTAAGCAAAATGAAAAATCTTCTAGCATTCTAAATGTAAAATTGCTTGGAAAAATCAAAGTTTTCAACAAAATGGTCTGAAACTCAATGATTGTAAACTGAGATCTTCATTTTTACCAAAATCTTGCCCCCAATTAGAAAAGCCCAGGGTAATATCTCCCTTTGTTCAGTTCCCGAGCTCCAATTGGAGGACCTTTTATCTCACCTTTTTCCCTGAATACTAATCAATTTAAAAATGTTTGTCGCGTTATTTGCCCTTCATAAAATTGGGAAAAGACACTATTTTTAAAAAAATCTGTCTGATCCATTCTTTATTATGTCCCTATTGATTCTTGTAAAGTTTATTTGGTTTACCTGACCTTCAAATTAGTAAATTGGTTCAAAAAACGAGCTAGGGTCACTGTTCTCCCCTCATGATCCCTCACCCCCACTGCAAATTTACTGGCTTAATTGGGGCTTATTGATTTTTAAATTTTATTGTTAATTATCAGGTTTTGGGGACAGCCCCCGCTTATCTCCCGGATTTAGTTACAGTATCAACCAGCTAAAAAATACGCTCTAAAAAAAAATATCTTCTTAACCCCCCTTACAATTCCTTTGGTTTCGCTCATTTCAAAGTGCTGCTGTGAACCCGGAACAGTTTTCCAAAATGTTAAACTGGCGAAACTACTGATCAATTTAAAACCCGTTAAAACAATCTTTCAATCAATTTATCACAGTTAAATTAATTTAAATTTTAATTTCTCCCTTTTCCCTTTTTTATTTCTCATTTTTCATTCCTTTTGAACTTTTGCTTTGGGGAAAACGTGCAAACAGTTTTCTCCTTTCTTTCTTTCTTTTTTTTCTCAAGCGCATAGGGACCCACGGGGATCTGCCTATTAAAACGTCTTATTATTATTATTATTTTTACTTGGCCTATCCTGTTTTTTTATTGTTCAATTTTAAAAGTTTTTTTTACAATGTCTTTAAAAAAAAACACACAAAAATTTAATGTGGCTGGTTTGGCCCGGTGGTTCTTTTTTAAAAGAAATCAATTGAAGTCTGACTATTTGTAGAAAAAATCCCAAAAATTTGTTTTTTTGTACTTTTGTAATTCAAGGGGAGGTGGCGGTGATCCCCCCCAAAAAAAAAACAAAAAACAAAAAAAAAATGTACACAATATTGCTGCATGTTTTAAACCAGGGGGGGGGGACACCATAAATCTAGGAAAAAATTTAGTACCATGAAAAAACAAAAAAATCTGTATTTTTGTTTTTTAAATTTTTCCCCGATTTTCTCCACCCATTTCGTCTGTAATCCGGTAGTGCTCACTACTTTGTTGAATTACTCTTTGTTATTCTCATAGGAAAAAAAAGGAACTCCACCTGTAAATGAACGAAATAAAACAAATAAATATATAAATAAAAAAAAATAAATAAAAAAACCCTTTTAAAATTTAATAAAACAATAAACTGTAAAAAAAGGGGAATGACCCCCTTTTCCCCCTTTCCATTGTTTTCTCTTTTTGGAAAAATTACTTCAGAGAAATGGTTTTCATTTCACTCATCATCATTAGATTTTACTTTTAAAACCCTAAAAAAGGTTAGTCAAAAAGACTGATTTGATTGGGTCCTCCCTGTTGGAAAATCTTGTTCGTCATTGCTATTTGCATCATTGGATATTATCTTTCAACCCCGTTCTATAAACTCATTATATTCAATCTTAAACCCTTTGAATAAATATAAATTTCTTTTAATCTGATTCAATTTTTTTTATTTTTAACCCGGAAAAAAGGGCACAAATTTGGATTTTTAAAACATCTAACATCCTTCACATCCTTTTTTTTTAATCAGTGATCTTTTTTGTTACGACAAAAAAAAAAAATCAAACCCTGTAATTCAACATTTGCTCTCCTTTAAAAATTGAAAATAATTTTCAATTAATTTACTTAGTTTCGATTGTATAACCATCCTTGAAGTTTTTGTTTTCAATAAAATTTTTTCCCAAAATAAACAAAATACAATTTGTTTAAAAAAAAAACCCAGTAGGTTTATGAAAAAACACCTCTGTTTCCACTTTTGTCTTTTAAATTTGGCATCGGAATTTCTTACTTTAATCGGTTCCCAAACATTATTGATGTCTTCACTCAAGGGTTCACCATCTAGGGTAAATTTTTTATTTTTTCAAAAATTTGCGCAGTGGGCCAAATTTGGTGTTTGAAAAACCCCTTTCCCACATCTATTTTTTATGTCAATCAGTGATCTATTTTTGTTACTACAGACACAAAAAAAAATCTAACTCAAAATACCACAGGAAAAGGGACTTTCAAAAAAATTTTCCCTTTCTTTTTCCCCTTATTAAGATTATAACCCTTTTCATATTTTCATCCTTTGTATTACATCTTTTTTTTTAATTATTACATTTATAAAATCGACAAGTATTCACACAATCTTTATAAATTCGACAAGTATTACCTTTTAGTCAAAAATATTCACAAAAAATTTATAATCGAAAAAATTTTCACACAATCTTTATAAATCGAAAGTATTCACACAATCTTTATAAAAATAAACAAGTTTTTTTGAATGAATGAATAATTATTTAACTTTGCTTCCCGACAAAACAAAATGATAGATTTCAAAAGGAACCCAAAACCCCCAGATAGACTCCACGGGGGATCAAACGGTGGTTCCCCACAAAAATAATCATCGCTAGGGGGGGGGGAACTTTTTTTTTTGGGGGGAAAACTGAGATTTCGGAGAATGGCAAAAAAATTGCTCAATTTCACAAGGACTCCCCTTTGGGATCCCCTGCCAATTACAGGTCCACGCTGTATTTTGGAGTAATGCACAAATAACTTTTTAAAAACCCTCCCAAAATCAGATAAAAATTACAATTTCAAAAAAACCCCCCCCAGGTCCATCGGAAACGGTGGTTCCCCCCAAAAAAAAATCTGCTTGGGTGTGGGGACAATTTGGTTTTGGAAAAAAATTTTTAAATTTGGACCCAATTTTGGGAAAAATTTTTGCCCAAAATTTGTTAAAAATTCTTTTTGGGCAAAAAATGGTTTTTTTAGTGGAATCGCCTCAAATTTGATATGTAAATGGTGGCCCCCCCGGGTAATATTGGTTTAGGCGGTCTGGGGCCATTATCTGAGGCAAATTTTTTAAAAAGGGCTTTTCGGGTAAATAATTTGAAATTATTTTTTGCCTTTAAAAAAGTTTTTTTGGGGAATGACAAGTACGACTAGTACTTTAGGGAAAACAAAAATATTTGTAACTTTCTTATCCGCCGATCAAAAATTTTCGGAAATCTCCCCCAAGGTCCATGGGCTCAAATGTTGGGTTCCCCCAAAAAAAAAATCATGAAAATAAGGGGTTGGAAATTTTTTTGAGTTTGGGGGTTTTTTTTTCTTCGGCCCCAATTTTAAAAATTTCCCCTAGCCGGTATGGTCAAAATTCTGTTTTTGGGCCCAAAAATGGTTTTTTTTTTCCTGGATGTAAATTGATTTTAAATGGAAGGGGGTCTCAAGGTCAAAATTGGTTTGGAACGGGTCTCGGCCCACAGCAACTGAGGCAAATTTTTAAAAGACTTTCTGGTCAATAATTAAATATTTAAAATTTTGGCACAAAGTTTACAAAGTATTTTAGGGAAAATGGCAAAGAAATTGTAATTTCACGAACTCCCCCGGACGGATCACACTCCCGATTCGGCCCCTAGGGCTAGTATTTTGTTTAATGCACAAATAAGTTTTTAAAAGGAACACTCCCCCGTTTCCCAATTGGAAAAATGCAGATTTCAGGGACCCCCCCCCCCCAAGTCTATCAGGCTTAAACAGTGGGTTCCACAAAGAAAAATCATCAAAAGGGGGTGGGGGGAATATTTTTTTTGGGGGAAAAAACTTTAAATTTGGGCCCCAATTTTTGGGAAATTTTTAAGCTGGTATGGTCAAAATTTGATTTTGGGCCCAAAAAATGGTTTTTTTCGTCTGGTGTAAATTGAAAATTAAAGGGAATGGGGTCTCACGGTAAAAAATTTTTAAAAGGGGCGGGTTTTTGGGCCCTATCAGGAACTGACTTTTTGAGGACTTTTCTCTCAAAAATTTGGTTTTTTTAAATTTAAAAAAGTTTAAAAAAGATTTTTTAAAGAATGGAAAAAAACAAATCCGAAACTTCACACAGACAGGCTCCCCCGAGACGGATCATTCCCGAGTTACAGGTTACAGGCCCCCGACTAGTATCTTGGGTAATGGAAATAACTTTTTAAAACGCCCTCCCCCGAATCATGACCGATAAAATAAGTTTCAGGGACCCCCCTCCCCCAGCGGGGGTCCATGGGGCAAACGGGGTTTCCCCAAAAAAAAATCAGAAAATTTTGGGTGTGGGGAAATTTTTTGTTTTTGGGGGAAAAAAAAAAATTCATTTCAGCCCCAATTTTGGAAAAAAATTTGCCCTAGCCGGATGGTAAAAAAATTCTGATTTTGGGCACAAAATGGTTTGTTTTGTCAAATGAATAAAATTGATATTAAATGGAAGGGGGTCCCCACGGTAAAAATTTGGTTTGGAGGGGGTCTGGGCGGCCACTATCTGGGGAACTGGGGGTTTTTTTAAAAGGTTTTTCTCGTAATTTGGATTTTTTCTTTGGCCAGTGTTTTAAGGAGCCGTGCAGGCTTTTTCCCGCCATTTTAAAAAACCGGGGCTTTTTTCAAACGGCTTTATTTAAATGGGCCCAAAATTTTTAAAAAATTTATTTCAGTAAAAAAATTTCATTCAATTTGTGATTTTAATGAAAAAATTTTTTTTAACTTTTGGTTTTTTTTTTCTTTGGACAATTTAAAACATAAAAAGGGATCAGAAAAATTTAATTTCCATTTTCCCCCAGTTCGTCCCGGGGGGGTCGCGGAGTCTCGATTGCTTGCGCGTGGTCGACTTTAGTCTGGTACCCGTGTTGGTTTCAACTCTGTATTTACATGTCCCGACGGGGGAAAATCCGTATTTCAAACGTTTAGTCTATTAGAACGTCAGTTACATATGTGAAAGGGAAAAATAACAAACTTTTCCAAAAGGGAACGCAAAATTGTCCCTTTAACACACATTTCAATCAAAATCTTTTGGGGGACAATGCGGGATAAATACCCAAATTTTGTGTTGCTCAACGTCCCTACTTTTTGTTTAACAATGCCATTTCATGCTGATGAGGTTTCAGAAATTGATCGGGGAAATTTGGGATCAAATTTTGCCCTCATTCTGCGAAAACAACTGATCAGAAAAATTACCTTTGGGAAAAACACCTTAATATCCCTTTTAAAACCACTGCAAATCTGAAATCAAAACATTGAGCCCGTCCTGTCAAAAACATGTCATTCATACCACCGTTTCTGTGGTGCTGTACATGTACATTGCTGTGGACTATTTTGTTTGTGTGTGTTCGACCATGTGTGCCCCCGACCTGGTTTGTGGGGCACTTTAAAAAACGCAGAGGGGCATACATCTACGTACGTTTCATTATCGCCGTGTGCAAAAAAATAAACGATCTAGTCCTCACCTCAAAAAAAGATGTACTTAAACAAAATGGCAAAAAAACAAGGTTCATTCCTTTCCACATTTTTTTTTTTTTTAAATATAATTAAAAATTTGTGATTTGTCAAAAAAAAATTTTGTCATATTCTCATTTACATAACTATAAATTGACATAGCTGTGGTTTTTAAAACTATTTAAAGAAATTAAATTACATTTTTAAATTATATTTAAAAAAAAATACTAAAAAATAATTTCATTTTAAAAATGAACCCTTTTATATATATAATAAACACTTGCTGGTATAAATACTAGTTTCATCATACGCATTTCAAATAATTTTGTTAACAAACTTTCTTAAAAATTTAATTTCAAAAGGGTTTATTAAAATTATGGACTTTCATTCTGTATTTTTTCTAAAACTTATTATTTTTGTTTAAAAAAAAAAATCTAAAATTTAATTTTCCTGAAAACGGTATCAGAAATCTTAGAACCAAAACATCTAAAATACCAGACTTTGGGTCCTTTAAACAGGCCCCGGACCCCCTGAGGGGCTTGGCTCCCGGGGTGGGTGTTGCCGCACCTTTTGGACTCAATAAAATTTCACTCCCCCTTTTTTTTACTCCCCCTTTGCAAATCCTGGCTAAAAAACTGATTTGGCCCAAAGTTTCAAAAATAGCTTTTAGGGGGGCAAAAACGAAATCCTAAAAATTCACAGGGGCACCCCCCGACGGATCCATTCCGAGGTTCGGTTCGACTATATCGGGTATAAAAAACTATTTAAAAACTCCGAATTGGGCCATCAAAAAGACAATTTATGACCCCCTCTCCCGCGAGTCCCCGGTAAATGGGGTTTCCCCAAGAAAAAAAATGCATAATGGGTGTGGGGGCAATATTTTTTTTTTTTGGGGGGAAAAAAAAATTTGAGATTTCAGAAATTTTGGGAAAATTTTCCGGTATTAAAAAATTTGTTTTTGGGACAAAATAGGTTTTTTTTCGTCTCGGGTCACTCAAATTCGATATTAAATGGAAGGTCCCGGGAAAATTGGGTTTGGGGGCGGGGCTGGGGCCAATATCAGGAACTGAGGGCAAATTTTGAAGGACTTTTTTTCAATTTGGGGTTTTTACATTTGGGAAAAATTTAAAAAATAGCTTTTTTGGGAGTGGGAAAAACAAATCACTGAAAATTCACACAGACGGCTACCCCCACGGATCATTTCCATTGGTCCCCACGACTAGTTCAGGAGTAATGTAAATAACTATTTAAAAACCCCCCGGGAAACAGATCAAAATAAAATTTCAGGGCCCCCCCCCTCAGCGAGTCCCCGGGGGTGAAACAGGGGTTTACCAAAAAAAAAATCGCATAATTGGTGTGGGGGCTATTTTTTTATTTTAGGGAAAAAAAAAATTCCAGATTTCAAAAATTTTTGGAAAAATTTTTCCCCAACATATGTCAAAAAATTTTGATTTTGGGGACAAAATAGGTTTGTTTTCGTCTAGGGAAACGACTCAAATTCGATATGTAAATGGAATGGGGTCTCACGGTCAAAATTGGTTTGGGAGGGGGCTCCGGCCACTATCTGAGGAACTGAGGGGAAATTTTTGAAGGACTTTTCTGCTCAGAATTTGGATTTTTACATTTGGCACAAAGTTTACAAAAGTAGCTTTTATGGGGGAAAGGCAAAACGAAATCACTGAAACTTCCACAGACAGGCTACCCGCAGACGGATCACATTGCCGAGTTCGGTCCCCACGACTAGTATCTTAGGAGTAATGGCAAATAACTATTTTGCGACACTTGCCAATCGACGATCAAAATAGATTTCAGGGACCCCCTCTCCCAGCGGAGTCCATCAGGCTGAAACAGGGAGGTTTCCACCAAAGAAAAATCATCATAATGGGTGTGGGACAATATTTTTTGATTTTGGGGAAAAATTCAGTTTCAGACCAATTTTGGAAAAATTTGCCCTACCATATGGGCAAAAATTCTGATTTTGGGCACAAAATAGGTTTGTTTTTTTGTCTCAGGGAAACGCTCAAATTGATATTTAAAAGAAAAGGGGGCTCCGGTCAAAAATTTGGTTTAGGGGAAGGGGCTCGGGGCCACTATCTAGGAACGAGGCAAATTTTTTAAAGGGCTTTCCCGCTCAAGTAATTTGGTTTTTAATTTACAAGTTTAAAAATTTTTTTTGGGAGAATGGCAAAAACAAAACAAAAAATTCACACGACAGGCTCCCGCAACGGACAAATTGCAGTTACAGGTCCCTACGACTGTTCTTGGGGAAAGCAATAATTTTAGGGCATCCCCCCCAAACACGACCGATCCGGAAAGAATTTGGGACCCCCCCCTCCCCGCGAATTCGGCTAAGGTGGGTTTTACCAAAAAAATCTGCAAATGGTTGGGACAAAATTTTTTATTTTGGAGAATTTTTTTTAATTCAGCCCCAATTTTTTAAAAAAGCCCCACCCCATTAAAAAATTTTTTTGGGGACAAAATATTTTTTTTTGTCTGGATACTCAAATTGATATGTAAATGAAGGGGGTCTCCGGGCAAAATTGGTTTAGGAAGGGTCTGGGGCCCTATCTGAGGGAATGAGGGGAAATTTTGAAAAGGTTTTCTGCTCAATAATTTGGTTTTTTAAAATTTGGCAAAAGTTTAAAAATAGCTTTTATAGAATGGCAAAAAAATCACTGAAACTTCACAGCGGGACCCCCGGCGGGCAAATTCCGATTTGGTCCTCGCTAGTATCTTAGGGAATCCCAAAAATTTGGCTGCCCCTCCCCCGATCAAAAGAAAATTTTGGGACCCCCCTCTCCCAAAATCCAGGCTGAAACGGGGGGTTCCCCCAAAAAAAATCATGCATAATGGGTTGGGGACTATTTTGATTTTGGGGAATTTTTTGGATTTGACCCAATTTGGGTTTTCCCCAGCCGGTTTTCAAAATTCGTTTTGGGCCAAAAAAAGGGTTTTTTTTTCTGGGATAAAATCTCGATATATAAATGAATGGGGGTCCCCTTGGTTTTGGGTGGTCTGGGCCACTATCTGAGGGAAATGAGGGGAAATTTTGAAAGGACTTTTTTGCTCAAGTAATTTGGATTTTTTTACTTTTGGGACAAGTTTAAAGTAGCTTTTTGGGGGGGAAAGGCAAAACAAATCCAAACTTCACACGACAGGCTTCCCCGGGGGAAAATTGGGGGGTTTCGGGGGCCCCCCCTGTATTTTTAATGCTATAACTATTTGCGACCTCTTGCCCCCACCGATCAAAAGAAAATTTGGGACCCCCCCCAGGGAGCCCTGGCTGAAACTGGGTTTTTACAAAGAAAAAACCCCTAAGGGGTTGGGGGAAATAATTTTGAAATTTTTTTAACAGAAATTTTAAAATTTTGGGGCCTTTTTAAAAAAGGTTTTTTTTCGTTTGGAAAACTCAAAATTTGATATTAAATGGAAAGAGGTCTCAATTAAAAATTGGTTTTTTGGGGAAAGGGTTCGGGCCCCATCGAGGAACTGAGGCAAAATTTTGAAAGGACTTTCCCGCTCAAGTAATTTGGATTTTTTTGGCACAAAATTTCAAAAAATGCTTTTATGGAGAAAGGGAAAAAAATCACAAACTTCCACAGACAGGCTACCCCCCAGCAAAAAAATTGCCGGTTTCCCCCGACTAGTATCTTGGAAAGCTATCTTTTTGGGCCTCTTGAATCGACCGATCAAAATGATTTCAGGGATCTCAGGGGTCCATGGGCTGAAACGGGAGGGTTTCCCAAAAAAATCATAATGGGGGTGGGGGCAAAATTTTTTTTATTTTGGGAGAATTTTTTTGGTTGACCAATTTGGAAAAATTTCCCCACCCCTATGGTCAAAAAAATTTTGATTTTGGGCACAAAATAGGTTTTTTTTTTTGTCTAATCGACTCTTTGTATGTAAATGGAAAAGGGGCTCCGTCAAAATTGGTTTAAGTGGGGCTGGGCCCCTATCCCAAACGGAAATTTTGGGACTTTTTTGCTCAGTAATTTGGATTTTTACATTTGGCTAAAGTTTTCAAAGAAACTTTAGGAAGGAACAAAACATAAACTTCCCCAGGCGGGTACCCAAGGGAAAACATTGCCAGTTTCCCCGGTCCCCCGACTGTATCCCAGGGTGTTTCCCTTCTTTAGGGCATGCCCCAATCCCCCGGGGTCAAAATGGTTTTGGGATTCCCGGGGCCCGGGGTAAACTAAATTTCCACCAAGAAAAATCATGCATAATGGGTGTGGGGACAATTTTGATTTTGGGGAGAAAATTTTTTTTAATTTTGAATTTTGGAAAAATTTCCCCGGATGGTCAAAATTCGATTTTGGGCACAAAAATTTTTTTTTTTGGGAAAAATTTAAATTCGATATTTAAAAAATGGGGGCCACGGTCAAAATTGGTTTAGGAGGGGGCTGGCCACTATCTGAGGGAGGGCAAATTTTTAAAGGACTTTTTCTCAAGTAATTTGGATTTTTACAATTTGGCCAAAATTTAAAAAATAGCTTTTTGTGGGGGAATGGAAAAGAAATCCGAAACTTCACCGGGGGGCTACCCCGGGCGGAAACATTGCCGGTACAGGTCCCCACGACTAGTATCTTTGGGGTTGCCCATAACTATTTGGACACTCGCCGAATCAGCCGATCAAAATACAGATTTCGGGGGAAGTCCATCGGGCTAAACAGGGGTTTCCCCAAAAAAAATCGCATAATGGGTGTGGGACAATAAAGTTTTGGGAGAAAAAATTTTTAAAAACAGACCCAATTTTTGGAAAAATTTCCCTACCCGGGATGGTCAAAATTCAATTTTTGGGCAAAAAAAAGGTTGTTTTTTTCTGGTCGCTCAAATTCGATATAAATGGAATGGGGTCTCACGGTCAAATGGTTTTAGGGTGGGTCTGGGGCCACTTTTGAGGAACTGAGGCAAATTTTGAAAAGGGCTTTTCTGCTCAAGTAATTTGGATTTTTACATTTACAAAGTTTAAAAGTACTTTTTTGGGGAATGGCAAAAACGAAATCCTGGAAAACTTTACAGACGGCTACCCCCCCGGGCGGAAAATTGCCGGTTGGTCCTAACTGGGATCTTAGGAGTAACGCATAATATTTGGACACTGCCCGAATCCACCCTCAAAATGAAATTTTAGGGACCCCCCCTCCCGCGAGGTCCACGGGCGGGGGTAGTTTCCGAAAAATCATGCATAATGGTGTGGGACAAAATTTTTTATTTTGGGGAAAATTTTTTCGTTTTAGACCCAATTTGGAAAAAATTTTCCCCAACGTAGTCAAAAAATTTATTTTAGGCACAAAATAGGTTTTATCCATGACTCATTTGATATTAATGGGTCTCCGGTCAAAATTTGGTTTGGGGGAAAGGGTCTGGGGCCCCATCGAGGGAAATGAGGCAAATTTTGAAAAGGGCTTTTCTGCTCAAAGTAAATTTTGGTTTTTTTTCTTTTTCACAAAATTTACAAAATAGCTTTTTGGGGAAGGCAAAAAAAATATGAAAAATTCACCGGGGGCCCCGACGGAACATTTCCGGGTCGGTTCACAGTTCTTGGAGTAATGCCATATCTTTTGGCCCCGCCCCAAACACGACCCATCAAAAGAAAAGATTTCAGCGAGTCCCGGGCAAACTGGTTCCCAAGAAAAATCATGCATAATGGGTTTGGGGTATTTTGATTTTGGGAAAAAAAATTTTAATTTTAGCCAAATTTGGAAAAAAATTTTCCTACATTGTCAAAATTAATTTTGGGGAAAAATAGGTTTTTTTCCGGATCGACTCAAATTAAAAATTAAATGGAATGGGGTCTCCGGTCAAAATTGGGTTTAGGGAAGGGGCTGGGACTATCCCGGGAACTGAGGGGAAATTTTTTAAAGGACTTTTCTGCTCAAAATTTATTTTTTTATTTGCCAAAATTTACAAAGTAGCTTTTTGTAGAAAAAAAATCCTGAAACTTTACACAGGCAGGCTACCCCATAGCGGAACACATTGGGCC